>JANJPE010000018.1:0-742017 GCA_024586325.1 Stellera chamaejasme | reverse complement strand
ATATATATATATATATATATATATATATATATATATATATATATATATATATATATATATATATATATATATGAAAGGATAACCGGCTTGGGAGTCCTAATTCCAAAGCTAAATATATAAAAGTAACAAAACCTTAAAGCCCTAACCCTTAGCTCTAACCAAACAGTAACTACACTAGAGAGACTCAAAGAGAAGACCCATGGTCAAGGAAAGTGGAACCAAAAACTAACAAAGCCACTTCAAAAGTCACCAGATAAAAGCACTTGGCTTTGTCCTGTCAAAACTCTCCACCCATAAACATCCCCTTCCCTCTGCCACCCACAAAAGTATTCTACTCTCTAAACCCTAAATAGTAACTCTCCTCTCTTCAAATTAACTAAGCTCTGTAGCTTGTTCCACCCATAAAGCTCCCACCTTTCTCACATTCTCACCTCTCATCTCCACCAAGAAGAAGAATTGGACCCGGATCAGAAATGGGTCGGGGCAAGATTGAGATTAAGAGGATCGAGAACTCCAGTAACAGGCAGGTGACTTATTCAAAGAGAAGGACTGGGATCATGAAGAAAGCTAAGGAAATTGCTGTTCTCTGTGATGCTCAGGTCTCTCTCATCATCTTTGCTAGCTCAGGGAAGATGCATGAGTATTGTAGCCTAAGCCCTCAGGGAAGGTATATTTATATATAAGTCTTGTTTGGATTTATTTGTTTTTGAATATTAATTAATGCTTCAAACCCTAGCTAACGAGTTTGAATTTTGGTGAATTAGTTTGATCGACATATTGGAGAAATATCACAAGACATCTGGAAAGAGGTTGTGGGATGCTAAACATGAGGTGGGTTTTCCTCATTCTTTTTCCTTTTCCAAAAGTTTCAATTTTTATCATTTTTTCTCGGAAAAAAACTTTTTTTTTTCGGGTACTAATTTCATAGCTATCAGTTTCATGAACATAAACCTTAAACTGTTTGTGATGTGTGTATTTATAGTTGAAAGCCGCCTGATTTTTCTCCGCGTGGCTTTCTCTTTTGCTAAAATATATCTTGTCAACAGACATGAATGAAACCCTAAATTCCTAGCACAGATCTAGAAATAGGAAGTCATGTCCTGGAATTTTTTATTCTCCTTTATAAAAGGGAGCAACAATTTTTACATCTCTGAAAACTGAAATATCCATGAACAGGTTTGGCAGTAAAATTTTGTTGTCCTCCTTCCTTTCCTTGCAAATATTGAAGTGACTTGGTCTACTCAGGCTGGAAAAGAACAATAAATGGTTTTCCTCTATGTAGTAGTATGTATTTTATAGCTCTAGCTAGTTCTAGGGCTTCTGGTTGAGGAGATCTGAGGAAATTAAAAATTGTCCAGCATAAATATAGAGCTTATACAGTATAGTGGAATTATATCTGACATAGATCTAAAATATTGGCCCATGTACCACAATTTTATACAGTAGTGGCATATATCTGATCTCAAGAGTATAATTATTAAGTCTTTCTTGGTCTTTCTTTTCTTTCTTTTTGTTTTCTGAAATGATTTAGAACTTTTGTTCCAAGGTTTTTCCACCTTCCCTTTTCTGATTAACATTACAAATTATGAATATTGCAGAACCTCAGTGGTGAAATCGACAGAACCAAGAAAGAGAACGATACTATGCAAATCGAGCTCAGGTGATTTAATTATCATAAAACTTGGTTTTAATAGTTAATTACCTTTGTTGATTTCTGATCATGTATTTGATTAAAGAATTTGCTAAAAGTTTTCTAAATAATATATATATATATATATATATATATATATATATATAATATATATATATATAAACTACTCCACAAATTAACATTTATTTTATGAAAAACTATTGGGTTGCTTATCAATGTTGACAAAAACAATGTATAGATTAGATGCTGAATATTATTTGCTTTGTTTGTATATATAAAAAAGTTTATGTCTTGGCTTAATCAATTTATATGTTTCCCCTTAGCCAGGGCTGCCACTTTTGTTAAAGTTCATTGATTACTAGTATTATTGTTTCTGGAATTGCAAATTCCATTAGCTAATTATTTTTTCATCCAAAATGGATGCATGCATGTAATTAAAATTGTTCTAGGCACATGAAGGGTGAAGATGTTTCATCTCTGAACCACAAAGAGTTGATGATCCTAGAAGACGCACTGGAAAATGGCCTTGTTAAGATTCGCCAGCGCCAGGCCAGTATCATCTCTTCTTCTTAATTTGGTCCTAATTTTAATAATTAATTAATTTCCAAAAGAACAATTACTACAAACTTACTAAATCTTCTTGTTCATATATGTATATCATCTGATCAATAATGTTATTGAAATTTTCAATTGCAGAGCGAATTCCTTGACACGGCAAAGAAGAATGTATGTATTTTAGCTCTTCCTTTAATCTTTACATTTGATTTTGGAATGTGTTTAAACTTTCGTTAAGAAGCATTTTCTTTTTTATTTTTCTTTTCTTTTTTTGAACAAGTTAAGAAGTATTTTCTAAACATTTAGAAAACTACATTTAAAAATTATAAACATTTATTTACCATAAGCATAAGCGTATAGTATACCATTATTGTCTATCAATGATTCAATATATATGTTAAATGAAAAAAATCATATACTCCCTCCACCCCAAAAGAAATGCAATAGTTGACTTTTAATGTCAATTTGACTTCAATTTATCTATATTATTTCTTAATAGAAAAAATATAAAAAATATATATATTCATAAAATTAATTAAGGCACCAAATTTTTAGTTGCATGTAAGAGTTTCAATTTATAATTTGAACTTATAAATAAAACCATAGATTAAATGTTGAAAAATAGAACGAAATGGAGACACAAGATTCATGTAGCCGACCCCAATGAGTTGACATTAAGACTCGGTTGATTGATTGATTAAATGCTGAAAAATAAATGTAGCATCACTAAGCGATGAAGTATAAATAACAAGATGAAAGAGAAGGATAAAAATTATTAAATATCTGGTATCTGTGTGCACCATTTTAATTAGCTCCATTATTATACTATACATATTGCTTTAACTTGGAGGTTTTGATGGGTTGTTAAATTCCTTGGTTTATTGTTTTACTTGGTGATGGATGCATTTGGTGGCAGGAGAGGTTGCTGGAAGAAGAGAACAAGTACCTTGACTTTGTTTTGGTAAATATTCTTCACAAATATATACGTGTATTAATAATTTCATGAGTTATACATATATGTAATTATTACGTATATATAATTACTAATAATTATTACTGTATATATTTGCATGCAGAATCAACAACTTGCAATGGAAAGTGCAAGAGAGGAGTATAATAGCTCTCAGGTGCCCTTCGCATTCCGTGTGCAGCCAATGCAGCCTAATTTACAAGAAAGGATGTGAATTGATCATGATCTCCAAATTAAACTCCATCGTTAATTCATTATCTAATTAGTATTACTCACTTTCAGTTAATTAAGACCTAATTAATATGTATGATGCTGAACTTGTTCCTGCTAATTCAGGTCAGGGGTTTGGGAGATACTACAAAGTATAATGCTATATATATGATGTATGAACCTCTTTAATTGTGTTTGTTCAATCAAACTTGTTGTGAGCTTGTACCTGCAAATGGTCATATATATATATATATATATATATATATATATATATATATATATATATATATATATATATATACAGGCAGGGTCTAATCAGATTTCTATATATGTGTATGTATGATCTATATATGTCAGATACTTTCTCTTTAAAAACTTGTTCATTCCTCTCAATTACATGTAGATCAAGGATATATAGAAGTAAAAAAGCAGAGTAATTGCATGATAGATATTCCATTCCTCCCGTATTAATTGATACGTTTATAAAGATTAATTAAGGTGTAGCGTACTAATTAAAGGATGAAAAATCTAAAATAGATTTATAAAACAAAATAACGTTTTGATATTTGGAATAAGAAAAATGAGGGTAATCAAATAAAACGGATAGGTAAATTTTTCCTTAAAAGAAAAAGAAAACGTATCAATTTTCTTGATTGATCTTATGTATCTCCCTGCCTTTTGGTTTATCTTTTTATTTCCTCCCATTGATCTTGGTTACTGTTATGGACAATGAGATTATCTCTGTTTAAAAAAAAAGTACTTTCTCCGTCGTCCAAAAAAATACAATTATTCACTGTTTCATAGTATTTAATCTATTATTTTTTCATGAGTGTTTAGGTATTTTAAGTTCAATAAATCTTGTCGTGAGGACACTTGTATAGGTCCCGAGTTTGAGACTCCGATATCCCCGACTCCTACCATTTTATATTAAAAATGTTCAATAAATTTTATCCATATCATAATTTGAAATATAAATTTTTCTAAATATATTGTTTTATGATTTTTTTTCACTATTTATCTTAACAAATATGTGTCAAACAAACACAGAACTTTGAAACATAAAAGTCAAATATATACATTAATTGAGGACGAATGGAGTAATAGATCAAGCATATATTGTTTCAAAAAAGATCAAGCATCTATAACTATAACCTCCATCCTGGAACCCGAAAAGTATAGTAGCCGTATGTAAATGAAGATGCGTTTAAGATTCAAATTTTAAATGATAAAAGAGAATGGCCAATTTCTATATCATTTTAGACAAATTTAATGAAATTTGCTTATTACACTATGCAGAGAGTCCGTTTATTTACCACATAAGTGGAAAAACATCTACCTAAATGTAATACTAATTAGTTAACTCAACCAACTAACAACTAACTTAATGAATTAAAAGACTAAAATACCCTTCGTAGAGATTTATTAAAAGGGTAAACTTGACATTTTTCAAGGTGTGTGTTTTTCCACATATGTGGTAAATAAAAAAAAAGACACCCACCTACGTAGATGATTTTGTCGTTAAAGTGGTCAAGGCGCATTAGAGCCAAATAAAGTAATGCGGGAATGGACGCATTAACTACCACATTTGATAGTCCCGGTTTGGTGAGGCCGGAACTACAATATCTGGTGGAGAAACTTGGAGCTGCAACAAAGAGGAAATGAGTCGGGGTTGTGTGTTTCGGGGACCCACTTCGTCGCTCAAGTTGATCAATGGAAGTATGCGAAGCGAAAGGGGAAGCTAGGTGTTGTAGCTTAGGGAAATAGTAAAGAGAATATTAAACCTAGAGAGAGCCTCCAAGGCTGTTTATATAGTGATCTAGGAGGAGTCCTATTCGGAGAAGGTTTTTGAGAGGCGGACATGCTTTAATAGGTGAGATTGAACACTACGTAATTGAATGGGCGTTCGTAGAGGCGATCAGAATAACGCCGCTACGATTGTAATGGTGAGGCTCGTTATTTTGGCCGTTTCAAAAATGCCGCTTTGACAACGAATCACATTATGCCGTAACAACATATTTAATTAATTTTTTAAAAAATCCAGATCTAAATCCAGATATGGATACACGTACAAATTCATCTAAAAACCCAGAATATCGTCAAAAATCCAGAAATCAAACTCAGAAGAAACAAGAACATTTTTTTGCACAATAAGGGGTGCATTTTATTAAGAAGAAAATAGAGTACAAAGTGAATCAAGAGCTTAATTTTGAGAAGATAGTAATCCTGACAGAATTAAAACGAAAAATAAACATGCATGCATCAGATCTTGAATATAAACATCATCCAAAACATAACTTCAAACCACAACAAACTCAAAAAAATAGAAACCTAGCTAGAACAAACCATAAATTGCAAAGTACTAGATCTCGTCACCGGTCTTCAACACCACTGTTGGTCTAGATCTCGGATCTAGAAAATCAGATCTTGGATCTAAATTTAACTTATGGTTCTTTTCTTGTTCTTGATGAAGAGATCTATAACAACTACACCATCAAGTAACCATTAATTATAACTAATTACCCCACATATGTTGAACATTATGCATATAATAAGCTTTTGAATTTCTCAAGTTACAACTCTAGGAATTAACATAGAGCGCTTAATACATACTTATGATATATATAATATTCAATTGATGACGAAATTAACATGCATACAAGTAAATTGATGCGTACTCCAATTAAAGTCTAATGTTTCAAATTCATTTGTAGGTGGGTGATTAATTAAGTAGCGATGATAAGTCAGTAGAATATTTGAGCCATATCTTCTCGATTCATTCGCGCTACTACGTACACACCGGAGTTGTAGGTGGTTGGGGGCGGTGTAGGGTGCGAGTCGCACCTGTGGCTAATGGAGAGGTGGGACTTGGGAGCATGGGAGAGGTCGGTGGCTACGAGGGTTAAGGGCAGGTGGGGTTAATCTGGTAGGTTGGGGAGGGGGTTAGACGGGGCCTGCATGGGGCGGGTCAAATGGCCATCGATCCCTACTAGGGGCGCTGGGATAGGGGAAGAGGGAGGATCAGGTCTGATTAAGCTTGGTTAGGGCAGGAAGATTCAAAGTGTATGTTTTAAAAGTTTAGGGACAACTTTTGTTACTTTTTAAAACGTCTTAAAATGTCTGAGTCAAATTAATTGATGATTATATATACATATATACACTTAAATGTTCCTGATTTTGATGAAAAATTAACAGAATAATGAAATTTGGTCAAATTCTTAAAATAAGACATAGAACAACCATATATATATAATTTAAGGGATTACGGATGAAATTTAATCGTTAAAAAAAGTGCCAATTTTGTTTAGTGGTAAAAAAAATGTCTTCGAGGTAAATCTAAACCCGACTAAAATATTTTAGGAACCTATGCAATAGTTTACCCATCTAATAACACACATGTTTCACGTAAGTACGTACTCTCCGATCTTGATATTCATTTAATTGTGTTAATGTTTTTGTTTAGAGAAATGAAGAAATTGAAGATCAAAAGATACAGACTAATTAACCTGACACGTACAACAATCAACGGAACTTAATTGTGTAAACAACAAACGTATAGAGTTAAGGATTTTATTATTTTAAATAAACATCGTGCATTATTAATTATGATCTTCCTGCATATAATTAAGTTTGACGCTGGCTGCACTCGCAAATGCTTGCCGATCACGGTATCCACCTGATCAGTAGGAGAATTCTGTTCAGTCCATTTGTAATCAGTAACATTAATCCACATGATCTTGTCCTCAACAACACCCCAAACGGTGAGTGGCCAGCACCTCGAAGCTCAGATCAGTAGCAGTGGTTTTGGCCAGCCCACCTAGCTTGCCCACCAGCATATGATCATGCCATCCACGGAGCTAAGCCGGTACACCACAGCCCCTTCCGATGCACGCACGTACGGCTGCTTGTGGTGGAAGAACACCCCCCCCCCCATTGCCCGTTCTGGATCTCTGTGGGTGGATTCGCATGCATCCCCAAAGTAGGCACGAGCCTTGTCTAGCTAGCTTGCTCTCCGAATATATTGATCATGTCCAGTGCCACCTTCGACATATCGGACTTCGTTATCACGATAGGCTCATCGATCGTATCAACCTCGCTCACCGTACGTCTCTTCTGTAATTGGACGGACGGACTTCCACTCATTTTAATTATGGGCTGGCTAAAGCTTGTTTATACTCAAATAATATTACTCTTCTAGCTTCGCTCTATGTATATATGCATCCACCTTCTTACTTTCCTAACCTTTTATAGTGAAGCTTAGAGTACTTCCTTCTTCTACAATTATTTAGTTAATTCATTTTATAAGTAAAACAAGCTACACAGTGCTCCTATTCCTTGATCTGTAGTAGTATAAATTAAGATAATCAATTAAAATTATTTAACACTATTAGTCCTTAAGAGTATATTACAAAAGCAAAGTTTACCTAATCTCTTTGTAGTTAATTCTATATAAAATAATGCTCTCTTTTAGAAGGAAGATGCAGTTCCGTGGCGTAAAATCTCCCTTCTTTCTATGATTCTATCTGTAAAATACTATAATTTATAACCTTAAACGAAAATTAATAAAAAGGGAAGTGATGGAGGGACCACAATTTATTTATTTATTTTTTGGAAAATGATAATTTTGCCACTGAAGTTTACAAAATCTCTAATTTTGCCACTACAATTCATTTTGAAGCAAAAATGCCACCAACATGTCATTGAAGGGGTAAATTTACCGCTAGATGTTAAGTTGTCCCAGTTGGCGTTCATTTGACATGCCACTGGACGATTGCGTGGATATTGACTATACATTTTTGTAAGGTTAACGTTCTAATTTCACTTAGTTATAAAATTTGTAATACTATTAATTCAACCCTTAATCTATGATAGATTTTAAGGTGGAATTAAATAGTAACCCTACAAAATGTACCTTGAATGTACACATAATCACCAAGTGACACACCTCATGAGCACCAACTGTGACAACTTAATATCCAATGGTAAATTTACCCCTTCAATGAAACGTATATAGTGGCATTTCTGCTTCAAAATGAAATCTAGTGGCACATTCAGAGATTTCGTAAACTTTAGTAGTAAAAATACTCTTTTTCCCTTTATTTTTCAAGTAATAATAGTTTGGATTGCTTTCTTCTCAATTTTTTTTGCAAGGCAACAAGGAATTTATTAATAAAGGTTAACCAAGACCAACTCCGATGAGGAGAAAGACCTGATTAAACCAGACTGCAAAAGTACAGTAAATGTGGGTTTACAAGCAATTTGCAATGGTCCCTAATTGTTTACAAGCCAATCATCCCATGAAACTTTGAATTTTGCCTAACGGTTAGAGATTCATAGAAAAGATAAATACTGCACCATAGAGAGCCAAGAATCTTGCACAATCGAAGTGTCCTTAAAAATTAGTACAGTAGCTACCGTGAGATGTCAAAATCTGACCACTCCAATCAACCCGCCTTAACCCGAACTGATCAAGAAAGTCAATGATCCGAAAACCGGATGACGGATGACTGAGATCAGTTCAATCTAAACCCAAATGTCCCAAACGCAATTAACATGGACTCGAAATGATCATAACACAAATTACCGGAACAAAAAAATAATTGAGGAATGAGAATATCAATAGATCACCTTTGTTACATTTGATTTAAATCCAACCCATATACACCTAGGTCGACCTTCATAAAAATAGAGGTAGCAGACTATGTATTGTGTAACCGAGACTCGACGATTGTTGCCAATACGACCCGAAAGTAGCTCGACCTAAAACAATCTGCAATTTGAATGACCCAAACCGAAATCAGATCGATCCAAATGACCCGAACCCAAGATAACCCACAATTAGCTCACCCCGAACCCGAATGACCCAACCCCGACCACCCAAACTAAACCAATATTAAAATAAAACAGAGATGAAGAATTAAGTGAAATTAATTGGAAATTTGTTTTTAGATAATCTAGGTTTGGGTTATGAACTCTAACCTAAATTTGATTCCAATTGTGAAGAATTAAGTGAAGTTAATTGGAATCAATAATTAGAACTCGCGCATGGGTCAACCAAATTTGAGGATGAAGAGCCCCGCCTAATACATTCAGCATTTGACGGAGAATTGACACCGCAAATTGACGGTGGAGGTCGTGGCTATAGGCGGTGGTGCGCTGGGAGGATGGTGGACGCAAGGAGGACGGTTGGAATGAGCATGGCTGATAGTTCGTCGTCGACCAAACAGTCGTTGGGTTGCTGTGGCGTGTTGGACGGTACAATGCTGCTGCCAACCGGAAAGGGTAATTAGGCAGCCTTAATTATTTAATTTTTTTGGGTGTAATTCAATCTCATTTCACATTTCTTATCAACTTCTTTACCAAAACTTTTAATGTCTTTAAAACTTAGGCACTAAACCATTAAAAACTTTACATTGTTAATGTAACTTGTAGTGACTTACTGAATCAAATGACTAAAGTGTCTAAATTACATATTTAAGGGAATAAATCACGAGTTAAAATTGATGCACTAAAATTACATATTTAAGGGAATAAATCACGAGTTAAAATTGATGCACTAAAATGCGCAAATCACTATAATTTAGGAGTAATTTAGGAGAGTAAGAGGTATAATATGGCGTAAATCTAAGGATTTTGCATGTTTTACAGACTTTTGATTCATGATAACAACTCTAGGCTAGATATTGTTATGATCTATAGAATTACTATATTTTAAAAGTTACAACAAAACTCTATATACTTTCATAAATTTACAATTTGGCCACTCTAACTTAAAAAAAAATTACAAAACCATCCATAAAATGTACATTTAGTTTATTATTTTTTAAAAATGAACTTGTGTAAAACTTACTATTGGAGTATCAATATGGTCAATTTTAAACAAAAAAAAAAAAAACTCAACTTTTTTCTCATAAAACTTACAAATGAACACTTCCGGGCAGTGAGATATTTTCATTTCAATATATGTCCTATTAGCTAAATCAGCCTATATACGGAGTATCAAAACCGTAACTTATCTATTTAAAGCAGCTATTAAAAATTGAAGGAAAAAAGCACTTCAAAAATGAGTTTTTTTGTGAGAAACAAAAATGATTACCTAGCTAAATGATGGAATTCTTTTTTGGACGAACGCATACCGTTTAGTATACCACTATTAAATTTTCGAACAGTAGATCAATAGTTCTTCAAGTGTCGAAAACAAAGCATTGAAAAACATTTAATTTTTGTAAAGTTATGAAGAAAGCTGAAATTGCGGATGATCCATTAAAATATCAATTGGATTAAAGTGTACAGCGTACAAGGTTTGTACTCATTTGTAACTAGGGTAAAAGATGGAGTCCTGGATTTAGTCAAGAATGAATCAGACCCAAACCCAACCCAACGCATGGCCCAAAAGGCACTCGTGACCATCATCACACGGTAGTAGCAAACGACAGTGTTAAGCCGAAATTAGACGCGAAGTCTTCACGTTCCCTTCCCGGCGAGCTACAAGCCGGCAATCGTAGGTCTCACGGTGAGTTTTCAGATTGCGCTCTAACTACCCAGATTAATCTCTTGACTTCCTTCTTCCTTCTTCCTTCATTCGATGTTATCCTGGAATTCGTGTTTTGTAGAAAGATTTCTTTTGCAGCTCAGTTGTTTGACAAAATGTCACAATGAATGTAAACTGGAAAGCAGTAGTTTCTTTATGGCTAGGTGGGTGGAATACAGGGAACTATTTGTACGCTGTGTTGTTAGATTTCTGGGGTTTGATTAAGGAGCGATTTTTCTTCGTGATATGTTTCCAACTGGTCTGCTGATGAACCTGCTGTTTGGGGTTTGAAAGCTGTATTCTCACTAATCTTCTGTTTCAGTTCCCTTAGTTGAAAGGCTGTTGTTCAGGAAATGGGTTGGAAAGCAGCAGAAAAGCTTATAAGGCACTGGAAAGTACTCAGGGGCGATAATGTGAGTATGGGATTGAAAATGGGAAATTTTGTCTGATAACGGTCTCTTACGCTTTCTTCCCTATTAATTACTCACTTTGGTTAATCGTAACTGTTATTGTTATCGGTCTTAGGTGATGATAATCAGGGGGAAAGATAAAGGTGAGACTGGGATCATCAAGCGTGTCATTCGCTCTCAAAATCGAGTTATTGTTGAGGGAAAAATCTGGTATGGGTCTCTTGTTCACTGCTGTGCGTGGTGTTTGATCCTCAATCTCTGCATAGCATTTGAACCTGTTAAACATGTATAATGCCATGTCACTATCCAAGAGATTAGAACATACTAGAGTTGAGGGATTTGTTTTCGAGTAGTCCAATGCTTTTCATTTGATAGTTCGTGCACTCAAAGAAGTAAATTCAGACTAGATCTGTGACATTTCTGGGCTATCTCCATTATTTTTTCTATCCAATGCTTTCAGTATGATCTGTCTGTTCAAATATGCCAAAATGGGTCCATGTTCATGCCAAAAATAATTCGTTTGCCAGTCCGTAATAGTATAGGCTTAGATGTGATTCAGCTCTCTTTATCTGTGATACAAAAGCTGCTTTCTGAGTATTCTAGACGATTGAAATAGACTCAACTGGAATATGGGGACATGGTGAAAGGGTTGAACTGTTACAGAAGCAAAGTAAACTTGCCAGATATAGTTATTGGAGAATGGTGTCATTAACTTCCTGCCATTTGCCTGACTATTTTGTTCTACATCTGCAGATCAAGAAACACATCAAATCAGGACCGGGTCACGAAGGGGGTATTTTTTCAGTTGAGGCCCCACTTCATGCCTCAAATGTTCAAGTTGTTGACCCAGCAACTGGGTAATACTCATTTTAGATCCATGTTATGCTCATTTTAGTGACACCATTCATATTCTTACTTCAATTTCTGACCATGAGAATCATCAATGATTCATGCAGGAAACCCTGTAAGGTTGGAATTAAGTACTTAGAAGATGGTACGAAGGTAAGAGTATCTAGAGGCCAAGGAGCATCTGGATCCATAATTCCTCGCCCTGAGATTTTAAAGATAAGGACAACTCCAAGACCTGCAGCTCGTATGCACCTTAACCTTGCTCGCCTTTTGAGCCTAGAATATCATTCAGCTGTTATTCCTGCATGCTTCATCCCTCATAGTATCTCATTAAATATGCAGCATTAGCATTCAGGCACTAGTTTTGATGAGTAAGAGTATCTGATTCTTAGGGGATTAGTTGCTAGATCCCACCAAATTAATGCATGAAGCAGATCTCACCAAAACTTCACTTCCTCCATCCCATAGAAATTGCCATTTGTGTTTTAGCATTTAAGTTATATTTTGACATATAAATTCTTAATTTATGTGACAATGATAAATAGATGCGTCTAGTTTCTTAATGTATTTATTTTTAACAAAATCTTCCTGTGATATTAAGTCAAGCGTAAGTCGAAAGTCAAATGTTACAATTTTTGTGGGATAGGAGTATTTTCTAACTCGGTTACATTTCCTTTTGTAGCTGGTCCCAAGGATACCCCAATGGATCTCGTGTTGGAGAGGACATACGACCCTAACACTGGGAAGGGCATGCCTGATCTTTGATTCAAGAATTGCAACGTAGAGGCAGTCAAGATTTTGCCAATCATACTGAAACATTAGTCCTTGTTTCATTTAGTTGACCAGTGTTTGATGAGAAATTGCAGAGTTTGACCTTAGTTGATACAGGACTCTTGAAGTACTTTTTGCTTGTCTCTGTATCGCCCTGTAGCTTAGAGCTGTGTGGAACTAGTTGGCAGTTTGTTTAGAAAATAAAATGACATGGCCATGGCATTATACTTTCTGATTGGCTTCTAACCACTCAATGGATTTCCATCTTACAAATTTGTTTAACGTGTAAAAGGTTAATTTTACCATTGAAGTTTACTTAAATCTCTAAATTTGTCTTTGAAGTTCATTTTAAAATATGTTACAGTTTAAGGGTTAAATTGTTAGTTTTACAAATTTTAAGTGAAATTAAAATATTAACTCTACAAAAATGTACGGTCAATGTTCACGTAACCGGCCAGTGGCACGCCACATAAGCGTCAATTGAGACAAATTAATGTTCAGCCAGAAATTTACCATTTCAATAAAAAAATTGGTGACATTTTCACTTCAAAATGGACTTCAATAGCAAATTTAGAGATTTCATAAACTTCATGACAAAACGACTATTTTACCCTTCAAGATTCATTATTCTATTTCTTCTGTGAATAAAAGGAGCAAGAAAGTGGAAATCAGGCCTCTTCTGAGTCATTAGTCTTCTCAGTTCTGGTGCTTGATTGAAATATGTGAAGATAAGAACATTTTACAACACTCTTCTTTCTTCAGACAAATCCAAATAACAAAAGTTACTTTAGCTGCACGCTTCATTTGTATACACTCAATATACAACCTCAAACAAGTACACTAGGCATTGCTATCATCAGAATTTTCTCAACAAATTTCTAACACGAATGAAGCACCATGTTCTCAGAAGTGTTTTATATCTCCTCCATCCGTCAAAATACCTACCGATCACCATCTTGTAGCTTGGCCTTTGTCGTACCCGAATCCAGTACTGCGATATTGTGCCTGCAACTTATATACTCATGTTCCAGATCGAGGAGCGAGGCGAGCAAGCACGGGAACAAAACCACATCTGCCAACGAAAACTCTTCTCCTGCAATGTAGGCTGTATCACTCAGCTTCTTCTCGACTTCATCCAGCAACATGACTAGGTGTTCTTCGCATCTTTCACGATGTTGGGATCCTTCAACTTCTCCTCTCTCTCATATGCATCTTTGAGCTTTTGGTGGTATGCACTCGCCAAATCAGGAGATTCTGCCATTCGTGCTATCACAACCTGCCGGATGAATTTTGAGACATAAAGGCGGTACTTGTTTGGGACATGAGAAAGAGTGAAATACATCGAGTTCCACTCTTGTACCTTCCGCATCCATTCAATCACTTCTCCACTAAAGGTGACATCCTCCGTGCCTGAAGAAACCTCTGCAATCCGTTCAATGTACCTAGTAAACATATATATGCATGCTTGAGAAATTTACTTCCATAAAACACAGCCAAAGACAACACATCATGCTTTAGTATTTTTCTTCCTGTAACACTCATCAAATAGTGTTCAATCATCTATCTTCAATGTATCGATTGAAACATTCAAAACTGCTTAGAAGATCAGGGCCGCGAATGCCAGAAGGAAGAAAGTCCATAGGAAAGCTCTGTTATGCAGCAGGTAACCCTGATTTTACAGCCAAATCCCCACAAATGTCACAGAAAGATATAGTTTTGACCAACTTTAAGCTAGAAAATTAAGAGCAGAAATTTCTCATTTCCTAAAATACTGATATCTCCTTAACTTTTAAGGAAACTTTTTAATGCACGTTTACCTTATTACCCTCAATTTGCCTGCTCCATTCAAAATGTTAACTTTTGTTTTATATGCATATTTTACTTTCTTACCCAAGTCTTTAAAACCACTTAATCTCCGTGCCCAATGAAATGTTTGAACGTTTATGGGACTGATGAGGTACTTAATATAGCCAGAAACATTAAAACGAGAATTGGTATAAAGAATTTTCTAACACTATACCGGTTGAAATAGAAAAGAAAAGAAAGGAATGAACATACTGAATTATCTCAAGTGTGTTAAAGATGATGTGGGAACCATTCTTAAAGACTGGAAGTTTTGCTGTGGGATTCATCCTGAAAAAGGAAGCATCCATATTCTTTCCTGTGATAGGATTGACATGGTAGGATGTGTAATCAATACCCTTCTCCTCCAGAGTAAGCCTCACCCTTTGGCTGTCCAGAGTATATGGATGATGATATAGCTGCATTATCTAGCAAGCATCATACAACTGGTGATCTGCATGCAGTTAATACACAGAAGGGCAATCAGAGGCAAGATATGTAGGTTCAGGAAAAATTAAATGTTTCTCAGAAAAGTTTATTTATGGTAACAAAGTAAGCTCATGTTTACATTTGTAGCTTCAGTTAACAAGACAGAAACATCTGAATCAAACTTGATATGTAGTATTATAACTCACAAACAACAATCAGTGCTTTCCATCAGATTCAAAAGCATAAAGTGGATAGAACCCAAAACAAACAAGCTAATCATGAATCATACCCGGTTTCATTGCAACTTAATTAAGCAGGATTAGTGTGGACTAAACAAGGATGAGCCAAACCAAGGAAAGGGGATTGAATGAATGAGAAAAAGAAGGAACCTTGAGAGGTAGCAGAAGCCAGAGGATGTCCGGTGAACTGTTTTGACCGGCTGGGTTGGGGTTTTGAGTCGTGAGACGGCGGCGGCGGCGGCGGCGAGAAAATAAGAAGAAAAGTTGGGAACTTTAATAAAAAGATGCGAACTGTACAGAGAAAATGAGGGAATGAGAATAATGGAGAAAGTGGAACACACACACGAAGCCACCATACAACTTTTGAGATTACCGTTATGCGTTAACTAAAGTATCTATTCTATTAATGTTTTAAATCGAGTAAACTCAACTGCTAGTGGTGTAAGTTTGAGTTTTTTCCTATTTGGATCTCATTTTAAGAATTTGTCTCACTTTAGTCCTGTAAGTTTCAATCGTATGCATTAATTAGTCATCCCGTTAAATTTTCCGTTAAAACTGCCATTAAAGCCAGAAATTACCAAAATGTCTAGATCTAACACCAAATTTAACATCAATCTCTTAAAAGAACTACAGTTGAACCCTAACTATTTTCATATTTACAACTAGACCATAAATCCACTTTGTGCTCTTCTGACCTCCACAAATCGTCGGAAGAGCTATAGCCGGAGTCGGCATCGTACGCTCTCATGATCTCGCCACTTTACTCAGCTGAGATCTCTCCGACCAACTCACGCGGCCTTCTCACCTCCCTCCCTAAGTCTTCATCGCCACCGCATCCTCATCGTGTACATCATCACCGCGCATTTCAAATTTTCAAAACCAGCCTAGGTTCCCAAAATAAGAACAAATTCCTAGCCCAAATTGGCGATTTGTGGAACGATTTTGGGACATGATTCAAATCGACTCGAAACTAGAGAGAAGGGGAAAAAGGACAATCGGAGAATCGGAGAAAGGACGATTACAACGGAGAAGAGGAACCTCGACGGATGACCGAACTCCGCAAGAAGGCGAGTGCAAATTTGTTCAACCTAACCTAAAGTCGCCGATTTTCACCAAGTCAAGTAGAGCCCGAAAGCCGCCTAGCGAAGGACCACAGATCTGAGCTGCGACGAGCTTCGTCGTGTTGTGAGTGGCAGGATCTACTTTGGTGGTGTCAAAGGGACCGGAGCATCTTAGCAGACACTGGAGAGAAATCGTTTGACTCCTCAATCAAGTATGAAAGATGCATGCGTACGTGCTTCGTCCTGGTCCATAACAAGCAGACTGTAATTGTTAAGCTCATCGTTGTTAGGCAGATCATTGTCGCCGGTGAAAATGAGCCCATTCCTCATAATCAAATCCGCGACGAGCTTCGTCGACGGAGAAAGCATTGAGCTCCACTTCACCCAGAGAGGAAGAGAGACGATAGAAAGAACAAGACCAATTGCTGCGAAGATCACCAGCAGATGATGGTTAATTTCTCTGGTTGTAGCATTTAAAAAAAATTCTCTGGTTGTAAATTTTATCAAAGATGGCGTGGTTGTAAAATTTGAATTAGTTAGGGTGCATTTGTAGTTTTTTTAAGAGATTGATGTTCAATTTGGTGTTAAACCTAGACATTTTGGTAAATTTACCACTTTAACGGCAGTTTTAACGGGAGGACTAACGGTGCATACGATTGACACTTACAGAACTAAAGTGAGACAAATTCTTAAAACGGGACCCAAATAGACAAATCCCAAACTTACAAGACTACCAAATTGAGTTTTACTCGTTTTAAATCCCGTACCATTTTTTGAACTACAAGACAATATCGGTGTATCAAGATCTGGATATACCGGAAATTATATACCGTGGTTATATACACTACGTAGAGAAGACGAGATTTACTGCGGTCCGTCGCAGTAAATTTCGCAGTAAACGCCATTTTACTGCGGCATTTACTGCTGTGGAGGCCGTAGTAAGCGGATTTCTCCACGTAGTTATATACCATTTAATTTTAACCTTAAACGCATATATGATTCATAAACAAAATCAAATCAACTAGTCCAATAATTCATCACCATAGACATGTGAGGATTTAATTTCATTGATGTTTGCAATTACAATGATGATTAAAAGTGGTTAATTTTGTGAATAAAGAAAATATTTATGTCCGTTTCATGACTAGATGCGTATTATGATTGGTGAGACTCTTTCTCTTTCTCTTTAAAATTCAAAAGGTAAAATTCAATTTAGCGCTTAAACTTTTTAAAATTGATCATTTTGCCTCTGTACCGCCATTTTCTACAATATTATCGAAACGAGATGGTCAAGACTAGGGGTGAGTAACGAAGGCTCGAGCTCGAGCTTTAACGAGCCCGACGAGCCGAGCCTCACGAGCCTCGAGCTTGAGCTCGAGCCGATTTCGGCTCGAATAATATACGAGCCGAGCTCAAGCCCGAGACGTTCGGCTCGACGAGCTCGCGAGCCTAATGAGCTCGCGAGTTCGTTTGGGGCCGAATCGAGCCTAGCCGAGCTCGAGCTCGTGAGCCTAAAGAGCTCGAGCTTGCGAGCTCGTTTGGGGGCCGAATCGAGCCTAGTTGAGCTCGCGAGCCTAACGAACTCGAGCTTCATGAACCTTCGAGCCTAGCCGAGCTCGCGAATCTAACGAGCTCGAGCTTCACGAACCTTCGAGCCGAGCTCGAGCCTGTCTCGAGCCGAGCTCGAGATCGAATTTTCGTTCGAGCAATCGAACTCGAGCCGAATTTCATTTCACGAGCTCGAGCAACTCGCTGAGCTCGAGCTCGGCCAACTCACCCCTAGTCAAGACAGGCGGTACAGCACTGAGATGAGATTGCTCTAAATCTTACAGTCTCACGGTCGCAACCAAACGAGACGATATTTAAAATAATGTATTATATGCCTTTGTCGGTTTGGAACATGTGCGAAGCTCTTCCTTTTGCTTTACATCTCTTTGGACGGTTTGACTTTGACCGTTTTATCAGCTTTATCGCCTAACATTTACCATAAGGACATGTGGATTTATTTGTTGAAACTTGAAAGAGATGCGTTTACTCTTTGTTGCTGAGAGGCATATAAAAAAATAGCAATAACTTTCCATTTAGTTTAGAATCGATAAAGTGCATCCACGTATCCGTAATTTAAATTATTATATTATTATGGTCGCTTTTAATTTATCAGATCAATAAAGTCGCTTTTTAAGTTTTTTCATCCACGGTTTTTTTCATCGATCGTTAGCTTTATCAGATTTGTGAGAAAAATGATAAAATCAACTCATTTGTTTTAAAAAATATTTACACCAAGTTTTAAACTTAACCATTTAGGCACTCCAATAGTTTTAACTTAACACTTTAACCCAAATATTTTAGTTAAGCCCAACAACACCAAGTCACCGTCAGGCGCCGCCGCCACCGGAAAACCGCCGCCAACCACAGCTGACCACCACCGGAAAATGCCGGAAACTCAAAAAAAATATATCCGAAAACGTAGATCAGGGCTTAGGACCGCCAGATCCTAGTCCAGGGGCGCCGAATCGCGACCTAGGCCACCGGATCGCTGCCCAAGACCGACGGATCGAGGCCCTGGGTCGTCGATTCATGTCCTAGGTTGCGATTCGGTGGCCCTAGGCCGGGATCCAGCGGTCTTAGGCTCCGATCTACGTTCTCGGCTATTTTATTTAGTTTCCGACATTTTTCAGCGGTGGTGGTGGTCGGTGGCGGTGGCGACACAATGGTTGTTGGGTGTTTTGGGCTTAATTAAAACATTTGAATTAAAGTGTTAAAGTTTAAAATTGTTGGGGTGCCTAAATGGTTAAGTTTAAAACTGGGTGTAAATAAATTTTTTTTAAAACAATTGAGTTGCTGATTTTATCATTTTCCCCACAAATCCGTTAAAGTTAACAGTTAATGGACGAAGAAAGACCATAGATGAAGAAAAAACTTAAAAACGGGACTTTATTGGTATAAAAAGACAAAACATGATCGTAGTAATACAATAATTTAAGTTCTGAACCATTAGTGAACTTTACCCGCTTAGAATCTTGAACTCAAGATCTTATGTACAATTTGGAAGATTCTTGAAGATGGTCTTTTGATAATTATGGAGTGACGTCGTATCTTCAAATTACTCATGAAGTTGGGAGAAATCTATAATTTATTTATTTATTTTTGAAAATTTACTGAAAAAACTCCTTACACGTTTTTTTGAAGATGCAGATTGATATTAAATCAAGGAATGGCCGAGGTTATACAACCTAAAGTCAAGGCAGGGAAAACCTGCATCGAGCAGCTAGAATCCCTTGAATATAGTGGGGGTAAAAACAGACGAAATATAAAGCCTGATCATAACCATCAAAACTAAGTAGCGGAAAAAGCAACGAAACAATAACAACGATAGATAACAGATTGGGACAACCATTGATGTGCGTCAAAGAGACCAGCAGTGGCCTAGAACCAAATCGTCTTCAAAGCAGACCATCACCAAACCATACAAGGTTTTCAAAGATCCGACAGACTATCCGCATCATATTTAGGTCGTTACGTGTCTCGAGGTATATGCCAACACAACGCGCCTACCCGAGATGAGGTGGTATCTGCACGAAAGGATCGACCAAAAGACCCATAATTTGAACCTCTCCTCATACCAAGAAGCGTGTTGCCAAGGGAACACAACACCCTAGCAACCACTTTCCATAAAGGTCATTCCCCCGGCAGGCGAGGTCCGCCTCGGCCTTTTCGTAGAATTATAAACAGTGGCACCACCACACTTTGATAATCCAACGGTACTACCTTCTTCTCCACAGGCTCGCTACGCCCATGACCACCACTGCAACGAGCACACAGCCGCACTCCGTGGAAGAGGACTCAAGTGCTCGAACGGGCAAACTTGGCCAAAGCAGTAGATAGCGCAACCAAGGAAAACATTGTTCACATATGCTCTCCCATTCGCTCCAGGCCATGGATCCAATCGGTGAGGGCCCATCTCAGCAAGATGACCGGTAGTCGTGGAGATGAGAGATGGGTCGATTCACTCCGGACGCCATGGGCATGAGGAGGGCACAGAGTACCAGCCGAGGCGGCTTGGATCGAGGCTTTGCAGGTGATCGTGGACACTACACGTCAAGCGTGAGGTCGCGAACATCGGCCCAACATCGAGTAGCGTGGGCGAGAGATAGCTTGAGCGGCGGAGAAGATAGCCACGCCGCTCACCGGTAGAAGCACACTTGGGTCGGTGTTGACGGTGCAAAACGGTGAGAGCATCCTAGGGTTTTGTTTTTAGGTGGAAGCTAGCTAAATCTCCTTACACTTTAATATCGCTCATTAACATTTAAGTTTTAGGGTTACTGTAATTGTAATTGTACAAAATATTTTCAACACCGACAGTTTTACCCTAAAGTCTTCCCTTCGACCATCAACCCGCCTCCCTCACCACCAGCCACCTTTTCCTTCATCGGGCACAGTCCTAGGCTGCAAGCAAGCTGAGAGTCACCATGCGGGAGGTCATGACTGTGAGCGGGAGGGCCGCTCGTCGGGGGGCTTTTCTGCCAATTTTGGAGAAAACGAGGGAGTCGCCACCTTTATTTTTTAGAAAATGGGAAATTAAGGAAAAACCCAATTTTTGACTCTGAAATTTAGAAAAGGCAATTTCCACGAAAACCATAGATTTTAAGTCCGGGGATTGGGTACAAATTGGGAAGGTGTTAGGCACCCAATTTGTCTGAAAATAATTTTTAAAACAAAATAAAAGCCGATTTCATGAATTAATTAATGCAAAATGATTAATTTTTTTTATTTTCAAACAATGAGATTAATTTTAGTTAATTGGATTTGGGCCTGGATTACAGGCTTCCAAACCGCCTACGCACTCCGTTTGAATCGGGATCAAAGCCCACGTAGTTCGCTCCCGTTGGACTGGGAGAACTAGGGGTTAGAAAGCGCACCTGTCAAATCGGTGAAGCGGCGGTCGAATTGCCTGGATGTTGGAGACGGTCAAGTTGCCTCGATTTGTTGTTGAAGATAGCGGTCGAATTGCTTGGAGTTGAGGACGGTCCACTTGCCTCGATGCCTTGTATGTTTTGTTGCTTTTTTGTGATGGGTTCAAAAAAACCCAAGTTTAACTCTGAAAGAAAAAAATAAAATTCTAGAATTAGTTCAATGATGATAACGAAAACTTATAATTGTTATGATGATGTAACCGAAAATAATGAGAGATGAGAATGTTAGCAAAAATAATGAAGAATGATCAATGTCAAATAAATAAATAAAACCATGAACAATATATTTTTAGGAAATTTTCCATGAATATTTAAGAAAAGGATAATAGTTAAATTAAAAAAATGGTTAGAATTAATTATTATAACAAACAAATAGATTATGAACAAAATTGGAAAAAAGAGAATTAGGAATCATGAAGAAAACAACTCTGTCCGGTGACCTTTCTGTAAGAAAACAAAGTTAAAACTTGTTAAACCTGTAAAAACGTAAAAGAACAGAAGTTAGGGACTTTATTAACTTACATAAAAACAAGTAAGGGCTGGAAGAGAATTTTACCAGGTTTCAATTGAACACAAACGCGACACGTGTCGCTGTCCCTGTAACTCACGATTTCGCGATTTAATCCGGCGGTGGGTCGCAACTTCGCGGCGAACGGCGACCAGGCGGCGGCGACTTGGGCTGCAGCAGGTGTTCCGACGACTGGAGGGGTGACCCGCAGCGGCTTGGTGGTGCTAGGGTGGCTCGGGTGAGCTTGCGAAGCGGAGGCAGCAGCGAACTCGGCGGAGTTGGTCTCCTCGGACGCGCCGCGATTCGTCGAGCAACCAGAGGAGGCCGATGCTTGTTGCTTCGGCTGGGGTTGGAACGCCGCTTGGAAGAGACAATGGTGTGAGCTTCGAGGACTTCACGCAAGAAGCTTGAGGTGGAGGAGGATGGCCGAGGGCTGCGGTTGGCGAGGAAGTTCAGCAAGCTTTTTTTCTTTTTTTTTCTCTCCTCTTAGGTTAAGTCTACCGGGAGTATTTATAGAGATGTGAAGGAGGCTAGGGTTAGGGTGGATGCTAGGGTTAGGGTGGAGGTGGAGACTAGAGTTTGAAGAGATTGGGTGAAGGTGGGAGGCGAAGAAGGTGGAGGTCGGTTAGGATTGAGATGGAGGTCGGCTGAATGCTAAGCAACCAAAAAAAAGGGGAAATGACATCTTCTCATGTGTCATGTTTAAAACATTCATTTCAGCCCCCTTTCTTTTGATTGAGTTGGAATCAAAGTTAGATTAGTTAAACAAGTTCCCAAAAAATTAAATTAGTGAACTTAATTAAAATAAAAATGATTGTTAACAATGACCACCACTCACACCCAAATCTTAGTGGAGGGCTAGTGCGTGGAAGGAGAAGAAGGCAGAGGGAGGCAGTGGTAGGGGTTGGAAGCGAAATAAAGAACATCTAGGGTAACTTTGACAAATAGAACAAATTACATCACTTGTTGTTTGTGCTTAAAAGGGTACTTGGGTTTGGGTATGGAAGCGGCGATCGATGAACTCCAGTGCTTGATTGGATATATCGTGCTAGAAGGAGGGTGGACAGGGCTGTGGGAATGGGTTGGGTTGGTGATGGTGGGGTAACTTAAAGTTTTATAAGAATGGGGCTTAATGTTGATAGAAATTTAATTTAAGGTGCAAATCATAAATATTTTACACATTTATTTATCCTTAAAGTATGAACATTTGTATATTATGATATGAAACTTTTAATTCTGACAGAAAAGCCACTAAATTGTTCAAAATTTAACAAAGTCGGGGACTAAAGTGTCTGAGATTCAATAGTTTGAGGACAGAGTCACAACGAGTTATAATTTAGGGGCTAAAATGCGCTAGTCACTATAGTTCAGGGGGCTAAATGAAAAATAAGCCGAAAGAAACTTACCGTCAAAAGGCATTTCTGTAGGTGGGCACAACTGAAACCCAAGCTTTCTGATTGGACTTGGAGTCGTAACGAGTTCCAGGCCCAGCCTTCCTGCTGGACTTGGAATTGAGTGGATATGGGTCCAGATACAACGGGCCTCTACTTTGATATATTTGATTTTAAAAATTAACTTAATTTGTTTGAAAAATACTCTACAAATTTTAAAATTCTAAATAATCCATTATTTGATGCATTAATTTTGATCGTCATTGTAAATCAAATTGTTTTCATTAATAAATCGGAAGTGGCCGATGGGTTTGGTTGGGAGATTTTGAACTGAACCCCAATGTGATCTGTTAGCTCCAAAATATCAAAAAAATAATCACATGCAAAGAGAGGGAAATATAACTACTTTGCACAAAACAGAGCGCGACATTAAATGTGACGAATTTAAGGCAAGATAACAGGACACATGTTGGGCCACCAAAACACACAAAATTTTAAAATTTGATCATGAAATAAATGAATTATATCAATAAATCATATATATATATATATATATATATATATATATATATACTCCGGCACAGGTACCTTCATCCGCAAGTTTGCTAAAATTGCCTAGTGTTTGTACCATTTAAGCTTCCTGGTTTCAATCCAAAGCCACAAATTCAGCAGCTTGCAGAGGAGAAACGTCAGCTAGAGGGCAAACCCCAGTACCATTAATCCAAGATTCTTTCTTCTTTTTTTTTTTTAATTATTTTGTTTTTGAACTGAAATTTATAGATTAATTTTTCTGTAGTTTAAAACAATTTGGGTAGGATTGATTAAGATTAAAACAAATTATGTGTATTGTAGCAATTAATTAAGGCGAACCGTCCAAATAAACAAAGCAATACGACAAAAGGGACTCAATTAGGTCAAAAACTCAAAAGATATAACTCGATTGGGTTTAAAACTTAAAATGAATTAAAATGGTAGTACCGAAGAAATTTATTAACAGTTAGCTAGTGAATTGGGTTTAGGGTCTTTTGACAAATTAGGAGTGTATATAAGTTGGCGCTTTTTTTTTGTTTTATCAGGGCTCGTGGTCTCTGTGGCTGAAGGGCGTGTATGTTTTAGTATTTTGTTGTAACATCTATATTTTGTATTCATTAATAAATTTATTGTCACTAAAAACATATGCATATTACAGTGAGGGTGTGTTCATTTGGGAAAATGAGAAAGATTTTGAAAATTACTGTAAAATTTGTAAGAGGAGAAAATTATTGATTTGACACCGTTACATTTTTTGTTTTGCCAATGCATTGATTTGATCAGGTAATAAAAGTTACTTGGTACTATATACTCCCTTTATTTTATTCTAAATGTGTTATCATTTTTAGGTTTTTTGTGTAGATTAAGATTGTCTTTGATCATTAACTCATTTCATATGAACTTTCATCTATACTCCTTAAATGTGTGCATTTGCAGGGGTAGAAATTGACTAAAATAAAATACAAATGAAAAAAATTGACTTCATTTAGGACAAAAATATTTTTGATGTAATGACAACACATTTGAGACGGAAGGAGTATATAATAAAATAATGTTGAAATAAATTCATAAATTAGATGTTAAAGTAAAATGTACAACATTTAAAACGGGTCAAATGAATTATTAAGATTTGAAGGGATGGATGGAGCTTAATTTTGTTAGGCAGCTCCCTCCATGTTCAATGTTGAATTAAAATCATAAATTAGATGTTGAAGCCGTTTGCCAAGGCTACAGGGCTTCATTGTAATTTGCTGAAGAGTCAGTTTGTTACTTTTTGGCGTTGGTCAATCTTTGAGTGCTGAAATGCTTGAACATGAGGATTGGTTCCTTTCTAGTCAGGTTGGTTTCTAGGAAGGTGATGTGGTTGTCAGAATATTCTGATACCAATTGATGTGATTCCGGGAGGGTATCCTAGAACACGAGGAGCAGATCTAGCCAACAAAGGAGCAACACGGGGTATGTATGAATGATGAGGCGGAAATGTAAACAGGTTGACAGATCCGAAATGCACAAAGCAAAACGATGCGGAAGCTTGTGAAACGAACGGATATGGCCGCCAACTCCTCCTGGATCCTTGCCCAAGCAAAGATGGTGTTATGCCTATGGCGACTCCTCCTTCTTGATACCAAAAACGGTCCAAGACAAAGAAAGCCTTCGTTGCCAAAATTGTGGGGGGATGTAGATGGGGCCACCTTCTTCCAATGAAAAGGCAATATTGGTCTTAATAGACTTGTAAAGAAAACTTAACAAGAATTGAGTGGAAAATGTAGATAGGTTGAAAAGAGAATCACTCTCAATTTCAAGGAAAAAAGGTGAAATAGATTTGATGATTGAATTGTGTTTTGCAAACTAACCTAGACCTCCTTTTATAGGACAAGGAAGCTAGGCAACCAAATCAATTTACAAGTCCTTTCATCTCCACTCTTAATGATGGAAATTAAGAGGAAATGTAAATGTGAGAATTTAAAACAATTATTTCTAAATTTATTCTAGGCTAGCTAATGGGTAGACCTAGCCAAAACAACTCAAAACCGAAATAAAATGGTAAAAATTGAGCTAGAAGATGATGGATGAGTTTTGGCCAAGAAATGAGGAGTAACTGATCCTCATTTAAGTGCTCTTGATGGAGGGGCTTCAAGGCTTGTAACTCCTTCTTCATCAATGATTTTGGATGACTCTTGAGTCCTCAAGATCAAGTTCGTCCTTGAAAAGAAGTGAACGGTTGGAAGCTTTGGAAATGCATTGAATACGCCAGCTGGTGTCTCAACAGGTTGAGATATTCGTGAACCATGCACTTGGGCCAAATTGTCATTTGGTTGAGCCCAAACCGAAATGTTGAAAATTGTTTGCACCATTTGGGAATTTGGTTGGCTTAAATTGAGGAGTTCTTGTACTTTTCCTTCATCTTTGTGGATATCTTCACTTTGCTCCTCACACTTTGCAAAACTGTGCATCAACAGGTTGAGAGCTTCCTTAGCCTTCTTGGTTTGACTCCTTCTCATAGGCCCATCAAGGTGGAAGTGTCATAAAAACCAACGACCTCTTCTTTTGGCATGTGAGCTCTTGGATCCTCAAGGTTGCACATGGGTGCAACTAGATCACTTTTCGGTTTCGCGTCAGAAGGGGTTGGAGGAGTTTCCTCAACCCTGATTGATTCCGATTGACAATCCTATAATTAACGGTGATATCGCCAACCAATAATAATACGCACGTATTGAAATCAGACAAAAATATTTTTCTTTAGCGAATATAATGCAATGGAGTGGATACAAACGTAAATTCATCATTTTCAACTTCATAATTATTAAATGGTAGAATTTTGAGAACCTTTGGAAAGATATAGTCACATTATGGTGACATCAAAAACGGTGTCAAAATGCAAAGTGGGGGACGCATCATATGGGACGAAAAATAGTTGGAGGGCCACCATGTCACATGCAGAAAAACATGCAATTGTGATTCAAAAAGTCTTCTGCTCCCTTTCCGTAAAGGTTTTGCCTATTTTATTTTTTAATATTTAATTTATGATTTTATTTTTTTATTATTTTAAATTATAGAAAGTATATAATTTGAAATTTTAAATTAAGATGAAAATTTAATGTTCTATTTTATGAAGGTATTTTTTACAAATTTTTTTTATAAAAAGAATATTATAAATAAATTGAATTCAAATTGATATTAATAGTCAAACGTTACAAAAATTATAGACCGAATAAAGAGAGTACTTAATATTATATCCATAAAAGGAAAGAGGGAAATGTGTTTGTACCTAGCTAAACATTAATTAGGGTTACATATAGGGTGCACACACTTAAAAGTTGGAATACGTGTATGCATTCTTTTCCAACCTTTTTTTATTTTTATTTTTTGAACATTTCCTAACCTACGCCGCTTCCAACTATTTCTATGCTTGTGTTTAGATGAGGGAAGCGTTATTTTTAACGGAATATTATAATCAATTAAACAATGGAATGGATATATTCTATTCCAAATAAAAGAGATTAATTATTTGGTAAGAGCATAATTTTTCAGATAATTCCATTTGATGAAGTAACGTAATAAAAGAAGAAAATAAAATTATCAAAGGAAAAATATTCTATAATGATCTTGAAAACCATAAAATAAAATAAATCAAAGATGAAATTCAAAAATTATGAGAGAAAATCAAAATATAAAATTACGAATATCAGTAAATAATAATGATGAAGGAACCTCTAAAAATAAAATTTTAACGAAATAAAAAAGAGAAAAATAATATGTAAGTGTTGTTTCCAAAAAATATATTATCACAAATGGTTTATTCATATAAAATTAGTTATTAATAATGATTATCATCTTAATACTATTGCTCTAGTAGATACAGGAGCAGATCAAAATTGTATTCAAGAAGATTTAGTTCCCACAAAATATTTTGAAAGGACAAAAGAAATTCTTTGTATAGCTAATAGTAGTCAAAATCTTCATATAAATATAAATTAAGCAATGTAAAAATTTGTAATAAAGATCTTTGTTTCAAAATGCCATTTATTCTCATAAAAAATCTAAATACTAGTGTCATACTAGGAACTCCATTTATTACCGGTCTTTATTCACCTCACATGAAATAAAAACAAACATACTAGGAAGAGAGATGCAATATAAATTTGCATGCAAGTATTAAAATATTACAATAATCATTTATAAAACCTACCATAAATCAAATAGAAAGAAAGCATCGTGACTATCTAATTCAAGAAATAAAAGAACTCGGGATATAACAACAAATTACTCAAACTGAAATACAAAATAAATTAAAAATATAAATGAAGCATTAGAGAAGAGTAAATTTCGCTGGTAGTCCCGTAAAAATAATTATTGTCCTATTTTGGTTCTATTTTAAAATTTTGTCTGTTTAGGCCCTAGCCTATGGTACCGTGTCCTATTTTGGTTATTTCCGTTCAGTTAGGCTTTTAGTTCTAATGGATTCGTGTGGATTTACATTTCTACCCTCATAGAATTTTTATTTCGGTCCTTAAACTTATATTTTCCCAAAATTTTAACTTCATTGTTTAACTTATATCAATAAAGCTCTTTGCTTCTGCCTCCCTCCTTCCATATCTCTCCCCACCTCCTCCACATCCCAGCCACGACCCGCCACCGCCTACACATCACAAGAACAAGCTCTAAAGCTCCAATCTCGAGGGCTCCCAGCTACTCTTCCAATTTGTCCGATCTTGGACACTCGTGGCTGAGCAGACACAACATCAGACGGTGGCGGAAACTTCTTAGGTGGGATTTGCTTCGACGTAAAGGAGATCCCATTACATGACCCACTGGATAGTCCATTGGCTCGCAGCGGTATAGACTGAAGGCGGTAACCCATTTCAAGACCCGATGCTTGCAACGTGGATAAGAACCAAGGTTGACAAGTCCTTCCCTGATTCCCGAAAATCCGACAGGTGAGACTATTGGTCTGACGACGGCGACTCCGATGAGGACGGTGAGAGCGAGGCGGTGGTGGCTTTATAGCACAAGTTAAACTTTTGGGTTACGATTTTTTTGGGAAATATAGTTAGGGATTGAAATAAATTTTTTCATAAGGGTAAAGACGTCATTCCACACAAATCTGTTAGTACTAACAGCTCAACTTGACGGAAATGACCAAAACATGACATGATACCATAGGATATGACTAAACCGGATATGTTTTTAAAATATGATCAAAACATTACAACAATTATTTTTATAAGATCGCCAATGAATTTACACTATTAGAGAAGGACATTTGTGCTCAAGCCCTCAATGCCTTCTGGAATAGAAAAAAAAACATATAGTAAGTCTTCCTTATATATTAAAGATTTTAATGAAAAGAATATTCCCACAAAATCACATTTTATTCATATGAATGAAGAATTAGAAAAATTTTGTAGAAAAGAAATTACAGAATTGGAAGATAGATCTAATTCCCTTGATCTCAAAATAATTAATTTCTCAAATGTAAAAATCATCTGAATAATCACCATAGTTGAATGGGGAGCCCCCTTTATACAGCAAAATCATTTTCTATATCTATTCAAAATCAACCACTTTCTTACAATTATTATGACTATATAAAAGCGTGGAACAGATTTTTGATCTCTATTGTTGGTCTCATTCGTGATCTCTCTTTTTTGATAATAAAAAAAATAAAATAACATTTGAAATAATTCCAAAATATTTTTTATGTGATTGTTGGGATTTTTGGGGTTTTGACAAAGATTCTTTACGTGACATTATTCAAAAGAGTTTTGAAACCCACTATCATGTTTTCCTAATCAAGATGAAAATCACGTTCTTTAAAAATTCATGATGACATGCTCTATCCCGGATCATGGCATGGACATAAACGTTTTCAATAGATCCATACGGCTAAGATTATTTTTCTCGAGAATATCGAGTTAAATGGTGATGAGTGTTACATTCTGCAGTGGAGTTGCGGCCACCTGCGGCCTGCTCCGGTTTTGGCGTGGCCACGGTTTTCAGCGTTTCAGCTCCCGAGCCTTATCTCGAGTATCATTTTGGCGAACCCTTTCATATTTGAGGTCGTGTGGGTCCTCTGGCGTTTCAAAAAATATTTTTCGGCCGGGGTTGTCTCGGGGCGTAAATGGGCTCGGTAGCATTCCTGTGACCTCAGATTGGGAAAACGTTCGCATATTTGGGATCGTGAGAACGTCCTGCATCTTTCTGCAGAGTATATTTTCTGGAGCGGAACGTGCGGTCCCGGGCGACTCCCGGGGCTCTAGGCGGAATCCCGGGGCTCGGGATGGATTTTTCCAGACGGCTTTGGTGTGGGGTATGTGATATTTTAAGGCTGAATTTATGGTAATATTTGTGAATTTTTTGTTGTGGTGTAATTTTTGGTTCGGGTTAGCACACGTGCACGTCGGGATTTACTCGGGTTCAGCGGACCCGGTAGGACACTCTGATTTTCCAAATGGACTTTGGAAAGAAGATTTGGGTATTTTATGATATTATGAGGGTTGTGGTCAATTTTGGTTTCATTTGGAATTCGTTACTTGCGTTTGGGGTTTAATTGCAAAGATTTGGAGAGTTGGAGGGTTAAGTTGTTATTAACCCTAAAGTTATAATCATTTTGGGCCAGAACTGGGCTGAAGTCGGTTGCAGTAAGTGGGGAGGACACTTGTCCAATTTGTATTTAAGATGGAAAAGAAGGATAAATATATAAGGCTATTTATTTCATAAAAATCATTTTCATTTCATTTCTTTTCTTCTTCTTCTTCCTTCTTCTCTCATCCGCCATTCTTCTTCCTCTCTCAAGCTCCATGTTCTTCATCATTCCTTGCTGAAACTTCAAGGTTTTAAGCTCCAAAATTGGTAAGCTTCTCCCTTTCATCTTTCTTCCATGTTGAGAATATGTTTTGGGTGGATAAAGAGAGAGTTTTCAAGCTAAGGGTTTGTTCTTGTCTACATGAATGAGTGATCTTCTCCCTCCCATCTTTTAGTATGTTGTTATTGGGTGGGAGAGGAGTAAGAATCTATGGTTAGATTTTGGAAAAACACCATGGAAGGAGGAAACATATTTTGGCGAAAATTTGATGGAATTCTAAAGTTGATGTTTTGTTGGATTCTTGAATCATGCTTTGGATATGTTAATCCTAGCATGATTCTAAGGCATTCTATGATTTCAATTTGGTGGAAAATTGATTGAGTAGAAAAGCCCCAATTTGAGTGAATAGTGAATTAGGGTTCATGGTTGATTTTGGTTGTTAAAGGTGAAATTGGTTAGTAATCTTGCTTAAGAATTGTAATTGGTGATTAAGGAGTGCAAATGGAACCTTGAATGATTTGATTTGGAAGCTTGGTGGAAAATGGGGTTAAGGCCGAAACTTAAGATGAATCTTTATCCATGTTAGAGTTGTATGATGGTTGTTTTGGATAGTGATTTGGTATCGGGGATGGAAGTAGGTCGCATCGATGTTTGAAACGTCATTTTCGGATAATAAATGGAAAAGTTACCTTTATGCGGGATTAAGGGTGAAAGTGTCTGGAATGTGGGTTTAAAGGTTGAAATGTGTTTGTGGGTATATGAATAACAATGTTCAGGCTCGGTTCGTGAAACCGAGCTTTCTGTGGATTTTTGCGGGAAAGTGCGGGATTGTGCGGAAATTGGTTTCTGGGGTTTGTTTGGATGTGTTCTGACTTAATTGTGATTGTTCAGCTTGATTCTGCGTGGGTGGAGTAGCGTGGGACCGTAAAAGGCAAGTTTTACGTTTGGGCGGGAGCCGGGATTTCCGGGTTTTGTCTTTGCGGCGTGTTTCGAGGTAAGGGCTCAACTTCTCTCGTTATACATTCGGGGTTATTTGATGTGTATCGGGTTTAGTTGAGGCGGGTTCCGTGAGGGCGGTGGTTCGGTGATCCGAGACCCGTAATATGGTAAAATTTTTGTTTGTTATTCCTCTAGTCCCGGACGGCCATGGAGGCCCCGGTTTCCTATTCTGTTCTGTTTATGTATAGCAGGTGATGATACTTCTGTTTATTTTTGTGCATTATTATTATATGGTCTGTTCTGTGACGAGACCCGGATAGTCTTAGAGGCCACGGGTGCTCCTTGGTTACTGTAATTCTGCGTATCCGCACCGGGAGTGCCGAAACTTCTGTTCTGTGTCCGCACTGGAGGGTGCCGACATTCTGCGTATATCCGCACTTGGGTGCCGATATACTTCTTGACCCTACGACAGTTTGGGGATCGCGACCACCCGTACCGTGCTTCGCTCTGCTGCTCGCTATGTATATTCTGACCTCTTTGAGAGGGCAGTCGTTATGGGTCGTTCTGGCGGTTGGACCGCATATGATGGGATTCCGGCTCACCTTATGTTTTATGTTCATATGTATATGTATATGTTTGTGATATTCTGTTTTGCAGGTTCAGCTTGTTGCCACTTGGGCAAACTACATTTTACCTTAGCCCTTACTGGGTCCTTTCGAGGACTCACCCTTTTATTTGTTTACCACTTTTAGGTCGGTCTGACAAGCAACCGGCGGAATAGAGATCCGCGGTGCTTTCTGTTGTTTTGGTTTTCAGCAGCAGCAGCAGTACGTCGTGCGGGAATCTTCTGGGCGAGAGGTTTTCCGATTCTCGCACCTAGGTATTCTAGGGTTTACTTTGGTGGCTCAGAGGTGTAGTTGCATGCATGTATTTCGGATCATGACATTGTATATGACGTATATTCGGAATATGTGTTGGTTCTCAGATCTTTCTTCTGAGTCGAGGGCGGAGCCCCGACTTGCGTATATTGGTTGTATGTACGAAATGGTTTCTGTGATTTGGTTATCATGAGTAATGAAAGGTATTCCATGAACTGCATGTTTGGTTGTTAAGATATTTTGTATACTTGCCATGTTTGTGTTCAGAAGGTTGCAGGTCGTAGTACGACCATTCTGTTATTGCGGGCCGGGTCATGGGACCACTACACGTAGCGGGTTTCGGTAGTACCGTTACCGCGCTTTCCGCCATAGCTTCCGCTTCCGAATGTCTCGGCCGGCTCCGCCTCCGCAACCGGGCGGGGTGGTCGTGACAAGTTGGTATCAGAGCAGGTCGGGTCGGAGTGACCCGAGAGGTGAAGTATGATCAGTTTCAGCATGGATTGTGGAAGGCAAGTATACAAGTCCAGGAGTGGACTCTTGGAGCAGTCATGCTAGTTCATGGGTAAGTTCTGCGAGAGATGACTTCGAAGTGCGGGCCACTGGTTTACATTTCATTCTGGGGCGGTTCGGTACGGAACCTGATCAACTCCTTATTTGAACCATTTCGGAATGGATGTGGAGCAGTGGGTGGTTCTTTGAAGCATTCTGGAAGGTTTGGGGTACTCCGGGCAGATTCTGGGTTTTGGAGGCACGAAGCTCAAGTGCGGGCTTCTGACATAATCCGGGTACCTTTATGTTTGTTGGGTGTTATATGATGTGATTCTGTGATATGAACATGATCTGATTCTGTGTTTAAGGTTTTGGATTTTGGTTTTGTGATTCTGGAAAGAATTTCTGCATCATGCATTGCATTACACTACAGAGCCTTAGAATACTGCTGCTGCTTTTGAGAGAGAGAGAGGGTTAACTATTATGAATTGTATGGTTTTGGGTTGGTTCGGTTTCAGGTATGGTTAGAACACGCCGACAGCGCGAACGTGTACCGGAGGGTAGGGACCGGGATCCCACACCTCCGAGAGTTCGGAGACGGGTTCAAGGGAACCCAGAGTCTGAGCGGTCACATTCACTCCCCCCGCATTCCCAGCAGTTAGAGGGACCCATGCCTGACGTGATACAGGTTCTTCTGGGTCAAGTACAACAGTTGTTGAGTACTATTCTGCCAGCCCAGCAGGGTCAGGGGCGGCAACAACCACGCGGAGGTCGGGCCAGACCACAGCGGAGACAGCCAGTTCAGGAGGTGGGCAGCAGCCACCTCAGTGTTCAGGATCGGCAGGAGACTGATTCTGAGGAGGGTGGTCGGTATGATACTGGCACTTCTCGTCGGCCCCACCGACGACGGGAAGAGCAGAGGCGTCAGTCTGACGAGGTCAGACTCTTGGAGAGGTTTCAGCGTTTGAACCCTCCGAGGTTCAACGGTCAAGAAGGGCCCGAGGCGGCAGAGGCATGGTTTGCGGGAGTTGACAAACTCTTGGGGAGACTACACCTCCCATCAGAGGTTTGCAGGATGGTGCAGACCACTGGTGGAGGAGCCTGCAGGGCCAGTTGAGAGCCGAGGCAGCACGGGAAGGTGGACAGGATCCGGACCTTACCTGGGAGCAGTTCGCTTATTACTTCCATCGGCAGTATATTGGGGATGCCGTCAGGGACCTCCGACAGCACGCTTTGATGATCCGAGTAGGCACCAAGACAATGGAGAGTATGAGCGGGAGTTCGACCGGCTGGTTCGCTACGTACTACGCATACTATGGTATGGAGCAGAGAAGGCCAAGAGGTTCATCCGCCGGCTACGCCCTGACTACAAATGGGCTCTGAGGCCTCTGGACATCACTTCTTACCATGAGGCTGTGCAGAAGGCCCAACTCCTCGAGCAGGAGGAGGTTGAGAGTCGGTACTTACCACACCGACCTAGTGACAGAGGGAGGGTTCCTGCACAGCAGAATTCAGCGAGGTCTACGGAAAGGTCAGGCAGGTCTGGACAGAGCAGCAGGGGCAGCAGGGTGGCACCAGTAGCACCGACTTGTGCGAGTTGTGGCGGGCAGCACCCCGGCCGGCCATGCTACAGGCAGGCTGGGCAGTGCCTGCGTTGTGGGGCCAGTGATCATTGGATTCGTGATTGTCCTCTGACGCTGGGACAAGGATCCAGCAGTGCTACACGTCCGCAGTCTCGGTTCCAGCCCAACGCACCCTGGGGGCGCGGTTCACAGCGGGGCGTTCCGAGACCTCCGCAGCAGAGCCGTCAGCCTGGAGCAGGAGGGATGTTCCAGGTTGAGCAAGGAGAGACATCACAACGTGAGCCTCCACCACAGCAGCCCGGAGCGGGGCGGGTGTTCCAGATTGAGCGGGGAGAGACATCGCAGCGTGGGGCACTCCAAGGTACTTTATTTCTGAACGATACTCATGTACGTGTCTCGCTTTGATACCGGTGCATCTGCTTTGATTGCGGTACGTATGTGTCGAGTCTCTCCACTTGGTTACTGGGCTCAGCGTCTTCATGGTAAAGACGGGAGTCGCTTTTGTTTTCCAATGAGATGGTACGGGACTGCGTGCTATCCATTGGCGCATACGTGATTGTGTCGATCTGCACGTAATGAATACACCAAAGTATGACGTTATTCTTGGGATGGATTGGCTGTCCAAGAATTCCGTGCACATTGATTGTGCCAACCGTAGTGTTACGGTTTCTGGAGAGGTGTTACCTCTTATGAGTTCTGATGGGTTGGATGCGGTAAGGAGCAGCATGGAGCTGCAGGTTCTGGAACGTGTTCTGATTGTGGACTAGGAGGAGGATCAGAGTAGCGCAGCACAAGCGTAGTGGGCCCAAAGGATGTCGGTCTTTATGAGATTCTGAAGCGAGTGGGCAGGTTGGCTTTACCCTCCCTGAGTATGTCGGTGATAGATTCGGTACTGTCTGGGGTTGTCGGGTAGAAATACCGGCAACTGACTCGGGGCGCAACAAGATGCACCCAGAGGGTGGGATGCCGCTGAGAGGCTCCGGATGGTAGTCTAAACTACCACTCCCGCCGCACCAGTCACGGTGGTTCGATTATGCTTAGTAAACGGAATATGTATATTCTGGTCGGTAGTGACACCCGTTTGGTTCAGGTTACTCTTGGAGGACCAAGAGTCCTTTCATCTCCACTCTCAATTTCAAGGAAAAAAGGTGAAATAGATTTGATGATTGAATTGTGTTTTGCAAACTAACCTAGACCTCCTTTTATAGGACAAGGAAGCTAGGCAACCAAATCAATTTACAAGTCCTTTCATCTCCACTCTTAATGATGGAAATTAAGAGGAAATGGAAATGTAAATGTGGACATCACCAAGGACCCAGGCAAAGCGCCAGGCGGCCCAGCACCTTAGCCCAGGCGATCACTCGAGCCAGCATCCTTGGAGGTTCAGGGGCCCAAGCAGCCCGATCCACGACACAGGCAGTCACCTACCCAGGCGAAGCGCCAAGCGGCCCAGCACCTCAGCTTAAGCGGTCGCCCAAGCCAGCATTCCTACGCACTTCCATAGACCCCCCCCCCACGCGCCCTCAGTCTCGCATGCTGCCCCGGAGCATCACTACAACTATTCAAAGCTTGGACATGCAAGATTCTTTCCAATTACCCGAGCCCACCTTCCACGCACCCCGGCCCACTTGCAAGCTCCTTCATGCGCCCACGCGCCTCCACCTCTCATGCCGGCCAAGGAGTTCAAGAACTTATCCAAACATTTTCCCACCATCTTTTGAACACCTAGCCACCATTGTTGACTTTTCAACCATCTTATTTTGTAATATGTATTTTCTATGCATGTAATTTCCATAAATATGTTTTATGGAAATGGTAGGAGCCTACACCCCACCTGTTAGTATATTTGACGCACCAAGATCATTTGACATGACACTTGAGCACATAATGCTAAGTGGGAGCTCCGAATTAGCTATATGTAGCTAACTCTAGCTCAACTTAGCTTATATCCAGCTCACGGCAGCTGGACATAGCTCAAGTCAGCTCAAGTTAGCTAGAAGTAGCTAACACCAGCTCATGTTAGCTCGTGGGAGCTCAAATGCGTGTGGTATGATCATTTGGAACATCTTTGGGATGTTTCATATTAATTCACAAGTAATTACTTCCATTTGCACCTTTTGGACGAAATAAAGGGTATTTTGGTAAAAGGGACATCCTAGGTGCATGGTGCATGCACCTTACTACATGGGATACTTCCTAGGTGGTTACATATGAGTAGCTACACCTAGGAAGGCTGATTTAGGCGAAGAGGTGCCTCTAAGGAGCCACCCATTCGCCAAAATGGAAGTTGGAGGAGGTTACCATGAACCTTCCTCCTTTTGTGACCAAGAGGTGTTGGTTATCACCCTTGGCCGAAAGTACATGTATTTTCGGCCAAATGGGTGTCCCAACCACCACTTGGCACCTTTCCTTATCTATAAATAAAGGAGAGGCACCACATTACAAATACTCATGAAAATCCGAAACACTCCTTCTCCTCTCATTTCTTGGCCGAAATTACTAAGCATATTTGTTAGAGTTTTCGTGTGGATTATTATTGTGTTTATTTCAACACAATTTCGCCTCTTGGATGCATCCTCAATTCGTCCTCATCGAGCAGTTGCTGAAATTGAAGATTGCAGAAGACAGAACACACACTTCATCTTCAACATATCCCTTGGAGCACAAGGTACGCTTTCGCCTCCTCCTCCTCCTTCTTCTTCTTCGTTCTTCCCTTTCTTCTTCCGATGATGAATGGTGAAGAACGGCATGATTATGAATAAAACACATCATGCGCTGTTAATTAGAATCACTATATCTAAACGTGCATGTAACATGATTGAAGTCCTGAAGAACTTTAAATCTTCACCACCTACCACCTTACCTTACACCCCACCCACCTTAATTCTAGGAATATTGCCTCCTAGACAAATCCTATAGCATCCATCACATCCCTTAATTCTAGGAACATTGCCTCCTAGTCAAATCCTACACCATCTATCACATCTCACCTACCTTAATTCTAGGAACGTTGTCTCCTAGTCAAACCCTACACCATCCAACACACCCCACTCACCTTAATTCTAGGACCATGATTTCCTTGTCTTGTCCAAGCCCACACCTCTCACCATTTTCCTCTTTTCTTCTATAAAAGGAGTCTAGCATGCATTTTGTAAGAACAACTTATGTAATTTTGAAAATATCATCTCTTTGAGCGAATTTGGTTCATCTTGAACTCTTCTTTGTTATCTCCATCATCTCCTTGTTTTCCATTGAAGTGGAATCAAATTTTACATCTAGTGTTGCTCTTCATTTGAGAAGTAAGGTGCTAGATCCCTCACTCCATTTGCAATTAACCTTTTCATTACTCTCCATTTGAGGATTGAGGTGGTTAGGAGCCGAAATATTTGTGTTCTTTGTTGGTCATCTTCAACAAGCTAGGTCCATCAAAGGTGATAGATCCTTCTCTTTGGAGTGGATCCGTATCAAATGGTGGGATAAGTATGATCTTTCCAACTGTACTCATGACGTTATTCAAAAGAATATGAAAGCAACATAAAAATTAAAAGTTGATGAGGCAAATTCTAACCCAACCTTCCTTACCACCAAGTTTCGAATTCAAGCTCAAATAGCCGCAGCAACAGATCCAAAAGAATGTCAAACAAATATTGCAGTCGATATACGAAGAATTATCTCCTGCAAAAAATAATGACGAATCAAGATCGATGTCTACTTCAGGATCAAATATTAATTAGCAAATTCAAGATTTGATACAAGAATAAGATGACATCACTATGTTACAAACAACTTAACATCATCTGAAGACAAAAGATGCAATTAAGCTAAAAATTGAAATCAGCATAAAGATTCTGCAACTTGACAAGCATCAAAACTTGGTCCAGACAACCTCTTCATCAAACTTATCATCAACAAAAAGGACAAAAAACCAATCAAGAATGGGACAAAATGAGTAATCAAGCATGAAACTTTGCAACAACATGGAATTTCTCAAATTGTAAATTTTCTATGTGATAAGCATCTTCAATACTATCCGGTGCCTTCAAAAAAATACTATACGTTGGCTTCTACATTGCAGGATGCATGATCAAACAACTCATATAAATATGTAGATAGCTTGCAGTAGACATGCATCGCTTATTTTACGAACTCTGAAAATCTCTTGTAATCTTCCATGTATTGTGCACTTACCTTGTTCTACTTTGTACTTCCCCTTAGTATTATCCACTTTTATCTCATCAATAAAAGCCATTGTTGATACTGCCTATCTTACTCTTCCATAAATCAAATAACCTTTAATCAGTTACGTTACTTCATCAAACATACAACAAGACCAGTATTATTTGGTATCAGAGCCATTCGATCCTTTTGACCAATTTATTCGATCTTTCATTAGAAAATCTATCTTTTATATATATATATATGTTAAGAAAAACTTGTGAAATCTTACTTTAAAATTGACATTCTCCATTTCAGGAAAAAAATGAAATGATTATTTACCTTCAACATTATTTTTTTTATATAAAACTAAATGATGTAATTATAATGATAATTAAACCTTTCTAATTTCTAAATATATAGTTTAGATTTTTTAAAAATTTCCCTATAATGACAATTTGAGCTTAAAAGCGTGTTGATCTGTTTAGAACATAAGAAGTATTGAAGCTTTTTTTTTATATGGAAAGTGATATGATCCTCAGGAACCCTGATTCACTCCGGATGCAAGGTTGAAAATCAAAGGAGATGGATCACCTTTTGAAGCTCATTTTGTTGATGAAATGGGAGCCACAACGATCACTGCACCCCCAGAGTGTCTCCCACGCGCCACCACCTCTCTCATGCGCCTCCATGCTTCCTCCCACGGGCCACCATGCATTTTGGATGTGCCGCCACCTTTTCCCCGACCAAAGAGTTAAAGGACTTGTCCAAACATATTCCCATCATCATTTGAACCCCAAGCCACTTTTTTTGACTTTTCAACACTTATATTTCCCTATTTATGTAATGTTTGTAATATCCCTTTTATTCCATAAAATGTGATTTATGGAAAATGTAATAGGTAGTAGGTAGCCTACAATTGTCATTCCATCATCATCCCACTTCCCATCACATCCCTTAATTTTAAGAACTTTGTTTCCTAGTCAAATCCTATACCATCCACCCCCCTACCTTTCACCCCACCCACCTTAATTCTAGGAAACTTTATCTCCTCCACCAACCCTTAAAATCCTCCACCAACCCTTAAAATCCTCCACCATCCCCTAAATTTAGGAACATGGTCTCATCTTTCCATCTATAAAATGATACTAGTTTCTCATTTGTAACTTAGAATCAATTTTAATGAAAGCTTGATAAGTTTAATTCCTCAAGCCCATTTATGGTTCTCACTTCTATCTTCTCCATTATCAGCTCTTGAGGCTCCATCAATAGACCTTAAGGTTTACCTCGATGGTTGCCTTCCACATCGTAGGTAGGAGATCACGAGCCACTCACACCCCGACATCATTCCGATTGCTGCCTCAACATCAATTCAGGAGGTGATCGGAACCAACATCTATCGGCCATCGTGTTCGCCTCCCGCAAGCTAGATCGGTAGCATTAAGGGTGGAATTATTTGTGTCATTCCACACAAGAACTTCAAGGTGCTTCACATCTCATCTGTCATCTTCCCTTCTCCTCTTGGTGCAAGGCGGCATTATCATCATCTCTGGAAGCCAAGGGCTTCCATTAGAGCAAGCTTGAAAGCATAAGGAAGAAGTATATGTCGGACTGGAGCAAGGATTAAAATAATCCTCAAGCAGTTTTTTTCCTTTGGTATAAGGTATGTTTACGCCTCTTAGTATCATGTTTAGCTCTTCATCTTCATACTCTATTGATGTTGGATTCATTGGTTTCGTGGCATGATTTGATGAGATAATATCATGCTTGTAAAGAAGCCGTTAATATATGTTATCTGAAGTAGAGCATTACATGTGTATGAGAAAGATCCACATGAGAACAAGTTTGAGGGACCTCTAAAATCATCAAATGGTATCAGAGTATGAGGTTAATGATCTCTTACATATGTATGCTTGAAAAAAAATTCGGTTTGAAAATGCATGAGAAATTGGCATAAAACTAAAAAGTGTGATAAGCATGTTGTCTTGGTGACCTGTATGCTGGTTGAATGCTATGAATACATGAAAGTTGTATGAACATCATGTGTTGATGTATGAATTCTATGAGAATCATTGAATGGCCGAAAGTTGGTAAACATTTACTTGTAATGTAAATGACTTGAGTGTTGTGCAAATGTGCACTAGTTTTGACCGAATCGTATAAGCATGAACTTACAACGTGTTTGCTTGTTTAAAATGTTTATAATGTATGATTTAATATGTTTAAATAAATAGAACATGGATATATAAATGAGATTTATACATGTTCTCAAATGGTTACATGTACGTGTTACATGTAAGTGTCTTGCTTGTAATTTAAGCTACAAGTCCGTACTCTAAATTCTAATAATGGAGATTCTGTCTAAGGATGTGGATTTTAAGTGAGATCATTGTAACTCCTCCATATTTCCTGGGAATCATCTTTATGGTGACTAAGGGTTTGAAGGACTATAGTTTAAGGTTATGGTACAATGGTACATGCATTTGTTGCATGACCAAGTGTACAAGTATGACAAATGAATAGAACCCTCTTGAGGCTCATTGGAGAACATGTGTATGAATCCATGGAAACATGTTTTTTATATTTCTAATTGAGTGTTATATGCACTTCTTTTGCTATGTATGAACATGCTTGAAGTGATTTTGTGCAATGTGTTGCTTGCATGAGTCTTGTTATGTTGATTGAACATTAAAAACATGTGATTGCATCATTGTAGATGGCATGTAAGAATATCATTGTTGAGTTGAACAAGGACCTAAAATTGGATGGTGAAAACTATTAAATTTGGCAACAAAAGGTCAAGTTCATATTGATTGAGCAAGACACGCTTGATGTGTTGAGCAATGAGGTTACACCTCCTGAAGAGGGTGGAAATGGTGATGCCTATGTGACATACCAGAAAAAGAACAGCTTGTGTCGAGTCACCCTTCTCTCTACTATAGTGGATGAGATAATGGTGGAATTCTCGACAATTGAAAGTGCTAAGGACAATTAGGACGCTGTCAAAGCTAAGTTTGGTGATGTTTCTATTGAGAAATAAAGGTCCATGATTTTGAAGTTTGAGAACCATGTCATGAGACCGGATCACACCATGAGCTCCCACTTGCGTGAGATGTCACGCATGATCCACCAATTGAAGGAAGTTGGACATGACCTCAGTGTGAGCAACAAGTGCAGGCTATCATTAGGTGCTTGTCTGATGAGGAGTTGCTGTTGATTTAGGTCAACTTTCGCCAAAACCCTCAATTTAATTCATTTGATGTCGTTGCCCACCATTTGTTACTTGAAGTGGAAGTAATGGCTCTTAAGAATCATTTCAAGGCATTTGTTGCCTCCACCTCTTCCTCCAATAAGAAATGGAGTAAGAAAGGGAAATGGTTTGGTAAGGGCAGCAATGAGAATGGCAGGGGTAAGGCAAGGGTTAATGGAAACAGCGGTGGAAATGGATCAAACTTGAATAAGTTCAAGAAAAGAAGGGATGTTTCCAAGCTGAAGTGCTTCAATTGTGGCAACAATGGCCATTTTACTAAGGATTGTAGAAATCCTACCAAGGTATGTGTACCTACTACTTCTAATGTACATGTTGTGTCATGCACCATGCTTACTGAGAGCAATTCTTTGTGGATTGTAGAATCGGGAGCAACAGACCACATAGCCCGAGACAAGTCTTGGTTTGTGGCATTCAGAAAACTCCTTAGAGGCGTGAAGAATGTCTTGGTGGGAAATAGTGATGTTTTAGAAGTAGTTGGTATTGGGACTTGTAAAGTCTCTGTATGTAATGAATATTACGTTTATCTTCTGGACACACTTTATGTACCTGGTATTTGTATAAACTTATATTCTATTTCAAGCTTATTGAAGTACAATTATAGCTTAACCTTTTATAATAGTAATGTTACTATTATGAAAGATCATCAATTCATGTGTGAATGTATGCTTAACAACGGGTTGTATGAACTTGGACCAAATAACCACACCAATTCTTCATCTAGTTTCCATGTGACTGATGTCACAAATGAAATGACTTGACATGAAAGGCTTGGTCATATAGGTCAAGATAGGATGAATAAGTTGGCCAAAAATGACTTACTTGGGTCCTTGACAAAGGTGAACTTGCCGAGTTACCAATCATGCCTTGAAGGAAAGGCAACAAAGAAGCCATTTGGGCGAGGCACTAAAAGGGAAGAAGTACTAAGTTTAGTACATTCAGACTTGTGCGGTCTATTGAGAGTGGTATCTAGAAATGGTTTTAGATATTTTATAACATTCACTGATGACTATTCTCGATTCACCCATGTATTCTTACTCAAAACCAAGGAATAGGCCTTGTCATACTTTGAGAAGTATGTGAATTTGGTTGAGAACCAATTGGGTAAGAAGATCAAGTCTTTGAGGACTGATAGAGGTGGAGAGTATAGCTCATTAGCATTTAAGTCATTTTGTGACTCCAAGGGTATTCAAAGAGAGTTCGCTCTTCCTTGGACTCCACAACAAAATGGGGTGTCCGAGAGGAAAAATAGAACTTTAATGGACATGACAGTGCACATTCTCAATAGAGTGCCTACCAAGAATATTGACACTACTCCATATGAGTTATGGAAGGAAAAGTCCCCAGACTTGAGCTACATGCACCCTTGGGGTTGTTTAGCATATGTACATGTCCCGGACCATCCTTTGGGAAAGTTGGGACCACGGGGTAAGCAATGTGCTTTCCTTGGTTATTGTACATAATCACGGGGCTATGTGTTGGATAAAAGTCACAAGAATGGTTTGGTTTTTGACGCCAGAAATGCCAACTTTGTGGAATGTGAGTTTCCTAAAGTTGGTGAATGCAAAGACATAAACTCTTTTAGACCAATCCTTGAAGAGGATTAACCAAGTGTCACACGGGCACCGGTTGCAAAAGGTGCATCTATTCCAATCGAAATATCTCAACCAATTAGAGTTGTGACTTCAAATATGGTTCCAAATCAAAAGGAACAACTTGAACAAAATCCACAAATGGATACATTTGTTCGAGAGGGAGTTGAGATTAATCAAGAGCAAAATAACATTCCTCACGAATCGGAGCATGAGTTGCCTCCAAATGAGGATGTAAATGAAGTTCTTCAAGAGGGAGTGCATGAGCTGCCACCATTTGAGGATGTCCATATTGATGTGCCTCCACATATGGAGCAACAGATTGCTCCACCTAATCCTCCTTTGAGAAGATCAAAGAGAGAATCTAGAGAACCTAAAAGATGGGGACTCTCGGAGGGTGAGACTTACTTGGTTATATCAGAAGTTGATGAACCAAGCAATATCAAAGAAGCTCTTGAAGGTGCACAACGAAATGAATGGCTAAAGCCAATGCAAGAGGAATTGTCCTCAATGCATGAAAATGGTGTGTGGGAGTTGTCAGATCTTCCTTCTGGGAGAAAGGTCATTGGAAATAAGTGGGTGCTTAAGATTAAGAAAAATTCTGATGGAAGTATCGAGAGATAAAAGGCACGGTTGGTTGCCAAAGGATTCACACTGAAGGAGGGTGTTGATTTCAAAGACACTTTCTCACCTATAGTGAAGTTTAATTACATCAGAATACTACTTGCTATTGTAGCAAAGTTGAATATAGAATTGCAACAAATGGATGTAAAAACAGTCTTCCTCAATGGTGATTTGAGTGAAGAGATATACATGAAACAACCTCAAGGATTTGTTCAAGATGGTTGTGAGAACAATGTGTGTAGACTTAAGAAGTCTATCTATGACCTTAAACAAGCTTCAAGACAGTGGTACTTGAAGTTTCATAATGCAATTACTAGTTATGGCTTTGTAATGATACATGAAGACCATTGTGTCTACTTGTTCTCATATGGATCCAACTATGCTGTTATTACCTTGTATGTAGATGACATATTGATAGCAAGTAGTGGACTTGAGTTAATGAAAATCATTAAAGGATGGTTGTCCTCCACCTTTGACATGAAGGATATGGAGGAAGCTTCTTTCAGCCTAGGTGTAAAGATACATCAGAATAGAAATGAGAGGTTGTTAGCTCTTTCACAAGAGTCTTATATTGATAAGATTCTGAAAGATTTAACTTGACAAACTCAAAGCCCATGAACACCCCACTTGCATATGGGTGCAAGATTGGTGAGCACATGTGCCCCAAGACTCCAAAGGAAAATGAAGAAATGGAAAACATTCCATACCTTAGTGGTATTGGGTCCTTGATGTATGCCATGTTATGTACAAGGCCAGACATTAGCCAAGCAGTTGGCTTATTAGCAAGATATTCTATTGATGCATGGTATGTTTACGCCTCTTAGTATCATGTTTAGTTCTTCATCTTCATACTCTATTGATGCTGGATTCATTGGTTTCATGGCATGATTTGATGAGATAATATCATGCTTGTAAAGAAGAAGCCATTAATATATGTTATGTGAAGTAGAGCATTACATGTGTATGAGAAAGATCCATATGAGAGCATGTTTGAGGGACCTCTAAAATCATCAAGAACGTCATGGTGACTTTGACTTGGAGGAGAAAGAGTGGCACGTACTTGCCCTTCACTACCTCGCATAACCACACCCAATCCAATTCACCCCTGTTCATTTACTGTCGCATCTGAGTTCATTTTTATCCAAGTCGACGGCGGAGCTGTCCACTTCACTCCAACCTGTAACAGGCCATGGAGTTTAGCCATCTTCGACTTGTTCATCGCTCGCTCTATCTGCCAAACAACATTATTAGTGTTAAAGACAATATTATCGTGCACCTGACGGTTTCGGTGAAACCATATCATCCAAGCAATGATTAATATGTTCTCCCATCCCCATGATGGCTTTATATTGTCCATGAAATTAAACCATGCATCAAGCTGGGATGGAAAAACTGTTGTTACACATTGCAGTCCTCTCCTCCGCTATACAACGACATCTTTAGAGTGGCGAAATAAGATATGGACTTATGTTTCATTTTCTTCTCTGCATAAGAGGCAAAGTGGATAATCTTCTATGTGTCACCTTGCAAGTTCGGCCTTAACAGGTAAGCATCTCTGGAATAATCACCACGCAAAGATCTTTGTTTTCTTTAGCACTTGCGATCCCCAAATCGTCGTCCAAATTTTCCTTTCGGAATTGGTGACTTAGTCATTTTTTAGGGTCTGTAGAAGATGGTACCCACTTTTTACTGTGTACTCACCAAAGGAATCAAATTTCCATAAGAAGACATCCTCCTCATACGAAGAGCTGTCGGATTGTCATAATGCGTTCAACATCAGCCGAAATAAATATTTGTTGCATAATTTCGATCCTCCATTCGCATGATTCACCTGCCTATCGAATCAGAGACCCGCAACATCTCACCCAACTATAGCATCGGACCAACCGAACGCAAAGGGGCCATGTCGAGCAGCCACGGATCTAGCCATGCATGGATCTTTCACCCATTCCCTGCCCGTCATCGAACTCCGTGACTAAGGACAGATCACCCCTCCAAGATGCTACGCCAAGTCAGGGATGGGTTACTCCCTTTTCTAGCATGAAAGAAGTTTATATGCCGGAAATATTTGTGCTTTAGGACCTTTGCACAAAGTGAATTTGGTTTCGTCAATAGCCGTCATCCTTGCTTCGCTAAAATGTCCTTATTAAAATCATGTAACCGTTGGAACCCAATGCCACCATTCTTCTTTTCTTTGCATAGTTCAGTCCATTTAGTCCAAAAAATACCTTTCCTCGCCTTATTATGAGACCACCGACTGTTCATCTTCTTTTCAATTTGCTTGCATAAATCTAGTGATTAAGAAGAATGACATGATATAAGTTGGAATTGCGTGCGCTATAGCCTTTTATAAAACTTGTAACTTCATCCTGCTATGACTTTCTCAACTTTATTCACAAGGTAGCCAAAACCTTTTTTCCTATTTCTTCCTACAATAGCTGGCAAACCAAGATATTTCTTCTTTGTTGATGCTTCGTATTTGGTGAGAATAATAATCATGTCTTATCCAAATTTACACATTAATAACACCTATGGGTCAATTCTAAAAATGCTTGACCTATCCGGGTAGACCCAAAACCCAAACAATTTACATGATAAGCATTCATGGATTCAGGTAGGGCGAGTGAGGCTCGGCCTTATGAAAAACCCAAAACCCCAATGCCAAACGAACAAATCGTTCGTCCTCCTTCGGCCAATGGGAGAGACGATGGCTGCTAATGGCAAGCGAGTAGAAAGATGACAATTAACGAGAAAACCGAGAACGCACGTCTTCCGATAATGTACGCCAAAAATAAGGTAGAAGCCTCGATGCTCGCGGACGGACTAACAAACACCAATGCATTATAGTAGCCTGGCCGAGTAGAGGGTTCCAATCCTACGAGCGGACAATGAAGCAAATTGACCCACAAATGACTATGGAGAACCAGTCTTCACGGGGAAGAGAACTCATAGCGGTAGCAAAACTACATATACGAGGAGGAGAGAAACACCAAAAAAACGAGCGTGACCACCAACCTTCGCGAGCGAGTTAATAAGCAATGCTAGCCAAATTACGGAAACAAGTGGTAGAGAAACGCCGGAAAAACAGTGTGATCGTCAGACATTGTGAGAAGATAGCCAATAAAGACTCTAGGTTAGTTTTTTTCACCGAATGATAAGAAACAAAACGTCATAAAGTGTCCAGGAAACTTGAGAGTAAAACTGTAAAATAAACATAAGTCAATAATAATTAGAGAATGAAAAATGAGAGTAATAAATTAAAATAGACAACAAAAGTTTCTTAAAATAAAATATAGGAGATAGTTATTTTCTTTGATATCTCAAATACTCTCACCCTCTCCTTTTACTTTTAGATGCACATATTAACTTTTACATTTATATTTGACTCAAATTTTTATTAATAATATTTTATTAAAAAAATTCTAAAATATATATTTACATATAAATTAGAGAGGTTTATTTATCATTTACATATAAATTATTAAATTTTATATATAAAAATGTTAAAAAAAATTATAAATTAAATATTAAAAAAATGTAGAGGAATGGAGGAGTATGATTATAGGAATACTATAGTATCTTTTTTTAAGAAATGTAAATGATCTTGCTAACGTGTACAATGGGATCGAGCGACAAGTGTAGGCACAAGGAAAAATGAAAACTCTAGGAAGGGAACGTAGAGTTAGGAAGGTGCACGTGTCCATCAACATATGGATTTACATGGGTCCCACGTAGCACCACGTGTATGTGTAATATTGAGTATTGACCAATGAGGACTTGGTCGTGAGCGTGGCGTGGACATGGCCTGTTTGGTAAATGCAATTCACGGGCCTATTTCTTTCCAGCCGGACCCTAATTAATCACCAAAATTTGCCACCTACACAATTTATGAAACATTTCAACGTAATTACTAGTATGATTTATGTTTAAATGAAACTAGCTTAAATACCCGCCGATAGTACGGGATTAATCAAATTAACGTAATTTATTACTGTTGATTAATTTTACAACGTTAAACAAAAAAATGTTTAAAATTGTATTTAATGAGTCTGAAAAAATGTTAGTCAATCAATGCTATAAAAAAACAAAAGCAAATAAAAAAATTTGGAGTACTGAAAAGTGAAAAAACACGAACATCCTAAAACATATAAACTTCGTGAAAGATTTTGAGGAAGATCTGTAACATATTGCACAAGTGATACTTGTAATTATGGTATGTTGAATATAGGTCCAATTTTTTAAAAAGTGTTCATACTTTAAAAATTCCATAATTTTAGTCTTGCTATTACTTATATTGAATATGTCAACTCTAATGATAAGTATTCCAACAAACGAATAATTCCTCGCTGACTAAGACAGAACACGAATCTCGCTCAGGTTTTTTAATGAACAATTAGTGAACAGGCTTTTTAACGAACAGTTAGGCTTTTTGACGAGTATTTGCTTCGACTATTAGCCTCATGAAGAAATAATAGTCCTTTCTTGTGGCAACCCATTCCATAACTACTCTTGCCAATGTTACATTGAAACGACAATTTTGGTCGGTTATTGCTGTTTGACACTAAAGTGTCCAGCGTTTCCGTGTGGCTTCGTCATCCGTCAAGATACATGGTCGAGAAATTAACACCTACAGAAGCGAATAAAAAATACTAATATAGTTGTCTTATAAGATAGTTTGTAGAGAGCACAAAGATAACAAATTGGTGGCCTACTCCAAGCTGCGACTTTACCTAAATATACACTTGAACCTTGATGGAGTCTGGTTGTTGAAGGCGGTAACACAGCACCCCTGGCTCGTGGCACTATCATCTTGGAGCTCCATAAACCTGCTCACACAGAGGTAGATGCGATGAGAAAGATGAGATTGAATTGAGAACTGAAATAAAATTGAGATTTCAAACAAAATAAGAAACATTATATAGGCGAGCTTGAACAAACAAAACTTACAAACTCTTAACAATTCCGGGTAAAAAAGTTGGAATTTTAAACGCTAAAAACACTCCATAATCGGTTCTTAAACTAATGGATTGAATTAATTTTGTATCAATTACACATTAAAACTTACCATAATTTGCATAAAATGGTAATTGTATCTTTAAAAAGGAAGACATATAAAAATGGTAACTGTTCCTTAAAAAATGGTAGACTGATTAATATGCTTACATGTCAAGAAAAAAAATGCGTTCACGCATGTGGCGCTGACTTGGCGTTGAGGTGGGTGCACCAGAATTCAGTATTCAAATTTTTTTTTCTAGCCCTGCCACCTAGATGATCCTGTAATAAGGTATAATAGTAGATTTTTTTCATAGATATAAACTAGGCTGCCTTTTCTTACTAAAGTTTAACATGAACTCAAGTTATTAAATACTTCTACAATCTTCCTCCATAAAGATTAATACTTTTGACCTTTTAATTTACGTTTGAGTCAAACATCCGATTTCATTACATATCAAAAGGTCGAAGCTATATAGAGGCCAATGAAGTGACACAATGTCATTAGCAACCAGAAAACCAAACCACGAGAATAGATCAAAAAAACAGAAATCAAAAGCATCCGACACCACTAAAGTGGTAAAAGAAGCACCCAAAGGTACGAGCATACCCACAAACAACCAGATCGACTCGACAATACTATCAAGGCGGATAGGAACACCAGTACTAACAGAATAGATATATAGATCCTCGGGCTCGTTCTGAGCACATACACAACTTCGAATGAGCTAAAAAGTGCCTCTTACATATGTTATAATGTCTAAATCTAGAGAAGAGTTTACTCGAGCAAGACGTCACCACCACTAGATGAACCGGACCATGCAAATGAAGCAGAAGAAGACCAACAAACAGACAAATCCAAAATGGAAAGAAAATCACCAATGATAGTAAAAATGGGCCAATAAAATACCTACGAGGAGCATCCGGGTTGACCCCAACCCGAACGCTCCCAACCACCACTCATTTCTCATGGTAGGGCGAGTCAAAGCTGAACCCCACATGACATCTCTTCACCACCTCCATTGTATTTGTTAATGATTTCTAAAATATATATATTTGAAAACTATATCCCTCAGTTCGGCACTAACTTTTCTCAATTTTTTTTAACTTTCTCAATTCTAATACATAAAACAATTTTAAATCCATCATTTATCTATAAAATAATATTTTCCTCAAATTTTCCTACTCACATACATCTCATCTATAAATCAAAATACATATTCACCAATTTCTCAAAATAAATTTCTCATTAACTTGAACACAAATAAGTGTTTGGCTGAATTTCTGCTAATGTTTTTCTTTGTACTTATTTGAGATTTTTTTTCACTTGTTTATATTCCCAGTTAATTAAAACATTCTAGAATTTATCAGTACCCCATGGAAGACAAGAGACTAGCTTGTCAGAAAGGAAAAGTTATTGAAGTAATGACCATCTGTCCGCCATGCACCTTGTTGAATCAATCGTTAACTTTGATGTTGCATCTTTGAAATACTATTGGGTTGAAATTACTATTGCATTATGTCAAATTTTGGCAAGTAACAAGAATAAATCAAGTATTTACTTATTTGTTGACATAATAATATAAAATTAATCCATGCAATATTAATTTTATTTGTGTCCACTACTAGACGATTTACATTTTTCACTATATATAATTTTAAATACTACACCACAATATATGATAATTTTTTTTTATAATTTCAGACACTTCGATGTGTATATTAGATTTTTTACTTTTATATGTATTTTTGCATTATTACGAATTTTAAGTACTTTTTATCTATGCTTCAATAGTTTAAATTGAATCCCCACCTAAATTAAAATGCATGATATTTGAAATATGGATGCACTACAAAAATAACTGTGGTTTTGTGTTTTGAATGAAGAGCAGCGGGGTTAGGGGTTAGGGTTTTTGCTAAGCGCCACCGACGGCTCGTTTTGAACAGATTTTTACGATTTTCCGGCTCGTTTGGGTTCTTTCCTCATGCCGCCGCCTTGGTTTACTGTGGCTCACTGATTGATGAGGCTCTTTGTTGGAATTGGTGCGAAGCTCTCGGAAGGAGATACGCTCGAATCGAATCTCCGGCGCCGATTTGGGCATCTCTCCCGCTGTCTGGGGTGTCGGCCGGCTTCACGTTGGGATCTCGATCGCTGTCGGGTTCCGCCTCGGGATCGCTTAATTGCCGTAAGCCCTCGTTTTTTGTTGCATGCGGTGGGTGATCTTCGCATTGTCGCCATCGACACCAAGCCGACCTTTCCCTGGAGTCGCGGTGCTTCTCTCATTGTGGATTCGTCGGAATTTCAACCAAGAGGATTGTGCTTGGTGTTGGAGGGCATCAACGAACGGTGGATGGTACTTTCGGGACGCTGGTTGGTGATGATGGTACTTTCGGAACGTTTGACATGATTAGTGGCCTGGAATACACCGGCCGATTGTGGTTATTGAGGTGGTGCCGCCGCAGAACAATTTGGAATGAGAATTGGTTTGATCAAAGACAGAGGCAGATCGGGTCGGGTCCACACATGGGAAAAATGAGCCGATTTGAGTCCTGTCGAGGATGGCCAGACTAAGTTGGGGATGAGTACGGCGGGGTCGAGTGAAAGCTCACCCTCCCTCAGCAATGAGGTTATGTAGTGTGGGTCCGGAGTCTTCCCTCTCTACCCATTTGGTTAAATTGACTCAGGCATGTCAATGAAGTGAGTGTTTGATAAATTATTTCGAGACCGGTTCTATGGCTAGATGCATTCTTCCAGGAGTTTATGTAGGGTCCAAGTGTTTAGTAGCTTGCTATATGCGGCTAGTTTAGTGGAGGTGGCCGGTGGCCGGGTATTACGAGAGAGATGTTGCGCTCTGATGCATGTTCAAAGCCAAGATGAGCTATGACAAATTCATCCTAGTCCGATATGGACTCAATTTGCTTATCATCTATTTACTCTATTTTGATTTAATGTACCTTCTATCTTCGATTATGTTTTTATTTCCTCGATATTTTATTTATTTTTCACATCATTCAACCTTAAGTTGTATGTTTTGTAGGATTTGTTGGTTTATGCTTTCTTTGCTTCTTACACAACCTCTTATTTTTGTTAGGCGACAACTTTATGGTGTTGCTACTTGTTGTGCCCACTATGGCTTAGGGCAGTTAGATAGTTCTGCTTGGGGACCGATTCCCATTCTCTCGTTTGTTCTTGACAATAGCCGTTTAAATTGAATGAAAGTCATTCCCCTAAAAAATTGCAAGATATTTGAGGGACAATTTTTCGTAACTTCTGCACTTAAAGCAGATACCTACATTGTTATGCACTATACATTATCCTCCACTAATGTGACATTTGATATGTATGTATATGGCCATACCTTTGTTAATATCTTTGGTGACGTGGTTTTCTTTTTTGAACGGGAATGACTATTTATTTGATGGCTAACAACCTCTCGCTGGATAACCAAACTAATCGGGAATAAACTCCCAAGAACTACGATGACTCTCTTCCTAACTTGAGCATGCATCAATCCTACAATCCCAATAGCTTAAGGCTAAAAGAACTAACATCCCGAGAACTACTTGTGCAAAATGAATCCTAAATCCCAAATAGCTTAAGGGTAATGAGAATAATGTACCAAGGAATAAAAACCATAAGAAGTCTATATAAATAAAAGGTAGTAGGAAAACCCGGATGATGGAGAAACAAAGTCGACAAAGGATAAAGTGAAGTTGATCTTCGCAAGTGCTTTCAAACTGCCATAAGGCTTGATTCAAAGATCCATCCGCACATCTATGATAGAGATCGAGGCTACCGTCCCCGTCCACTGAAGTCACGTCAAGCATGCTCGAAAGAGCTTGTTCCTTGCAAGGTCTCTCGAAAAGCACCAGAAAACATCAAACCGCACCTGCATAAACCAAATCCAATGCCAGTTAAGTGTCACCATCCACTGATCATCCCAAGTCCAGAGAAAACTACGGATGGTTAGGCCGGACTTTGCAACCCAACCATCCAAAACTATCTTCCTCATGGAACCAGGCAAGAGCAATATCTCTCTCCACCGTTTCTTGTGTCTTTGCCTGCACAACATCCCTTGGAGCTCCCACCGGCCTCCACCGTCCTCCATCTCTCCAACCACATCCTCTCCCTCTCCACAGTGCAATTTTAAAAAAGACATCAACCAATCCAAACCAAATCCACCCATCCCTTTAATCCAACTAAACATCATTCTTGCTGTGGTATCGACCAATCCGCACCCACCCCATAGAGTAATCCTGGCGAACATAAGTGGTTGCTGAAAATTAACACAAGCCCACACCAATTCCCACTCATCCTCCCAAGCTTGCTTCCTCAAACAATGGAACCAACACATAAACCGGTTTGGCAAGCTAGGCAATAGCAAGCGACAACTCGCGGTGTCCCGCCTGAGATGTCGTCGTGACAGTCTGAGCCTAACCCCTAACGGAGCGAGTTCAAGCAGCGCCCACAACCACCCCGTTCTTGCACAACCAACAATATAATGGTGCGAGGAACCAAGCCTGTCGACAACATTGATCTGAGATGTGGCATGACGAAGGAACAAGAACTAGACCGATTTGTGACCGTCAGAGGAGCCTCGGATCTACGTAAACGGGAGATCACTGTTGCGCACCTCGACAGCGCCATGGCCAAGCAACAAGGAGAACGACCAAGAGGCGACAGAGATGTAGACAATAGCAGAGGAGAAGCTCTGTAATACTAGATTGAAACTTCTAAAAACCAATCCAAAAGCTGATCGGATCACCAAGTCGATTGCACCCCTACTCATATCGACGAGTTGGATGATCAGCGACAAAGACAGGACTCAACAACGGCGGAGTTCAGTGAAACCCTAAAGATCCCTAGCGGCGTAGGGAAAAAAAATCCTTTTTGGTGATGTGGTTTTATTGTCTAATACTCCACTTTTTTTTAACTGGTAGGATTATGTAGTTTAAAGCAAAATTTGTTGTCCCATTTTCCATATCCCTCTCTAACCCCCCACCCTGTTGTAATTAACTACTCCCTCCGTCCCATTTTTAGATGCACATATTAACCTTTTTATTTGTGTTTACTCAAATTTTTATTAGGAAGATTTCGTTAAAAATGTTTAAAAATATATATTTAGAAACTTGAGAGGTTTATTTATTATTTGCATATAAATTATTAAATTTTACTCTATATGTCAGAGAAAGATTGTCAACTTTATTTTTATGTTTATATGGATTTAATATTTAATTTTTATTCATGAATGTTTTGACATAAAAATTTAAATAATTTGTACGAGTATACTATTTTTTAGTATAAATTTTCTAAATATATTTATATATATATATATATATATATTTGAATTTTTTATTACATATCTTATTTATAATTTGAGTCAAACACTTAACCATAGAATATGAAAGTTAAACTCTACAACCTTTGTGTGACGGAGGGAGTATATACTAAAATGCTGAAAAAATTATAGATTAAATGCTAAAAAAATGTAGCATCCAAAATTTTCCTTCCTCTCTTAAGGTTAGTTTCTTCTGTGTAGCCAAGGGCGGATGATCATGGAGGGCAAATATTTTAGTCCAAAACTCAATATACTCATATGTACGTAGTCCAACAATTCTTTTCCACGGACTGCTTTATTTACCAATAATTCAACAATTTTTATCTCTTTTGATCAAAATTTGATGAATGCTATATAAGAATCGTGTTTTAATTTTTAAAAATTACCTATTATTGATTGATTATTTTCCGCTCACCTAAGTTTTAGATCCTAAAAACTTGAAAGTCGACTGCAGATCCACTTTTTTTGCCGCTGAGAGCGTGCTAGGGTTTGTAAGCCATGTGTCATTTTCCACGCTCTTCTTTTTTCTAATCCACGTTTGATCTTCATCATCAACATCTCTTGCGATCATCATCAAGTAATCATCATTAATATCTGTTGCGATCGGCCAACCAATTCTCTCGAAGTATGGCCATCGATTCCCTTGACAATCGCATGGCCAAGATGGCTTTGAGTGTGGAGGAGGGCATGGAGGTGGACATAGCTTCCGTCATCGCGAAGTCAGTGACGTCGTTCTACCTTGCAGCGAAGGTCTTCGTAGCCAGAGTGGTGAGGGCCGAAAATCTCATGGCAGCGATGCGAGGAGCATGGGAGAGTGAGGGATTTCGGTTTCGTGTCCGTCCTGGTTCTGACTCTTTTAAAGATAATTTGTTCTTGTTTGAGTTTGCGGAGGCATAGCATCTTGAATCGGGCATAGGCTCGAGTCCTTGGAGTTTTGACAATCGATTGATAGTGTTTCAACGTATCAAAGAAGGAGACCAAATCACTTCAATGCCTTTCGATAGGGCGGATTTTTGGGTGCATCTGATGGACCTCCCCTTCAGTTGGAACACAAAAGAGATGGGTGAGGCGTTGGGAACTCCCATCATGAAAGGTTCTGGAGGTGGATATTTCCACCCATCTTTACGTGTCCGGGCACCAGTGGACATCTCAAACCCCATCCGGTGAGGAGTCTCTACTCGATCGGACAACTGCTGGTAAAACTCTTTTCCATCTACATTATGAGAAGCTTCATGATTTCTGTTATCGTTGTAGTACGGTGACACATGTGGAGAATGAGTGCATGAAAGCTAAGGGGCAGGAAGGAACGAATTTTCAATTCGGACCTTGGCTCCGACATTGCAACGTCTCTACAAGAGACAGGGCAGCACGCTTCAATGGTGACTATCAGATGGGTCAATTGATGGCCAATCCCAAACCTGGACAACATCCACTTCATGTGGCTGCAAATTCACCTTTAGTGGAAAAGCATACAGGGACCCAGGCGACGTCAGGAATTCAAGAGGCCGCATAGTAGTGGTTCCTCCAAACCTGTGAAAGAAATCCCATAGATCTAGGAACGGGTACTAGTTCTAACAGATCTCCCACAAGTGCTTACTGAACTTTCTCTGACATATGTACCACTGTATTTTGCTTTTGGTAGCACGAGGGACCCCACCATTACTTTGACGCGCCTGACTAAGCAAATACAGGGTGGGAGTGGTATGACCTACTATTAATTAAGCGAAGTAATAGTGATATGACCTATCGTTAATCATATGAAAAAATTCTACGCTATACATAAATAGACCGTTTGGGAAAATTTGTTTCATTTAGTTGTTGCATTTTTTATAATTTTTAAAAGTTAAGATCAAACAAATTTACGCTAAACAACTCGTTCAAAATGTAAAAACCAATTGAAAAATGTGTTACAACCCACCCGAAGTTTTTAAACGAATATGGATAATTAACAAATGTCCGGAATATAAATGGGAAGCTTTTACTTTCTTTCCTTCCTTGCAAAACTGATATACTAGAACTTTCGAATTTATGTTAAGTCATATTGTCATTAAAAGCAATTAGCTAAAACTTATTTAAAATATTATGTTTAAAAAAATTAGACATATAATCATAAGCGTATAAAATATTCAACTTTTTTACTAGAATATTGAAGAAAACAAATTATATTTTAAATACTAAAAAATTAACATATAAATTTTGCTTGGACGCAATGCTACCAAATATGAATACGGAATACTGTACTGCATCGCAAATAATTACTCAAACTCACAATAGTACAAGGTTATCACCGAATGGCATATAGATAAATAAAATACAAAATTATCAGTATAAAGGAAATACAAATCTATTGTTGGTAAAAAAAGAAAGAAAAAAGTAGCCGTTTCTTTTCTTTTGGCAGGAAATATTATTCCGTTTCTTTCTCGATTAGGTACAATCATATTCTCCCTCGTATTCTAAACAGAAAAATTATTCCGTATATAACTTTTCCGACTTTTATTTAAACAGAAAAAATGAAGACTGCTTTGTATAAAAAAAGAAAAAGAAAAAGGAGACTGCTTTAGATGGAGTAGTACTTTTTTAAAACAAATTTTTTTTCTTTTTGATATTGTAAAAAATTCAAATTATTACTAGAAAAAGAAGTCAAAGAATTCATTACAAAATTTTGAAAAAAATATTTAAAAACTATATACATTAAACTATACTTATCATCTAAATTATTTGACTTTATATATCAAAATTGTGAATAAATTAAATACTAAGAAAACGCATAATTTTTTTTTGGGGACAGTCAAAGATAGATACTGATCGTAATCACTTTGATGAGCTGGTCCCGCAAATACATCAGGCATCAGCCCGTACCTATTTACCACACGTTTAAATCCATGTTACATACTCCCGCTGTACTTCCAAGATTCCAAAATTTGTTTTAATTGTTTTATACATGTACTCCTCCGTCCCCGAAAGATTGATAGATTTATTTGACACTGATTAAGGTGAATGTAAGATGTTTGTATATGTTTACTTAATTGCCCCTTAATAGAGAGTGCACAAAAAACGAGGTAAAAAAATAAAGATAAAATGAGGATAGTTTAGTAACTTTGAGAGTGAGAATTTTCCTTTTAAGGAAAGTGATCAATTTTTCTGGACATCCCAAAAAGGAAATGTGTACAATTTTTCAGGAACGGAGGGAGTATTATTTTTTTCATGTTCAGATATTTAGAGTTAATTTTTTTATTTGTATCATAATTTAATATATATTTTCTAAATAATTTTTTTTCATTGTTTTTTGCATTTTTTATTTTTGTAAATATTTGAATCAAATATTGAACTTTGAAATATGAAAGTCAAATGATGCAATTATTTGAGTACGAGGAGTATATTCATGTGTAGGCCAAAAATGCATTATTTAGACTCTTAAATTTGTATATATATTTTGAATTATTATTAGAAATATTTGTTGATTAATTTTTTAATCAATTGAAAAGTATAAACTTTGAAATATCATTTCAATGAAACTATAGCAAGTTTTAAGTGAAAATATTAAAGAAATAATTATATATTAAGTACTAGAAGCTAAATGGAGCAATTTTATAAATGATTGTTTGGGTTGAGTGGTAAGCGAATCATCATTATTTAAGTAAGTTTTCAAGTTCAAATTTTATATATGAACAAAACAATCACCGGAAAAAACTACAAAGAGACCCAATAATACTCAATCTCGGCAAAAACAAGAAAAAAAATACTATTCAAAAAAATGGAGCAATTTTTTTACAATGGAGAGAGTATGAGAAACTACTCTTTTCTTTAAAAGAAAAATGTACTAAAGTTTGTGAAAATGTTCCTAAAAAATTGTATACTTAAACATATGAATTATGCTATTTTATTTATCAGAAAACTGAAATGCTTAAAATAAAATAATCCATTTTGTAGGGTATCGGAAAAAAAAAATGATTCAGGTCTGATGTCGTTGGCGATGTGGGTCCAGCAAGAGCGATCAGCAAATCTGAGCAGCAGCAAGCCGAAAGTAACAATCAACAACGGTTAAAGTAACAAAATCAGTGAAACAGTACTTAAAGCTTTTGTTTGGTTCACGGTTGGGGCATTTTCTTCTTCAAAGTCCAGCACCCTCTTACTCTCCTTCCTGTCTGCAACACCTTGCCCAACTTCTAAAGCAAACCGAACCCTCGATCGGCTGTTAAGCCTAACTGACCCATCTCTCTGCAACGGAAAGCACCAAACTTTCCTCTATAAAGCTTCATATGACTTCGATTTACCGGCAGGAAGGCGACAGATTAGTAGACGCCGGGTCAGGATGAAAATGGTGCAGACTGATTTCGTTGATATGGGAGGCTCCGGCGGCGGAACGGTGGTGGTCGGCGTGAAGGTTGATTCGTATAGCAGGGAGTTGCTTACTTGGGCGCTGGTTAAGGTGGCTCAGCCTGGTGATTCTGTTATTGCCCTTCATGTTCTTGGCAGCGATGGTAATTATTTGGAAAAAAAAAAGATTGGTTTTTGTGAAGTGGGGTTTTGTTTTTGGATGTTTTTGTGAAATGGGTGTTTTGTGTTTTTCGGTTTAGAAATTGTTGATCGAGATGGGAAGTCGTCACTTCTGTCGCTTGTCAAAGCTTTTGACTCCATTCTTGCTGTCTATGAAGGATTCTGCAACTTGAAACAGGTTTGTTCTTTAGCTGTTCCTCTTCTCACTCTTCTATTTTGCTTCATTAATTCCGGTGTGGTTTTAGGCTAAAGTCTTTTCACCTCAACTAAAGATTGAATTTTTCTGGCCTTCTTATCTATTGTAGCATTTACTTGTGTTAAAGCTGATTACTTTTTTATTGGGCTGGTGACAATTTATTGCAGGTAGATCTCAAGCTTAAGATATGCCGAGGTCATTCTGTTAGAAAAATTTTAGTGAGAGAAGCAAAGGCATATTCTGCAACTACGGTCATTGTCGGTGCTGCTAGAAAACATCATAAAATCAGATCATCGGTATCTGTTGCTAAGTACTGTGGTGGGAAATTATCAAGGAGCTGTTGGGTTATTGCTGTTAACAATGGGAAAGTAATATACCAGAGGGAGGGCTCTTCTCCAAGTATTCTTCACTCAGAAGGTTGTAATTACCTGGCTGTTGGTATGAATTTTGTTCTTCGATCATTCTTAGGTTGCTAGTTTCTGATTTTTTTCATGATTCTGCAGGAATTGGAGGCTTGCGCAAGAATGGTTTGTTTAAAACTATTCACAGATCACTAACATTGACCAAGAACTCTAAAGTTTTAAGTGAAGGGAATATTACTGCAGAGACTAAGTCGATTTACAGCGAACATTGCAGTGAAAATTTGGGAGCTGCATTGGCTAAAGCGCGCCTGAACTGCTTGGAGAATGTTACCAAGCAAGATTGCTCTATCTGCAGCCAGGGAACTGCTGGGACAAAAGCAGACTTTGAGCAATCCGAAAGAGGGTCCACAAATGGTGATGGCGGTGAAGATCTATCTATGGCTATCGTTCCATTACAGAAGCCGGATGCTGGATCGAGTTTAACCTCTGTGAAGAGTTCTGAACTCAAGCCTGGCTGGCCTCTACTTCATCGTAGAATTTTGGCAGAAAGACATGGTCGTGACAGGTTTACTTTCAGAAAGATGTCTGTGGTTCATTGGGTGATGCGGTTACCCTCCAGGAATACTTTGTACCTTACCAATTCGGATAATGAATCAGCTAGTTTTAGTCTGGATGGGGATAAATCATTGGGTCTTAATGAAGAATCTGGAGCAATTGTCCCTGTTGGTACCGAGGCTGTGGAATCTCCAACTTATCCAGAAAAAAGTTTAAAATGCCTACCCAAGGAGCTCGAGGGCCTTCATGAAAAGTATTCTGCAACCTGCAGACTATTCAACTACCAGGAACTCCTCTCAGCAACATCGAATTTCTTAGCTGGTTCGTTGAAATTCTCAAAACCATAGCTGCAGGATGATAGCATTTTCTATATTTCCATTTCAATATTGGTTCATATGGAATTTTTCATGTACATGCAGAAAATTTGATTGGTAGAGGAGGTAGCAGTGAGGTTTACAGAGGTTGCCTCCCAGATGGCAAGGAACTTGCAGTGAAAATCCTAAAGCCTTCGGAGGACATGCTGAAGGAGTTTGTTCTAGAAATAGAGATTATAAACACATTACATCACAAGAACATCATTTCTTTATTGGGCTTCTGTTATGAGGATGGCAATCTTCTCTTGGTTTATGACTTCTTGTCAAGAGGAAGCCTGGAAGAGAACCTCCATGGTATGTAAAACTACTCGTATTTCTTCTTTTGAGATCAGAACAAAAGAGAGAACTACCGCATTAGTAATTTCTTCATTACAGTATCCAAATTGGGTTTCTAATAGGCTTCAATTCAGGTAAGAAGGGTGCTCTTGAATTTGGCTGGACTGAAAGATATAAGGTGGCGCTTGGTGTGGCAGAGGCTTTGGATTACTTGCACAATCGCAACGTGCAACCAGTAATCCATAGGGATGTTAAATCTTCAAATATACTACTGTCTGATGATTTTGAGCCCCAGGTTTAGTTCTTAACTTACTATTCGCTCTGAACATGTCCCAGTCTTTAATCTTGTAGTTCAAGTGCTCACACCATTGTTAATCTCGCAGCTCTCTGATTTTGGTCTAGCTACATGGGCATCGACTTCCTCTTCACATATAACTTGCACAGATGTCGCAGGAACCTTTGGGTATGTTAATTTATCATCTCATCATTAGTAGTTTTTTTTTTGTGCAAGTTTTTATGTTTTCTCTCTCTTTTTACATCATCCCTAAGGTTTTTGTGATGTTAATTAAAGATAGTAGTTTGTTTCAGTTACTAAGCGGAGAAGGAGACCAAAAGTGATTGTATTTTTGTTTCGGTTAATCTCCTGCAGGTACTTGGCTCCTGAATACTTCATGTATGGAAAAGTAAATGACAAGATTGATGTCTATGCATTTGGTGTTGTTTTGCTTGAACTGCTCTCTAGAAGAATGCCGATTAGCAATAATTATCCAAAAGGCCAAGAGAGCTTGATCATGTGGGTAAGTTCTTGCTCCCCTTGCACCTTCCCCATAGCATGTTGATTATCTTCTCTTGATTTTCTTCGCATGTCTTTGTTTCGAGGGAGTTGCCTTCCGAATCTATACTAAAGAACATGTGCAAAACATTTTCAGGCCCAACCGATCTTGAGTAGTGGGAAGGTTTTGCAATTATTAGATCCGAACTTGGGCGATGACTATGACCGTGACCAAATGGAAAGGATGGTTTTGGCTGCAACTCTCTGCATTAGGCGCACACCTCGAGCTAGGCCTCAGATCAGCATTGTAAGACCTCTATTCCTCATAAACTTTACCAGCATTCAATTATTGCTGTCATCAAAACTTTCTTCTCTTTGATAGAACATAAAAGGCAAGAAAAATAAAAAGGGAAAAAAATCTTTCCTCTTTAGAAAAGGAGATGGCTAAAATTAGTGTTGCTGCCTGTTACAGGTTTACCAAACTTTTGACTTCAACTCTCCTCTTATAATACTAATGGTAGCTTTTAGCGTTAGAGGAGACGTTTGGAGAAGCTATCATGACCGTTCAATGTTTTTTCTGTCCAATCTCTGATGCTAATCTCAAACGCTCTTTACCAAATTACCAAACAAACCCTTAACTTATTACGGTTAACAGGTTTTGAAACTGCTACAAGGCGACGCTGAAGTGACCAAATGGGCAAGGCTTCAAGTTACAGCTTCAGAAGACTCCGAACTTCTGGATGGTGAAACATCCCCTAGGTCCAATCTTCAGTCCCATCTTAACCTTGCATTACTCGATGTAGAAGATGATTCCCTCTCCATGAGCAGCATCGAGCAGTGCGTATCGCTGGAGGACTATCTCCGGGGCAGATGGAGCAGATCATCAAGCTTCGACTGAACTCCGCCTCCACTGTACATTTCCTTACATGGTTTCAACCGTTTTAATTCTTTCGAGTGGCGTTTCGCATCTCATTGAGCCCCCTGCCTGGTGATGATGGAGTTGGATGAGAGGTTGTTGTTTGCTTGTGTGCCCTCCTCCTTCCCTATCTGTTTAGTTATAGGTGTTTGGTGGCTTTCTTGTTTCTTCCCGGTTCTTCCCCCCTCGCCAATTTCGCTTCCTCGATCGCAATATGATCAGGAGTACATGTTCTACTGCAATGGTGGAAGGTAGTTGCACCGTAATCATGAACAATAAGCAGTAGAAAGGAAAAAAATAAAGTGATCATGTTTGGTTTGAGTGATGTGCCTCTAATGTGGGCAAATAAAGAGCATAGTACTGTTGACTGTTGATTCTGTAGAACACATACATGTCAAATGTTGTTTGATACAGGCTTAGTATATATCCATCAATTCGACGTCGTTTTGAAGGTTAAACTTCCATTGGTTTAAAAGATGACATACTGTCACAGATGAATTTTTATTTTTATTTTTGATTGGGAATCACAGATGAATTTAAGTTGTCCATTCATGTGAGTTCATTTAATTAAATGACCAATATTCGTTTTTTGATAATGACCACTTACCACCACCATCTAACTACTACCCTTATACATTGTAGATCCAATTAGAGAAGAACACTTATCTACAAGTTTTTTTTATCACTATTCTTTTTAAAATCTATCATTCCATCCAACTTGTCCTTATCAAGATTTCATTCATTTAAAAAAAAAAGACACAGACCTTTTTTCATAGACTTTTCTTACTTGAACACACCCTACCCTAGAATGCTAGACATTGTATTATTGGTAACATTTTAACCTTCTAATATTAAACATAAATATAATTTATGGGGTGGCAACATATAAGTAAAGCTTCTTAACTGCAAATTAATACTCCCTTTATCCCATAAAATTGTAATTTTATTTTTAATATTTCACAATATTTAATACTATATGAATCATTTTAATGAATATCTAGATTTATAAGATGATATATGTTTATCAAAGTCATATTTTCTAGATATATATATATATATATTTGAATTTTATTTTATCATTTGTCTTAGTAAAAATTTAAATCAAACGCTATTACAATTTGAAATATTAAAATTAAACACAACAATTTTATGGGAGGGAAGTAATGGTAGTAAAATTGAAGTGGCGGTGTGTAATTAATTAAGAGCATGGGGAGTATAATTCTAGTTGCTTTGAAGGCACTATGTATGTCCACCGACACTTTTGGCCCCTCCATGTGTTAGTGCTTCTCCTTCATCTAATCACATGTTATGGAAAGTTTTGAAGGTCAAGATATGTGACGGTGATGGAGGTTATTCTATATCATTATCTTTATCATTATTTTAAGAAACGTTATGTTAAATTTTGAAAACTTTTACTATATATTTTGACTATTTTTGATATATATATATATATATATATATATATATATATATATATATATATATATATATATATATATATATATATATATATATATATATATATGATTACCAAGCAAGAAGGTACTTTTAATATGTATATCTCACCATCTCGTAATTTAATTAATTCCTAGCTTCACCCCTAAGTATATATAAATATTTTCTTTTTCCCCTGAAAGTCCAAATATGACATCCAACTTGTTCCCCCCCTTGTTTTTACTAACAAAATTTTACCATTATTAGTTAATTACCTTTTATTAGCACCTCATCTCTGTTCTCATTTGTGAATAGATACATTACAATTTATCCCTCAAATAAGAGCTTAACTTGTTTAACAAGTAAACGCAAACATTAATTTCTACTAGTTTTATGGGGCAAGTACTATATATGAATAGAACCCTATAAAAAATCTTACAGAAACTATAGGGGTCGATTGGAAATACTATTTGATTCACTGTAAAATGTTCCCATATTGTGGGTCATTGATAGGAGTAGGCATGTGGCTTCACTTACTTTGCCTTGCGTCTTTGTGTTTGCACCATGCACCTCGGTCCTTTCCAAGTGCCTGTCCAAATCTCAAACACCACAACTCACTTTTTTATTAAATTTATCCCTCTATTGCCATAACAACAATAATTGGGGTCATGCAATTCGGTTAACCGTAATTTCTCTTCAATTTCATTAAATTTTTTTAATCATGAATTTAAAAGCAAACATGTTGCTTAAGTATTGATAGCTAGAAAAATAATGATGATTCATCACGTAAATATTACAATCCACAAAAAAGAAAAACCTTAATCCATTCAAAGAAAAAACTTTGATTATAATCATCATTGAACGAAGAAACTCCTGAAAAAAGAGTTTAGTTAAAATATAAAAGCGGCTTCAAACTTGAATAGTGGTAAATAGAACCCGTAAAATAATTAATAAAGGATTTGGTTTTAGTAAATTAGGATGAGTAGTGGAATAGTTTTTATTGGACATATATCATATATGAGTTAGCTAGATGTTGCCATTTATTTATCTATAAAATTGCGGTTATTTTGATCAACTGCAATATCTGTCCCTTTAACCGTAAAACACACTAATATCGTAAAACACACTAATATCTGCATATTAAAATGAAGTTAACCAATAACCAAACCTAAAACTGCATTAACTTCTAATTAACCACATATATTTGGTTATGTGGTTAATTCGGTTATAACCATGAACTTGTAGAGCCCTAGTGTTAGAAAATATTATCTAAAAATTCATTTTTAGTTTTTAGGTGTCTTACATTTTGTTATCGAAACATTTTTTTCTCGAACAGGGTTGCTCACTCTTTATTGTTACGCTCTTTTAGACTTTTACACCTCATGCCCATACGGTTGAAACAATTAAATATTTGATCTTGAAGTATTCATTTAGGAAAAAAAGGGAGATCGAATTTGGCAGATTTATCTTCTTGGTATTCTCCATTATACAGATGTTCTGATTTTGGTTTGCTAACTTTGCTAGAAAATTGAAAAAATGGCGCCAAAACTTTGAAATTCGCAATTCAGTCATTGTGTGAAACGAGTCGGATATCCAAGAAACGATCCATCAGTAGAATGAAACGAACTATAGAATAATTTGTAAAATTCTGAATCAATGCAGATCGATCCGGGCAGACACGCTCCATTGCCTATTGTAGATAATACCATGTCAAAATTTCTTAATCTAGGAGAATCCCTCTCTATTACATTCATTAATTGTTCACTTCGGAATACGTACAAACTAAGTAAGATTGAAGCCTAATTGGACAAGAGAGCTAGAGTCTTAACTTGACTTCTCTTCTTCAATAATAAAGACTGATCCTTGCAAAATTCCAGCCTCGTACATTGTAGTTGTACATCAAACTTTACTTAGGAAAAATCTTTAAGATATCAGGTCAAAGAAGCCACCATAATGCATGAGTAAATATTCCACTAAGTAGCTGGTTAATGACTTTTCTTCCTAAAATTCGTATACTATAAATAGGGATGAAAAAGGAATGAACGGTTTGAGTTCGACTAGTATTTGACTTGATTAAAAGAATGTTCATGACTTATTCGAGTTATTATTAAGTCAAGTTTTAATCGAATTCTAAGCTTTACATATATTTCACTAATTTTGGACATTTGACTACTTAATTAGCTCGTTATGATACTAAATTTTTACATTAATTTAAGTGAAACAATTTGATTCAAATTTCAAAATCGATTAATTAGAAGCTCATTCACATCTTTATTTGAGAAATTCCCTATGAGAAAAAAATTCTATCCAGAGAAAATCCCCATTAAAAAACTATACTATGTCTGTGTGACAATTTCTATTTTGGGGTTTACATATACTCAAAATTCCCGTTCTACTCAAGTCTGTCTGGATTTGCTATTGTCCTAAGAGAACAACGGAGAAGATACCAAATAAAAACCTCGGGAATAATATAACAAAATCGATACACAAATTAAAAGCGAATATGATCTGTCAGATCTAGTGTTGGGCTTAACTTGACTGATTTTGGGCCCAATCAAAACTTTTGTTCTCACTATTTGAGCTTTGGACCTAAGGCCCAATAGTACACAATCCATGAAGGAAGCAGAAAAAGCCCATGGCAAAGAAATCGTTTCTTTTACTAACGTGTATAGGTAATGGACCGATTGGTTGCAATGTACAAATACCAATTGCCGTCCAAACGAGCCTTAGAAAGTTGACTAAAGAAATCGAAGCAATCACGACGGCGGAAAGAGAATCTATCGCCGGCGATCAATCCATGGACCCGCCGTACGTTCCCCATCACCACCACCCTAGGTACGTCCCTTATTCACCGGCGCCTCCTCCTCTTCCTCCTCCCGCGCCATTCGAATCAAGCCCTAGTTTCTTCGCGTCCTGCCACCACCTTCCACCACCGCCTCCGCCCCCTCAACAACATCTCTCCTATCAGCCTTCCCTCCCACAGCCATCGCCGCAGCATCATGCTCCTTACAATCCCCATCACCCCCAAATCACGTATAATTCTAGTTTCAATGTCAATCCCCAGTTTTCGGACTTTTCGCACCGCTCTGCCCCTGAAAGCCCGCATGCTGGTCGGAGGGTTCCTGAACTCGAGACTAGGCTGGACTATTGGTCCGGAAATCGGCAGCCGTGGGAGCAGCCGGCTTCGAATTCGGATCGGGATTCTCATTATACTCAACTTGATGGTAAGCCTGCATCTCCTGTTAATCGGTATAGGCATGGTTATGAGGGTAGCTCTAGGTTTAGGAATGAGTACAGTGAAGGGTTCAAGTTAGGTTATGGAGAGAGGGACGACTTTGTTCGCCTTCAGGATGATTATGGAGTTCGTGATAGGTCTTCTGGAGATTTTGGTATTAGTTCCAGTAAATATGAGTCGGGATTGGGTAAAGGTGATGGAAGATACGACTCATCTTTTGATCGCCAGGTGATTAGGGGTGGTACAACTGATAAGTTTAGAGAAAGTGCTAGATGGACTCATCATGATAGGCAAACATTGGATGGTAATGAGATAAATAATAGAGATGGTATGCGTATTGGTTCTAGGAAGTATGATTTTCAGGGTTCAAAAGTTGAATTCTACGATAATAAGGGCAGGAGAGAGGACATTTATGAAGTTAATCGCTCTCCGAGAAAGCAAATTCAGAAAAAGAGTGCTCTGCTTCGGATTCAATTGGCAAAACCTAATTACAGGTCCAGGGAAGATGAGAGGTCACATTATTCGGGTTATTCCAGTGAAATGAGGTCTAATTCTGTAAGGGGTAAGGATCAGGCTGTACACTCTGATGACAGGATGGATGCTGATGAAAGAGAAGGGAGCCCTGTAGAGCTTGATGTTTCGTTTAAGTCCAATTCACTGGTTGCGAAAGCAATTACTCCACCATGTTCGTCTGCGGTTGCTTCCGATACAAATTCGACTCCCAAGAATAGCAAAGTGAGGAAGTTTTTGGAAGCTGACAAGATTAGCTCAGCGGTTTCTCCATTTCATTCTGATACTGGCTCAACTCCTAGGAGTTCAAAAATTAGAAACATCAAGGAAATTGAAAAACAAAGGTCAAGCTCGCCGCAGAGAGTCAATGAGGCTGCAGCTGTTGTATATAATTTACAATGTCCTGAGAAAAACATAAACCACTCTGAAGGCAAAGCTACATCTTCTGCTACTGGTACTTTGGAGAATATAACATCCAAACCTTGTCCAGAGAAGGTCAAATTTTCCCTTAAATTGAACAAGAACAAAAGACCCCAGAAGGCAGCTGCCCCATCTGAAAGATTCTCTAGGGCACCTGTTTCTCATGAAGATGCAAATAGGTCTGAGAAGATAGACGCATCTTCTCGCAGCTGTGATGCTGAAATCAATGTTCGCACACAGCCCAGTTCTGGTGTGTTTAATGCTGCCGGTACAGAGAGCATAGAGGGTAGACCTAAGACATCAGTCTCAACCAAAGCTGACGCTAAAGTCAGTAAAACATCTGCCAGAAGTGCTATTTCAGACCCGATTAATGAAAATTCTGGGAAAACATTGCGTAAGAACAGCAACTCAGATAAGATTGTTTCTATTGTGTGTAAAACATCTGCCAAGAGCACTGTCTCCAATGAGGTTGGTAAAGTATCTCCGGACAAAGCCGTTATGGATAAGTTTTCTAATAATCAGGGTAAAGGATCTACTAAGAGCATCAACTTAGTTAAGCCTGACAGTAAGGCTGATAAAACATCTTCCAGAAGTACCCTCTCAGATAAGGTTGTTAGTCATCCGGCTAAAGCACCAATCGAAAATGTCATCTCTGGTAATAAGGATGACAATACTAGGAAAACACCTTTCAGGAGTACCACATCAGGTTGTGTAGATGCCCATCCTGGTAAAACATCTTCAGTCAAGATTGTTAAGAAGAAGAAAATAGTGAGGAAAGTGGTGAAAAAGGTCACAAATAAAGCTCTCTGTTTGGAAAATGCAAAAGTAGGCCAGAACTCTGATAAATTTTTATGTGCTGATAGTTCTCCTCAGAGTCTGGCTGCTGCCCATAAGAGTGTTATGCCAGTAAAGAAAAGAATATTTTCTGCTAATCTCCATACTGATGGAAGTCCAGTGCACCATGTTAGTTTGCAGGATCCTTCTAAAGATGCAACGCTGCTGCTTAACAGCAAGGTTGAGGATAACTCTTTAAAGGGCATGGTTCTAAAGGAAGTCGGCAGTGATTTTAATTTTGTTGGTCAACCTGAATCAGTGATTCATAAGAAGAGAAAGTTCTTAGAATCAGCTATTTGTTTGCCCAATATAGAAGGCAAATTGGATGGTAATTTGACAATTGCTGATAACTCCATCCCCAGGCCAGAAACTCTTACACCTGTTCAGGATGCTACTGAAGCTTCTAGTGAAATCGTCTGCTCTTCTGTCTGTATGCCAACGTTTGGTCAGCTACATACTGCAGTTAATATTTCTGGTGACTATGACCCATGCTTATCAGATTCGGAGAAAATAAAGTGTGGTTCTGTATCTGGGTTTGGTTTATGTAATGCTGAAGAGATCCATAAATTTGATGAGATTAGCCTTGTAATTGGTGCCAGCAACCAGACATCTGTTGATATCCATTGTCAAGTTACTGATGGTGTTAGCACAGAGGCATTTACTGTAAGGACAACCAATTTACTCAACTCAGAGGAAGCTGAAGTGAGCAGAATAGCTGTACCTGCAGATCGCATCATAGATGGTGGCTTAGGTGCAGCAGTTGTTACTGAAATAGATCCAGTTGATTTAGGGAGGGTCGGGGTTGACAGTAAGTTAGGTGATGGTTCTTGTGGGCTTCTGTCCAAAGATGGCATTGTGGTGTTCAAGGAGGCTAGTGGCAGAACGGGATCCTCAAATGCTATATCCTCAACTGAGGACCAAGAAGAAAATGCATCTACTGATAAAGAGAGAAAGAGAAATATTGAACTGCCCATGGTAAAATTTCCAAGCTCTCAATCTCATGGTATTTCCTTGGGCACAGGGGCTGTAGCAAGTTCAGAAAAATCTCTGGATGTCGCCATAGGTTTGTCTGATGAAAATCTTCATCCCGTGGAAAAGGCTGGCTTTTTGGATGGAAGAAGTCCAATCGAGAGCTTATCTGATGTCAAGATGAATGGGCAGAGTGGTGTCGAACAATGTGATGCGGACAGTCTGCCAGTGACTAAAAAACAGAAACTTTCTACCTCCAGTTCCAGTCCAACAGTATCTTTGATCAGTGAAATGCCGGCAGTTGACCAAATTCCCGAGACAGATGCACAGCCACAAACTTCTACCATTGATTATTTAATGCACACATCAGAGGATGTTAAAGTATCTAAACTAAATGCTAGATGTTCTGCTGATAATCATTCTCCCGTTAATGTTTGCTCGGATAACTTGGACTTGGAAACTCCATGTCTACTATCCCATTCTCCTTCCAGGTCGGTTTGTGATGTATCATCTTTGCCAGCTTCTTCCCAGAATAATCATAGAATAGAATCTGCAGATGTTGAAGTTGTTGATACAGAAAGGGTGCATTTGGAGGCTACAGACACTGGTTTTTTGATGTTACTAGATGCAGAATTGCCTCACCACATCAGTCTGTTGGATTAGATGAGAGATTGACTAATGCTGAGGACTCTGATTCATCTTCCGTATCAAAGTCTCTGGGTTCAGTTGCTCATGGGAATAGTATTTCTACCACAAGCATGGTTGAGACCTTGCCACCTGCATCTGATCAAAAATTGAATGAGTATGTTCCTGTTAACAAGGATGGTTCTCTTATGTGTGCATTATATGATAAAGAGTCGCCTGGACAAAACTCACAACCATATGTTTGTCGAGATTTAAAACTTCCAAATCAGAAGTCTCAGAGTCATGGTGCCTGCAGTGTATCTGCATCCATGCCTTATTCAGACATTGCAAAAACAAAGACAGGTCCCTTGCCTCCACATGTTTCTAAATATAGTTTTTCTGCAAGTGGACAATTGCCTGGAAGAAGAAATCAGATTACTCACCCTGCCCCTAAGAGTTACCCGGGTCGAAATGTTTTTGTCGCTTCAAGGAATATGACTGCTTCTAATAACACTTCGAAGTCCCGAACATGGCATCGGGCTGACAATTCTCATATGCCAGTGAGTAACAAGCCTTCCTTGAATAAGGTTCCTCCACAGACACCAATGTCATACAAAGTTGCTAAAGCTGAGACTTCCTATATTCGCAAAGGTAACAGTCTTGTCAGAAAAGCTTTCCCAGTCCCTGCTCCTCATCAGGAAACTCAGTCTCTAGGTTCAGCTGTTAGTCAGTTGAGTTCGATGGTTTTAAATGAAGTTGGGAAAGTTTCAGGAACTGAAAGTGATGTTTTGGATTCAGCTAATTCCTCTAGAACTGTATTAGCAGATGCATCTACTGGGGTGACCTTGTCACCTACCATGCCAGGTGAAATTTCTTCTGCAAATCAGCCAAATGATTCATCTGTCAATTCTACATCTGGCCTGGTCATGGAAGCACCTCTTATTGTTTCGAGTGGAAGTGGAAGTAGAGCTGATCTTTCAAGCTCTGTGGAAATTATTGATGTAGTAGAATCATTCAAGGGCAGGACTAGCACATCTGGAACCACACTGGAAATTCATTCGGTTAGCAACATGGAAAGTCCATGCGAACAAAATGAAAGAACTATGACTTCTTCAAATGCCAACAATATGAGATACATAAAGCTAAGATCAGATCAGTTAGTTGCTGCTGATGCATCTGCCCATATTGCGGATAATAATCAATCTGGTAAGCCAGATGGTTATTACAAGAGAAGCAAAAACCAGCTGATAAGGACAAGTATGGAGGGAAATGTCAAGTGGTCTGCCAGCGCACAGAGCAAGAAGGTGAATGCTGCACGGGAAATGGCCACTGGAACTTTTGGCAATAGACAACCGCACAGAGGTATTTTTTTCTTTGACCTATTTTAATTGCCGCTTTATGCTGTGGTAGTTGGTTTTTGTTATGAGCTTTTCTCTCACCATTTGAAGGGTTGAAGCTGGTCTGGCTTATCCTGTTCAACTTAATCTTGCTTGATGCTTGTTGCTTGCTTGTAAGCATTTTATTATTCAGCTTTAGCAAGAACTGTTTTTTGAAGTTGCATCTGTGTGGTCTAGAATACCTTTAGCTCTTTGACTTGACGTACATGGATGCTAGTCTTCTATCCTTTTCCTTTTTCCTTCTTGTTTCTTGAGTAAGTTTTTTATATTTTATTTTAAATCTTTTTAACTTCAATCACCATATGGCTGCATAAAGTTAATGTCATGCTGGCAATAACTTTTCTTTTAAAAGTCTAAAAGTCCTTTGCAGTTGCTTCCTCATAACTGTAAGATGTGTTTCTGGAAACTGGAGTGGAAATTTGTTATGGAGTGATTGTGAGGCTTAATACTTTGTAAAGTTATCGTTTAACTGAGAAGTTTTTGAACCTTAGTTTTTGTCGTCCTATAGCTCTGTTTCCAATTATTAGTTTTCAGTTCAATATTCTCTGTTTGAATCGCTCTGCAGCTATGGGAAAGATCCATAAGCTTTCCAGATTCTCTTTGGTGTGGACCCTAAAGAATACCCGTTTATCGAGTCCTGTCGGTCAATCATGTTATCCAAAAATCTTCCCGCAACTATTCCCTTGGAAGAGAGTATCTTACTGGAGAAGCATGTTAACCTCGGGTTACAATCGGAACAGCAATTTATCTTCAATTGGGTACTTATATTTTTTCCCGCAAGGTTTGCTCATTTTATCTGATGTTCTTTTACCAAGAATATGAAATGCAATTTCTGCAGCCATAAATTGTTGCTGCTGAGGAAAAGAAATACTGTTTACACAAGATCAAATAATGGCTTTTCACTTCGCAAATCAAAGGTACTAAGTGTTGGTGGCTCTAGTTTGAAGTGGTCAAAATCCATTGAAAGGCAATCCAAAAAAGCCAGTGAGGTGGGATGTAGATGGGATAAGTTTTCTATATGTATTTTATTTGGATTTCATGTTTGCTTACGCTAATTCCATTTGCAGGAGGCGACTTTAGCTGTAGCTGAGGCCGAGAGGAAAAGAAAAGAGCAAAATACCACTGCTTGCAGTACTCTCATGCCTAATAGTGGCGGTCATTCTTCTTGCAGAGTTGTTCATGGCACTCAACTTCATCGACGTAGGTCATTTTTATTATTGATGAGACTGTCAGTAAACCTTTTTCTTTCGTTGTCCATCATTCACATATCGTGTCTTGCAACAGATTGCATCAATATATACTACCATCCTTGTCATTCATGGTTAAACTTTAGTAAGTATTTACTGTCTATTATGTTTGTAGGAGAACGTATCTTCCGCATTGGCTCAATGCGCTACAAAATGGACTCCTCAAGGCGCACTCTTCAGAGGATACCAGGTGATCCACTTGGTGTCTTTTTGATGCAGCACTTTGGTCCTTATAGTCATATTCGTAGATGTAATTATTAAATCAATTTAAGTGGTTTTCATCACTAAGTAGATTGTGTTGCCGATGAGAGTTAATCAGTATGGTGTTGAGAATTTTGTTCATATCATGTTATGGCCCAAGTCTCAACCTGGAAGGATAGCATATTAGATGAGTTCATGCTGCATAACCCTCAAGATCTCTGGTTCCTCTCAGGGATATTTGAAGCCCAGTATTCCACCCCTTGGGCTTTTGGCTTGTGTCACATTTTTTTTTAATAGCTCTTCTTACCCATTTTCTGTGCAGATGATATAACATCCTCAACTGATGTAGCCGCAGGGAACAAGGCAAATAAATCTTATGTTCCAAGGAGACTGGTGATTGGGAATGATGAGTATGTGGATATAGTTACCCGAATTTTCTTATTCTTTTTTTCCTGCTCTTGTCAGATTCTATAAAGTAGTTGATGTAACAAATGTATGTACTGCAGGTACGTGCGGATTGGCAGTGGTAACCAGCTCATAAGAAATCCAAAGAAACGCACTCGTGTTTTGGCAAGTGAGAAAGTTAGATGGAGTTTGCACACTGCCAGACAACGGTTGGTTAAAAGGCGGAAGTATTGTCAGTTCTTCACAAGGTTTGGGAAGTGTAATAAGGATAATGGGAAGTGCCCCTACATCCATGATCCTTCAAAAATTGCAGTGTGTACAAAATTTCTCAAGGGTCTATGCTCAAATCCTATTTGCAAATTGACACACAAGGTTTGTCATAAACCTGGCCTTCCTACAGCTAGTTGCCTTGTCAGCATATTGCTTTATTAACCTTATAACTGCAGGTTTTACCGGAACGAATGCCAGATTGTTCTTATTTCTTGCAAGGTGCCATGTGCTTGATTGTCCTTTTCTTAGTCCAAACTATGCTTGTTCAGAACTCTCATGGATTTTGTTGTAGGTCTGTGCACAAAAGAGATTTGTCCATATAGACACGTACATGTGAATCCAAATGCCTCTACTTGTGAAGCTTTTCTGCGAGGCTATTGTGCTGATGGTAACGAGGTACCCTTCATTCTTCTTACACTTTACTGGGTTTGGTAGTCATCTAACAGAAACTTGTCATTTACAACTGGTCAATTAAATAAAACACTAGTGCAAGTAAAATCTATAAGGTGAATTTGTAAAGGTAAGAGTAAGAGAAATGTTGGGCCGATGAATTTCTCTATTTTGCTCGATTAACTAGGTTAGTGTTGTCCAAGTGATCAATATGCATGCATTGTCAACGCTGGCACACACACATACATGAACAACACCAATGTCCACATGTACCCTGTGACACCTTCCATCTCCCGCTTGCTGTAACACCCCCCATCTCAACCAACTTTAGTCTCTAAAACAGATGCTAGCATCAAAATTGGAGTGACATACATCATATACATGGTGCTAACTTCACTGCTTAAAGTTTCTATTTTCATATCAGAAGACAATTCTTCATATTATCAAAGAAGCTACTAGGACTTAGGTTCATGGGCTTGCTCACGAGGCTAGTAGAGTTACTGTAATTAATTTTTCTTAATTCTGCTGACCAACCTTTTTAGCCGAGAGTACGGGTTGACCTTTTAGGAATGGGTTTCAACTATTCATCTGTTATCTTAAGATTTTCTTATGGCTGCGTGTATGCCCTCCCTTAAATGAGCACTCACTGGTCACCCTAATTCTGTAAATGGGGTGGATAATCTGCAACCAGTGCCGGAAGAAACACAGCTATGTCTGTCCAGCTTTTGAAGCAACAGGGTCATGCCCTCAGGGATCAAAATGCAAACTTCACCACCCCAAAAAGCGCATCAAAGAAAAGAGAAGCAAAAGTTCAAGAGAACGCAAGAACACTCAAGGGCGTTACTTCGGTTCAGTGCACATGGATATTTCTGAACCGATGAAGACGGTGTCCGGAAGACATGTAACAGGAGATAAGGATGAGAGCGAGGTTGAAGAAGAGTTAGGCGATTTTATCAGTATCGATGTCAGCGATGATGAAGACTGGAAGATTTATGATGCAGCTACTGAGCAGGGAACATTCGTCGTCGAGAACGGGTCTCTGGATTTAGAATCAGAAGACATTGATGAGCTGATTTTGCCAGTTCGTATAATGGACAAGAACCTGTTGACTTGAAGTTGGAATGCAGGTGCTTGTTCAGACAGAGCAGGCAACACTAGGTCAGAAAATGTTTGTGTTATCAGAATCAGACGCGGAGCATTTTGTTTATTCCTACAGAAAGGTAAGTGATTGTATAGTTCTGTTTTCAGCTGTTGATTTTTGTTCAGCAGTGCCTATTTTGTAAATTACTCATTTTGTGTACGAACAAGAATATACTGGAATGCAATGAAAGGAAAAAAAAGTTGGGAATTGTAGTGGTGTCAGTTTGTTTTGCCTTGTTCATTTTTGCAGTTTTGTTCTGGAGAAAGAAAAGAGAAAAAATTGTCAATATATTACTACTACTCCCCCAAAAAAATCCTCTGTTCTCAAAAAAAAGATGTACATTTCTTTTTCAACATTTAATTTATGATTTTTTTAACATTTTGATATACAAATATAAATAATTTAGATGTAAATTATAGGTTAATGTGTGTATTTTTTAGATATATTATTTTTTCAATTTTTTTTAATGAATTCAGTTTAGTAATAATTTGAATCTTTCCCACCATCAAAAAAAGAAATATATCAACTTTTATGAGACAGGAGAGTATTTTTCTAAATTGAACTATGTCAAGGCGGTCACATAAGGGTCAGAATTTTAATTTAAAGTGGAACATAATAGAGGTGAAATGAAAATGGGTGCAATGGCCAAATGCGAACCTGAAGAAGAAACAAAAATAAAATAGTAAATAAATTAAGAAACAAGCCAAAAACCAATGTAACGTCTCTCCATATTATCAGCCACACACTGGATAACCCTGAAAGGGCATTATCCGGATGAGGTAATGGGATGAAAATTCACTGGACTCCTGACAATTTAACGGAGAGTCTTCTTCTCCTCCTTCAAAAGCTAAAAGCATTACACAATCATGAAACAATATCCCAGCCATGGCAGCGAGTTCCTCTTTCATCGCCTGCACAAAACTCTCGATATTGGGATCGGTTAAGGGGACACGGAGAAGACCTTCTTCAGGAGGTCTTCTCCGTGTCTCCGCTCAGCAGCAACAAGCTGATGTCCGAGAAGAAACCGGAGAAGCATCCCAACAAACCGAACAAAACCCGGAACAAGGCACAAAGAAGCGAGAGATGAAGCCACCGAGACCTGTGGAGCCTCAGCTAAACGTTAAAAGCAAAAACATGAGCCGGGAGTACGGAGGACAGTGGCTAAGCTGCACAACCCGGCACGTGAGGATCTACGCGGCCTACATCGATCCCGAGACCTGCGAATTCGACCAAACCCAGATGGACAAGCTCACCCTCCTCCTCGATCCAACCGACGAATTCATCTGGACACCTGAAACCTGCACCAAGGTCTTCTCCTACTTCCAAGAGCTTGTTGACCACTATGAGGTATAGTACATAAACTCTTCAACCAGTTGCTTGGTCCTTAAGGTTGTTAATTAATTAGTTCATTCACTGAGAGATCGATTCAACCTACAGGGTGCTCCATTGACGGAATACACACTTCGGCTGGTGGGTTCGGACTTAGAGCACTATATAAGGAAGCTGCTGTATGATGGAGAAATTAAGTACAACATGAATGCAAATCAGCTCAATTTCAGCATGGGAAAGCCTAGGATTATGTTTGACAGTAACAAGCAGCTTGAAGATGCCCAACCATGACATGTTTTTTTTTTGCTTGCAAAATCATATACTCCTTATTTGTGCGTGTATGAAATTACTACTCCCTCCGTGTCCGTCAAAGATTTATCCATTTGACTTTACTATTTTAAGGTTTAACGTTTGACTACAATTTTAAAAAAGATAAACAATAAAAAAGTTCAGGAAAAAATATATTTATAAAATTTAGATATCAAATTATGATACACAACTGAAATATTTAATTTTCAATATTTAAACATTCATAAAAATATCAAATAATAAATACTGTGAAACTGTTAAAACAAATGTATCAACTTTTTGCGGATGAAGGGAGTATTAGGCAAAAGCATTATTCCATCCATCATGTCTCTTCCGTTTTTCTTCAAAGTTCATAGCAAAGGGATCTCCTTAGTTAGAACTAACAACTCCGTCCTCCAAAACTTTGTAGCATATGCCATCGCCCATGCCTACCGCCCAATCCTGCCCGACCCACCCGCCGGTGGTATCATCCTAGCACGTCCATTGCGCGAAGCCGAAGCTAGATATGGTCGTAGTCTAGCCGGGGATATAGCTTCGACTTTGATGACAAGCATGCTAGGGATGATGAGACATGCAGGATGGCGGTACATTAATGGTGGTTTGACACAAGGTGGTGGTAGGATGAGCTCGGGCACTAGAGTGGGTTGTTGATAGTGGCTTGGAGCGGGCTCAGTGGCAAGGGCAATTAGGGATGAATATTGAACGAATAACTCAAGCTCAGCCAGGACTTGACTCGATTAAATCTTGTTTGTGACTCGTTCAAAATACTATCAAACCAAGCTTGAATAGATTTTAAAGCTCGATACATATTTCAAGCCAAATTTGAACACCGTGCTACTTGGCTCGACTCAACTTTTTATTACCCTTTTCCCATTAAAATAAGTGAATAGTTCGAGCTCGACTTGAGCTCGATTGATTTAAAGCTTGTCCGTAGCTCATTCATATAACTTTCAAGCCAAACTTGAACAGAATTTCAAATTCGATAGAATATCAAACTAAACAAGAACAATATGGAATCAACTCGGCTCGGCTCGGCTCGACTCTTTTTCAGCCTTAAAGGCAACTGATCTAAGCTTCACTGAGGGGTTAGTGATGTCATCATGGGCGGTGGTAGGGGTGAGCAAGGTGGACGAAAAGATAGAGGTGGGGTTAAGGCCTAAGGGTGGATAGGGGAAAGTTTAGGGGATAAAATGCAAAGGTAAAAAGTTTGGGGTAAAAGTTTTAGTTCTGAAAATTTTTAAGGTGCAAACAGAATATTAATAAATCACAAAAGGATTTCTCTAGTTTCTGAAATTTTAGGGGCAACTATAGGTCATGTGTCATGACAAATCTAGACTTATAAGTTCTAACGTTTTCATTCAATAGTTCAAATTCAATTTTATACTTATTTTTTATTCCATAAATCTTTTAAAAAAAAGATACATTTCATTACCATATCATCTTAAACTTTTTAATTTTCATAATCATCATCCATTCTTATTTGAACACATCATTTGCCAAGCTTGAACCAGCTTGATTCGAGGCTAAATTTCACGATCCTAAATTTGTATATTTAATATTCAGTTTGATTCCACTCGTTTTCAGCATCATTATTCCTTCCTCGGAGAATCCGTGAACGGGATCGGAATCGGAGTCCGTGACAGAAATGGGCTCCAAAATTCAAACATCAAAGGTTGCCAATGACAGGTAGTACACTTCTCCCGGGATTCACTGCACCGCCTCATCTTTCGCCTCTAACCACGCTGCTCTCCCACTCCCTCTTCCCTCTCCCTTGCGCTTTTCGCTCACATTGTCCTCGCACGATCATGGCGGACTTCGTCGCTCAGACCGTCTCTCAGCTCGACATCAATGCCGACTTTGATTTCTCCACCTGCGCCCCTAATCTCCAGAGGAATCTCCACATTCTTACCCCTGATCAGGTCACTCTTTTTCTTTTTTCCTTTTTACGGAATTGTGGACGTTTGTGTTAGAATTTTGTGAGTCTGTGCTTTACTGTGCTCCCCTTCGCCCCTTTTTTAGGTTGAATTGGCGAAAATGTTGTTAGAAATGGGGCAGAGCCATGTGTTCCAGAATTGGTCGGAGCCTGGGGTTGATGATGAAGAAAGAAGGCGTTCTTCGCCCAGGTTTGGTTCTGGATTCTGAATCTATTTCATGGTCTATTCTTGAATCCTATGAAGAAAATGGAGGCTTGCATTGCGTCACTGGCTACACATTACCTGAGATATCGTGTTTCATAAGAATTTCATAGAGGGTAAATTCAACATACTACCATTCGGTTGCAAATTTACAAATTTGTCTGATCTACTCGAGTAGAAAGTTTTCTTAGACAGTTGTTGAAGTTTATTGGAGGCTCAGAAAGTTAGATTTCTGAAGTAGAGATTCTACCTAAATTAGTGGGGACAAGGATAATTCTTTGTTCATGAATCATGAGTATTTGTATTATTTTGAACTGTCAGTTATTAAAGTTCCAGACTTTGGTTTTACTTGGTTTCAGGTGGCTAAATTGAACTCCAGCTACCCAGGGGGATTGGCATCATATATTAAGAATGCTAAAGAACTCTTGGCAGACTCAAAAGCCGGAAAAAACCCGTTTGATGGATTCACACCTTCTGTAAGTCTATCTTTGCTTTATTTTGATTGTCATGTGAAGCCTTTCGATTAAGGTCACATATCTTTGTTGTTCTACTCTATTTGCAAGCCAACTAAAGGGAATTTAACTTCATCAAATTGAGATGACTATCTTGCACCTTCTAATATCCTCATGCATTAAACCTTGGATGTGCACATACAACAATGTTCATCTACACCATTTCCTGGATTTGATTTTGAAAGCTAGGTCTAATTAGGGGGCTCGGCTCGAGCTCGAGCTTTAATGAGCCCGACAAGCCGAGCCTCACGAGCCTCGAGCTCGAGCCGGTTTCGAGGCTTGAATAATATACGAGCCGAGCTCGAGCCCGAAACGTTCGGCTCGTAAGGTTCGCGAGCCTAACGGGCTCACGAACCAAACGAGCCTAACGAGCCCGAATTTCACGAGCTCGAGCCGAGCCCGAATTTCACGAGCTCGAGCTCGAACCTGCTAGGCTTGGGCTCGGGTCGGCTCGGCTCGAACTCACCCCTAGGTCTAATGCATGCTGATGCCTTCCAAACGGAGTTTGAACATTCTAATGATCAGTCCACATTTGTTTATACACACAATTTTATGGGTTGCTTTTCTCAAGGTAGGGTAGCATGTGATTTCATGCTTCAATGTTTCTTTTGAGTAACAAGGTAAAGGTATGATATGGCCAATGCCCCTACGACTATGTTGGTCCCTAACCCAGATTACTGCACAGAAATAACCAGGCTACCCTGTTTGCTGATCTTATCTGTTGATCTTTCCATCATGCTTCATTGATTTTCCATGACAGCACTAGTATTGCTTGTAAGGGCTACTGAAGTGTACGATTCTTAGACTTTACACATTACGACTTCTGTCGAAGAAAATAACAAGAGACTAATATGGTATCTGATGAAATTAATTTCAGGTTCCAGCTGGAGAAAGCTTGAAATATGGGGATGATGAGTTCATGAAATATGAAGAGGAAGGAATAAGAGAAGCCCAACATGCTGCTTTTGTTTTAGTTGCTGGCGGCCTTGGGGAACGTCTTGGTTACAATGGAATCAAGGTATACCATCACATAATTTCATGTTCTCTTTTAGTTGCTAGGTAACGTCATGACATGGTACCTTAATCCCAACTATTAAGTGGTATGAAGTTTATATTGTCAATTGATTGTGTAAGATTAGTTTGTGCTATAAATTCATGCAAAAAGCATAGTAGTGAAGTTCCATGCAGGATGCTCTTCCTACGACAACCTTCTTACAAAGAAATAGTAAGATGAAATTCCAAAACTGTCATCACCATATCCACTTGCATGGAAAATATCATGAGATGGTGATGAGTTGAGATAGTTTCTATATCGTATAATGGAACATGACTTTGTATTAGTTACTAGGTAACCTGTCTTATATTTTCACATGCACAACCAGTATTAGCTTTGGGTTAAGTTGATTAGATTTTCGATCTAAATTACCAACTGGGAAATCATTTAGCATCTATGACTTTTCATTGACCTCTTAAGTGTCATCCAAAGGATTTAAACTCCTTTTAAGAATTTTGATTGGCATATTCACAATCCCAGGGGATGGATCTAGTTATAGGGCAGTAACTGTGAAATCTTCCTATAATTTAAGGGTGACTGTTTCAGCTTTAAGAAAATTTCTTCCTTATCCATACTCTGAAGTTTAAGTCACACCAAGAAAGAACTCGATGATCTGAAATGCTACTTAGAGATAATCTTCTCGTCTTAAAGAGTATACTCTTAGTATTTGAATGAACAAACTTGCTTTTTTCATTTGATTCTCTCTCTCTCTCTCTCTCTCTCTCTCAAGGTTGTTCCAATAAATAAGGACCTGCATCTTAGGATGTATTACTACTTTACTCTGGTTAATGTGTGCTCTTCCCTCTTAAATGTGATTTATCCTTTAACTTCTGATGACCATGATTGTGTCATCCACATATTTCAGGTGGCCCTTCCTGCTGAGATCACAACTGGGACATGCTTCTTACAGCTGTACATTGAGTATATTTTGGCCTTGCAAGAAGCTAGTAATAAACTTTCAAAAGGTTTGTCATGAAACATTTTAAGTTTGGAAATTCAAGGACAACGCTCAGGAAAATTCAATTTGGTCTCTCTCTCTCTCTCTCTCTCTCTGGGTTTTCTTCCCCCCTTTTATCTCTTTCGTTACAGGAAGACGTTTTTTCCCCCCAGCAGCAGGAATTACTGAGCTTAGAATTGACTTCCTCTTTAGACAAATGTTTTTCTTTCTCTAACTTTTAGGCGAATGTCAGAAGGAGATCCCTTTGGTTATTATGACATCAGACGATACTCATGGGCGTACACTTGACCTTCTAGAGAGAACTTCATATTTTGGTATGAAACCTACACAAGTAAATCTTCTTAAGCAGGTAATTACTGGTCATTCGAGTTGTCATCATTAATCCACAAGAATTTATTCTTTTTGGAGATTTACTTTAGTGCGTATTAGGAAAAAGTTGCATGCTTGGATGACAATGATGCCAGGCTTGCTCCGGACCCAAACAACAAATATCGAATTCAGGTATCCTTTTTTTGTGCATTACTATTTGAGACTAAAAGAGCATGGTGTTGTGTGTTTTGTTTTGATTATATTCTTGTTTTGGTAGACAAAGCCGCATGGTCATGGAGATGTACACTCTCTTCTTCATTCCAGTGGTGTTTTGAATCTGTGGTATGTTCTAAAACATTAGTAGTATTTTTATTAATATATCAGCAATGTGCCTAGCTTTTAGCAATAGGCTGATTCATGTCTAATAGTTTTACTATATCTCATATCGTTAAGAAGCTTGTAGATTTTTCTGACGTTTTCTCTTCATTTCTTCATGGAATATGGTATGTATATTATTTGAAGTGGAAACTATCATTTTTAATTGCCCCACATTTATTGACATTTTTAATTGGTTAACTTTCTTTCAGTAAATTTTGTTTTTTTAAATAAAAACCAACTTCGCAATTCTTCTGGGAGTTTGCTTTTACAAGATAGGTTCCTTTCGATATTATTCTGTGAATTGTTGGTGGGGCACTTTGAGCCCTTTCCGACTGCCAGACACCTGATCTCTATGCGCATGCTGTTATGTAAATAAAAGTTATGAAAAGCAACACCTGATAAGGTTCTTTAAATATCTACTGCTTATCCCGCAAGCTCCCAAGCAGTTCTAGTAATTCATTTTGACTTGACTAAATCAGATTATGATACTGATAACTTTTCAGGCTTAGGGATGGGCTTAAATGGGTTCTGTTTTTCCAAGATACAAATGGCCTTTTATTCAAGGTCGGTGGCAAAATTTCAACTTTTCATGTGTGATTTATCATCAGTGATTGTGGAAGCTGGCTGTTGTTTGAATTCTTTCTTGTTTATTCATTTGTCAGGCTATTCCTGCTTCACTGGGTGTTAGCTCTATCAAAGGGTATCATGTCAACTCTCTTGCTGTTCCACGAAAAGCAAAAGAAGCTATTGGAGGAATTACTAAGCTCACTCATGCTGATGGTACTATCACTCCACTTTTAAGGAAAATAAAGATATAGAGTATATGACATATATTTTCATGTAGAATCAATAGTGCTTAATTTTACTGATTCTTACTCTGGTACTTTGGCATTGGACAAAGATAGTGTATTCTGGCCTTCTTTTGAGATCTTTTTTTGGCAATGTTTGCACATTGCTGCTAAACATTCTTGATGAAAAATCTGTTCTGTAAACTGAGCTTGCCTTTCCGCGCATTTACACGGAAAGCAAGGTTATGTTTCCTGTAACATATAAACCTTATATCATTCTAATGATACATGGTCTCCACAGGGGGGTCAATGGTGATCAATGTTGAGTACAATCAACTTGACCCTCTTCTTCGGGCTACTGGAAATCCAGATGGAGATGTTAACTGCGAGACAGGCTATTCTCCTTTCCCAGGAAACATAAACCAGGTAAACTTTCTACCTCTGTTTTCTTTGAATGTTATCTATTAGCTTCACTCCTACCGATGTTGTTTGATGGCCACGGCATTTCTTTCTATGGTCTTGTTTTCAGCTAATTATGGAACTTGGTCCTTACGTGGAGGAGCTAAAGAATACTGGAGGTGCCATAAAGGAGTTCGTTAACCCTAAGTAATTTTCTTTGTTTAGTACTCCTAGCCAGAATTTTAAAATTGCTAGAGTTGGCTACCTGACTTCATCTTCCAGATTGAATGAATTTACAATGGGGAAAAGAAATTAAATTTGCTAAGGTTGCTGGTAAACCTGGAAAATTATGAGTTAATGTTGGTTCTTTTAAATTCTTTACCACTACTTCTTGGAATTCTTTTTTTGTTAAAGTGAATTTTTGCAAATGGTTAGACATGATTTTCTTGAAGTGACAGGATTTGAGAGAGAAGTACTGTTTTCTACTACCTAGTGCATGAGAATGTTTCCTCAGTCTCATCTTTTGTTGAAGGTACAAGGATGCTACCAAAACATCATTTAAGTCTTCAACTCGATTGGAGTGTATGATGCAAGACTATCCTAAAACCTTGTCTCCCTCAGCAAGGGTTGGATTTACGGTAATACATTGGAGTCACCATTTGGTCTTTACATAGGTTTTTTGCTCTAAGCTGTGTTAATGGGTTGCAGCATTAAAATAACTGTTTCTGGTAGACAGGTCTTGGATGCATGGATTGCTTATGCACCAGTGAAGAATAACCCTGAGGATGCTGCCAAGGTAAACAGAATGGTTTCAAAAATAGATAAAATATTTTATTTAAATGGTTTCTAGTTTGTGATTGTCACTTTCTTTCACATGACTTGGTTCTTGATTTTAATCTTACTGGCTCAATCTGTCCTTATGAAGGTGCCAAAGGGCAATCCATATCACAGTGCAACTTCAGGTGAAATGGCCATTTATCGAGCCCACAACCTCATCCTCAGAAAGGTGACAACAAAACCTCTGAATTGATATGGATACATTATATTTTTCTCGTCTTTCCCCCTTTTTGAACCGTGGCTTCATGTACTTCTGCTCGTTAGGCTGGTGTTCAAGTCGATGAACCAGTGAAGCAGGTTTTCAATGGGCAAGAGGTGGAAGTGTGGCCACGTATCGTATGGAAGCCCAAATGGGCACTCACTCTTAGTGAGATCAAAGGCAAAGTCAGTGGAAATTGCACCATCTCTCAGAACTCTACACTGGTCATTAAAGGCAGCAATGTATTCCTGGATAGAGTCAGATTGGATGGAGCTCTCGTTATCGATGCTGTTGATGATGCCGGGGTGAGCTTTTAATACATGTCTCATAGTTGGAACCAGTCATTCTTTCATTTCCGTCTGATTGCACCATTCCATGTTCAGTCTCTGAGGAATTTTACGGCACATGATAGGTGATAGTTGAAGGGAGTATTAAAAACAAAGGGTGGGCAATCGAGAATGTCGACTACAAGGATACATCTGCGCCAGAGGAACTGAGGACCAGAGGTTTCAGAATCAACAAAATGGAGCAACTGGAGAGAACCTATAATGAGTCTGGGAAGTTTGTCTTGGCAGCTTAAAGGTTTCGTGTGGCACAAGGTTCGGCCTTTATCTATTCTTCTACTAGTTTAAAATTTTTACTGTTTGAAAAGGAAAAGTTCAGTAAATTTGTCTCCTGTAATTATCCAAGTCAGGAAATGGGTAAAAAGAGCCATCAGAAGTTATGAAAGGTTCACTTCAAATTATTTAGCTTTCCATATCTAAATGAATGGAAAATCATAAATGAAATGCTGTACAACAACAAACGGAAGTGGAAAAATTTTTGGGAACAAAGGTAGCAAAAATCATAAATTATTTACTTGCATCAATTTTAAAACATGTACAGTATATTATAATTTGAAGTATAATTTTTATGAATGTTTATATTTTTTGAGTACTGGTGGAGTATGTTACATTACTTATATTTAACAACGGTAAACGCCATATCAACGTACATTCGTCAAAATATAACCATTTTTCAAAGATATAGGACCAAAGAGTCAGCGATTTCAAACTTTTTGGCTTGTTTATACAATTTCGATATTTGGTATGATCAACTTTTAACTTTATGTCCAGCTATTTTCTCTACTGATATAATGTTTCCTTCGTCTCTGTAAAATAATAATTTGATATTTATATTCTATAAATAATTTTTTAATTTTTATACTCGAAAGTACTATCTATAATAGATGTGAAATTGACATCAATCAATCGTTAAACGTTACACCACTATTGGAGTAAGTGGTGCAGTTACCACTATTGAAATTTAGATAAATATAGGTATATATATTTTGTCTAATATAGGTGTATATATTGTCTATTTCTAAAAAGATGTTGTACTCTTTTTTTTTTACATTTAATTTATGATTTAATTTATTATTTTTGTTTTACTCATAATCAAAATTTAGATAACATATTTTCTCCATCCCTAAATATCGTGTGATCAAAATAATAGAGTAGAATTATTTGAAGACGTGATAGCATGCTAGCAATTATAATTGACGTATGAATCCTATAATTGCTGGTTAATACTCTGAACTATGACTCAGAGTATTAACCAGCAATTATAGGATTGACTCGATGGGCAAATAAGGGTCTGAAAAAAACAAATTGGACAAAGAAGGGCATGGATTATTAATTATGGGCAAACAAGACCCTTGACCCGGCCAACTCGGCACGTGGAGGGACATGGGACAACGAGCGTTCACCACTTAACGCGTTTCTTAACAGTTTAGGGTTATGTTGGATGAAGTGTGTGATTTGGGGGCTTTCTGTAAGATTCCAAAACTTTTAGGGGCCTTTTTGTGGCTTAAAATTTTGGGTAAATTACAAAAACCCCATTGAGGTTTGATGAAATCTTCAGTTTGCCCTCTATTTTAAAAATTTCAGATTACCCCTTGAGGTTTAGTAAAATCTTGATTACCCTCCTTGGCCAGTTTAAGATGGTAGTCGACTCTTAAAAATATTAGCAATAATTATACTAAATATACTCCATAAACATTTAATGGGCAGCCCGTGCTCACCTATGTCACAGCAGCATGGGCTCGCCTGCGTTTTTGTGACCTAAACTCGTTCGCGTTGTGACGTTGACCAGATGAAAGCGGCGGCTAGCCATGGTGGCCATTTTGGGAGGGAGAAATTAGAAACAAAATGTCCGGATTAAAGTATTAGGGTAAAAAATATTAGTGTCAATAAGAGCAGTTAACCATAAATTTCTCAACGATCAACTAACCACACAAATAGTCAAGGGAGTAGCAAGATTTCACTAAACTTCGGGGGTAATGTAGATTTTTGAAAATAGAATGGGCAAACTGAGATTTTCACCAAACCTTGGGGGGGGGGGTGGTTTGTAATTTTCCCCAAAATTTTATTGGCACCTCTTCCTTCCATTCGACCCTTCCAATGTCGACACCCCCGACGGCCTCATCTGCCACTCCCTCGTCCAGTTTTTTGACCTCGTCTACCACCACCACATCCGCACCTACCACCCGCACCACAGCGACCTCCTCGGTCTATTCTCCCGCATTGTCTCTGACATCGTCCTCTCCGACTCCAGGCTCGTCTTCACCACCATGGATGGTGACATCCACGTCGCAGCCCCCTTGGTCGACTTCACGAGCTCAAGAGTAATCATCTTCGACCTGAGAAACCAAGGCGTGATCTTTCACGAGGAAGAGCATCGGAGAGGCGTCGTCGTAACTTGATGGACGTGAGCCGGGGCGCATACATGGTGGCGGAGAGCCGCCGGGGGCCATCGTCGCGAGTGGAGGCGTTGGAGGAAGTGTCGAGGTTTCGGTGCGGCGGCGACACGTGATGGGTTGCACGAACTTGCGTTGTGCGATGATATCTGGCGTCGGAGTGGTTAGGGTTTGGGAGGTGGAGATCAGTTAGCAAATACAAAAAGGCCCCTAAAAGTTTTAGAATCTTAAAAAAGCCCCAAATCATACGCTCTATCCAACCTAACGCTAAACTGTTAAGAAACACGTTAAGTAGTGAACGTCTATTGTCCCACATGCCTCCATGTGCCGAGTTAGCCGGGTCGAGGCCCTTGTTTGCCCAAAACTAATAGTCTAGCCCCTTCCTTGTCCAATTTTTTTATGCCCTTATTTGCCCCTCGAGTCATAGTTTAGGGTACTAACCAGCAATTTAGCCTACTATATATATATATTTGTTAATGGCTTCTAACTTTGACGTCAAACACTACCTAATATTAATCTGTTTTTTTAGATTATTTCTCTCCATTTTTTATTGTGTGAAGTCCGATCATACCTAACTAAAATTATTTTAAATATCTTAGGGGAAGAGCTTTTTTTTCTGTTTGTTTATTTTTCAAGAAAAGTGCGATCTTTTAGATCATTTTAGGAGTTGAACAGTTAAGGTAACCTCAAAAACTAGTGCCACCGATTCTAAGGCACGTAGGCCGTGCATATCATCATCAACATGCCAATAATCATACCATACGCAATCCTCCTTTAAAAACAAATTAATTCATACCATACGCAAAATCATGAATAACCAATTGTAATTCATATACCATTTGCTTCGTGATAAGTATAACGTTGATTAAAGACTTTGTGTTTCACAACAGCTTTTTCAAATAGTTGTCATGTTTTTAAAAAGTTACTAACGGTAATCTTTTGAATTCAACCATTCACAACAACTTTTCAAGTAGCGGTTGTGTTTTGAAAAAGCTATCAATAATAGCTTTTTTAGTTTAAACATTAGGTGTTTAATCTCAATCATTAAAAATTTATCTAAAACACTACAACTAATCAAACAACTATTTCTCAAACGGGACAATAGCCCTGAAGTTGAATCAATGACAGTTATATTTTTTCATACAAATAAAAGGGTATAAAAGCAGTAAAAGAAGCACACTCATTCCCCATGAATCACTACCTACACATTTTGAGGAGTTTGTGGTGGCCCTTGTTTTTACTAGGGTCACCACAAACCCTATAAGGTGTTTAAATCTATCGAAAATTCTTCCTCTTTTCTTATCTCTTCCCATTTTCATCTCTTCAAACATTTCTTCTTCATCTTCTTCAATCTCTCATCTCTCAAACACACTCTTTGCTTTTTTCATAGTTCATCATCTGGGTTCAAAAAAGAGAGTCCAAATATGGGTTTGAGAATGAATGAATGAAGAAGCTGTATCTGAGTTTTTATTCAAGATGAATCTGAGTTTTTGATGAATTTTCAGATGAATTTCGATTTTTTTTATTTCATAGAAAAAGTTTATGGCAGGTACATCCTCAATCTCCCTACATTACGACATCATTATTAATTTCCTATTTTTTTTCTAATGATCATTCATTTCCTTATTAACACATCATGTATCACATAGAAAAATGTGCCAGTGACTAATTACACAAAGGAAAAAGAAAAGTGTAAGCTCAAGCTGAATCACAAATTTTAGTTTGTTGATTAGAATAGAGAGATGTGGATGGAAATTATTGTATAATTAATCAGGCACAAGATGCTGCGAAAGTTTGGTGTGGTACCATAATTGATTAGTGGGCCTAACCAAAACCTCTACTTCAAATAGCTAGGCTTGGCCGCTTGGCAACTACCACAGTACAGTACTAGCTAGTGGCTCTATTATTTCCAAGTATATGAAACTACCTTCACATCTCATCACAAAAGTACACAGCCACAAGCTTCCCAACATTAGGGGGCTTCAAACATGTATTTTTTGAGGTGAATTTTTGCAAATTCACCCCTCAAAATTCGGTGAACCACTCTCCACATATATTCAGATCTCGTGTGAGAAAGCGAAACGTGAATATGAATTTGTGTCGTGAACCGAAGAGTGAGTTAGGAAAAGAGTAGTGGAGGTGGGGCCCACCCCAAGCAACCAATCAGAATCAGGGGGAGTGGGGGTGGGGCCCACCAGTATTTGTTGTGTTTGTGTCTAGCGTTGGTTTCAACTTTGAAGAACCCGGACTACGTGATGAATTTGTTGAGTGAATTTGGCAACAAATCTGGTGAAAAACTTTTCTCCTCACTTGAAGTTTGAAGCCCTATTAGTGGGTTTTCAAACTTAGGAGGAAGAGATTTTCGTGAGGTGAAAATTGAAGAATTTACTAGTGGATTCTCACAACGAAGATCTTGTCATCGCAAGTGGCACGGCCGGAAAACCTACATACGACACTATCGGGTGCTTGGAGGAATGAATTTTGTTTCCGTGTAATTCAAGGTACATCTATATCCCCTGAGACAATCTGTTTGTGTTTGAATTTGAGCCGGAAGACATTGATAAGGTGGTTCAATCTAGGCCATGGTCCTTCGATAATCTTCTGATTGTTTTTCGCCAACTGATTCCGGGTGATCAAATATCTACTCTTGCTTTTGACTGGTTGGAGTTTTGGGACAAGTTGTGGGTCTTCCCTTCGGATGGGCCTCCCTCGCAATGGGGAAGCTTCTTGGTGGGAAGATTGGATTGTTGAAGGAAGTTTATTGGGAAGGAACAACGATACAACTTAGGGTGGCGGTTGATATCTCAAAGCCTCTTCGCCAAGTTATCACAATGGTAAGCGCAGACTCTTCTAAATTGTTGCTCAATTTGAAATATGAGAAGTTGCCGAACTTTTGTTTTAATCGTGGTATTCTCTCGCATGTTGAAATAGAATGTCTGGAATCTCATGAAAGTTTGTATGGGGCATGGATGAGGGCAAACCACTACCACGTGACCGCGGTGCCTCACCGTATTGAACCGATGTTGCGACAATTAGTGGTCCAACCTCCGGTAGGGCCCCGAATGAGTGTTTGGTTAGGGGGTGGTGGTTACACCAACTAATGATGAGACTTGAGACAAATTGGCATTGGTACCCAAAAATGGCCCGATAAAATGACAAACTTGTGATGGAAAGGAACTTGGTTGTATCGGATATACCACGCAACCCGGATCCTCTATTTACTGTGCCTATCAAATTCACTTTTGGTAGTGGGAGAGATTTGGTTCCAATAGGAAGGGGACATGGGTGTGGTAGAGGAGCCGCCCCAAAAAACGGGGTGAAAAAGAGCAGGGGAAGACCAAGGTGTGTTGGCTCTATGGAAGGAGATTCGGGATGAATTACTTCGGGACGCAAATGGGGGAGGATGGATTCGGGGGAGGATCAGATGGAGCAAAACTCGGACACGGCAGGGTCGAGCATAAGCTCACCCTGTTTGGGACAGTGATGGGACATGTCCTGGGTGGTTGGGGTCTGGAACATTCCCAAAACACCCAGTATAGCTACTTGGCTCGAATCAGCTTGATTGTGAATCGGTGGATTGGTAGCTTTAGCTTGATGTTGCTTATGCAAGTGAAACGAGTTTCTCCACTTTCTACCCGACACTTCTTGCAGGGGACGGGCGTTTACAAGGTATGACACAACTTGGGTGGTGGTTGGTTGCCCTCGATCCGAACGAAGATGCTGCAAACGAGAGTTCGTATGAAATCGATTGGCTAGGTAGTAGGAGATCAGAATCTGGTCTCCACGTGCTTCTCAACATCATGTTAAGGCTTAAGTCCAGGGTTCACTTTATTATGTCGGTTCCCTATCTATAGTTGTTTCTTTAGATTCTTTTCTAGTTAGTATTTTGACTCTTTTTTGTGCTTAGTTGGGTTGCGGCCTAATTTGTAACTCTACTACTTATCTGATCCGAGCATTTGGACTATTTGTTAAGGGCCTTGTCCCTTCGCTTTAGGTTGTTTCCGACTTTTTCCAAATGATTTTGAATTAACATCATTCCCTTAAGAAAAAAATATAAAGAAAATCTTCATATATATATCTACTATTTTATATTAATACATGGTCACTGTATTAATTGTCAATAAAAAAAGTGAATGCTACTCTCTCATGAAGCCACATCAGCGACACCTAGGACTGCATCAACTTTTTTGTTTCTTAATGAGAATTTGAAAGTGTTTATATTTACCAATTATAATTAATTCAATATTCTCTTTCTTATGCTTCCATTTCTTACCTTTTAACTCTGTTTTCTATTTATGTTTATTTGGCATGCGTTAATTAACATAATTAATACAACATTAATTTTTGATAAAAGTTGTGACAGAACTCTGTTTATATTTCATTTGGCTACTAAATAATCTTGGCTTTATCTTTGGAAAATCATGAGCACTTGGAAATTCATGAACACTTGGATTTCCTAGCTACGTAAGTTTCTTAACTCATCTTGCTGAAAACTAAAGCACTTTTTAGGCGTGTATGGATTCATTAGATAAACTGTAATTTACAAACATAAAATGTTCATTTGGGTTATGAGATACAATAGTTAAGGAATACTTTTAGAACTTCAAAAATTGTCTGATAACTGTAAAGGCATAGGTTGCTCTTATTTAACTCTTGGAGGACTGAGTGTAGGAGGTAAGCCAAGAAGGTTAGGAAAATTGGTACAAACTACAAAATCAATCCCAAATAGCTTGCTCCTTAAATGACCCCTAGACATGACAATACCGATTATCCTAAACAAACATGTATATCAAAGATGAATAATGGGACAGATCTAAGGTGAAAGGTGTACTTGACATACACCAGCATAAGTGTTGCACATTCCAATTATATTTGGTGCATCTATCAATAAGCGTGGGTAAATACATACTCTCTTCCTCACAAAAAAAAGTGAGAGGTTCGGAAACAAAGGTTTCAAGGAGAAGGGGGGCGAGTGGAAGGAAGGGACGGGGGTTAGATAAGGATAAGGGGCGGTCATGGAAAATGGTGAGGTTCGACTTTTTGAAATAGGGCCGATAATAGGCGGCGTGGTCTGGCTAGCCGGGGAAGGGAGGGCTGGCTGTGATGAGGGAGGGTGCTTGGGGTAGTGCTCTCGACGCAGATTTAAGTTTGGGGAGGGAAATGGTCAAATTATAATTTTTAAAAGTTAGGATCAATTTTGTTAGTTATTAAAACGTTTGGGGTCAAATTGATGGTAAATGTCCCTAATTTAACAGAAAATGCAACAGAATGACTTCATTGGAACAATGTTGAAACTTATGAGATGAAAATGAGCAAAAATCTTAAAACATGACCCGTATAGGATAATTATTAAACTTAAGGGATAATAGATGGAATTTACCTAGATTAAATGTTGAAAATGAAAAATCATTTTTCTAACGGGATGAATGGAAGAGTAATATGGGTCTTTACTGTTGAACTTAAGGATCAAATGTAATATTGTTAAGTACAATCAAAACATGGTTAGAGGGAGACGGTTATTTAGTGTTGCATGTATTTTCATCACTTATTATACTTTACATTTAAATTTTTCGGATAATAAACGAAGTAACAGCAAACATAACATTTTTAGTTTATATTAACACGGTTGAGTTTTCATTGAAAAAATTGAACTCGTGACGAAGTCGGGTATTATAATTAGTTTTTTTCTAAAAAGTGGCGTCGCCCCCCTGTTGGTGATGATATGGAATATTTATGGTGCTACTAATGATTTAAAATTAGTTAACACTATAAATTACATGCAAAAACTATAGATAAAGGTCGTAAATGTACAGTTATACATATATACATTTGTGGGTATTTATAGAACTATTTTTTTGCCTACTACAAGGTGCATGCGCTCAAATTCCCTTTCTCCCTCTCTCTCTTGATAAGTCTCTCTCTCTCTTATTCTCCATTTTTTCCTTCAAATTTACCTTAAATGTTTCATTTGTAATCACTTTTATGGAAAAAATAAAAAAAAATACATTTGTGGCATGTTTAAAACTATTTATTGAAGATATTTTCCCATACCACACAATGCACGGTGCTCTATCTCCATTTTTTTATTTTCAAATTTACCTTAAATCTTTCATTAGCCTATTTTGATCATATTTAAGTAAAAATGCTTAAAGATTTTTAACACGGGATTTTAACTTTTTATCCTTTTGAATACAGTTCCTTAGTTCTTACATTTTTATTATTTTAAACGCGCGCACAATCTCTTTACATTGAACGCTAGCTAGCTGAATTTTACGTGAAACTTAAATGAAAATCTTTCATTTTTTGTGTGGATATGAGCAATTGCGTTTTACTTTTAATTAAATTTAATTTAAGTGATTTATTTTTTACTTTTTATGTATAAATCACAAAATTTGATTGTTGTCGTACTCTTAGCATGATTCAAGTATATCATTTTTATACTCTTTGATTCAATTTATGATATTAGATAATGATGCAAAATTTGAATAAAGCTATTGAACTTTCCATCAATAATCATAAGATATACTTCCTTCGTCCTAAACGTATTGGTATTGTCACTACATTAAAGAAAAATTATCTGAAATGAAATGACCATTTTCCACTTTTATTTTATTTTCTTCCATTTTTACCCTTGCAAGTGACACCTATTAAAGAGTCTAGAGATTGGGTTGGGAGGAGTGAGAATGAGTATGGAATGAGGTAATGAAAAATATTTTATGTAAAATGAGTTTGTGACCAAAAACTATCTTAATCTATACAAAAAAAAATAAAAGTGACAACTTATTTAATTAGAATGGAGATAATATAATTTAAGATATTTTTGATCACATTGAGGATTTTTTGCTTTTCAAAATTATTATTATTATTATTATTATTATTATTATCCAAATACAGGATAAGCTCAACCAGTCTAGCTCGTTCAGAGATATTTAAGGCAAGACGAACATCATTTTATTAAATATTTTTATGGAAAAAAAAGTCTCGAATCATGTTTTCTGTTAATACAATTCTTAGTTGCTCATGCCGATCACTATAGTGAATCACTAATAACTAAAATTTGTTAATAGTTATTAATATATAAATAAAGTTGTTTTTCGAAAAAAATAGAAATTTTCTAGTGAAAAAACTTTAAAATAAAAAATAATAATATTAAAAAATAAATTCTTAGTTGCTGTTAAAAAAATTGTTATTGAAATAATAGTAATAGTAATAATAATAATAAACCAATTTGTACGTACATAGAAGAAGAAAACAAATTATATGTATCGAGCAGCTATTTGGTTTTCTCCGGTAAAACGCCAAGGGATGGAGGACACAAATTAACAAAATACACCGATAAAATTAATCAGACACATCTCCATATATGCGATGTACGTGAACGTGTACGTATATATTAGGTAAACGTCTAAATGAAGTAGTCTCACCTATATCCACCCAACAAAAATTTGTCGTCTTTCCTCCTCAAGGAAATTAATTAATTAATTACTCAAATTATAAATATTTCAACCTAAGTACTCCTAATTAATTAAGGTCCATTTAGATTAGGAAGATGTCTATTATTTCAGAATTAGTTTCTACACTAGATCATGATAATTTAGTCAGACAATACAATTTTTTTTTAAGAATACGTTCCTAATTAATATCCTTGTACCTATGGTGTTCATTTAAATTCAACTTACTAGCTCAAACTTATTTTGTTGAAATTAAGAAACATTTAAAATATGAGTCTATCTATTTAATTATAAGTACAAAAACAATAATATTACTAGTATAAAATTTCATTAACTAGTACTATGTACTCCTATAACAACTTGAAATTTATCTACATTTCTGTGTTCATTTTGTAACAAATACAGAGAGTCTAAAATCTAGATCACCTGCCCCATTTTAATTATGGTCCTCCACTATAAATGATTAAGGGTATTAATTAATCTGTTAATTTTTAAACAGAATACATAATTACATCGTTAATCATTTATAATAGGAACATGAAATGGACACCAAATGTGAGATAGTTGATCTAAGACTAGTTTCAAATCAAAAGGTACACGTAAATAGTCGTTTATACTCTACAATTCTGCATGGTACGTGTAATCAGAGACAAAAACTTTCCTAAACATTCACGTGTTCACGTGTGCCTATTAGAGTAATTAGCATTAATGGTATGACATATGGATCAATGCCCTATTGTGGTCTTGGATCACATGCTTGTTAACATGCATATTAGAAATAAAATCACTTCAATACACAAAAAACAAAAAAAGGTTATAGAATTATGACTAGTGACCTGGTGCATGCAAAGTCGTTTAACATTTTATGTCATTGTAAGTAGGGGTGAGAACTGAGGAGTTGAGATGAGCACGAACCTTGCAGGTTGGAGCTCGAGATCGTTACTGGTTGGAGCTCGAGATCGTTACTGTTAGGCTCGACTGGAGTTCAACAAGCTTGTAAAAAGTCAAGCTCAAAAGGTAAAAACAAAAGTGATTATAAAAGTGACTACTTCTTTAGCTGGGGTTGAGAGGCTTGATAAGGTGAAAGGTGGATGAGGTGAAATTTTCATGATAACAAAAGGTGAAGCAAGTAGTATTAACTTCCACAAAATAAACATGAGTAAAAGCTAAAAAGGTATCACCATTTTCAGCATCATCATAAGAAGACTTCGATGGGGCACAAAACTCTCACCTAGAAAGAATCCAATTAATCAATCATCAAATCAAAGGATATGTTTCTCCCATTTTTTTGACAAAAGAAAATAAACGACAATCAAATGTACACTATGTAGAAATTGTAAGGTTTAATTAATACGGTAGAGGCTGCGTTAATTAAACACCTACTCGCATGAGTCGCATTTAACCGCATTAAAACCAAAATTTCAATCTCTAATGCAGCCTTAGCCGCAATAAACCTACTCGCATGAGTCGCATTTAGAATGAGTTTTTAAATTATAATTTGTTACCTATTTAAGGTGTATTCAGTTTTAGTTGAAGTGAAACGTATGTTTGAAGCAGGCCAACAAGAAAAATATGCATACACGCATGTATGTATGTATGTATGTAGGCGTTACGTAGAACAATAAACATGTTTTCAATTTCTTACCCCGTTTTCATCCGAATTCTTCTTTTTCTTCTTTCTTTCTTTCTTCTTCTTTCTTTCTTTCTTTCTTTCTTTCTTTCTTCTTCTCCCCTTTTTTCTCTTTTCCTTCTCTCTTCTTCTCTATTCTTTCTTATTCTTCTTCATCTTCTTCTTTGTTCTTTCTTCTTCTTCTTCTTCTTCTCTTTCCTTCTTCCTTCCTTCTTTCTTTTCTTCTTCTCCCGTTTTTTTATCTTTTCCTTCTTTCTTCTTCCTTCCTTCCTTCCTTCTTTCTTTCTTTCTTCTTCTTCTTCTTCTCCCGTGTTTCTGGGTTTTGTGGATGAATTCGGATGAATATTCATCCGAATTCATTCACCTTTTTTTAATTATTTAAAACGCGGCCAAGGGCGCGGTAAGGCCGCGATATTATTGCGGCTCGGGCGCGGTAAGGCCTCTGCCGCGACCTTATTTACTACGGGAATTACTGTTGCCCTCCCCGCGACCTTATTTACCTTATTTAGTAAAATAGAAACGTAAATACTACTCCCTCCGTCGTCAATTAATATATACATTTGACTTTCTTGTTTTAAAATTTAGTATTTGACTCAAATATTTACTAAGATAAATAGTGAATAAATTCATAAAAACAAATATATCTAGAAAATTTATAATTCAAATTGTGATATGAATAAGAATGATTAAATTTAAAATATCTAAACACTTTTAAAAAATAATAGATTAAATACAGTGAAAATAAATTTATGTATCTTTTGAGGACATGTAGAGTAAAATTCTATATTTTAGTCTCCGTATAAAGTTAAACTGTTACCTATATTATATTGGGATGGAGGAAGTACAAATTAGGACTACAGTTCAGTCGGTTTTACCGAATTATTTCGGTGTTGTCAATCGATTTTGACATCTTTTCTAAGTGAAAAGTCTGCCTAGCTTTTTTTAAAAAGGGTTATAATCTCTGACAATCTCAATGAATTTAAGTGTTTTAACATGGGCACACACACACACACACACACACATATATATATATATATATATATATATATATATATATATATATATATATATATATATATATATATATATATATATATATATAAAAGTGGCTCTAGATCCTCCACGGGATGTAAGGGTTAATTGTGCTAATTTGATATTTTATGCTTAATTGAATATCCCTCTAAATTGGGGTCTTTTGGCCGATGTTATTTATCACCCGGGATAATTTTCACCCACTTAAAACACTTAAAAAATAAGAGATAGATATTTAATTGTTTAATTAATTGAATTTGGACTTCAAATTATCTTGTAAATAGGGATGTCAATCGGGCGGGTCAGTCGGGTTCGGGCCGGGTCATTCGGGTTACGGGTTCTTTCGGGTTGAGGTGCTTTCGGGTCAGGTCGGTTCGGGTTCGGGTCATTCGGGTTTCGGGTGCCTTCGGGTTGAGCTGATTTCGGGTCAGGTCGGGTTCGGGTTCGAGCTATTCGGGTTTCGGGTTGCTTCGGACCGAGCTTATTTCGGGTCAGGTCGGGTTTGGGTTCAGGTCACTCGGGGTTCGGGTTGTTTCGGTTTCGGGTTCAGGCCGGGTCCGGGTCGGTTTTCTTCGGGTCTAGGATCGGGTTTCTTTAGCGCCAAGTTCGGGTTTCTTCGGATCCAAGTTAATGTCCCATTTCCATTAAAATTCAAAGTAAATCTATTTTGAGAGTTATTCTAACAAAAATTAAAGATAATTTAGCCATTATTTCAATAAAATTGAAAATTGAACATTGTTCCAACAATTCTGAAAATTGGACATTTGTCCAATAAAATTGAAGATTAGACATAGACATTCTCTAACAAAATTGAAAATTTGACATTGCTCCAACAAAATGGGAAATTGAAATTTGTTCAAAGAAATTGGAAATTGGACATTCCTTCAATAAAATTTGAGATTAGACATTTCTTTAACAAAATTAGAAATTGAACATTGCTCCAACAAAATTGTAGTTGTAGATACCACATATTTATACATTACTCTTAACAAAATTAACATAAGACATTGATCTCACAAATACTTTCAATTTGTCAAAACAATTTTCGAAATTAAACATTGCTCCAGTAGAATTGCATTATCATTATTTCGGTTGTTTATGATTATGAAGTCTTAAAGTTTGTTTTAGAAGGACCTCTTGCAGTTCTTGGACTTGTGTATTTGATGCATGGATTATTATATTTTGGAAGTTACAATTGGTCTTGGTCACTTGTGCACAATTGACTTTATGTAGTACTATTTTCTTGTTTTAGAATTTAGACAATCGTTCTGATTATTTTTATATTCGGGTCATTACGGGGGTATGTCGGGTTTTTTCGGGGGCCATTTCGGCACGGGTTGCCATCGGGTTGAGCTTATTTCGGTCGTCGGGTTCGGGATCGGGCCAGGTCGGGTTCGGGCCATTGACTTTTTAGGTCAATTCGGGTTCGGACGGGGAAGCTTCTTGGTGGCTTCCTTAGAAAGCAATCTTATTTATGTTCCTTAATTAACCTAGCCCCACTACTTTTCTCTTCTCTCTGTTGTACGTTTCAGTACAACACCAAAAAAATATTGACGGCTATAAATACCCTCAAAATCTGCACCAAAATTCCTCACACACACACACAAAGAGAGACCTTACAACCTCGGAATGGTACTGAGAATTCACCCAACAAGATCAACAGCATCGTCATCATGTCTTCCACCTCTCCACTCACCCCTAACGACCTCCGCAGAATCTTCGAGAAGCTGGACCGGGACCGCGACGGTCTGGTCAGCCTCGAGGAGCTGAGCTGGCTTCTGGAGCGGACTACCCGGGGAGGGGTTGTTGATGATAGGAGCATCGATGACACGGAGGAGCGCCTCCTGTGTCTCACCGCCGGTAAACGCAGCTTCAGCTTCGACGACTTCGTCTTCTTCTACGACAACATCGTCGCGGCTGACCGGAGACGTGACGGGGATAGCGAGCTGGCGGAGGCGTTCAATGTGTTCGACCTGAACGGGGACGGATTCATCTCGAGCGAGGAGCTGCAGAGCGTGCTCCAGAGGCTCGGGCTCTGGGAGGAAGGGACGGATTGCAGGAGCATGATCTGTGTTTTCGACACCAATTTGGACGGGTTGCTTGATTTCCAGGAGTTCAAGAACATGATGTTCGCAAGAAACGATTGAGATTGATTTATTATCACGTGTTTCCTTTGTACGTAATGCATGTACTTACCGTCAATAAAAGACTCCCTTTCTTTTGTTTTGTTTTGTTTTGTTTTGAATAAAAGACTTCCTTGTGTGAAATCAGAAAAAGAAAAAGGAAATTAAACAGACATTGTACGTGTTGTTTTGATCGATTATTCTAATTCAACATTTGGCAGAACATGTACCAAACTATCTTACAATTCATTGCACAAAAAACTATTGTGGTAGACTTCCAAAGAATTATCTATAAGTCAAATTAATAAATTAATTTATTCTTTTATAGCTGAAAATACACATTGAATAATTGTTATAGATATGAGAAGAGTAACTAGGAGTAAAATCACTCTATTCACAATATGATTGTGACTTGCTTTGCTTTTCATGTGATCCCTACTATTCCACATCCATCCCAAACCCAAATTAATTTCTTCATCAACCCTAATTTCACGATACCGTCATCGCCATCTATCCTCAATTGTCTTTCATTTCTCGGTGCCACTACCTTCCTGCCGTTGTTGCTCTGCCGCGTAGTTTCTGAATTCTCTTCATCATCCCTAACTTTTGGAAAATGAAAACAGAGATGAAAAATAAGGAAAAAAAATCAATTTATAAACTACAAACATTTTCGCACTGGCGGATGATGAGACAAAGACAAGGCAGCGGTGCCAGTTGCCGAGCTCTAAAGCATGAGATCTAAAGAGTCCGTATGAGAGTGGAAGAAGAAAGGTCTCGTGGTGGTTGGGGTAGCGGCTAGGTAGCACCTCAACCGCTACCCAGTTCCAGGGTTGCGGCCAATGGTGGTGGCTAGCTAGTTGTAGGGCTACTTTTGGTAGCGGCTCATTTGCTACCCGGACCGCTACCATTCCTAGATCAACTATGTGGTGGGAGGAACTATCCCTCTTTATAGGATCTTAATCAAATGTGTGTATAATAAGAAGCCTGTTCATACCAATTAATCTAGACCAAGATTTTAGTAGACGAAAGAGTAAATGATGATTTTTTTTCCATGGGGTGTGCTAATCCATCTTTGATCATTACTCCACTCCAAATAACCTACATAATCTACAGAAGGGAGACAATCAGAAGCTGATGTCGGTGGTAATGAAGGTTTAGATTGAATCGCAAACATGAATCCATCTTTATGTTAAGATGTTTAAGTAAAAAATATAAAATAAATGTGACAAACTTTGTGGGAAAAAATGGATATAAAATTAAATGAAAATAATAAAGTGTAAGAAAAAAAATACTCTTCTTTAATTTTTTCCTCTCACAAATTGTAAATCCATTTTAAGATGGGAAATATTTATGTGCAAAAAGAATGAAAACTTTAGAGTGACCCGAATTATAAGATTAGAAACATTTTGTATTAATATGCAAAAAGAATGAAAAACTTTAAAATGATCCAAATTACAATATTAAAAAAATTAGTGTAATGTGCAAAAGAATATTGAAAATAAGTTAGAAAATGGAATTATTCCTAATTAACAGATTTAAAAGAAAATAAATAAAATAAAGAATCGGAGGTTAGTCAACTTATTGTACAATTGGTTGTAGGGATATCAATACCTATTCATCTAGTCACATTCAAGTTTGTAATATTAGTAGGATGAATTTCAAGTTTGTAATTGTAGTAGGATGAATAGTAAATGGAGTATATAATACATGATTTATAATAAAAATAAAAAATACTAATAATAAATTAAATAATAAAAACACTTGGACTCGTTAAGATTGATTTTAGGTGAGCAAAATCTATATAATATAGAATGTATGTATAATTAAAAATTAAAAAAACAAAATAAATAAAATAAAATAAAAACTTGGGTTACTAATGTATGGTATCCAAACTATCATTTACTATCCATTTTGAAGTTCAATACCACACACATGTTCATAAATGCATACTCCCTCCGTCCTTGAAAAGTTGATTAATTTGTTTTGCTGTTTTCAAGGTATTTAATCTATGATTTATTTTTATGAATGTTTTGACATATAAAGTTGAATAATTTGTATGTATATCATAATTTGCAACATATCCTTTCCAAACATATTTTTTTCGAATTTTTATTCACTATTTATTTTAGAAAAAACTCGAGTCAAACATCACATACGTAACATGAAAGTCAAATGAATCAACTTTTAAAGGACGGAGGGAGTATATGTATATGTTTAAAAAAATGTATATATGTATAATATAATATAATGTATAATATAATATAATATAATTCCACTTACTATTCATTTTGAAGTTCATTATTACATAAATGTTCATAAATTTGTGTATAATAATATAATATAATGCATAATAATTACCAACTATAGATTTGAAGAATGAGGTTCAAAGCGTGACATGATCCCCTGAAAACAAAGCATTTAAAACGAGAAACTTGACTTCTTATTATTAGCCACTAGGGGTGTGAAACGATTCCTCGGCTCGAGCTTTAACGAGCCCAACGAGGCGAGCCTCACAAGCCTCGAGCTCGAGCTCGAGCCGGTTTTGAGGCTCGAATAATAAACGAGCCGAGCTCGAGCTCGAAACGTTCGGCTCGTAAGGGTTTGCGAGCCTTAACGAGCTTGTCTAAAATTACGATACTACCATTCAATACTCACGAGCCTAACGAGCCTAACCGAGCTCACGAGCCTAACGAGCTCGCGAGCATGTTTACTCAATGTTGGGGCCAAATCGAGCCTAACCGGGCTCGAGAGCCTAACGAGCTCGAGCTTCGCGAACCATCGAGCCGAGCACGAGCTCGAATTATCGGGCTCAATCGAGTTCGAGCCGAGCCCGAATTTCACGAGCCCGAGCTTGAACTCGCTAGGCTCAGGCTAGGCTCGGCTCGGCTCGAACTCACCCCTATTAGCCACTACTCTCTCCTTCCCAAAAAAACATGAGCTATATTACTCTTTGTTTGTCTTATGGAACTTGACACCAACACTTTTACCTTAGAGTAAATTACACCATCTGTATCTAAATTATACCCATTATTGCAAATCTATACCTAGATAAAATTTCGTTACAAAAATGACTCTAAAGTATGAGTACCTTTAGGGGTGTGAAACGATTCGAGCCGAGCTCGGCTCGAGCTTTAACGAGCCGAGCCTCACGAGCCTCGAGCTCGCACCGCGTAGTTGGAGCCGATGTCGTTATGCACGGAGTAACACCCCAGGCGTTACTGTGGGGCCGAAAATCGTTGTAGCACCCAAGGCATTACTGAGGGCGCTACCGGTCAGAGCTAGTAGCGCCCTGGTAATGCCTTTGTGCGTTACTGAGGGGCCGAAAATTGTCGTAGCGCCCAAGGCATTACTGAGGGCGCTACCGGTCAGAGCTTGTCAAAGCTAGTAGCGCCACTGGTAATGCCTTGGTGCGTTATGACTGCTCCATTAAAGACGTACCCCTTCCCTTTCCCTTTCATTTGCGTAAGTCCTCCGTCCGCAATGTTCGCTTTTTTCCTCCGGAGTCTCATCCCTCTCCTCTATTTTCTTGAAGGATTTGTGCTTCTCAACTTTTCGGTAGATCTCCGGTGTATTGGAAGCAGTATATTGAGCTAAGGTAAAATGTTTTGCTGTTTATTTTGAAGTTTTTTAATGTTTTTTATTTTTTATTAAGTATAGTTATTTTAATAAATGTTGAAAAATGCATAAATTTTATGGTATAGATTTAATTTGAGCTATAGTTCCTGTCTGTGGATATTACGTAGAATATAATATGCATAACGTTATTTTCAAGTTTGGAAATAATGTTGTAAAATATAATATTCTATTGAATATTCATGGATTGTCCAGGTTTGACAGTTTGTAAAAGTGTAATCGACGTTGAACTTTTCTTATAGTTGTATATAAATCGGTACATCAACATTAATTTTCGTTCGTTTAGCCTCGTTCCTTGTTATACCAAACTCAAAATTTAATATCTGAAAAATGGTATAATGAGGAACTGAGGCGAAATGCTGCCAAAATTTATGTAGGATGTACAAGTTATGCATATGCGACCAGAGAAGTTTGATTTACTAATTGTACTCTTATGAATAGGATATGACCTATGCACCCTTAATTAGGACAAATTAATTTAAAGAATATATACGTTTGTGATGAAAATGAATTTTGTAGTTTGTTAATTTTTATGTGTTGCTATTCATTTATATGCATATATTCATTTTGACCCGTTAAACCCTGGGTTTAACCAGGAACAACCGAATCCGTCAGAGCAACGACCGTCGGAGAGTCAAAATCCCCCGCAGGATAATTGAAATTTCCCGCCTCCGTAGGATCGTGATTGTATTACTACTCTTTTTTGGATGTTTTTGAATGTTTTAACTGTGTTTCGAACATTTAATTAAAATATGTTTATATTCAATTATCTTTTATTCCAAAATATGAATACAAATATTAATTAATGATTATTTATATTTATTTTATAATAAACATTTAAGATTTAATAAATTAAATGTTAAAACATAAAAAAAAGGATTTGGGATAGTAACGCCAAGGTAGGGGTGCTACGGCCACATCCTGGGCTGTGCAGACTACTGCCAGCCCGGTAACGCTGGGTGGGGCGTTACAGCTGTCGGCCAAGTGCACTGCAGGCCTCGGTAACGCCCGGTAACGCATCTGAAGTAATGCCTCGATTTGTAGCGCCTTGGTAACGCCCTTGTGCGTTACAATTCGTAATGAATTGGTAGCGAATTTGGCATTACCAGGCCTCATTCAGATACATAGTGTCGAGTCGGTTTTGAGGCTCGAATAATAAACGAGCCGAGCTCGAGCTCGAAACGTTCTGCTCGTAAGAGTTCGCGAGCCTTAATGAACTCGTCTAAAATTACGATATTACCCTTCGATACTCACGAGCCTAACAAGCTCGAGCATAACCAAGCTCGCGAGCCTAACGAACTTGCGAGCTCGTTTACTCAGTGTTGGGACGAATCGAGCCTAACCGAGCTCGCGAGCCTAACCGAGCTCGCGAGCCTAACCGAGCTCGCGAGCCTAACCGAGCTCGCGAGCCTAACCGAGCTCACAAGCCTAACGAGCTCGAGCTTCACGAACCATCGAACCGAGCTCGAGCTCGAATTATCGGGCTCGATCGAGTTCGAGCCGAGCCCGAATTTCGGAGCCCGAGCTCGAACTCGCTAGGCTTGGGCTCGGATCTGCTCGAGCTCACCCCTAAGTACGTTGCAACTATATACATGCGGTTTAACTTCTGTTAAAAGTTAACGAAAATCATTGCTAAAATGCTCAAATTGACTATTACGATTTTTGAATGTGTTAAAGACCCCTCTAACTTTATAATTTTATATTTTAATTCATTATTTTTAATTCCGTGTGTATTATTTCAAATTATCTTTTCAAATCAATAATATTAATTATCAAAATAATTATATCAAAATGGTAGAAAAATAATAATATTATTGATATTATCAAACATGAAAAAATCTCTAAAATAATATAAATAATAATATTTGTACTTAAATCTGCTTTTTATTGCACAAATAGTAATTATCAAAAAAATGCAAGAATGAATATATATTTTTTTCTAAAATCTCAAATAGTGATACTATTAAAATCTCCAATAATATTTGTATTTGAATCATTTGCTTAACTTAAATTAGTTTTATGAAGATTTCGTTTAGGACATTGTAAAAGATAAATTTTTAGAAACTTCAATCATTAACTAAATTATACATGTAAATTACTTGGAATTTTATAACAAAATATTGAAGAAACAATTCATAAACTAGATGCTAAGTAAAATGTATAATTTCAAATAAATTAAACATCATTGTGGAAGATTTTGTGCATTATGAAAATATTTTAATAGCTATTGTAGATTTTTTAGAAAATAAATATTCATTTAATATTCACGATCTGGAAAGATTTTTTGAAATAATAAACACATAATTAAGAATAATGACTCAAAAAGTAAAATTATAAAGCTAGAGGGGTGTTCAATGCATTTCAAAAACCCTAAAGGTCAATTTGAGCATTTTAACAACAATTTTCGTTAAATTTTAATAGAGTTAAATCGCTGGTATAGATTTGCAACCTACACAAAGTACTTTAGAGCCACTTTTGCAATAATTCTTTTTTCAGGTATAGATTTGCAACAAGGGGTAAAGTTTAGGTATAGATTATGCATATTACTTTTTTACCTTATTATCCTCGATTCTTGGTCATCTGAAATGTTAATTTTGTTTTATATGTCAGTTTTACTTTATTACCCTTAAGTCTTAGACACTCTTTAATCTATCTGCCAGACAAACTTTACGAAAGTAGTACAATTTTAAGAGAGAGAGAGAGGTCTCTTTGGTGCGACTTAAAATTGTAGGACTGGTTTGTTAACACGTACACAAGTCATGGACTCAAAAGTGTTTTGTTGATAGCACACAGAGGAGCCGGGACTTGGCAGTGGGAGTAAAAAAGTTAAAAGGCGAAAGCAAAGGCAAAGCCCACTAAAAAAGGACTCTGGCCTGACCCTGGTTTTAAAATAGGCGGATAAGAAGAGCAGTTACTCAGAGGAGCCGAGCCTCTCAAGAGCCAAGACTAATTTCAAACTCCTTTCAGATTCCGGTCTCCAGATTTTCTGCTCACGAGGTAACCTTCTTCTCTCTGTCTCTCTCTGTCTCTCTCTCTTCATTTCTTCACATTTTCTCGTCGCGGTTTTTGTCACCGGAAAATGTGGCCAATGCTTCGGAAATCCGGTTTCTGAATCTCGAGTTTCAACTGACGAGGGTTAAGTTGACTCACTGGAATCATCATGTTTAGTTCGACAATTTCGGTGTTATCTACTTCCCGCTTTCTTTTGGATTCTTGCTTGTTGGTTTTTCCCCCTTCTATTTTTCTGTTTTTATGCAGAGGATTAGGGCATGTTCCGTTTGCAGTTTGTGTTTTTGTACCATTCCATGGGTTTTTGTTTTGTTTTCCAGATGGATCCTTATTTTGACGACTCTTTTCAGAATCTTGTTCTATACTGTGGTTTCTGTTGTTCCCTTGGGATTCCGCGTAGTGAAATGATGTGTTAATTGTAGAGGTGTGAAGTGTTGTACCGAACTGAGGCTTTGTTCTCGGTGGAATGCACAGTGAATTAGGGTTTCTGATTTGGGATGATTTCTAGATGGGATTTGGAGATGTGACTACTGGCAGCATAAACGGTGTGGAATGTGAAGAGGAGATGCAGTGTGACAGAAAGGGAAAACTGGATAATTGGTCTAGAGAGGCTGAATCTGGTAGCTCAGGTACGAGTGATGGCTTACAAACTTACAGGAGGCGGAAGAGTGCAAGGTCCAGTCCAGAACAAAGAACATCCTGTTTTAATGCTGCTGGGCAAGATCAGGTATGCTTGTAGATTTTCCAATGTTTTACTTTTTAGCACTTTTTCAGGACTTCAGTTAGTCAACTACTATTTCTCTAACTAGCGTATTTGCTTTGTCTGAAAGTTAACTCGAGAAAATGAAGAAAAATGATGAACTCTTTTCTAACCTGTATTCTTTTACGAGTGACATGTTTTACTCAGTTCCAACTGATGATAACTGAAACTAGAATGTTTTATGCTACAAGGGATGATGCCCATATCCCCCAACTTGACCCTAAAACATCTCCAGCATTGTTCATGTTTTCAAGATGTCGATGACCTTGCTCCCTTGGTATATCTTATTTCTTGTAAACAATAAACCATTCTCATAGGCAGTATATTTTGTGGCAGATTCAGAGTTCCCAGACAAGGGCTTATGTTTCGCTAGATGGTCCAAAGGATCATCTAAAGAGACGGAAGAAGAACATTATAAGCCAGAACTTATGTCACACAGTAAATGATGAGAAGAAAGGAATAAAGCATCGTGTTCAGGATGTAAACATGTTTAATCCAGAAGTTGGCTGTAGTGTAGTGGTTGAGGTTTGTGCTGCATGATCAACCCCTTTACTCTGCTGTCATGCCTCGTCTTATATAGATGTCTCCCTGTTTTACCTTTAATTAAATTGATGTTGTTTCCGTGCTTGTCTCCAGAAACCGGTTATTTGTAATGGAGATACAGACAGATGCTCTTTTCAAACAGGGCCTGTTATGAACGGAATTGATCACGTGCATGATAGCTCGCCTGGTTTTGTACCTAACGGATGTCTAGGAGAACCAAACTGTAGAAGCATCACTGAGACGTGTCAACGTGTCTTTGCAGATATCATAGTCTCTGACAAGTACAATTCCCTCTGCAAGCTAGTATCTGAAATCCAAGAAATGAAACTGGAAAATATTCTCCGTTTGAATCTTATCAACTCTAGGATGAAAGAAGGAGTTTATGAGACCTCACCGATGCGTTTCTCCGAAGATCTTGATCAGGTGAGCTAATGTCTTATTTATTTGCATTGTACATATTGGTTTAGAGAACTTTAGTTCTACTGTCTAGAGGGCATGTAGAACACAAATGTAGAAGTCAGTGCCAAATTGCTTGAAGGAGCTTGTCCTGTAGTTGATAAAAGTTGCCTGTGAATGTCCTTTAAAATTGTTAGATTGGTTAGTTGCAATGATTTTCTATTTCCATTAAATTTTTAATAAATCAGGTATGGTATTTTCCTTCGAAGGAAACATAAAAGTTTCTGAAATCCAGTTTATACCCTTGTCTGCTATCCTGCTCCTGCCTTCTTTAAATTCTTGGATAAATCATTGTTTTCAAAATTCATTTGTTTCTCTATGATTAATTTTAGCAGTTCACATGGGCATTTTTGAAGTTTGTCCCTTGAATGGTTGGCCTTGGTCAGCTTGCTGTTTAAGTTTCCGCCTTTCTTGTTCAGTCATGGCTTTTATTTCCATTTTCTAGTAGCCGGTCATTTTTTTACCTTATCCTTTTGTTTTAAACCATTATCCTGTGATGGTCACACCAGTTATAAGCTTAGCTATCTCTTTCATTCCTTGTTTTCTTGCGACGTGGATGAAAGAGGTTGGTTCTTGTATTGACTGCGAATTACTACTGCTTTGATCTTGGGTTTGTCTGAATCCTTGTTTCCTATTCTACAGATACCAAAATTCTTTCTCAGCCTTTATTTTTTCCTTTTTGAACTTTTCTGGCTTCGTACAAGTTTACAAGAAACCCCCTTTAACTGTGCCTTTGCTGGAGCTATTTTGACTGTGCTCTTCCATGATTTAGAAGTACACTAAACTTGGCAGGGTGATGTCATCATGGAACAACTTCCTTGCTTGATTTTGAGTAAAATTAAACCGAGTATTACAGTTACAGGGAAAATACATGTTAACTTTCTTTTTAATACTCCATAATAGATTTGTTTTAAAGCAAAGATTACTTTTTAATCTGTCTGGCTTGTTTAGATGGTGTCATTAAAGTCCTTTTTTTTAACAAACAATACTCATAATTTCTCCAGAATGTATGACACTTTCTGCTTGTATCTGTTGCTACAATATATGAATATGTTCTTGGGTTCTCATTCTCTAGATTTTTGTGTGCTCCGTATCTCTAATCGGCAGTGCTTTTGATTAGTCATCTGTTTTCTAAAAACTGAGCCTGCAGAAAGTTATTCTTCTGTCTGATTATATGCAGTAAGACTGCATTAATTAAAAGGAATCACACTTTTAGGCAATTATTTATATCCTCAAACTTCTCTCCATAAAGAACTCTGCAACCTTGAGAATGTTCTTTGGTATCTGTTCACTTATGAGAAAAGGTCTCTGCTATGAATGTCAGAATGCAGTGTTTGAACTACAATTTATTTGATAGTTTTTATTAGGGTGCCAATCAGATCAATGGATGACAGTATATTGTGGTAGGGGTGAGCCTCTCTTTCATGTCGGATGTACCATCATTGCATTGCCCCAAAATTTCCTTTTTTACTTTTAAGAGAGATTTTGTTTTGAAAGATGAGAAAGATAACTTGTTTCCATTCGTAACTGTGAAATGCTATCTGAAATGCAGGTATGGAGAATGTTCAATGGGATTGGATCCGAGATGGTAGATCTTTCAAAGAGTCTGTCTGACATTTCGGAACGCTTTTTGCCGTGATCAAGTGAGAAACAAGCCAATATGCTATTAACATGCTTAAAAGTTATAGAATAATTACTCCTTCCAACCCAGTAAGATTGTAAAATTTGACTGGGCACAAAGATTAGAATGTGTTTTGAAAATTGTAACTCAAAAAGGAAGAAAGCAAAAACCTGTTGATCCCACTTTTAAGATGAGAAGGAGAACGGAATTTAAGGTAGTAAAAGTGGCAGGAAAGGTTCACTATTGTTATGGAAGGGGGGATTGCTTGTTGTGTCTGAGTTATCCTTTTTCTGAACCGTCTTTTTGCTTACTTGATACTTAGAGCATCTACGATAATACTAGCTAATTTTAAGTTAAATTGTAGCTAAAATGACAAAATAGCTATTTTGGCTAGTGAGTTTAACATTGTCAACACATCAATGTTAGCTATTATAGGTAGTCATATTTATTTTATGGCTAGCAACAAATTCTCTCTCTTCACTCCCAAATTTGGAGAGCCAAGTAGCAAAAGCTATTATGGCTAGCATGATAGCTAGTATTGTTGGATCAAAGAGTTGTGTATTTTTCTATTTTTACTGGTTATATTTGACTTGTGAGTGTGATAGCTAGCATTGTTGTAGATGGTCTTATGCTAAAATTTTCTATTATAGGTCGGATGCTCTATGCAGGGTGCAGTTGAGGAGAAACATGAGGTAAAATGGTTGTTTTTTTTGTAAAAAAACTTGAAACTGGTACGTCTGTCATCGATAAATGCATTGATAGATTGTCAGATGTCAGATACATGCCATCTTATTATATTATGGAAATTATGGCTTCTTAGGTTGCACTTCATGCTGTATAATTTGGGTGATGCTGCAATGGAACTATATAAGGATGATGGTTCCTACTCTGTATCTTCCCTGCTTTTAATAGTCGATTTTATTGGTTCCCATGCTATTGTAATTTAGCATGCAATTGATGCATGTCTGTGCAGGGTATTGCAGTGGGCATGTTTTGCATGCAAATTGACATGTTTTACTTCTGTTTTGAAATTCATTTCTCATGTTTTTTCATTCTTTTACCTGTCTCTTTAATATCAAATTTTGTCCAATTTACCGTACTGGCCCATTGGTTTTCTTTTATTATGGTCGTATCTTGAATTTGTGACGGATGTCAATCTAGCTGACACTCCTGCTAATCTATACATTACAACAGATAATCCTGTGCACCATATTCCATGCTATGCATGTTCATTTCATAATATCAATCTTGTACTGGACCAGGTCTAGCACAACTATCCTTATCACCATCAAGAATATTTTCCATGCAAGTGGGGTAAAAAACCTGTGATAATCATTGTTTCCCAATCCCCATCCAAAATCTGATTTTACCCCAAAATCTGAATTTTCACTCATCAAAATCAGAATTGTTTCCCCCAAAATCTGATTTTAAACATCAAAAGAACACAATTTGATGTTTCATCTTATTGTTTGCCTATGAGGGCATCAAACGAAGACTTCCCGCTTTGCTTTTCCATGAACTTGTAGTGTTAATCATCTTAAAACAGATAACTGACACTTAACTCTATGGCACAAGCCCTAATATAGCTAGTTCTGGTTAAGGTGAATTTGATGATAATTGTATGTTGCAATTTATTTATCTCTTTACAGAATCAAGATTTCAATTTAGTTAGGAGCAGGAGGTTCTGTAATTTATATATTACAATTAATTTAAATACTAACTACTGTTGCACACACTTTGTATTTTAAAATCTATCGAATTCTCTTCTTTCTTTATTCATTTTATTAAACTGAGATGATATTTCAGGTACTAGAATCTTGTGCTAAAAGAGAGCCCACAGAACAGCGAAGTGTGTACAGAATATGCACTTGTAGGAGATGTGGTGGGGAGGCAGATGGGAGAAACTGCTTAGTCTGTGATTCCTGTGAGGAAATGTACCATATTACCTGTATAGAGCCTCCTGTGAAGGAAATCCCTCCAAGAAGTTGGTATTGTGGAAGTTGCACTGCTGGTGGAATGGGGTCTCCTCATGAGAACTGCGTAGTGTGTGAGAGGTTGAATTCCCTAGAGACCCTAAATCATGTTGATGCACAAAGTTATCGCAGAAATGGAGAAGTGATAAAAGACCATGTAGATGTTTTGAGCTTCAGTTTGAGTGATAGGCATCGGGCTGCTGGGAGCCATAGCATATGCGTTTGTAAAATTTGCGGGACTGATGCCAATAATTCTGCAACGGTTAAGATCTGTGAGCACCCATTCTGCCCATACAAGTACTATCATGAGAGGTGCTTAAGTATGAGCCAGTTAAAATCTCATGGTCCCCGTTGGTATTGCCCTTCTTGCCTGTGTAGATCTTGCCTCACTGATCGAGATGATGACCAGATTGTCTTATGTGATAGTTGTGATGCTGGTTACCACATATATTGCTTGGAACCCCCATGCAGTAAGATTCCTGATGGAAAATGGTTCTGCAGAAAATGCAATGATGGGATTAAACTTATAGAGAGGGCGAAAAGAGCATATACTGGACACGCAATGTACAGCCAAGGAACTGATGAACAAAGTGCAAAGGAGGCCGCAGAAAATGATCTTACCGACACAACAAGAGATGAATCGGATAGAAGTAGGGGTGGGGTGGCGTTGCTTCTGACAGCTGCAAGCAAATTAAACATGGAAGAGATGGTGACAACCTAATTGAGAGTTGGGTTCGAGATCATCCTAGTTTCTGTGGAGTGGTTACATTGATTTTCTGTTAGCGATAACGAACACACACCTGACTGATCAAGCGCTGACCGATTCTTTTGTGGTGGTATATAGTACCATTTTTGAAAGTTGCTGTTTCTGTTAGATAATTTCTGATATTACACTGAGCAGGTGACAAATGCATTTTGGGGGACCTTTGTGATGCAATAGATCCCTGCATCATAACAAGAGGTGTCCAGGTCAGTTTTTTGATGAGTGTTATATTGCAACATTGACAATTGAATTTTGTACCCAAAGTATATAGTCGTAGGGCTCTGACAGTTTCTCAGAAATTGTTGTATAATGGGAAAAAAAATTGTAACACATGTTTAGTATAGTTGAAGTGTATGATAAATTTTGTTGTCATTTCCCATTGTTTTTACCCTGAAAAATGCGCTATTCCTTGTACTATTAACTCTTGGTCTCTGTTTCGCATATTATATTTATGGACAATGCAAGAATCGGAAGAGTTGTTTGAGTTTTACTGCTATCACGGGTAACGTTAACGCTGAAATTTTTCTGTCCAAGTTACCTGAACATATTTTAATGAGTGTTTATTTATAACATATATAGAAAAACACTTACTTAAATGTACTATTAATTAACTAATTCAACCATCTAATCTAATAAATTAAAAGATTAAAACATCATTTGTAGAAATTTATTAAGAGGGCAAATATGACTTTTCTATGATGTGTGCTTTTTCACATATGTGGTAAATAGATCCCCACTAAGGAATTCATGTTATAGTTGTGAGATATGCATGTTACAGCTTAACCCCTTCGTTCTTATCTCTTTATATATATTCTTTTGGGAAAATAAAGAACGATTAAATATTGTCAAAATTGGGTGAACTACAATTTACTACTCTCCTCATAAACATTGTTCTATTTCATTTTTAATATTTAATTTATAATTTTATTTTTATATCAATTCGAATTAGAAATCTAAAACCTTTATATACAATTAAAAATTTGATATCTTAATTTTATGAATTTTTTTTTGATATTTTTTTCATTAAAAAATAATATAGATAAATTGAAGTTAAATTGATATAAAAAGTTAACTGTTGTGTTACTTTTAGGATGACAGAGTTCATTTTTAACCTCTGTACCAAACCAAATTTCTAAACCGAAAGAATGATTTGTTTGGAAAAATGATTCAACCTAAACTGGATGAAGCTAATTTCCCAAGTTTCATTACCTTACCTTTATTGCATATGACTATAACATCGCCATGCTCTTCGTTGTAGCCAGGCCACCCAAATCGAGAGATGAATCTCTTAGGCAATCTACCCGGTGGCCGATGGCATGAATCGGCACACACACACGTAGGTGCTCGTGCCCTAGGAGCAGTCCGATAGCACTATCCGATAAATAAATAAAGAACGTTTCATGATCTTCCTATCCATTCTCTTCACTTCAAGAGAGTTTCAAATTTTCAATTCTTGTCAAAGATCATCGAAAAATAATTTGATGTGTTTTCTTATGGATTAAGAAACACAATTGAATTATATCTTTTTGATCAAAAAAGATTGATAAAGTTGGCCAACACCCCCTCTTGAATCCAAGAATTGGTTCGAGTAAAAGTGAAGTTTTGCTTAGGGAATGAAGATGGATCCAACATATCTTTTTTCAAGAGAAAGTAACATTGGATTTTGATAAATTTGATCAAGACCTTTGAATAAGAGTTGAGTGGAAAAGTGTAGAATAAAAGAGAAAACTTCTCTTAAGTCAAGGTATAACCTTCATATATCATGTCTTTTCTTTCGTACTCGTACATACATGATCCTTTATATAGGAGTTGAAAACAAAGGATAATGTAATAATTTTTCATTTTTCACGTACTTCTCACATGTGGAAGATGAAAAATAAAAAGAAAATAATTCTAAAATTTATTGTCTAATTTATTCTAGCATTTCATTCCATTAAAAAGACTAATTGATGCTTGAAATGTTTGGATATGAAATGATAAGAATTGTGAAATAGTTCATTCTCCTCCAACTCTTTTATCTTGTTAATTAGGTCCTCCAAGTTTGCACCGTGTTCGACTTTTGATAGATTTGCTTCTTGGTCCTCAATTATTTGTGTGATTACACTTAGATTCTCAACTTTGAAGATGTTGACATTTAGGTTATTAGGTAGATTCACATCATAATTTGAATTAAATACAAACTAAATAATTTTAATTAACAAAGTTTGTCTAAAAATAATTTGAATTAATTCCAAATTAAAAAACAGTGATAATCATTTGAGGAGTGTAGTAAGTGTTATGATAAAAAGTTTTTAAAAAAGTATCATCTTTTAGTTTTTTATCCTGTTTTTTCACTCAAATTGTGATTTCATTAATATCGGTTCACTACAAAAAAAACTTCAGAGGAGAATTGAATAAAGTGATTTCATAACAATTGACTGCTATCATTACATATTCCAGTTAATTTAGACATATAAATAAGTAATTAAAACAATGAAAAATTAATCTTATTGAATCACTTATCATATCTATACATTTATTTTGGAAGGGGGACGACATATCTATACATCAATAACAATCTATACGTCTGTACATTGTAACATTCCCACATGATAAGTTACCCCAAAAACTCTTATAAACATTCTCAAATCAATAAGCTGAAGATGTCTTTTATGGTCCAAATTTCAATACCTATTCATAATCATTACAGTTATAACATACTTCCTCCATCTCTTAAAATTTGTTACAATTTTTTGTTTAGGTTGTCCAAAAAAAAATTGTTACACTTCATTTTATGGAAAGTTTTTTACACCAATTTTACTTGTGACCATTACTCTCTCTTTCCACTCAAAAAAGTTTTGTTTGTCTTAAATGTATATGATGGCCAATAATCCCAGAAGTCTCCCCAAAACAACCCGCGCCAACAAGGCCCAAGAAGCCAAGCCCAAAACAAGGAGGACCTCTCCGAGCAGGCTTCCCACCGAAGGACCGACCCGAACTACAACCGCATTTAATGCAGAACGTACCTTTTGTCGTCTGAGTGCATCGCCCACCACCTGACACCTGACAATTGCCATAAATCTGCCAGGGGACAGGCAGACTTTCGTTCAGACACACCGAACTCCCCAAAAGGCCGCCGCCTAACCCGCAAATGATCGACCACCATGTTCGGACCATAGGCATATTACCAACGTGCCATCAGGATGCCCTCCTATAAAAGCCATTCCTTTACAAACCGCAGAGGTAATCTTATCACTACTTCATTCTGCATTCTCTCTACTTTCTCACTCTAAAACATAATACTCATTTGAGCGTAGGAGGCCCGTTAACCAGAGCACCCTTCGGTGCTGCTTTATATGCAGGAGGAGCAACCAATGACACAATGGTCTCTTACATGACCAGACTACAGAAGAAGAACAAGGTGGCTGAGCCTACAGACGTTCGGCCACCAACATAGTTTACCTTTTTACCCTCAAGTCAACACACATTTTCAATCATGTTAATCAAAATAGAGCATGTTTAACGAAGGTGGGATATATATGAGAAAAGGGTAATTTTGTCATCAGGCGTGTCATGTGGCATCAGGCGTGTCATTGGATGATTATTGGTCGTTAAAAGCGAAAATGACCACTAAAGTTAATTTTGAAGCGAAAATGTCACCAACGTTATAATGAATGAGTAAATTTTCTATTGGTCGTTAATTTGTCCCAGTTGGCTCTCATGTGGCATCAGGCGTGTCATTGGATGATTATGTGGACATTGACTGTACATTTTTTCGAGTTAATATTGAATTTCACCTTAAAATCTGTAATAGTTTAAAGTTTGAATTGTTAGTTTTACAAATTTTAAGTGAAATTAAAATATTAACGCAACAAAAATGTACAGTCAATATTCATGTAATTACTCAGTGGCATGCCACATGAGCTCCAACTGGAAAAAGTTAACGTTCAGTGGCAATTTTACCTCTTCAATAAAAGGTTGGTGACATTCTCGCTTCACAATGAACTTCAGTGGTGAATTTAGAGATTTCGTAAACTTCAATGGTAAAATTACCCATTTTTCATTTCTACTAAGCAAAAATATCCCTTTTACCACCCATATTTGCTCAAAAGTTCTTTTTTCCACTATTTTAAAAAATTGGTCTTTTTTTACCATTGATGTTTTTTCTTTGAACCTTTTTTGCTATCGACTTTTAGTCTTTGGACCGTATTTACCACAACAGCCGTTAACGGAAGGAATATTCTCATAATATTCCGTAACGTACAATATTTTCATAATCAATTGAACTCAAATTTTTAAAAATGAAAAAAATTAACCCTTAATTTGTAAAAGTTACAATCTAACCCCTCTCTTACTTAAGTTCTAAATCTTCTCGCTAGATTTGCCCTGCAATTTTCAAGAGCTATCGTGCACCTCGTTGGATCTTCATTGCACCTCACGAGATGTGCCCTGCACGCTGCACCCCATCGGACATGCTTCGCACCTCTTTGGACCTGCTTTGAACCTCGCCAGAGCTACCTTGCACCTCACCGGACCTGGCCTGCACCTCGCCAGAGGTGAGTGGCACTAGAGATGTGTGAATGAGGAGATGGGTGAAGATGAAAAGTAGTTTAGAAGGTGGGTGAATTTATCAATTTTAGAAATTTTAGGGTTCAGTGTGGAGTTAATTTAACAGAGAGTGACAAACGGGGGCCGGAAATGATAACGTTGATGGTAAAGAAGAACCATTTTTAAAGTAATGGTAAAAATGAACCTTTGGCCAAACGTGGATAGTAGATGGGACATTTTCTCAATTTCTAATAACAAACTAACAAGTTTTAAAATTTTCCCTCTCAATTTACTCTCTTATCTCTCCTCTCAATTTAAAAAATGTGTTAGTTTGTTGCAGTTTTTTTTTTTGTTATGCCGAATACACTTATAAAACTAAAAAAAGTTGACTGGACACGAAAATTAAGTATATTTAAAAAAATTTAAGTAATGAAATAAAACTGACATCTCACTTCATGAAAAACTGAACACATTTCATTTTTTCAATTATCTAAAAAAATTGTTTATTTTCTTTAATATGTAGCGTTATATTGTCAAAGTTGCGAAGCTTTCCTCACCTTATATCCTTTACTTATTATATCTCATTTTTTACGCTTAATTTACTAAACGATAGTTATGTCAAAACATAAAAGTTTTACATCTACATATTTTTAATAAAGAATTTTATACCTATCTTAATTTCCATGTTTAATCAAATCTCTATCAAATAATTGGAAACGGAGGAAAAGTATAAAATAAAAGAAATTTTTTGAATCGTGAAGAGTGATCGAAGATAAAAATGTGTAAAAACAGGCGAATGTGTGAAGTTGAGTATATGCTACAAGTGGCAAGTTATAAAAAAATGTCCATCTTCAAACACTAATTATAAACTTCTTCAATTTGGAGGAATAAGTCTGAGAAGAGTATGAAATATATATATATATATATATATATATATATATATATATATATATATATATATATATATATATATATATATATATATATATATATATATATATATATATATATATATATATATATATATATATATATATATATATATATAAAGGTTCCATTTATAAGCCTTACCCGGAAAGGTACAAGATGACAAATCATGAATTAAACTAACCAACAACATTCCCTTAAATGATCCAAAGTGTGACCATCACATCCGCTATTATCAAGGATCACTAATTACTGCCCAACAACTTGCTTTAAAAATGTTATGAACGGTTTTTTTTAATACAATTTACTTACACATTTTCTATAGCTATGTTTGCATGTTTAAAAAAAAATTATGAAGAAATTTTTTGTGTCTTTCAAAAAGGGAAATGCTTAGCAACATTTTTTAGATAATCACTTGCATGCACATTGTCATTAAAGATTTGTTATGTGATAAACCAATTTGATTTTGGGTTCACAAGAGTACTACACATATGGTATATTTTAAGAGTCACTGTGAATGACTGTACAAAAGGGTGTTGCCATCTTCTGGTTGCTCTTTTTTTAGATAATCTCTTATGTTTTTCATGTGTTATGCCATCTTCTGGTTACTCTTTTCCAGGTGAGCTGAGAGGTTTATTCTGTTAAGATAGGTGTGTTTAAGGGTTGTCCTCTTGGCCGACCGCATCTTATGGCCAGCTTCGTTGAGTCTGCTCTTTTTTCTGATATGTTTGTTTTTTATCCTCTTTCCCCTTAATAATTTATTGTTGCTGTGCAAAAAAAAAAACAAAAGGGTGTTGCTAGCATTCCACTTAAAAAAATGGATGGATGCTGTGAAAACCTAATGAACTACAAACTGATTTTTCATTTTCATTTTATTATTTGTTTATACATATTTTTAATTTTTTTAAAGTGTGGTAATCGAACTGGGCCACTGAAAACTTAATACTCCGCATGACATTAATGATTCTATTTTTACACAAACATATCAAATCAAATTATTTTTTATAACAAAATTAATTACATGATAATTTCAATGAGAAAATATGTAAATGAAATAGAAGTAATGAATAGAGTTAAAGAACTGCTCTAACATTCCTCATTTATTTTGTCTCTTGCTTATTACTATATGTGTTCCAAATCTGTTCCAACAAAATTGATATATATTCCTTTTTAGACCGTCCCAGTAAAATTGATACGTTTTTTTAAAAAAAAAATTTTTACACTAACTTTATCTTATTACCATCAATTCTCTTACTATTAAAAAAAGATGCTTTGTCTTATATGCTTACTTTATATTTTTACTCTTTAATCAACAACATTTCTTAATCTCCTTATCCAATCAAATGTATTATCTTTGGTGAGACGATGGGGTACAATTGACTTTTTAAATTATAGCATCACTTAAATTCTTTCTAAAAATAATTTTTTTAAGAAACTTATAAAATATATATTGAATTATAGAAGATAAAAAATCTTAAATTAATACTAGTACATGAATAGTTGTAAACATTGGAGTTGTTACTTCTTTTTCCTCCACTACCACATTTGAGTTGACGACGATGGAGCTCCTCTTGCCCAACGCCGCCAACTCCTCCGCTCTCACCACCTTGGACTTCTTAGACAGAGCCGCCGCCGCGTATGGCGACTGCCCCTCCGTCGTCTATAACGACGTCTCTTACACTTGGGCCCAGACCCACCGCCGGTGCCTACAGGTGGCTTCATCCCTGTCCGCTCTCGGCATCGGCCGCAGGCAAGTGGTCTCCGTCGTCGCCCCCAACACTCCCTCCATGTACGAGCTCCAGTTCGCCGTGCCGATGTCCGGCGCCGTTCTGAACAACATCAACACCCGCCTGGACGCCCACTCTCTCTCCATCATCCTCCGCCACTGCGAATCTAAGCTCGTCTTCGTCGACCAGCTCTCCGCCGATCTGATTCTCGAGGCTATTTCCCTCTTCCCGCTCGGCGTAAACCCACCGCTCCTTGTCCTGATTGAGGACGAATCGGATGCGAATTCGCCGCCATCCGCCGCCGAATTTCTCGATTCTTATGAGGGGATTCTAAATTCAGGTGATCCGAGGTTTAATTGGATCCGACCCGAAAGCGAATGGGATCCGATGATATTGAATTACACCTCCGGCACAACCTCGAATCCGAAAGGCGTCGTCCAAAGCCACCGTGGACTCTTCGTCCACACTCTGAGCTCTCTTCTCTTCTGGTCTGTGCCCTCACGGCCGATCTACTTGTGGTCCCTACCGATGTTCCATGCCAACGGATGGTCTTACACGTGGGGAATGGCCGCCGTCGGTGGAACCAACGTCTGTCTCCGGAAAGTTGACGCCAAAACGATCTTCCAGGCTATCAAACGGCATGGCGTTACGCACATGTGCGGCGCACCGGTTGTTCTTAACATGTTATCAAATTCTTACGACTTAAAGCCTCTAGATAGACCGGTTCAAATTCTGACCGCTGGAGCTCCGCCGCCGGCGCCGGTGATTTCACGAACAGAGTCCAATGGGCTTTGTCGTCAGCCACGGGTACGGGTTGACGGAGACCTGCGGACTTTTAGTGTCGTGTGAATGGAATGAGAAATGGGAAAAGCTGCCGTCTTCCGACAGAGCGAAGATGAAATCCCGGCAAGGCGTGAAGACTCTGGCTTGCGCCGACGTTGACGTCGTGGTCGCTGAAACAGGGGAAAGCGTGAAACGCGACGGGAAAACATTAGGTGAGGTCGTTCTCCGCGGTCCGGCGGTGATGCTGGGGTATCTGAAGGACTTGGAAGGGACGAGGGCGAGCATAAAGGACGACGGCTGGTTTTACACAGGCGACGTCGGGGTTATGCATCCGGACGGTTACTTGGAGATAAAGGATCGGTCGAAGGATGTGATTATAAGTGGCGGAGAGAATATCAGTAGTCCGGAGGTGGAGGCGGTGCTGTACTCCAACCCGGCGGTGAATGAGGCGGCGGTGGTGGCGAAGCCTGACAAGTTCTGGGGAGAAACGCCATGCGCGTTCGTGAGTCTAAAGGGCGAGTTGACTCAGAAGCCGACGGAGAGGGAGGTGATTGAGTATTGTAGGCGTAGGTTGCCGCATTATATGGTGCCGAAAACGGTGGTTTTCCAGGAGGAGCTGCCGAAGACCTCCACCGGAAAAGTTCAGAAGTTCAAGCTTCGTGAGATCGCTAAGCTGATGGATTGAGTCAACCCGGTGAAACAGAGCCCGCGAGTTTGCCATGCAGAAGACATTTGGATTGGAAGCGGGAAACGTGAAAGTTAAGAGCAAAATGACATGTTTACATCCCTGCATTACTTGTGTCTTTGCAATTTGCGCGTTAGGTTTGTGCTCACGTCAGTTACGCCATGATCTATCTACTTTGATTGAACTTTGTTTTTCTGTTTGCTTGTTTTTATTGAAGAGTTGCAATAAATTTAATATGCTGAAGATGCTTCATCCGACCGAAAGCAAAGAATATTGGACTCCAACATTTACAACATGGGAAAATTACAAGGAACCCCCTAAGGTTGAGAAAAACCTACAGAAACCTCCCTAAATCATTAACCCCGTTACTTGACTCTTAGATATTTTAGGGTTGATTACACTAATTATACCTTAACGTTTATTACCCTAACTATTTGAACCTTGCCACCTTTAACCAACCTCTCATCTCCGATTCTCACATTTGCCACCACCCTCCCCTCGACACGTTGGGCTTCACTCTCCCTCCCTCTCTCTTGTCGCCAACAAGCTCTATATATTGTTGGCATCATTCTATATCTTGTTCATCTACAATTCCATTTGCAATCACAAGTCAACGTGTTAATCTGCAACCATACAACTTGCAAACGCGAAAAGAATTCGGCGTCAACCAATTCGACCTACCTTCCTAGTTGTCTATATGGGACAAGTGGTGGTGCAAGGAGAGACTTGGGGATGCGAGGAGAAAGCCAAGGAGCGCAGGCAATGATAGAGGAGAGGGACGGCGGTGGGACAAAGTGTTGGACATCATGACCAATGTGTGGGTTTTAGGACTAATGTTCATTTACCCCTTAAAGTATGGATGTTTACATATTAAGATTTAAAACTTCACATTCGTACAAAAGAGGCACTAAAATTGAGACAGGTTCTGGGGCAATGCCTTGGACCCCAAATCAACATTAGGCCACTCCATCATAGTTCTCAGTAACATGCAAATATGATGCTTTCATAGGGAATTTCTCCATATGCTCCAACTTTGCTTGCTGGAACAAATCATGGAACTCACTTCTGCATTTAAAGACAGTCTTTGAACCATCTCTGAACCATGCCCCAAATATTTTACCCTTTAATATAAAAGCATGAATCCATAGAGCCCACAGGCTCTTTATCACATATAATCTTCCAAAGCTTCTTGGCCTAAGTGAACATTGTTTGTACTCTAATCAATTACACAAATATCCCATTAAGCAATTATAAGTTGTTCTTCTGCTGGGAAAAGACAAAAAAAGACAAAAAAACACGAAAACAAAAAACTACCTAAGTGGTATTTGGTAGTAGCCTACTTCCTCATGCTCCAAAACTGGCACTATATACAGAACTTGGCTCAAATCTTTCTTGGACATGCAAATCATGAGCTAAGGCGCTTATGTTTTCTGAAAGTAAACAAACCCTTACTTTTCCAGTTAGAAACATTTGCGTGCAAGTTGCTGGACATTTATGTGCCTCATGTACCTTCAGGAAGCTTCGATTTCTCGCCGACCATGTAACGGCTTTCATTGCTCATCGAACCTGCCACATGAAGTTGTTTTCTTCGCTTTACAAGCTGAGATGCAGTCTTTCTGTCATCTTGAGCCTCCTTTAAATAAGGCTGCAAACTCATGGAGAATTATAAGCAGGAGCAGAAAATACAATAACCAACTGAATGATAGTAGTAAGAGTGTAAGAACGTAGACGTATCTGAGTGATGAGATAAAATTGTTCGTGATCAGAATTTGAGTTTCACAGAAGCTAGATAAACGTGTGAATAGAAGGGCAAAGAAAATGGAGAATTAAAGTCCCAATCAGTACCTTAATAGCCAATGCTTTGTCGAAACTCTCTATTGCATTATCAGGCTCCCCGAAGTTCAGCTGTGCTCTACCAAGGGTAACCCAAGCCTGAAAAGATATACTCTTATCTTTTTACTGCTGAGGAAGCATACTATGACTCTATGAGTAGAAAAAGTTAAGCTCAAAAGAAATGTTCTAAACCAAATGCTAGGGTTCAAAACTAGAGCATTAACAAAGATCCTAGTAAGAGCACCTGAAGGTCAGGGTATGCTTAATATTTTTTGAAACTGGAAACTGAATAATTGAATTAAAAGGGCTTCCCCTCTAAGGCAGAGAGGATAGAGCCGAAGAACAACTTTACAATTCTATAGGCCAGGACCATTAAACTTAAGGTCAGGGTATGCTAATCTTGGTTAATAGTATCCTTTTATTTTCCATAGGCCAGGACCATTAAACTTTACACTTCTATAGGTCACAACTTTAAAATCAAATGAAGCAATTACACTTGATTCCGCAGTTCATTATGATTGTGTCAAAGGTAGGCATAGCCACATAAGAAAGAAGTTTGAGAGATTGAAGTCTCCAGAAAACTCCAAGTGACAACAGATAGAGTATAAAATAACATGAAGGTAACAAATGAAGCAAATACCTCAGCCCATGATGGTTCAAGTTCAGTAGCTCCTGCAACAGGAAAGACAAAAGTTAGTGAATTAAATCAAAATTGGAAACCTTAACGCTCGTGTTCTTTCATTTGATTGATTACAGAAGTTCGATTCACCTACGATACAAGGGGGGAAAAAGCGCATTCATTCATTTTCTAAAAGAATGTAGGAAAATGCAAAGAATACAACTATGGATAAGAACTGCAATTTATATCATCATGTGAAGAAATGACACAATATGATCTTTGGTTTTTCCAAGACAGGGAATTGGTTGCAGAATAATTGGGAGTGAGACAGACTAGTTGCTGCCTTCAAAGCACTCCATGCTTCGCCAATTTCAAGTAAGACTTGTGCCTTCTGTTCATGCAAAACTGCATTTTCAGGCATCAAGTTAAGACCAGCCTCCCACTTCCCAAGTGCTTCACGGTATTTTCCATCCTTCAAAAGCAGATTTTCCATTAGAAGGATGGCATCTTCTATGACTTTTAAGGGAAAAGAAGATGAGGATCTATCAATTTCAGCACTCATCCACATAAAGTGCACATAATACCATTTCCCTTGCTCACACTCAGAAAAAAACCATGATTAAAATGCAGCAAAATCAGCTCATAGACACTAAGGACGGGAGAGGGAAAAAAAAAACGGACATCTAAAACTTCAAGCCGTCTCGAGATTCTTCAAATTCAATTTAAATCTCTAAAAACAGCAGAAATCCGCATCTTCATCATCAAACCTAGCTTCAATTGGTACGTGACAAAGTCTCTAATGCCAATTACCTAACAAAATGACAACCGAAACTACAGTAACATAAAACCGGGAACTACAAACAGAAAATTCACCTCAGCGAGCTTGTTTCCTTGGGCTAGAAACGATTGAGCAATCTTTTCAAAGTCCAATCCCGAAGCATCATCGACGGACTGTTTTCCAGGTTTCATGGCCAATTTCTCATCTCGATCCTCCTTTCTCAGCTTTTCGAGTTCGAAAGCTTCTTGCTCGAACGGAAGGTTCGAGCACTGAGAAATCGCTGCAACCGGCCGCTTCTTGTTGTTCTTGTTCCATGTTAACTTCATCTTTTTACTGCAACTCTGGTTCTGCGTTTTAACGACTCGATTAGAATGGAACCTGCAAGACTCGCGATTAGAACGGAACCTGCAAGACTCGCGATTAGAATGGAACCTGCAAGAGAACCGAGACAAGAAGAGGGAGTGGATGGTCAACATCAAATATTTTTGTCTCAAATTAAATGTTATTTTTTCATTTTTTTTATTTAGTTAACTTTTACCCTTGCTGAAGGATAAGAATGGGTTGAAAAGAGTTAGAATGAGTTTGGAATGAGGTGATGATTAAAGTTTATGTAAAATAAGTTAATAAAAAAAAACTAAAATGACAACTCACTTGAGACACGAGATGTAATTTTCATCTTGAATAATAGTAGTACTCCCTCCATCTTTAAACAAATACTAGTTCTGGCGTGTTTTGTGCGAGAATTAGAAACACTATTTTAATTACTATATTAATTACTATATTTTTATAAGAAAAATTTCATGATTCTATAATAGTATTCATATAGTTACAACTACAGTTACAACTATAAATAATAGGAACCATAAGAGTTGGAGTGATGGTACACAGAAATAATTTAGTTCAAATACAAGTTCAAAATGATTAATACTCTTTCCATCCATAAAAATGAATTATTTGTTTACCAGTATTTAATTAATTATTTTTTTCTTCAATTTGTTGACATTTAAAGTTTCTAAATATACTTATCTTGATTTTCAAAATTTAATTAATTAATTCTTCTTTCATTTTTTTGTCATACCATAATTTGACATTTTAAGTTTCTAAATATATACTATCTCTTACTTTTTTCTTAAATTTATTTATTAACAATATTTTATGTCAAATACAAATTAAAAAGTTAGATATTTATAATGTAAAAAACTTGTGTGTTTTTTTAGCATTTAGAGAAAGTTAGAACTAAAATTGAGGTTTCTTGAGAAATAAGAATGACTGAATTGCAACTTTTACAAAATTAATGGATTAAGATAAATTGGTGTCGTGTTTTAAAAATTAAGAACGTAATTGCTTTTTATAAATAAAATAAGGATCAAATGTAATTTTACATAAAGCTAAAATACATGTGGCAAGCAAAGTGCCACACAAACTTATAGTCTTTATATACTAGACTGAGATTGCTTACATGCTTCGTGTGAAGTAGTTTAATTTTCGCTTATATGTATATGTTTACTAAGTGAAGCTTTCTATATTCATTTATATGTCTAGTGAGGGAAGGTTTCGTTAATATATCGACGGAATTATATGAATTATATACGGAATTATATGAATTATACGATGAAGTTATATGTTCATTTCCACCTACATATTTCAATATGTAATGTTTGTGCATTAAAATAACAGGATGTAATGTAATGTAGAGAGATAGTGCATAAGGAGATTCGAAACCAGATTACATGGCATGTGTATAACATAGCTAGACTGCTAAATAACGGCGACGCACATAGGTAGAACATAGCGGTATGAATGTTTTTGTAGCATGACTGTGTGAGACAATCTTAGGTTAGAAGGGCAGACGTGTGACTCTAGCTCTGTTTCAACTTGAAGTAATTTAAAAACGAAAATACGATAAACCGATTATAACTTGAGCAAACTCGATCCAAACCCCAAAAAGTCATAAGTCGAAACTAAAAAGCCTGACCCGATCTGAGTAGAAATCAATCCAACCCACCCTCAACCAAAACACGACCAAAACACGACTTGATTCGAAATCAACTCAACAAAAAGCTAAATGACACAAAACTTAAATAACCCTACCCGATCTCAATCGAAAATAACCAATCATCTATCTCTGTGAGAAGGTAGCTTTTATTTATTTTTTAATAACAGGGATAGAGGAAAGGATGATAAATGGTGAACTCAAAACCTCGAGACCCCACCTTATATCTTATGAATTTGACGAATAAATTAGAGGTTCACGAACAAAAAGTAGCTTTTAAGCCATTACAAAGTTTTTAACCTAAGTTGTCATTAGGTTGTGCTCATTGAAAATCAAACCAACAACAAAACATTAAACCAAATATCAACTCAATTTTCAAACACTACCATTTATTTGTAGATATAGTTTTCAACCGAAAACACCCTTAATTCAAAATAATTTACCAAAAAGAACCAAATTACTATTATTTTCAAGTAAAGGAGTCCCGAACACGAACTGTGCTTATGAAAACGTAAACGCCTTCCTATTCGATTCTTCTGAACTAGTCCTAATACCCGCCTTCGGCACGGGTTATCTACATTAATATTTTACGGTCCTTATGTTGTTATTTGTATCAATGCAAATGTCTCTTTTAGTTGTGCAAATTCTTTCGTTTTTCGCGACTTTTAGATAAATATAATATCGAACTACTGACATGCGTAGCAAAACGCACAAGCTATAAACCGTGGATGATAAATTGGGTGTTAGATATTGTAATATAAAAGTACGCACTTATAACTTAATCATATACTATTAAGATACACGGAACAACAATACTCAATCATCCACCAATAATTAATGCGCGCATATTCATCATATACTAATACTGCCTTCACATGGGTGCAATGAATTAATATTATAAAAGTTCTTAGTATATCAAATAACAACATATTCGGTGTAATAACTTTATGGAAAATTAGTTATTTATTAAAGTTTTCGATTAAATTTATTATTGAAATATTGACAGAGATACCATGTACTCGAAAATATAAACTAAAGACAATATGTTCAAGTGTTCCATTTTTCGTTAAAATTAGGGACATCATCATCAATTTGACCCTAAACGTTTTAAGAACTAACAAAATTGACCATAACTTTTGAAAATTACAATTTAATCATCTCACGGTTAGTGTTGCTTTCTTAGTCGTGAAAAAATTTCAGTAGGTTGTTATTGTGGTTGCTTACCCATCTCACGGTTAAGTTAGGCCTTTAGAATGGTTGCTTACCTGTGTCGCGATTAAGTTAGGCCGTTATAAGTTATAACCGTTATGATGTGAAGTCTAAAAATAAAGGTCTTGTCGTTAAAAGTAAAAGAAAGATGAGGCTAAAATGTCAAGAGGGGCAAACTTAAGGGGGAAAGGGCATTAAACCAATTCTCATATCTGAATCGAAAAGAATAGTGTAGCCATGTCCGCCCTTGGCCCGGCCAACCTACCGCAGTCCTTGTCCACAAAACAGCCGTATTCAGATAATCTAGCCAAAATTGCGTTCGAGTTACCATGGTGCATTTTCGTAGACACATCTTAGCTGCTCACTCGTCGTCACCCAGATATTGTCATCCCCCGTCGTCACCGCGTGCACCAGATATTGTTCAAAATTGCCCGCTCCCTATCTGAAGTATGAAACAGAGACTTATCATAACGTCGATAGTGGATTTCCAAGAATCTAAATCTGGAGTATGAAATAGCACTTCCCGATAGAAGCATCCCAAATCGAACCTCCACCTACGATTTTCGCCATTGCCGGCCCTGAAATGTCGTCACCCAATCGAATTTCAGCCTCTCGTCTATAATGCGTTGAAGAAACTTTTGATTCTAGGTGCGTTCGTCTGTTTTTTATTCCGTGTTAATCCTAAAGTCATATCATATTTCAGTCTTGGTACATATGAAATGATTCTGAAAATAATTTACAGAAGCAACAAAAAAGATAAGAAAGCAAAGATTCACGGAAGCATCTTGGAAGAAGAAGAAGAAGAAGAAGAAGAAGAAGAGCGAAAACACCACTGCAAGAAAATAAAAACCCATTAAAACAGATTGGAAAAAAGCATAAAGGCAAAGTAAAAACAACAATGAAAGCCAAATCATAAATCAAAGAAAACTCAACAAAAAAAATTATGGAGAAAAGGGAAATCAGAGGAGACGAATGGAAAGGGATGAGAGAAATCTAATAGAGAAACGCGTACAGAGTACGCTAGAAGGGAATTACCACGTATTTTGGTATTTATTGGCAATGAATTGATTTTATTGTTGCTGACTTTTATCAAACTCCTAAATAAATAGCACTACATCTCACTAAGGACGGAGAATTTAAGAGATGTCAAAAGGAGAAAAAAAAAGATAAATTGAAAATAAATGTAGTAATTGTCAATCAATGTAGGTTAATTACGGATTGTTGTATGACAACTTTATGTGAACGCATTAATTACTGGGGAAAAACGAAACTCATGATGTGGATCCTAAATGGATCCTATGCATACCTCTTGGGGAGGCTTTGGTGCCGGAGGACTGGCAATCGTCCTCCCGAACAGGAAACGACAGGGGAGGTGAAAGCGAGAGATGAAAAACGTTGGACTTGAGAAAGAAGATAGTGGATGGAAAGAGAATCGAAAAAAATGAAAAAGAGAAGATATATGCAGTTGATTATAATTAAATGTTGAATCAGTTCCTCTATAAAAAAATGTTGAATCAATTAGTGAGCTTTTGAATTCTAAGCATGAAGAAAGGGAAAGAGAGGTGGAGCGAGGGAAGAGAGAGATTAATGAGTTGAACGTGATTAATTAGTCAATTACAAATTTTAATTTAATTACATTAATTGTTGGAATAGGTATTAATGTGTTGATTGATAATTTTCATATTGGTTGATTGATGACATTAATTAGTTACCATGTGGAATTGTAAAAAAAAAAAGGAAGTGATGTGGCTGATGTGGAGATGAGGTGGGCTTCACCAAATCGCGGCATTTACTTTTTTCTAAAGCTATTTTGGAGTGATCCTGTATTAATAGTAGATGTGAAGCCCTTCGTGTGAGGGAGGACCAGGGAGAACGAGGAGCATTAGAAATAGCTTGATTTCTCGATCGAAATTTCAAAAAAATTACCGAACTCTTCCGTAAACAGAGTCGCCGGATGTCGTCTTCGAAGGACGAACAGCAACTCGGTGAGTCGTCTCGCTCTCTGAGGATTTCTTTTTCGTCTTATGGAACGGTTGCTTCATGGTAGAAAGGTCTTCTCAAAACACTCAAAAGAGTTAGGATATCAATGCTATAGTTGTGTTGCGTTTTTTTGTGTGGATAATTTCTGAATTTAATCGCTGGGTTTTGCATAACCAATACCAGTAGTAGTCACTAGGCGCCTTCTGTTTCGGATGCATAACTTAGCCTTGATCTCTTGTTGGTTCACAGTGGTACAAGGTGGTTCTGATGGGAATATCCAGTCAGTTTCTGAACTAGGTTGGTATGTTCTTGCTGGAAAACATCAACAGATTGGGCCGTACACTGTTTCTGAGTTGCGCGGTAAGTTTCTGATTCTGGTGATAATCTTGGGTTATTGAGTGAACGTGTTGTAAATTTTCTGTGGGATTGGCTGCGGAAAGCGAAATTAAACAAGGGTGTATAGCATTGTCTAGTGTTTCTTCGGTTTTAATTTAGGAGTGCTTTATTGTATTCTGTGAATTTACTGGTGGAGTTTTATTGTTCTTGGATTTCCACCGTGCAACTAATTGTTCTGATGGTCAAAAACTTTTTGGTCTGTGCCGCTATCTATAGGCGTAATGATCTATCTATTTGTCTAAGTTGCTTATTTATTTCTCCTTGACAGAGCACCTCTCAACTGGGTTCCTCTCAGGAACCACATTTGCTTGGTCTGAGGGACAAAGTGATTGGCAACCTTTGTCTTCAATTCCTGAATTGATCACAGAGATCCCACAGTTGGGGGTTAATTACTCTGCTGCTGCCGCTGGTAACTTTCATTATGTGTGTGTATACGTGTGTGTTTAAATATATATGTATGCATGTATGTATCTATGTATGCATGCATTTATGTTTGTATGTATTTTCTCAACTAAATTTGGTGTTAAATTTTAGTTTACACCTTCCTCTGCTTTTAAGCTTTTCTATGTCAGGGATAAGGCTTTGACCCTGTAACAATGCAGTGACAACAAGTAAGTCTGTTGAAGATGAGTTTGAGAAATGGCAGAGGGAGGTTAAGGAGGCTGAGGTGGAAGCAGAATGCTTAAATGATGGGTCTGTTTTGACTGGTGATTTGGCGGCTAGAGATCCAAATGGGGCACATGAACAACCTGAAGACGGGGAAGAATTTACAGATGATGATGGAACAAGGTACAAGTGGAACACAAATCGGCATGTTTGGGTTCCCCAGGTTGGTGCTATGATCATCTGATTAGAGCTACACAAATATGACCGTTATTTCCAAGTGCATATAACTTGCGTTCTTTTAACTAGTATCAGTGTTAGGGGCATAAATTGAAAAAACAGCTTCCCCTTTACCAGTATCTGAGCATATTTGTAAACTTTACTGGATGAGCCTATAGCCAAGTTTGATGCCATGATCAAACCTTTCCTCACTTTAATTATGGTTCTCTACTGATCTGAATGTATCGATTTGACATTTTGGTTTAATTTATGCGATTTCCTATAAAAGGAAAACCAACCAAGCAAAAATGAGTATGGCGTAGAAGACATGACGTTTCTGGAAGAGGAAGAGGTCTTTCCAAGTGTCAATACAGATGATGCTGCTACTCTCGTTGATTCCTCTACTAATGGAACTGATGACTTGAAGGAAGGAATTCTTAGCACCAAGAGAAAGCTTCCAGATGAGCAGACTGACGAAAAGGTTTTCTCAAAATCTCAAAAATTTTCTTTTAAAAACAAATTTTGTAAGTTCCTGGAAATTCTGTATTTGAAGACCTTTCTACGTGTTTGATTTCCTGGTCCCTTCAAATGTATGTTTCGTGTAGATGTGTATAGATCCTTGCTTAAACCTTAGTGTTTCTTGTAATTTGCTTTTTTTTTTTATTTTTTTATTTTTTATCTTGTGATATTTCTTTTTGGGTTAAATGGATGCTTCCTTGGCTAAGCCTTTTTCATTTTTCGTTTTATTACTGATTGATTTCGGCTATAACTTTTTGGTTGGGCTTGTAGGTAGGTTTTGCTTTCTTAATAGGGTTAGAGTTCTTTATTGCTGTTCCCAGGTTTGAATCATTTAGTCTATATTTTTGGATCTATACATGCAAGGTATCGTACTGCTTATTACGGTCCAAGCCTGTTTGCACATGGTACCATATGTTTTAATGTAAAGAAATCAATAAGTCCATGCTTTCTGTTTCTGATTTATTTTTGACATCTAAAAGATTTAAGTTTCTTCTTATATGGCTTTGGCTGATGGGTTCCTCTTTCAAATGGTTATTTTTATTAAGACATTTCATTTTATGCAGTCTTTGCCGGAAACCAGTAAACAGGAAGCTAATAAGCCTCCTGATTCATGGTTTGAACTGAAAGTCAATACACATGTCTATGTGACTGGACTGCCTGATGATGTAACTATTGAAGAAGTAAGTAATATCAATTTTGCTCTTACCATTTGCTATCTTTTATCTTTTTCTTCACTGGTACACAATATTCTAATGGATGGAAAACCTGGCAGATGACAGAGGTATTCTCTAAGTGTGGGATAATTAAAGAGGTAATTCTCATTACTTCATCACCCTAGGATTCTACTGTTTGTTATGTCCTTCCGTTTCTGTACATAAGTTTTAAAACTGCACAAAGGTCAGGACAATTTGCTCTAATAACCTGACTACCCCTACACTGATGTTCATCTTTCCACAGCTCTTTTTTTCTTTGAGTTCTAATCTTCTTGGATTCTCCTACCTGTTATTACATGTTATCAACAATGGGCTGCAAAAATAGTCTGACTGGATTAGACCATGACATAAATTTTGTAGGATCCTGAAACTAAGAAACCTCGTATCAAGATCTATGTTGAGAAGGAAACAGGAAGAAAAAAGGGTGATGCACTTGTTACTTATCTCAAAGTACGCTCTGTCTCTCTCTCTCTCTGGAAATTCCGCTGCTTCTTAATTCTTACAATCAGCTATTCAGGGTTAGACTGGTGAATTTTCTTAACATTATATCTTAAATTTAACTTTTATGAGCATGTGTCCTAGGAGCCATCTGTTGCTTTGGCTACTCAAATACTGGACGGGACACCATTTCGTCCTGGTGGTACTTTGCCTATGTCTGTTACCCTAGCTCAATTTCAGCAGAAAGGTAACTCTAGTAGTCGAAATCTTATTTTTATGTCCTCCGGAAGGTTCATAACTAGTAGGATTAGGATTTTGTGCAAGCAATGGTGCTGTCTTGTTTATTTCCAACGCTAACCAGCATTTAAATACAACAGATCCTCTGCTGGGAATCAGCAGGGAGCAGGAAACAATCCTACTTTAGGATCTAATGCCAGATTTTAAGAGATCTTATCTAACATACCTAAAACTGAGGATTTTACACTTAATTGCAGAACCAATTACATGTATCACATACTTGACTTATTACAGTAATTTAACTATTACAGTAGTCACGGCCATAATTATTTCTATGCTTTCTAACATCCCCCTCAAGCTAGTGATTGGAGGTCCCGGATTCCCAGCTTGGATAGAAGTCTGTGAAAAATAGGGCTAGGAAGTCCTTTTGTCTTCCAATCGCTCCTGTGAAGTGATCTATGGGCCGCAAGTAATCTTTCTGTTCAACTTCTCCTTATTAAGTTCTTGTCTACATAGTTTTTTTGTTCTGTCTAGTTGAAGTTGAGCTTTCGGATCCTGTAGGACAATGACAATCTTCAACCAAAGTAGCTATGCCCCTTGAGCTATAGGCCTGAATTCTAGCTCTGCACTTGACCAAGCCACCACATTTTGTTTCTTGCTCCTCCAAGTGAGATTAGGGTTTAGTTCTTTCCTTCAAATTTTTTTTTCAAACTTTTATAACTCAAATTCCCCCTCCAATTTCTCTCTCTCTAATAAATTTTCCATTTATTTTGAAAAAAGAGAACTATTTCTCATTTTTTTCCTCCAAAAAAACATACTCTCTAGGTTTTCTCCTAGGAAAGTACAGTAACCAGATTAAGACTTCCTATCTACTACAGACCTTGCATATTATGCAGATATGTAGGCCTCTAGATGCAGCCCTCCATTCCTTCTGACCAGAATTCCGTTCCCTGGACAACCCTTTAGGTACTGCATGATTTTGTTAACAACCTGGAGCTGAACCTTCTTTGGATCATGCATGAATTGGCTGACTACACTCTTGGCGTAAGCAATATCTGGTGCTGTGTGAGCCAGGTAGATCGGTTCTCCAACCACCTTTTTTTGCCGCTCTCGGTCCACACTAGGATACACCCTGGCTTCTCCAAGCTTATTGTTTCGATCTACAGAAGTGGAACAGTGGCTTGCAGGCCATTTTTTCTGTCTCCCTTACTAAATCAACCACATATGTCTGCTGTAATATAAAAATGTCTTGTCTAGAATGGGTACTTCGATCCCCAGCAAGAATTATATTCTTCCTAACTCTTTACTCTCAATTTTCTTCGCTAAACACTGCATCACGGGCATGGCTGCCTTTTCCCTCTCATCATCTCCTGGTATAATTATATTATCCACATAAACTAGGAATCTAGTAACCCTCTAAGGGTTTTTTTTTGGTAAGCAAAGTGGTCACATTGACACTGTTTCTGGCTTGATTTCAGCATACACTTGTGAATCTTCCAAACCATGCTTTTGGTGACTACTTCAGTCCATAAAGAGCCTTTTTTAGCTTACAGACCTTATCTCCTTTGACATCTTTTGAGAAAGCTGGAGGGATACTCATATATATCTCTACCTCCAAATCCACATGAAGGTATTCTTAACATCACACTACTGTAGATCCCAGTTAAATATGGCATCAAGTGATCGATAACTCACATAGTGTTCATCTTTGCTATTGGGGCAAATTTGTCGTGATAATTAAGTCCATAGGTCCGCGTATACCCTTTGTCTACAAGTCTTGCTTTGTAAACCATCAGGCTTATACTTACAACCCGCAACCTTCTTCCCTTTCGGGTAGGCTGGTGATCTCCCATGTTCTGTTCTAGTGCCTCCATTTATACCCTCATAGCACCTATTCGGCTCTTTTTAGTGGTGCCTTTATGAGTTTGTGGAATTGGGATAATTTAGAGAATTTATGGAATGAGATTGATTTGGCTAAGGGATATAGGGGTCATTTGGTGCATTCTCTTTTCAACTTAGGGCAACTGAGAGAACTCATCATCAGATTGAGAGGAGTTGGGGTTTGAATATACCTTATTCCAGGGCCAGGAGTTGATTCTTGGACTTGCATAGGTCCAGGTTCCTCCTTGAGTGCACCTTTAAAAATCTTCCACCATTTTGTACCTCTTTAGTGAGGTTTGGGTCTGTTTCTGAGTCTGGATTTATTGTTTCCAGTAATTTTCCAAAGTTCTGGGAGTCTGGACTCAGGAGTTGCAGTTTCGATGTTCTCTGAAGGTTGGAGTAGGTCTGGGAGTTCTAAGGGAAGAAATTTGAGTCTCCAATAGTCATTGGAGTGTAGTCATCTTTTTACTAAAAATTGATTGATCTTCCTGAAAGGCTACATCAGTGGAGTTTCAAAACCTTTTTGTTGATGGGTGGTAGCATTTGTATCCCTTTTGGTAGGTGAGTATCTGACAAACACATACTTAGTAGCTCTAGGATCCAATTTTCTGCTGTAAGTGTGGAGAAAGGCAGAGCAACTAAACACTCCTGGTGTTGGGTGTTTGAGGTCATGATATGAGGGGAGAATTGTGCTAAAGTTTTGATATCTAGGACCTTAGTGGGTAAACTATTGATGTTGTAGGCTGCTTTGAGAACATCTTCCCCCAGTATTGTATGGATTTAGGTTCTAAAACAAAAACACTTGAGTGGTCGGTCAGAGGTTACCATTTTTCCTCTCAGTTACCCTATTTTGTTGGGGAGTATAGAAATAAGAAGATTCATGGACAATGCCTCTTTTGGGGAAAAATGATAAGTTTGATTTAAATTATCTGCAGCATTGTCAGTGAATTACTGTTTTTCTTCAAATTGGGTTTCAATCTAGTCTTAAAAACTTGGACGACTTGGACCAATAGTGCTCACATCAGACTTAGATTTAAGTAGAAAAACCTATGTTACTCCAATTGAATCATCAATAAATGCAACAAACCATTTTTAACCAGAAATGTAGGTGATTTTTTATCGTTCCCATATATTCGAGTGAAGTAGGTCAAAGTGTGTTGAAGCTGTTACATCATGTCTCCGGTGAGGAGCTTTTTTATTTTTGTCCATTCCACAAATATGAATGAAAAATTTTAACTTTTAAGGTCTCATAAAAACAGGGAACAAAAGTTGATGTAACTTTTGAAGTCCTTTTTGTTTCAGCTCAACAATATGATAGGAGTATAAATTTGAGGTCACATGAAAATCACTACTGTTGTAGTAGACAGAAATAACGAAGTTTTATATCTTATGCAGGGGAAAAATTTATACCAAAGAAAGTGGACAAGCAGAAGAAAAAAAAATTGAAGAAGGTTGAAGCGAAGATGCTTGGCTGGGGTAGGTATCTCAGTGTTGTAGATGAAAATGCACCATTTATACTAGCATATGTAGGCTGGTTCTGATTCATTGATTATTAAACCTGACACTTGAAAGGCGATAGTTCATACCTGCACCGATTTTAGTTGTCTGCAGTTGTATTGTGGGGGTCTTACAACTGCGACACTGGTTTTAGAACCATTGCTCTAAAGAAACTAAATGATACATATTGGTCCCTCATTTTACTTGGACTATGTTTTGGGTGTTGGACATGTATATGGATCTGTAGGTCATGTATGCTGATGTTAGAAATCAAAGATATCAGGATATGATATTAAGTATGATGCGGGAGTGGGAGTTCCTGTCCTGTTATAGCTCTTTGGGTAGGTATCTCAATGCTGTAGATGCATCTGCATCATTCCATTTATAAGCCTGTGGGCTAGTTCTGAATCATGAATCATTAAACCTGACACTTGGAACATGAGAGGTCATACCTGCACGGATTTTAGTTATCTGCATATTGTGGGGGTTTTAGTTTTACCAGCTGCGCACTGTTTTTAAAAAATATTGCAGTAAGGAAACTGAAAGATACATATTGGTCCCTTATTTTACATGGACTATGGTTTTGGATGTTGGACATGGATTTGAATCTGTAGTTCCTGTATGCTGATGTAGAAATAAAAAATATCAGGTTATGATGCGAAGTATGATGCATGTGCTTCCTAACCTAGCAACTAACTATAGTGTTCAGTAGTTAATCATGATTGGAGTGCTGCATCAGTAAATTTTTCATATCCTCCACTTCATTAGAGGTAATCGGCAAAATGAATACACAATTTCTATTAAAAGGTATAAAAGATAAACTAGTTGAGACAAAAGCTTTGGTTTGTGTAACCCAACCGCTTTATGTCTACTTACCTATTTTTGGTTCATGTAGCCTGTTATATTTGCATAGAAGATGGTCTGTGACATCATTATCTAAATGGCAAATATGAAAAAGGCCTGCTAGTTTACATAAACAAAGTATTGTATTGGAGTGCATGTTGCTACACAAATGGTGGTTTCCATGTGAAAATAAAGGGTAAATTACAAAAAACCCTGAGGTTTAGTGAAATCTTTAATTTACCCCTATATATTCGAAAACCTTCAGTTACCCTCTTGAGGTTTAGTGAAACTTTCAGTTACCCCTCCTGAGCATTTGTGGTGTTAGTTGACAGTTAAGGATTTTAGGGTTAACTTGAACCCCCAATATTTTGTCTCTCCTTTCTCTCCCCAAACCGTGCCCATCGTTGCTGTCGCGACGCGGATGAGCTAAGGATGTAGGTGAGCCCAAGCCACCATGATGCAGGTGAGCTCAGGCCATCCCTTAACTGTTTTGGAGTATAGTTAGTGTAATTACCCTTTAAAATCTGTAACAGTCAACTAACACCACAAACGGTCAGGGGGGGACTGAAGGTTTCACTATACCTTGGGGGGTTAACTGAAAGTTTTCAAAAATTAAGGGGAGAAACTGAAGGTTTCACTAAACCTTATGGGGTTTCTACCCGAAAAAAACTGTTTCAGTTCAAAACAGTATACCATAGAGGAACTGGTTTCTGATGATAGTCAAGTTATTGTGACCCTAGTCAAGTAGCAATTGTTCTTATTCTGGAAAATTTGTCAAGTTTTAGGTGCTCCCCTGGTTTCACTGTAACCCTAGCATTGATTTTGGTTGGGTTGTTACTTATCATTAAGGCTTGTCTGTCGGCAGCAAACTTCAAAAGTACAATACTTTCCCTCTTTTTTTAAGTTGTGTCCTGTGATCAAAGCCGAACTCGACACAGATCGCATGCTTTCATTTTTTCCTGTTAAAGGTTCTGCCCAGACACGTATTTACAGTACCAGTGGTGGAAAAGAAAATGAAAAAATAGAGATGTCATTTTGGCTGCAATCGATCATGTTCGCCTCTGTTGTTGAAGGACAATACTTACGTAAAAAGTAATTAACAAAATGTTGTGTGCACTCGTTAGTGTGTACATGTTTGAATGGTTAAATGTTGACATCTTCTTTTATTTATTTACAACATAAATACTTTAAGAACGTGTCATGGAATATAGGAGTATAAGAGAACATTGATCTGTAGTTATTCTGTTTATCTGTTCATTTTCATATTGTCTTTCTTTGCAATTGCAGTATCTGTCTGTTTGAGGATTCCAATTTACATCTGTTCGTAAATTGATTTGTCCACCAATGTCTTTTCTTTAACAAATCAAATTGGTCCTAGTTGCCAAAAAAATCAAATTCGTTTCTTTATTTACAATTATCATTCTTTCCTGTCTACAGGTGGCCATGATGATTCAAAGTTGAAAATTCCAGCTACTGTTGTCCTTTGGAATATGTTTACCCCTGCTGAAATGAGGGTGAGTATAGATTTTTTTTTTCTTTTTTTTTTGTGGATGCTTTTGATTCATATAGGTGCTCCTTTCTGTTGTATTTTTTATTTTCTCGATTTTATCCATTTTCTCGGAGGAGTATAATAAAGATCCAAATTCGTATAAAAAAGATCCAAATTCATGACAACACAAAAAACCTAAAAGTTGGTGTTCTCTAGCAGCTTGAGTTCTAAATCTTTTCAAGTTTCAATACAAGTGTTAAACTTTGTAATTTTAGCCTCTCTTAGTCCTCAATAAAACAGATGTTATGACTGGAGAACTGAAGTGATGGAGCGTGCACTAAGAATATCCTTTCCTCCTAAAAGGTCGCATTGCAGCATGGGTCATCTCTTTTCTTATGATTAACAGATTTCTAGCTTTGAGAAAAGCGCAACGGACACTAAAAAAGATAAAAAAAAGAAGAAAAAGGAAGAGATAAAATCGCCAGAAACAGTTCGTTGTCAGCCCTGGAGTAGTCCTGTTCAAAGTTGAAAAGCAGAAAAAAAAATTGAATTTGATCAACAAGGATAGCTTCAATTCACTCGAGGCATAGGCTGGGAAGATAATTTAAAGAATCTTGAGGACTAAATTTTATTATGAGCTAATCATCAAATTTGATCGACTTTAATTCAGCAGAACTGAAAACTGGAAAACTTTAGGGAACTTGTTTTTTCATTTGTTTTGTAAACTAGATGGAATTATTAATGAAAAGCAGAAGTATTTATTACTGCAGTTAGGAAAAGCTGCTGCAAGAGCTAAAAAATGCAAGTGTATTTCACTGTGAGGGATGGGTGAAAGAGTTAGGAATTAGAAAAAGACAGAGCGCCAGTTTCACTGATATCTTATCTGAACCAGAATCAGGTTTTCGTGTGCTATCAGAGGAGAAATATTTTCAAGTATTAGATCAGTGCTACATACGTTTATTATTATTGTTATAATTTGTGTTTTGGCTACTTCAAAACATTCGGTTTTGAAATTAAGGTGATAGGAGGTTTAGTTTTAAAGATCTATACCCATTGAAGCTTGTAGTTACAATGGTTTTACCTAGGAAATTGAGAACTGGATATAGATGAAATTAAGCTAATGTTGCAATACTATTAGGATTTTTCTTTGTTTCATTTTGTTTAAAAAGATTGCTAGTAAAAAAGCAAACAAAATGGTGCCTTTAGTTTTTTGAACTGGTTTATTTTCAGCATTTAATGTATGATTATATTTTTGCGACAGTTTGAAATTTAGATGTGAGCTTTTTGTACACTATATTAATGATAGTTCTAGGTTATGATCGTAATTTTTTTAAAACGTTTTACTAAAGAATCATATTAGACAAATTGACATTGAAAGCCAGCCATTTCAAAAAATTTGTGGAGGGAGGTAGTAGGTTTCTATTCCCAATCCTGACATTCATCACATTTGGACACAGATGATATAGGACTTTTATTTAAATATTTAGGCGTCCAACATAAAGTAATATCTGGAATATGCTTGAGCTGTCTGCATGTTATTTGAGAAAGCTAATTGTGGAATAGCTAACATTTATTCATGTTAGCAGGAAGATGAAAATATGAGTTCAGAACTAGTAGGTTTCTATTCCCAATCCTGACATTCATCACATTTGGACACAGATGATATAGGACTTTTATTTAAATATTTAGGCGTCCAACATTAAGTAATATCTGGAATATGCTTGAGCTGTCTGCATGTTATTTGAGAAAGCTAATTGTGGAATAGCTAACATTTATTCATGTTAGCAGGAAGATGAAAATATGAGTTCAGAACTAGAGGAGGATGTCAGAGATGAGTGTTCAAAGCTTGGTCCAATTGATTCCGTCAAGGTAATGCAGCAGTGCTGATGTGTGGTGGTTAGTGGTGCTGTATTTAATGTCCGTCCTGATAATTGTTGCTCTGATGTATTAAGTTTTGTTTGATTCCTTTTTTATATTAGCTAGTTCAAGGTGTGGTGTGTAGCTCACCAGTTTACCGATATTGACGATTGTTTATTTTAGACTTTTATGATCGAAATATGACCTGATCTGCCACACTAAAGCTCTTAGACCCTTTCCTCTTCAGCTGAGAGAAAGTGTCATGCCTAAACATTTATAGTGCAGCATTGAGTAATGTACTAATGCATGATGTTTTAGCCTTTTCATCTTACCTTAACTTAGTATTCATATCGTGCATCTTCATCTACTTTAGATGGTTATAATAGCTTGATATTGTCATGCTCTTTGCTTTCTGTTTCACTCAGTGGCCTTGGCTACTTTTTATTTCTTTTTTCTGATTTTTATAGCTGAAGTTGAACAATCCTGGAGTGTGCACTATTTTCATAACTTTCTCCCTTTTGTGTTAATTTTGTATGTCTTGTAGGTTTGCGGCGACATCCACAAGGTGTTGTTTTGGTAAAATACAAGGATAGGAATGATGCTCAAAAGTGCATTGAGCTGATGAATGGGCGATGGTAAATATTTAAGGCTTTGATAATATTAGAGAAAGTTGCATCAAATATTTGAGTTTAGAATTTTGCATTCCAAGTTCGGTTGTGGAGGTGGGGTATTGTTCTATGGTGAGGCAACGCCACATGATATCATGTTTATGGACTGTTTCTACTATGAAAGATAAGCACAAACCTAACTTGCTATAGGATCACTCTCCAGCCAATCTTAGTTGCATTCCCTTGAAAGGTGATTCTTGACACTGGTACTTCGCATTTGTGCCCAGAATCACAGCACGGAGTAGGCAGCGACTGGCTGCGTGGCATTTGAATCATTGTCATGCATGATTGTTACCAGAGGCAGTAATTGCTATTTGGTGCATTTTATAGTCTAAGTATATAACAGTAAACGTTGTGCATAGTTAAAGGATGAACGGTGCAAGACACTCAAGCCTGAATAGTTTCTTTTTAGCTGTTATGTTAACTGTTACAATTCCTGTACTTCATCCAGGTTTGGTGGTAAACAAATACTCGCCACTGAGGATGACGGAACTGTAAACCATGCTTCAGTCCGCGATCTGGATGAAGAAAACGCACGGCTTGAGCAGTTCGGTGCAGAACTGGAGGCTGAATGAATTGACCATTGTAGTATGCAACTGACTGAGTTTTGCCTTCTGTGCTGATGAAGATGTTATCAAGCATTGAACATGGAAGAAGAGTTCTTGCCTTCTTATGCAAGTATTCTTGGGCTGCAGATTGATATCAGTGACTTGATCATGATGTTCCTTCTCTTAGAAGATCAAAGGCTCAACCAAAAGGATTGGAATGGACCACTATAATCTTGGAGTTGATAGGTTGTCCTGTGGGTTTAGGAATGAGCTAAGATGGTCATATATATTTAAGAAAATTGTACCAATAGTTACAGCTTTTACTTGACTAGAATTAGTATCATCCCAGCTTTTCGGTTTGATTTTTGTGTTACTAATTCAGGTTCTGAGATGGATGATTAAAAGTATAGTACGAAATATTAATCTTGAAAGTCAAATAGGACATCTTGAAAATAAAACATTGATAGTACCGAACTGAGGGTATAATGTAACATAAAATAAAAGTAGTTTTTCAAGTGTGGAAGAAAAATTGAGGGTATAATGTAACATAAGTTATTATGTAAAAGTTTTCTTAAAAGAAAAAATAACAACTTTTGTTTATGGGATGTAAAAAGAAGGTTATATTTATTTTTTTGGATAGATGATGTTGTAAAAGCAAACAACTTTCAGACCTGGATTGACTTCTTAGCAAAGAGGGTGACAAATACGAATTGTTTGGAAGTGAAAACAGAATTATTCCACATTCCGGCCAGCTGCTGCTATTCGTCATTTTATGCATAGGATCATCACTATTGAGAATAAACAAACTCAAACATTGTTTCTTAACAACTGGATATTTAATACTTATTCTGAAAAGAAAAGAAAAGAAAAACTCAACCATTGTATTAGCATTCCTTGTTATGACAAGCGCCAGCATGTTTACGAAGAAAGTTTCTTCATTTGTCATAATTAGTAGTTACGTTTGACTTTTGATATTGTATTTTGACTTAATTTTATTAGACTTTATTATCAAATAGTCCTCTGAACTATGTTAACTCGCGAACTTTGGTCCTTGAACTATAAAACGTGTCAACTCAGTCCCTTAACTATGTAAATTCAAACACTTTAGTTCCTTGACTCGGCAACTCGCTCAACGAGACTAATGTTGTTAAGTTTTTGACAGACGAGTGATTTATTTGTAAGGTCCAAACTTCAAGGGGCTGTAGTGGTCAGTCTCTTAAGCTTTTTTTTTCTTGAATTTTGTTTTACAAAATATGTTGGGATCAAGAGTTGTTGAATTAAGTGAAATTTTGGGATCCGAAATGGAGAAGTTTTAGATCAAAATTTGTTGAATAAAGTATTATAGATTCAACATATATAAGATATATACGTAGAAGTTGCAACATTTACCGCGGCGTTACCGCGCCTGAGGCCGCTATAAAACTACTTACCGCGGCCTATTGCGTGGTAAACGGCGCGGTAAACGTCATTTACCGCGGCGTTTACCGCGCAATAGGCCGCGGTAAACATTGCAACTTCTACGTAAATCTAGGATCATAATAGACATTTTCTCTTAGGTCAACACTAACATTGATACGTACGGTCAAAGGGGTAAACTGCTTGACACGTTTTATCATTCAAGGACTAAAAGTAATTGAGTCAACATAGTTCATAGGACTATTTAAGGGTAAAGGTCATTTTTTGCCACTAACGTTTGGTAAAATGACCATTTTTGCAATTATTTTAAAAAACATTTCGTTTTTTGAAATTTTTCTTAGTTTTTCGGTCCAAGTTGCCACTGAAAATGTTTTTTGGACTCATTTTACCATTACTTTAACTAACGGTGAGAATATCTGTGGAATATTCCATTAACGACGTATTATGTGTATTTTTTGCACACGTGGCATCCAAAAAAGAATTCTCATAACCCAATCATCCCAACCACCGTGGCCTCATTTCCGGCCGCCACCTCCACCGATCTCGAACCTGATGAGGCACAACCACCACAAATTAATCAATTAGTCACCTGGAAACATCTTTCCACAACGAACCTTTCATGCTAGCATCGCGGAAAGCCACGTCCATGTCGGACTTGATTTGAAGCAACGCCAGAGTCTCTTGCCTAGGCCACCGGTTGCCGCCGAAAGCGCCGCTGCCACCGCCTTTATCGAGGCATCCCTTGGGGTCCTTGTTGGCTGAATTGATGTCTGGGGTGATGCAGAAGAGAGGCACTCCGCTGTCAGGAGCTGATCACCCGGTCGTGTGGCGAAAAGTTTCCGCAGCCTCACCGCTGTTGGCAACGATGTTCGCATCGACACCGCCTCCACCTAGCATATGGTAGTCTTGGATCCGAATATTGAAGGCTGCGGGTGGTGGTGGTGAAGAGGAGGTCGATGTTTCTGTCGGGGTGGTCAAACGAGGATGGGTGTGAGATGACGGCGCTTCCAGCAGCGATGCTTGGCGGCGGCTTGTTCAGGGATTAGGGTGAGCATAACTAATTTTGAAACAGAGGAGAAAATCTAAATTATAAATTAAATTAGTGAGTATAATTATCGAGTCAGCAAGCCAAATCATCAAACAAACAACCACATCATCATCAGTTGACGTCACCGTGGAAAATGAGACGCCACTGTGGAAAATGAGACGCCACTGTGGAAATTGAGACGGCCAACGATAAATGGGGGCCAAAAACATTAACGACAATGGCAAACGGGAACTGTTTTTAAAATAATTGTAAAAATGGTTTTTTGCCAAACGTTAATGACAAAAAAAGACCTTTTCCCCTGACTATCTGATAATAAAGCCATCTTATTATTAAGAAGAATTTATTAAATTCACTAAAAAATATTAAATGTCTAAATTATCCCTACATACTTTCTCTATATATTGCTATGTGTACCTACACATATGTGCACCATATAATTGGTATATCTTTAGCTTTTGATAATCTCGTTCCCAAGTGGCCCGAGTTCTCAGATGCTTGATGAAGTAATCCGATGCGGCGGGAGTAATCTGCAAGAGAGAAAGGAAGTACTCTGGAGTAGAGAGAGGAGTGTGGATGTGTAGATATGGTGTACCTTTCCCAAAGTCTCCTTTTTATAAGAGGTGGAGGAGGGAGGTTGCCTCCTTGGTGCTACTGATCATGGGCGTGATCGTGGGGCATGAATATGGGATGTGGAAAACGTTCACTGAGATCATTGGGAGCATTATGGTAGATGGTAGACACTCCCCCGGATCGTGGTTGACCTGGCGGGGTCGTGCGAAGGGTGAGGGTTCGCGGGTGAAGGCCCCTCCTCGTAGATTAAGACAATCATGTTTTAAATTGATCATGATGAGGAGGTGGAAAGCGTGGGGGCCAGGCCCCTTCACGGTGCTTGGCGGTGAGGAGGGATGTTCACGGTTGTCCAGGGCCCACTTTGGGTATTTAAATCAAAATAGAGAAGATAAACATATAGAGAATCACCCTAGACAAGCAAACCCCAAGGCAAAAGTGACTACTCACTCATGCTCATATCACATAAACACATCAACATGTAATGATCAAAAGATAAAAGTAAAAGAGGAGAAGAGAGGAGAATAAAATCTATTGCAAATGAATCTTCAACCCAAGATCATGAAGGCTTCAATCCCAATAGTATGGAGAGTTCAAAACCCTAGGTAGAAGAGAATTGATGGTTGCCAAGAGAATAAAAACTCTCAAATTCGTCACTTAATGAGATTCTCTCTAAAACCCCTAAAAGTCTATATATAGGTAGATAAAGTGTCCAAAGGACCCCTAGACATGTTGGGTACCTTCAGAATGCTAAATGGGGGCAAAATAGTTCAGAAAATTCGGTGCAAAAGTGTTGAAATCGAGACACATCGCAGTGGTCCTGAAATATTTAAGTGCAGGTGGTGGCGCCACAATGGCGCCACGAGTGTGTCAGTTTGAGGCTGAGAGCTCACGCGACGCCAGCTTAGCTCTGCGATGGTGCTTCGAGCTTGTTGCCCAAGAACTTCCTATTCCAAGCGCGAGAGGTTGCCGGTTCAAGTCCGAGCCTTCATTTCCACCAAGATTTGGTGGTTAGATCCTTCCTCCACTACTCAATGTGTGAGATTCCCCATTTTGTTCTCCTCAAGCTTCATTTCTACCATCTGAATGTATACCTACAAATAAACCAACTACTAAATAACATGTGCAAATATGATCAAATTCGCTCAAATGCGTGATAGAAATGATTTGAAACACCTTGAAAATATGATATGTGTATGCTACACATCATTGGACCCGAGACCCGTTTTGGGGTTGGGCCCCAATATATGACTACCTGTAAATAATTTTTTCCAAAACGTTGAAAAGTTGTTATCGAACAAGTACTTTGTTTGACGAACAAAAGAATAATATTGAATATGCGAACTCATCAATTTTTTTTTCTCAATGGAAACAATAATTTATTGAGAAGAAACATCAAATTGAGAGCAAATTCATCAATATTATTTTGTCTCTTTTGCAATCTAGTAAAACTATGTTCTCTATTTTCTCCCTATATATGTACCTGAGATTTCTCTGCTAATTCATACATATATAATTATAAACAATATCTGCAACCGAGCTAACCGGAGATGGGCGGAGTCATTGATCAGAAGATCATCGGCGGCTACTGCATTCGTCTTCTGTTCATCGCCTTCTTCCTGCTCTCTCTAAAGGGTATAATATGTAATTTCATCCTTACTTTCAGTTTTAATTTCACATATACTACTTTTACCGGTCTAATCTGTTGATCCAACATTAATGTATAGATTTTTCAATACTTAAATTTACTGTCTAACTGAAATTCTTGTAATTTTCAGGTTCCAAATCAACAGTTGGGGATACTGTGGATCCGCCCACTGTTCATTCAGGTTAACTAGCCAATGATTGGAACAATGGAAATTAATGTTTACTATATATATATATATATATATATATATATATATATATATATATATATATATATATATATATATATATATATATATATATATATATATATACTATTAACCAAGTACTTCTTAATTTGCAGATTCTGGATCGGATGAATTGGATCGTGATCACGATCACTTTACTGGTAAGTACTATTGACTAGCACATGATCATTATTCCGGTTCAGTTCTTTGGTTTTGTCATATTGATTTACTATTTATTGATTTTTTTGGGGTGTTTTGGTATTTTCAATTAAACTTTCACTCCCTCCGTCCCATTATTTTTGAAAGCGTTTTGGTAGTATTGTTTTAGGTGGGTGATTTTGAGTTGACTTGGTAGATGGAATAGAGTGATGAGGGATAATTGAGTAAATTCATGTACACAAGTTTACTAAAAAAGGAAAGTGTTTCAATAATTTAGGGACAGCCCAATAAAGAAAATGTTTCAATAATTTTGGGACAGAGGGAGTATTATATACTCCGTAGCATTCAAAAGGGGAAATCTAGTTTCAAAAAAATGGGAAATCCATTGACCGTTTTCATCTCCAATATTTACTGATCCAACATGGATGTTTTGTTAGAGTTCAAGATCTTCAACAGCTTCCATATTTTATTAGTTGTAGCGACGAGATTTTCGACAGGAGTCGACACCAATCTATTTGGCTTAGGTCGGTTGGAAACCTAGAAATTACTGGTCTGCATAGGCTCTGGATCCGTTATTGTCAATTATAAACGAAAATTGAAAATTTTCGATTGCCCAAAATCGGTACCATAGGGTTTATTTCATATTTTTGCTTGATTTTTATTTATCCTTTTTTTTTATTTATTAAATGATACACAAAAAAGGTTTAGGCATATTGCCCAAACTGTTAGTTTTGAAAACTCGTGGATGACTTTCCTACAAACATGAGACTGTTAGTGACTTGAATGAAATCTTAAAAAGGCATAGAGATCAAAGTGGGAAAAGGGGAAACAATGGAGGCCTGAATTAATAATAATAACGATAATAATATGGAAAAAGAGAAAAAAAAAAAAAGGAAAAAGGAGAAGAACAGAAACGTACCTGCGGTCGCAAGCGTGGAGGAGGAGCCGCTTCGGGTCACGGCGTCCGGGCAGCGTTGGCGGCGGAGAGCGGTGCGGATCAGCAAGGCGGCGGCGGCGAGAGATTGGAGGCAACCGGAGCGGCGGCAGCTGAGATGCTTGATCGAACCGGGTCGAGCAGTGGGCGGGTAGCGGGTCGGTGTTGATTTCTCCCTCCTCTGGACCTCCGTTGGTGAAATTGAAAGCGATTCCGATTCCTTACGGTGAGACGAACACGATGATACTAGATTCCGTGATTGAGAAGGCTGATTTGGAGATCGAAGGTTTGGGAGTTTTGAAGCTTTCTTTCTTCTTCTGCCGAAAAGGTTTTCTTTTTTTTTTTTGACTTTGGCTGCTCACTAATTGTTGTTAATTGCTACTATTTCTCTTTCCTTTTTTTTTTAGGGTTTAGGTTAATGTTCTATTTATAGGGCTTAATTAGGGTTAGGGTTATAGAGTCCAATTAGGTTAGTATTCCTATTTTTTAGTGGTTTAGATTAAGTTTAATTGTATTAGATGATTTTTTTAGGATTTTCGTAATATTTAATTATTATTTTAAGATAATTATATTTTCCATTTTATTAATATTAATTAAAGATTTCCCCCTAAAATTACTAAACATTCAATTAGGTCATTTTACTTTCTTTTCTTTTCTTCTTTTTTTTAAGTTAGTCAAGTTAGGCTTAAATTAGTTAATTAGTTAATTAGCTAATTGGATTATGTTAGCTGTTAATTACAAATCCGGGTAAAAATCGAGTGTCAACAGTTGCCCCCCTTTGCATGATTCATGGAACATGGAGCATGCAAAGTAAGATGACACCGAATTTTTGACCGGCGAATAACGAGAACCTTCTCATTACTCTTGAAAGGAAGAAATTTTTCTTACCTTTCTGAAGCGAAGGAACCTTCCTTGCTTCGCTCAGCGGAAACCTTCCCGTTGAGTTGAATAGCAGGAACTTTCCTACTACTCGAGGCTAAAGAACCTTCTTTGCCCCAAATGGTATGATAATGAGAACCTTCTCATTACTCTTGAAAGGAAGAAACTTTTCTTACCTTTCTGAAGCGAAGGAACCTTCCTTGCTTCGCTCAATAAGAACATTCCTATTGAGTTGAATAGCGGAAACCTTCCCGCGATTCAGGGCTAGGAACCTTCCTTGCCCCCCAGATGTGAGGTCGAGAACCTTCTCGTTGCCTCTAATAAAGACGATAAATGAAGCCAGGAACCTTCCTTGCTTCTCTCAATAAGAACCTTCCTATTGAGTTTGAATAGCGAAAACCTTCCCGCTATTCGAGGCTAAGGAACCTTTCTTGCCCAAAAATGTTGCTAGGTAGAGAACTCTCTCTTTTGCCACCTAGTTTCGGGTTGCGAGGTAGGGAAACTTCCCTTACCTTTAGTGAAAACCTGAGTAATTTGAGATTGATGAGAAGTTCGACAAAACGACTAAACTTCCAAAAATGATAGATTCCACCAAATGAGTGAATCTTTAAAAATGTAGAAGTTCGACAAAACGACTAAACTTCCCAAAAATGAGAAATTCCACAAAACGAGTGAATTTCTGAAAACGATGAAGTTTGACAAAACGACTAAACTTCCCAAAATGAGAAATTCCTCAAAACGAGTGAATTTCGAAAGTTTGACAAAACGACTAAACTTTCAAAATGACAGATCCCACAAAATGAGTGAACCTTTAAAAATGTTGAAGTTTGACAAAACGACTAAACTTCCAAAAATGAGAAATTCCACAAAACGAGTGAATTTCGAAAGTTTGACAAAACGACTAAACTTTCAAAATGACAGATCCCACAAAATGAGTGAACCTTTAAAAATAAATGAAAGTTTGACAAAATGACTAAACTTTCAAAAATGACAGATCCCACAAAATGAGTGAATCTTTTAAAATAAATGAAAGTTTGACAAAATGACTAAACTTTCAAAAATGACAGATCCCACAAAATGAGCGGATCTTTAAAAATAAATGAAAGTTTGACAAAATGACTAAACTTTCAAAAATGACAGATCCCACAAAATGAGCGGATCTTTAAAAATGTACAAAATGACTAAACTTCCCAAAATGAGAAATTCCACAAAACGAGTGAATTTCTAAAAGTGCGATGAAGTCTCGACAAAACGACTAAACTTCAAAATGAGAAATCCGACGAAATGAGCGAAATTTCCAAAAATGCGACGAAGTCTTGACAAAACGACTAAACTTCGAAAAATAAGGATAACATGAGCTTTCTTACCATCCTGTATTGCAAGATGAACCTTTCTCTCTGGGAATAGATTTAGGAACTTTCCTTACCTGTCTTGATGAAAACCTTGGCTAATCCTGGTTGATATTTTCCAATGAAAAGAGTGGTATGAACTCTCTTACCACTAAAGGGGAGAAACCTTTGCCTCGCGACTGATGTTGAGGAACCTTCTTTCCGTTTGGCGGAATTATTCTCCTTGTTGATATCCTCAATCTTGAAACCTAACTTTGTGTGCTCTTTGAAAACCTGTCTTTGAGAATGAACGATGACGAAGTGCATGATACATGATGCCCATGATGCATGACTTTGAAAATAATTGATGCACAGGTGGCTTTCCACAATGCCTTTCCATGAAAACAAATGATGCATGATAGATGCATGAGTCTTACCTTCAACTGCATCCCGAATCAGTTCCACTGCCTATCCTTAGGTTTTCCTCATGGCTTTCCATATATCTTGTGAAGAGGTCCAACTTCTCTTTTAGGTTCCATCAACCCTTTAAAAAAAAATCCTTTCCTTATGAAGATAAAATCACTCTCACTTCGGTTGCATATTCTGTGATGATTATTCCAAAAAGAAACTTCAAGTCAAATGTCTCTTCTAAGTTCAAGCACATTAATCCACAATAAGTCAGCTTCAAAGTGGTTGTCATCAATTTGCAGAGCTTGACAAAATATCTTGTGACTTTGTAAAACCGACTTTTTATTCTTCTCCCTTTCAAGTCAGATAAACAAAGTGTGTATGATCAAAAGAAGGAAAAAGATTGTCGATATCTTGTGACACTGATTCAGTGAAGAACGAATCCAACGAGAATGATTTTTTTTCTTTTTTTAAGCAAATGACGTCTGATATGAAAAGGGCTCAATGGAAAAAGGATATCTTTGAAAAACTTGATGGTGCTAGTCTCGAAATCATTGTCATATCGAATAGAAAAGATCTCAAAATGTTGCCCCTAACTCTCATGATCGTGTGACGCTTCTTGGAAAAATGGATTGTCTTGCTTGAGATTCTCTTCTTGCTCTTGCGGTGGTTTGGCTGGTAACAATGCTTCAAATCATGCTTTCATTCTAAACCGTCTTTGCGGGTTTTCGGTTTAGATTTCATGACTCACCATTCTTCTTTCTTCTTCTTTTTTTCTTTTCTTTTTTTTTTCCGGGCCGGACCTTGTTTGACTTGCGTTTTTTAGTCATTTTCATGCGAGCGTAAATAGTGGTTGCTACCTAGGCCCGATTACTTCTGGCTAAAATGCAAAGGCAAATGGCTACTAGCGCTATTCATAACTTCAGCCCTTTTCGAGCTAAAGACAGCGGAATAGAATTTACTTTGACCCTTTTTCTTATCTCAAATGTTCTCTCCTCATGCCCCCCATTTTCGGATAATGAGGTTCTTTCCTTTGAAGGAATCTTTGTGGTGAATGGAAAATCTATGATCGAAAAGAGCTTTCTAAAGGTCTGTTTGGCCAACCCCCCTTTTTTGTAGGTGATACTTCTCTGGAAAATGATCTTCGCAATAAAAGTTAAAGAGCCACACTGAAATCACTTCCATTAGGTTTGACAACGTTTTCGACAAAAACACCACCATCAAGTCTTTGTTTTGGGCTTATGAGTGACGTTTCCACAAGAATGCAAGTATTGGTAAAAATGAATTAGAATGATCATAGCACACATCTTGCGTTTCCTCATTCAAAGGAAGAGAATAACAAACATCAATTGTAACAAAGATGAAAGTCAGAATTAAAGAAGACATAAGTTACTTTGACAAGATCTCAACGACGACAAAAACCACTTCAAACTTTCCTACTGAAAACAAATGTGCCCAAACTTAAAGATCAACTTGACTTAAAGAGACTTCTTGAATCGTGCTCTCCCTCGGGGTTCATCGGTGAAATGAAGTATCTTCGACTCGAGTAATTGCTGCACCTTTCTCTTCAACGCATAACAATTCTCCAAAGAATGTCCAGAGACTCCTCTATGGTAATGACATATAGCTTTTTCATCATACCATTTAGGATAAGGCGGTTGAATTTGCTTGGCTTGTATAGGTTCTATCAAACGGCCTCCAAGCAACTTGTGATACTGACTCTGTGTATGAAATCGGGATTGGATCAAACTTCTCATTCTTCTTTACGGTTGTCCCCTGAACTCTTTGGCATGTTCCTCCAGATAATGGTGTTGAATGTTGACCATCCGTTGAGACATTCTGACGCTCATCCGCTTTCCATCATTATTTGAAAACTCGATATTTTCCCGATCCCGATGCCATACTCAATACGTTCTCCGGATAGCACGACATCCGAAAAGCTATTTGTGGAGTTACCAATGAGCTTATCATAAAATGGAAACTTTAAAGTCTGAATAAACATGGTACCCATTTCTCTATCTGTCATGGCGGGCTGGACTTGAGCGGCTAAATTCCTCCACTGTGGGCATACTCCTTAAATGTCTCCTGGTTTCTCTTCTCCGGGTTACGCAAGGTTTGTCGATCTGGCGCTAGGTCCGTGATATGTCGGTAGTTATTCACGAAGGCATGAGCAAGATCGCTCCATGTCTTAATGGCCTTTGAACCCAAGCTGAGGTACCACTGCAAAGGGGATTTGATTAGGCTGTCTTGGAAAAGAGCTATCCAGACCCTCTCATCTTTTGAAAGCGGTTGAATTTTCCTCAAAAATAGTGTCAGATGGGTCACCGGACAAGTTGTTCCGTCGTATTTGCTGAACTCGGGATCTTGAAATCAGCCGGAATGTGGACGTGCAGGACCGCAGGCAGAGTCGTCCACATTAAAAGAACCCGTGAGAGTTCCTCCTTGACATTTCGCAACCTTTTTCTAATGTCTCGAACTTTTGCTCTTCCACTTCTTTCTTCTTCCCATCTCGACTCAAATTGTGCTTGCAAAGTTCCTTCATTGTTCTTGTTCTTTGTTGGAGTGATTCCGGGTGGGGTGTCGAATCATCTTGGGAGGATTCTTGAGGCCCTTTGCTTTGATAAACTCCATCAAGTGACCAAATTGCTCAGCGATGGTATTAACCTTGTTCTCTAATTCCAAGAAACGTCCTTCTATGTTTTCCATCACTTGTTTTGTTCGAGATCGGGTGTTATGTCGGTATTGAGTTCCAATCTTGTCCTTTCGAACTGCAGTGCATGCTTATGAGTGATATGATATGCTATATGAAGATGACATATGGATGCATGAAAAATATGACATGTAAAAAAATGGTCACAAAATTATCACAGTTCTCAAAAGGCAATAGGGTCGAACCTGGTGGAAGGATCTACGTCCATTATATGCATTGGGTGGATTTTGAAATAAAAAGGCCAAGGGTAGGTTCCCGAATCCCTTTTACTAAGTTCTATCGAACTAGAAAAGGCCTAATTCCTTACCCACGAGGGTTATGTAAGGAAGGATTAATTCAGGTCGCTTTCGCGGTTCCATTGGGTGACTAACGCCACACCCGAACAACGCTACTAACCACTACGGTCTAGAGAAAGTGCGGTGACTATTGTCACACACAACTAGCCTTTCCGGGTATTCACAAAAATATGGCTATGAAAAGCTCGGGTGTAGAGCTTGAAGATGCATAATGTAAGAATTAATTACAACACATAACGATTACAAACAAATGGTAGTCGAAAATAAAAATAAAATAAAATCAAGCAAAAAGAAAAATAAAATAAACCCCTTTTGGCGGACTATTCCCGGTGGAGTCGCCACAGTGCGACGAGATTTTCGACAGGAGTTACCACCAATCTATTTGGCTTAGGTCGGTTGGAAACCTAGAAATTACTGGTCTGCATAGGCTCTGGATCCGTTATTGTCAATTATAAACGAAAATTGAAAATTTTCGATTGCCCAAAATCGGTACCATGAGTTTATTTCATATTTTTGCTTGATTTTTATTTATCCTTTTTTTTTTATTTATTAAATGATACACAAAAAAGGTTTAGGCATATTGCCCAAACTGTTAGTTTTGAAAACTCGTGGATGACTTTCCTACAAACATGAGACTGTTAGTGACTTGAATGAAATCTTAAAAAGGCATAGAGATCAAAGTGGGAAAAGGGGAAACAATGGAGGCCTGAATTAATAATAATAACGATAATAATATGGAAAAAGAGAAAAAAAAAAGGAGAAGAACAGAAACGTACCTGCGGTCGCAAGCGTGGAGGAGGAGCCGCTTCGAGTCACGGCGTCCGGGCAGCGTTGGCGGCGGAAAGCGGTGCGGATCAGCAAGGCGGCGGCTGGCGAGGAGATTGGAGGCAACCGGAGCAGAAACGGCAGCCTGAGATGCTTGATCGAACCGGGTCGAACAGTGGGCGGGTAGCGGGTCGGTGTTGATTTCTCCCTCCTCCGACCTCCGTTGGTGAAATTGAAAGCAGATTCCGATTCCTTACGTCGAGACGAACACGATGATACCGAGATTCCGTGACGAGAAGGCCGATTTGGAGATCGAAGGTTTGAGAGCTTTGAAGCTTTAAAGCTTTCTTCTTCGAAAAGGTTTTTTTTTTTTTTTGACTTTGGCTGCTCACTAATTGCTGTTAATTGCTACTAATTCTTTCCTTGGCTGCTCTTTCTTTTTTTTTTTTTTTAGGGTTTAGGTTAATGTTCTATTTATAGGGCTTAATTAGGGTTAGGGTTATAGAGTCCAATTAGGTTAGTATTCCTATTTTTTAGTGGTTTAGATTAAGTTTAATTGTATTAGATGATTTTTTTAGGATTTTCGTAATATTTAATTATTATTTTAAGATAATTATATTTTCCATTTTTTTTCTTCTTTTATTAACATTTTTATCTTCCTTTTTATTTTATTAATATTAATTAAAGATTTTCCCCCCTAAAATTACTAAACATTCAATTAGGTCATTTTACTTTCTTTTCTTCCTTCTTTTTTTTTTTTTAAATTAGTCAAGTTAGGCTTAAATTTATTAATTAGTTAATTGGATTATGTTAGTTGTTAATTACAAATTCGGGTAAAAATCGAGTGTCAACATTAGTATTCTTATTTTTAAAGAATTTTAGACTTTGCTTTTGTCGGGTGAAGTCAGAATCCTTAATTAGTGGCATCGCCCATGATCCAATAGATTCCCTATCTCATTCCCTAAAATAGTATTGTAACAGACCATGTACAGTGCCAAGATATGCATCGCTTTGGGTAGTCGAGAATCCTTAGTGGCATCGCCTGATTCCCTATCTCATTCCCTAAAATAGTATTGTAACAGACCATGTACAGTGCCAAGATACTGTCTGCTTTGGGCCTCAACCCGTACGGATTTGCTTCTACCTGAATCCACAGGTAAAACGCGTCTTGTGGAATTAAGGAGCAACCACCCTTATAAGGCATGCATTACTCCCTTAGTCCCTCCATGTGGGATGAACAACATCATCCACCCCCCTCCAAGGGAGTCAAGTGTCCCCGCTGTAGACACTGTACAACCAGACTCTGATTCCATTTGTAACAGACTGTGTACAGTACCAAGATATTATCCGCTTTGAACCTCAGTCCGCACGGTTTTGCTTCTACCTGAATCCACAGGTAAAACGCATCTTGTGGAGTTAAGGAGCAACCACCCTTATAAGACATGCATTACTCCCTTAGCCCCTCCATGTGAGATGAACAACATCATCCACCCTCCCTCAAAGGGAGTCAAGTGTCCCCGCTGTAGACACTGTACAACCAGACTCTGATTCCATTTGTAACAGACCGTGTACAGTACCAAGATATTATCCGCTTTGGACCTCAGTCCGCACGGATTTGTTTCTACCTGAATCCATAGGTAAAACGCATCTTGTGGAGTTAAGGAGCAACCACCCTTATAAGACATACATTACTCCCTTAGCCCCTCCATGTGGGATGAACAACATCATCCACCCTCCCTCAAAGGGAGTCCAGCGTCCCCGCTAGCACATGGACATTATACAACCAGGCTCTGATACTATTTGTAACAGACCGTATACAGTGCCAAGATATTGTCCGTTTTGGGCCCCGGACCCGCACGGATTTGCTTCTACCTGAATCCACAGGTAAAACGCGTCTTGTGGGATTAAGGAGCAACCACCCTTATAAGGCATACATTACTCCCTTAGCCCCTCCATGTGGGATGAACAACATCATCCACTGGTTGTACAGTGTCCATGTACCAAAGATTAGACCTATATGGTTAAGGTTGAATTAGCCTTTGTTAGGCGTTATTTAGAGGTCTTTTTTTGGGCACTTTGATGGTATTGGGATGTTATTTATTGGTTTTTATAGGAGTTTTATGAGGCTTGTATTCAGTGGCGGGTGTAGAATTTTTGACATGCGGGTGCACAATTTCTCTTATATTTCTTAAGTTTTTTGGATAAAAAAATCTGCTAATCTAAAATTTTCACAATATATACCCTATATTTCCTATGATTTTAACACACACACATATATATAATGACAGTAAAAGTTATAAAAAGAAGTGCTTATTGTGGCGAGAATGTTGTTAGACTAGATAATATTTAATATATATGGATTATTTAATGTCAAGTATTAAGTCATAATTTATTTAAAAGTTGAAAGTGTAATAATTTTGTAAATCAATTTGAATAACATAGCAAAATATTCCGATTTTATAAAATAGTGAACTCATATATATGTTAGAAGACAAACAATTTGTTTTATCTAAGTTTTATCTAATAATGGTTAGCCGATTTATGAATATTTAGAATTAATTTTATCAAAACTTTAAGATTTGTGTGATAAAATAACAAGTTTTATGATTTCAATAGAAACTAGACATAGTTCAAAGACTGCATAAGTAATTTACCTAATTCTTCCTCATATGATATGATGGGCCACAGCCCACAGGACTCGTCTGCTCGCTCGTTGCTAGCCTTTCTTTTTTTATTGGTTCTAAATGTCAGTTAACCCTCAAACTTTGTATTTGTTTTTAAAATGATCCCTCTACTTTATTTATATAAGAAAATACTACCACTGCGATCATAATTTGTAGAATTTTATTGGAGGCACGTGCCCCCACGTGCCCCCATTGTGGACCCGCCCCTGCTTGTATTGGGTGGAGTAATTATTTGATTAGGAGTTTTATTCTCAAAATTTTCTTTGAGGATTAAGGTGTATTTCTTGTTTTCCTTTTATTATTAATAAAAAAAATGTTGCTGTTAAAAAAAATCTTGATGTTTTCAGTTTTGCCCCTGGCGCAGATAGTGGATGAAAGAATACTTAAGAATAAAAAAAATCTCTCTCAATAAGATGATTGGTAATGTTTAGGTCCAAGATCATATATAGAAAAGATCATGAGGCAAACGAGCCCTTTATATTTTTCAAATTTAATAACTAATCCAGTAAGTTCTAAATTATGTTATTGGCACACTTATAAGTATGATCTCGACAAAATTTATTCTGACACCAAACAAAAATATATACTCTACTTTTCTACTATGATAACCTTACATTCATGATATTTTCAGATGATCAATTAAATGCGATTCCAGAAGACAATAATTATGATTTAGAAGGTAATTTTAACTATTTGGACTGTTAATGGAGTAATCATTAATGGAGGAACAATAAAGGGCTATTTGAGATGGATAAAAAATAATGTCTCAGGACTCAAGAGGTGTTAATGATTTTGTAGGGGCATTTTTTAAGCATGTTTTGTTTGAGATTTTGAGATATGACATTTTATCCCGAATTTTTTTCCTATATTTTTCATCCGGCATAAAATTGTGTAACTCACAATTATTACTTTTTCTGTCCATTTTTATTGTAACATTTTCATTTTAAAGACGTACATAAATATTTGTAACATTTTATTATTTAATAAAAAAAATTTAAGTAAATTTATTAATTTATCTTTTCAACTCAACTATTTTTTATTTGTTTATTATTGGATTTATTTGTTTATTATTTGATTTGAGACTATTGAAAGTGGATTTTGTCTCTTATCTTATATTTTATTATATGATTTGACACCAATAACTCCACTCACTTAACCCAATTAACTTTATTATTTTAAAGGTATTTTTATCAAATTTTTTTTTACTCACCTTAATCCTTGTGTCATATAAAAAAGATTACAAAAACTAAGGGACAAAGAGAGTATTAATAAAAATTATTATTGATTTTCAAAAGAAAACAATTTGATTTAATCATTTTTGGTCTTGAAGAATTGTGAGTTTGATAGGGGTGTGTTCGCAAATGCAAACTTCCAATTTTATTTTCACAAACTTTAAATCATCTTCTTAAATCACATTTTCTTACTATCATTTTTTCTTCTCATAAACGTCACATTCACATTTAAAAAACACAATAAACTTTTTTCACGTTTACCATTCAATATATATTGAGCTTTCTCAAATTATGATATAGAAAATACTCCTATATTTCAGTTGAAAAAAGAGAAATTTAAATTAGGGGGTTTAATTAATTAGGTATAGATTTTATTGTTTAATTAATGTGGAAATTGAGGAATTTTGTATATGACAATTTTGTTGGTGATGGTATTATTCAGGAAATGAGCTAGGGCCAGAGTCAGACCAACTTATGCTCCAACTCATTGACTGCTCCTGCTATATCTTATTTCCAGAAGGCGACTGTGAAGATGAGACAACCTTCAATGAGTGTGAGAATCTGGTACCACCAAAGGTCAACGGATATGAACAGTGCTGGGACGATAACCGCGGTTGCTGTGAACCCCAATTCGCACAAATTTGACCTAATAATACTTTCTTCCTCTCACAAAAACTGTTATGTTTGAGTTTTATATTTTTAGTTACATTGTTTGACTTCAAATTTCAATAAGAAAATGAGTGAAAAAAATTCAAAATACAGTCTATGTAAAAAATATTTTAGATTTCAAATTATGAGAACATATGAAATATTTAATTTTATATGTATAAAGTTCATAAAAATAAATTATAAATTAAATATTGGAAAGAGAAACAAAATGAAAAATTATAAATCCTCCTCCACCTTCTTCTTCTTCTTTCTTTCTTTCTTTGAACAGTCCATGCAGCAGAAAAAGGAAACAAGAAAAACGGAGACAAGCCACTTCTTCCTCAGATTTGAGCTAGCCTTCCATTATTCTTTCATTTCTTCATCTGTCTCAAGATTTGGACCAATGTGATGCAAGCTCGCCAGATTTGAGCTCGCCTTCCATCCTCCTCCTCCTCCTCATTTTGTTCTTTTCTTTTGTAGATCTAGGTTTTGTTTCTTTTTAAAATCTTGTTTTGTAGGGGTCTCTGGGTTCAGGGTTGCATATTGAACTCCACCAACGCCGCTCGGCTCACCGTCTCTACCGCCCATCACTGCCGGAATCTAGGTTTTGGATGAATCCGAAAGATTTTATTAATCCGGATTCATCCAGTTTTTTTCTTCCGAAAATGTGTAATGTGGCCAAAGCAGCATTAAGAACTACGGAAAAACTGCATTAGACGATTTACTACGGGCTTATATAATGTGGTTTCTACCGCGGCCAATTTCGCAGTATTTACCACGGTTCTAATGCGGATTGGCCGCATCAATTGTTGCTTCGGCCATGTAGTGAACGTGCACCCATTTAATCCACAAACTTACTTTATCTACTACCAATCTCCAGATTTGTTTAGCTTAAAAGATAAATTCCAAGCCACCAGACCATACACCTCTAATCCCCCTTGATTTTTCCGCGCACACTTTTTTCCATGCCACTAAAGCCTTTTTTGAATCCACTGAACCTCCCCACATAAACACCCTACACCTTTGCATGATTGTACTTGTATGTATCTGCTTAAATTATTACTTGGATATTTTACTAGTAAAGTACACCGGTGGTCCCTTAGCTTTTAATTTCATTCTATTGAGGTCTCTTAAATTATTACTTGGATATTTTACTTCCTCCCCATCCAATTTAATAGTGCATTAGTTGTAATATTTTTTCGATTTTACCCTTAATATAAATAAAATAATTTTGAATTGTGTAAAATTGGTGGAAAGATGAACTAATAAACTTTATTTGAAATTGTGCTGAATTTATGAAAAAAGGAATTAAAATAAGATAATATGAAAAATGAGGCAGAAAAAAAATTCTGAAAAAGAAAAGTACAAATTATTTAGGGGAACTTCTTGAAAAGGAAAACATAACAATTAAAAGGAATGAATAGGGGATGAATGAGTATATCTTATTTGGGCCTAGCTAGCTATTGGTTTCTTTTTTTGGCTAAAATACACTTTGTTACCGTTTGTCAACTCGGACAGTTCAGGAGGATCTGAACTACAACTCGGTTCAACTCAGGACCCCAACTATCACAAATCGGACATCTTAAGCCCTTGACCAAGGGGAAAGGAACACTAATACAATGTTGGTGGTGCTGCTGCTGACGGGGCAAACAAAGAAGGTGGTGGCGCTGATGCTGGTGGTTCGTGATCAGCGAGTGAATAGGGGAATATGGGCAAGATGAATGAGTCAGATTTAAGCCGGAAAAGACTAACATCATGCTCATCTCGACTCTTTCTCTTGATTTTTGTTCATTGTTATCTCAAACTTCTACAAAAATTTACAATTCACTTCTCAAACTTTTAAAAATTTACATTTTAATCATTAAACTTTTAAATATTACTCCATCTGCCTCAAGAATCTTGCAACACTTTGATTGGGACCGAGTTTTTATGCACCCAAACTTTTGCCTTGACTTTTCATATTCATCCCTAGGTGTAGCGACGTGATTTTTGACGGGAGTCGCCACCAATCTTTTTGTCTTAGGTTGATTGGAAACCTAAAAATAGTCTACGGAAAAATCTGGATTCGTTTGTCAGTTACGCACAAAAAGTAAAAACTTTCGAGCGTCCAAAATTGGTACCACAGGTTCTTTTTAGATCTTTACTTGATTTTTTAGAAATTTAATGAAAGTGAGACATAAAGAAAAAGATCAATAAAAACACTAAAACGGAAAATATTTTTAGTAATTTACATAGTTAATAAAATTCAAAATATCTTGAAAATGTAATTAAAACCATTTAGATTGACATAACAACAAGAAAATACTAACTAAAATACAAAAGGTATAGGCCTAGTGCCCTGTTTGTCAAGTTTTAAACTTGTTGGAGGACTGAAATGAAACTTGTAGAAAAGTGATGGTTTAAGTAGAACAAGGAAACAAGAAATGGGCTGAAAGAGAGTTTTACCCCAAAAAATTAAAATGAAACCGGATCTTCTTCTTCGATGAGCTGGATGCGGCCGGCGTGCGAGACGGCGGCCGACAGTTGAGACTGAAATTCGACGGCGGAGCTGAAGCGGATTGGCTCGGCAAAGGGAGGTGGATGTGATGGTGGTGATTTCGTGGTAGATCGAGCTTCTGTTGAGGAGGAAACGTGGTCCATGCCGGAAACGTTTCTTCCACGTTTTCTCCTCTGTCAAGTCATCTCCGGCGGATTGGAAATGTTGGATGGCTCCGTCTTGATGTGACGGAGCTAATGGTGGTGGAAGTTGGTGATGAAGGGCTGAAAATCGGAGAGGATGAAGGAGAGGCCGGCGGTAATTTCGCTCGATGGTATTTTTGTTGCCGCCCTCTTTTCTTCAATTTTTTTTTGCTTTATTTCCGAAGGATGGATTGACAAGAGCTAGGAACAATGAGGATGGAGTCTGAAGATGACTTTGATGGATAGATGAGAAGTAGCAGAGGCGTGAAGATGGTGTGATGAAGCTCGGCGGATAAGGCCGATCGAGCACGAGCTCCGCTCCGTTCTTTTCCTCTTTTTTTTTAAAGTCTATTTTCTTCTTTTGATCTTTATTCTTTTTCTTTTTAATAGAAAAACACACTTAAATTATAGAATACAAAAAAAGAACCAAAATGATAGGAACAATGATAAAAAATACATAAAATGACGGAAATAATAGAAGTACGAAAAAAATGAAAAGTGACAAAAACACATGAAATTATAAAAATGACAAAAGAACGAAAATGAAAAAAAGTTCAAAAAATAACGAAAATAACAAAAGCATATGAAATAATAAAAATGACAACACTAAGTGAAATAATAAAATAACAAAAGTGAAAAAAGTACCTAAAATAAGGTAAATATCACATAAAATAACGAAAATGGCAAAAAATATGTAAAATAATGAAAATTACAAAAATCACATAAAAATGAAAAAAATAACGACATAAATCACATGAAATAAAAATACGAAAAGATCTAAATTACTAGTCCGGACAAAATTGAGTGTCAACACTAGGCAACTTGCACAACACCCTGTACAATTGCAGAACCAACCAAACAACAAAAATCACCCATTCATGATAAATCCAACACAAAAACTCAATAGTTATAAATCTGAACAGAGAATTAATTAAAATAGAGAAAAGATAGATATCCATCAAGATATGTTTTGATGGCTATAGATTATAACCCAAGGTGAAGGGTGAAGAAGGAGCGGGCCAGTGGTCACTATTGAAGGAAAGCTTCATCACAAACAAGGTTGTGCTCACCGGAGGAGGTGTTTCTTGCGCTCGTGTGGTGCTCATTTGTGGATGGGTCATGCTCTTTGGATGGGGAATGGTCTACTACGGAGTTGCTAACAAGGGAGGATTTCTGATGGTGATGCTTGAAGAAAGGATGTTGGTAGTTAATTTTGGTGGGTAAAGGGCGGAGGTGCTTAGGAGAGAGGATGAGTGCAAAAGTAGATATGCAGATGGGTTGGTGAGAATGGGAAAGTGAGAAGATAGTTAAGGATACACTACGTGGAGAGGAGGGCGATTATTGTGGCCCTCAACGCAGTTGGGCCGTGGTAGCTATTGCGGCGAGGGCCCCAGTAATTGCCGTAGTAAAAACGGCCGCAGTTTCTCGAGCACTGCGGCTGAGGCCATGGTGCGTACTGCGGCCTCACCACGCAAGAGGCCGCAATAACCATTTTCAATAATTAATAAAAGGTGGATGAATCCGGATGAAATTCATTTGGATTCATCCACCTGTTCCCAGAATGCCCAAAAATCGGCAGCCAAGGAGGAGCAAGTGGCGATGGCGTCAGTGGAGTAGCGAAGAAGAAGAAGAAGAAGAAGAAGGGAAATAACAAAAATAAGAAGAGAGAAGGAAAAGAGAAAGAGAGAAGAAGAAAATGAAGGAAAGAAAAAAACTAAGAAGAAGAAGAAGAAGAGAAGGAAAGAAGAATCTCTTGAATGATGAACTCAGACGATGTATTACATCCTCCAAAATGATGCCCTCCGTGCATCAAACGATGCACTCAATGGATCAAATGATGTTTCGATGCAAAATGATGCTTTTGTAGTGCAATGCGATGTTTCTTTCGTTGAAAATCTATCTTTTTCCATGTATTTCAACCGATATTCCTCAAATTTATCATTAAATGACATTAATTGGTATTATTAACTTCATTCTAATAGTTTTGAGCATTATTTGTATGTAATGCGTGGTTACATCATTTTTATAAAAATGTGCATCATAATGAGTCGATGGTACATCATAAAGACATGTACGCACATCATAATTCTGTCATATGCAGTAGGTTGCAGCTGACGAAATGGTGCTGAGAATGGAGCGATGGCAGCTAGGGAAGTGATTGCCTGCTCCGGCACGGTTGATTGCGGCCTCTGCCTCGCCGGAGCTCCGTCGTTCATCCATTTTGCTTGAAACGTTATGGGTTGTGTTTTGGGTAAATATTTTTCCGCCAAGGATCGAGGGAGGCATCGTCATCGCCGTCGCCAAAGTTTCGGTGTTCCGTCTATGGCCGATGGTGTCCGACGAAGATGGAAGGCGATAAGCAGAGAAAATGGAATCGCGTGGAGTTTGGGAAAAGCGATTCCGATGAAGTGATGAGGCCGTCAGATGAGTAGATGAAGTAAAAGGATTGAGGAGATCATAATTTTGTAAATATTTGGAATGAGGCACAGTTTAGGCACAGGTTAAGGGTGACCCACTGTATCCTAAACCATCGGGCAATAACTAAGGTGGGAGCAAGGACGTAGTGTCGATTGATCTTCAAACTTTAAAAAATTTACATAATGATTATCAAGATTTTCAAAATCTTACAAAATGATCCTCAAACTTTTATAAAATTAAAAAATGATCCAAAAGTCACACATTCAGTACCGATTTTTGTCAAAAAATTAATTGAAGGAATTTTTTTTTTTAAATGACACTTTAATCAATATGCATGAAACCCTTGATACTACCCTCATTTCCACCGCTCACAGCTTCACATCTCAATCATTATTGCTGCCTTCCTCGCACACATTGTTCACCGTGACAACCATCACGGCTCCCCTATACTTAAACATCTTTACCAAATTGTTTTCCACATACAAGTGTTTTCAGAAAACTAATTTCAAAAATTGCAATTGGAAAATGAAAACTGGAAAAAGAAAAGAGAAAACTATTCTATTTTCTAAGACTAAACGTCACTTAAACATCTTTACCAAAGTGTTTTCCACATACATGTACGGTTGCTAATGAAAAGGAAATCATTAATTTATCTTTAGCTAGACTAGTAATTAATTGATCACTGATAATTAATCTTTAATTTCAGCGTAAGTTCCAATCTCCGGCAAGTCTGTCTGTTAATAATGATAATGATGCAAAAAAATTCTCTGTAGAAAAGAGCGATTGCACAATAATTATTAATTGATGCCACTCAATCTGGAATAATATTACCGTGATGCTAATTGACGATGTCTTCGTCAACGCTACGATCAGCAGGCGGTACAGTTACAAGTATTTTGTTTTTTTAATAGCACAATTAGTATTAAACATTATATCTACTAGATAAATGATCAGAGCTACCATACAAAACAATTCTCTTTAAATGTGTTTCTTTTAAATTAAAGGCCAATGGAACAATTAAAACATCTGCTTAAAGTAAAACAAGATGGGCGTCCTTAGATTGCTGTTGACGGTACTGCTTGCTGGGACGCTTCTCCATAATTATATGCCGGCCGTTGTGTCTCCGGCGATGATTCAACAGAGCAAGCCCGGCTGTCCTTCACGCTGCGGCGACGTCGAAATCCCCTACCCCTTCGGCATGAACAAGGACTGCTACCTAAATGAGACGTTCGCCGTCGACTGCACCAATTCCGTGCCATTCACGACCGAGGGCATCCGAATCCTCAACATATCGACGGCGGAGGCCGAGTTACGAATCTTGAACATGATAAACCGGGACTGTTACGACTCCAATGGAAATTGCACTTCCTACGACGTCGCTTCGCTTCTCATGAACCCGAACTTTCTAGTCTCTGGTATTGTTAAATTTTGTGTGAATAATATCTCCAAATTAAACTAGCTCTCATATCATGTAGAATAGCTTTGATATCATGTACTTCCTTCATATTGATACATTTGATTTTCATGTTTCAAGTTTCAATATCTCCAAATTACATTTTTTTATATAAAATTTAAATTTCAAATTATGATATACATGAATTTTTTAACATTATATGTCTAAATATTCATGAAAAAATCATATATTGAACACTATAAACAACAAAATATATGTATCAATTTTTTGATTACAGAGAAGTAGAATTCATAATGTAACTTTGAAAAGAAGAATACCATTGAACATCATAGAAATTTCACACAAATATAATTTTTTATAGGTACCAAAAACAAGTTCATGGCCGTCGGCTGTGACACCTACGCCATCATCACCGGGTGGAAACAAAACGACTGGTTCAACACCGGGTGCATGTCCTTCTGTTACAAAGAGGAGAGCGTCAAGGATGAATGCACCGGTGTCGGGTGCTGCCAGACACAGATACCAGAGAATCTGAGAAGAGTCAATTTCCGGATCGCCAGTTATTATAACCACGTGAATGTTTCATCCTTCAACAATTGCAGCTACGCGTTCATCGTCGAAAATGACTTCAAGTTTTTGGCCAAGTATGTGAGAGGGTTCGGCAAGGAGGATAGCGTTCCTATGGTGGTGGATTGGTCGGTCGGAGACCGAAGTTGCGTGGAGAAGAATAACACGTCGGTGGTTTTGTGCAGAGGGAATAGCTCGTGTGATGAGTCGTTTGCCGGGCCGGGTTACCGGTGCAAGTGTTGGCCCGGTTACGAAGGGAACCCGTATCTTGATGGCTGTTTCGGTATGACTTTTAAGATAATATTTTCCTTCTAGCCGAGTAAGAGAAAAGTCTAATTCCTACACATGTCATGGTTTTAGTGGTTGATGTCGTCACAGTTAATTACGAGGCTATCACTGTTAATTACGGAAGTGACAGTTCTTCTGTATATAACAACGATGGAATCAACCACTGACAACATGACATGTGTGGAAGAAGGATGACCTTTTCCTCCTACCACCCGGTTAGGAGAAAAATATTTTCCAATTGTTGATTACTACATAGCAATAAATTTGTTTACTACGATTATATTTATATGTGTTGATCAGATATGGATGAGTGTTTGAATTCGGACCTAAATAATTGCACAAGCAAATGCATTAACATTCCTGGAAGTCACATGTGTTCTTGCCCCAATGGATATCACGGCGACGGGATTCGGGGCGGTGCAGGCTGTAAACCAAATCCAGCAAAACTGGTTCAAATGTCTCTAGGTATGGTTATGTTCTTTCGCTTATTTCATTATTATTATTTTTTAATCCAGATAAATATTTTACTCCTTTTCTTCCATCTAATTATAATTTCCAATGGAGTATAGCATTAACAAATCCGGCACAGGCCGGCTTTGTGTGTGTGTATATATATATATATATATATATATATATATATATACACGTACAATATTCTTTCTTTCTTTCTTTATTAATTTAATTCAATGAGCTTGTGTATCGTATATGACCGGCTCTTCCTTATTATAGCTAGATCTTTGTAGCAATTACGCTTGCCTACAAACATAAAGGTCAAAGTCGGCAATTCAAAAAAAAAAAAAAAGCACTATAAACCAAATGTAGCAAAAAATGAAGAATAATTGTTCAAAAATATAATGAAGAATAAAGTCATATATTCTACCACTCGATGTTTGCCAAAACGTAACGGATTTTCTTAATTACATAAAAGGTCGAAAACTATAATCCAAAACTCAACTGTATATAAGGATTGAGATTATTTTCACAAACTAGGAAATCAGCAGTCTCTTATAAAATAGTTCCATTAACAAATTATTTTTTTCAAGTTTAAGTGCATGCTGTTATTGATAGGGAAAAAAGCAATGCATGAGGTCGAGAAAGGAGAAAAAAAATACTGGAATATAAATTAGTGTCTAGACAATCTATTAGCATGTGTACATACTTTGGGTGATGATACAATGCGCTTAGAAATGAAGTGCATTTAGAGCATTTATAGAAATGCTAGCTAATTTTAAGTTAAATTGTGGTAAAAAATGATAACAAAACTATTTTGACTACCGAATTTAATTATAATTGTTACCGTAGGAATACTAGCTATTATAGGTAGTCACTTTTATTATTATGTTGAAATCAATCAATTACATTTATGGTTAGCAATAAATTATCTCTCTTCATTCTCAAAGTTGGAGAGTCAGAGCATCTACAACAATACTAGCCATCACACTCCTAAATCAAATATAACTAGCAAAAATAGAAAAAGTAGATAAATTTGTGATCCCACAATACTAGCTATCACACTAGCCATAATAGCTTTAGCTATTTGGCTCTCCAAATTTGGGAGTGAGGCGAGAGATTTTATTGCTAGCTATATGATAAATATGGTTGATTTCAAATCAATAATAAATGTCATTAGCTATAATAGCCAACAATGATGCAATAACAATGTTAAACTCACTAGCCAATATAGTTTTTTTTGTCATTTTGAGTACAATTTAACTTAAAATTAGTTAGCATTGTTGTAAATGCTCCAAATAGAAAAAGTTATTATGGCTAGTGTGAAAGCTAGAATTAATTGTTGGATTAGAATTTTGTCCATTTTTTTTTCTATTTTTGTTAGTTATATTTGACTTGAGAGTGTAATGACTAGCATTGGTGTAGATGCTTAGCTGCTAAAAAATGTATCGGCTAACTATTTAACTTCTATTCTTAATTATACAATACAATATTTTTTTGATACACTTAATTATACATTATTAAATAATTGCAATGGGTCCATCATAGTATTATTAGCAATTTGATTTTTAATAATCACCTTATAATTGTAGATACAATTGCAATGGTATCACTGATTTAGTAGTGCTTCAATATTTTGTTGGTGAAGAAATAGTATTAAACTTTAATTTGGCAATGCAGGTATAGGCATTTGTTCTGTGGTCTTGCTTCTTATGATCTCCTGGCTTTACTTGACTCTCAAGAAAAGAAAGCTAATCAAACTTAAAGAGACGTTCTTCAAGCAAAACGGCGGTCTAATGCTTCAACAACGACTTGCCCGGCGAGATTCAAGTACCAAATCGGAGACGGCCAAAATCTTCACGGCGGAGGAGCTCAACAAGGCTACCAATAACTACGAAGAGTCTCAGATCGTCGGAAAAGGAGGCTACGGTACCGTGTACAGAGGAATTCTAGCAGACGGCACACTGGTCGCCATTAAAAAATCCAAGGTCGTGGACAAGACGCAAACCGAACAGTTCATAAATGAAGTCGTCGTCCTCTCGCAGATCAATCACCGGAACGTCGTGAAATTGCTGGGCTGTTGCTTGGAGACGGAGGTTCCGTTGCTGGTCTACGAGTTCGTCACCAACGGAACGCTTTTCGACCATTTGCATAGAGACAGAGGACCCTGTATTCCTTGGAGCACACGCTTGGGGATTGCGACGGAAACCGCCGGCGTTCTCTCATACCTCCACTCTGCTGCTTCAACTCCGATCATCCACAGAGACATCAAGACGACGAACATACTCCTTGACGATGGCTACACGGCTAAAGTCTCGGATTTCGGAGCCTCACGGCTCGTCCCGATGGACCACATGGAGCTATCAACAATGGTACAAGGCACGCTAGGGTATGTTGAAGATAAATACTCCTGTCACTTAAAAGTTGCTCAAATTTGATTTTCAAGTTTGTGTTTGACTAGAATTTTCAAAATTATAAACAATTAGTTTAAAAAATTCTTATAAAATATACTTCCTGAACACATTTTCTTTTTGGGTTACTCTCAAAGTTACTAAACTATTCCTACTTTATCTTTATGTTTCCTTTTTTTATCTCATTTTTTGTGCACTTTCAACTGAAAGGTAATTAGGTAAACATATACAAAAGTCTTACATTCCCTTTAATCTTCATGCTCAATCAAACTCTTTAATCTATTGGAGACGGATGTAGTATTGAATAAGTTTAAGAATTTATCCACATATACATATTTTTTAAGCAATTTTTTAACAAATTATTACTTTAGAAAATTTGAGTCAAACACAAACTTCAAAGTCAAATTGGAGCAACTTTTAAGTGAAGCGAGTATCAGACTATTTAGAAATTGTGTTTAATTAGGATTATGAAAATATATATTCCTTAGGATTTCTATGTTAACAGGTACCTAGACCCGGAGTACCTGCACACGAGTCAGTTGACGGAGAAGAGCGACGTGTACAGTTTTGGTGTGGTTCTCATTGAGCTTCTCACGGGAATGAAGGCGCTGGCTTTTGACAGGCCGGAGGAGGAGAGAAGTCTAGCCATGCACTTTGTATTGTGTCTGAAAGAAGATCGGTTGTTCGACATAGTTCAGAAGCAGATGGTGGAGGAGGTTAACAAGGAGCAGATCAAAGGTGTGGCCATGGTGGCGAAGAGCTGTCTGAAGTTGAAAGGGGAAGAGCGACCGACGATGAAGGAAGTGGCGGCGGAGCTTGAAGGGTGGCGGTCGCCAATGAAGCATCCGTGGGGCTGCGGTGGATCGGAATCAAACGCAGAGGAGGCGTTGTTAATCAATCTTGACTCGTTGGAGGATTATAATTACGGAGATAGCAATTTTTGTGATTTGAGTGGCTGTCATGAGAATTCAAGGAGATCAATCATGTCTCCTTTGGGGAATGGTAGATGATATGGGGCCATTGACGGTCTGTCATAGCTCGAGAAGATAATGAAATCGAGGCTTTGTATGTAGAAGTAATTATTGGGGTCATCATCCATAATTTAAGAAGTCTAAGATGTGTTTGGTTATTTCAAAAATAATGCATTAAATAGACTATCATATACTTGGTCATTCTCATAGGTATAGTAACATATTGATATCGATTTGATACGGAAATTAAAGTAATAAATTTGAGCTTTTGATTTTCTCACATCACATTTTTTTATACTTCGTATTCCATTATGTGAGACGCAGTGTTGTTGAGAAAATCGGATCAGATCGGGCGGTTGAATCATGAACCGGTTGGTTGGCTGGTCACTCCAGATTTCAATTCTGATGCAATAGGCCAATAACCGGGTCAAAGCCAGTAGGACTGAATAAAACTAGTAGAACCAGCTAGCCAGAGAATCGGTGGTTCAATTTTTCAAAAGATCATTATTTTTCCTGAAAATTTACTCTAAACCCACCAAGGTTTGATACTAATTGTTGTTTGTCCCAAATTTGTAGTAAGTTTACATTGTACTTCATTGATCTATTTAAATTGTGTAACAATACCTTTATGAAACTATTATACATCTTAATATAAATGTAAAATTTCAAATTATTTTACTGATCAATTTATTATGAACATATATAAGTTCATATCACCTATTGCTATTTTAGTGTAGAAAATATGCATTATCTTATAACAACTAATAAAGACGGCTAGCTAATTCTAATAAAATAACCGGTTGAATTGGTGGGTTAATGGTTGAACGAGGTGAGAAACGAATCGAGCCTGTTCGAGCTTGGCTCGAGCTTGAGCTTAATCGAGTCTCACGATCCGAGCTTCACGAGCTTCGAGCTCGAGCTTGAGCTGTTTTTAAGGTTCATATATTAAACAAGTCGAGCCCGAGCTTCAGAGGTTCGGCTTGAGCTGGCTCGCAAGCTTATACGAGCCTGAGAAATAAGCCGAGCCGAGCCAAGTCCAAACCTGGTAGATTCGAGCTCGAGCTTTAAAAATTTAACCGTATTTTCTTAAATTAATGTAATATATCTCAATAGTTTTCGAGCTTTACGAGTCGATTCGAGCCTAATCGAGTCTAAAGAGTTACTCACTAATCGAGCAGAGCTCGAGCCCAAAAAATCAGGCTCGATAAAGTTCGAGTTGAGCTCAAACCAATCCTAATTTTCACGAGCTCGAGCTCGAGCCTGGCAGGTTCGGGCTCGGCTCGTTCTCACCCCTACCGTGAACTAGTGCCTGAACTGTTCGCTTTCAATTTAGTTTTTAAAACATAATTGAGATGACGTTTGTTCATTGTATGCGCGCAGAAATGTCCACACAAAAAAACTCCCTCTGTCTCATTAAAATTACAACTTTTGTTTTGTCTATTTTACGATTTAATCTATGATTTATCTTTATGAAATTTTAGACATGTAGTTAAATGATTTATATGTTTCTCATAATTTTCAATATATAATTTCTAGATATATTTTTTAAGAATTCTTTTCAATGTTTATCCTAGTAAAATTTTGGATCAAACATGCGATATAAAACACTAACGTCAAATACCACAATTTCTATGGGACAGGGGGAGTAATTGCAATCACACCACCCTAGTGAGGTTGAAATGAATAAAGAAGAGTTTGAAAATTACAATAGGACTTTAGGACTTTTCTGGAAGGAGTCCAATGGAGTCTACTAATTTGTAAAATTGTGCCAAAGAGCTTCATGTCCCTACTGATTTGTAAAGCCCCTTCACCTACAATTCAATGAATATCAAAATAGAGAAAAAGGAAGTGAATGATCTTAAAAATAAAAATTGACTGGAGATAAAAAGAAGAAATTCTTTTCCAATGATAGAATCATCCTGTGCTGCAAACTATACTAGATACAAGATGCGGATTTAAGGAGAAGGAATCTAAGGCAACAAATGAATCTATCGAGATCTAAAAGAGAGAAGAGAGAGATTGATTAGGGGCTAAAGTGGGGTTCTACCAGTTGTGAGAACTTGACCACGTACGTCTAGATCTGAGAACGTGTCGATCTTCAAGTATCACGGAATGAAAACGATCAGCGTGCGAGAGTCGGGGGCGGTTGGCGATGTTAGAGTAGCGGCAGGCAGCGGCTGACGAGAAGGGACTGACACTACGTAGTTGCAGCTGATGTTGTAATGCACGGAGTAGCGCCCTGGGCGTTACTGTGGGGCCGAAAATCGTCGTAGCGCACAAGGCATTACTGAGAGCGCTACCGGGCAGAGTCTGTCAGAGCTAGTAGCACCCTGGTAATGCCTTTGTGCGTTACTGTGGGGCCAAAAATTGTCGTAGCGCCCAAGGCATTACTAAGGGCGTTACCGGTTAGAGCTTGTCAGAGCTAGTAGTGCCCTGGTAATGCCTTTGTGCGTTACGGCCGTTACATTATAAACGTACCCCTTCCCTTTCCCCTTCATTTGCAGACGTCTTTGGTTAGAGTTAGTAAATTCAAAACCTTCAGCCATTTCCTCTGCGCTCAGTCCCTCCCACTCTTCTTCCATTATCTTTCTTCCACTCTGTAGTGTACGCTGCCAATCTGATGAGGCCATTTTAGGTTTTGATTTGGAGGAAATATTTATTGGATTAGATTGAAGATGAAATTGTTTTCCTCATAAAATTACTGATTTTGGCACTTCAGGTCATTTTGGGGCAAGATGTAATAAAAGGAGAAGTTAGAGGATCAAAATGGCAAAACTTCTTATTCGGATGATCACTAGGTGGTCACCTGAAATCCTGGAGCTGAATGAGTTGGAAATATTTATTGGATTAGATTGAAGATGAAATTGTTTTCCTCATAAAATTACTGATTTTGACACTTCAGGTCATTTTGGGGCAAGATGTAACAAAATGAGAAGTTAGAGGATCAAAAAGGGCAAAACTTCTTATTCAGATGATCACTAGGTGGTCACCTGAAATCCTGGAGCTGAATGAGTTGATCACCTTGTGGTCACCTCAAACCATCCTGAGTGAATGAGTTGATCACTGGTGGTCACCTAAAATCCAGGAGTCTCAAACCATCCGGAGTCAAGCGAGTTGATCACCCGGTGGTCACCTAAAATACGAGATCATCAAGTTGTAGAGTCTTTGGAGTTGGTGATCACCTGGTGATCATCACGCCAGGTGATCACCGGGTGGTCAACTAGTGTCGAGAATCAATCCTGACCATTGATCCCTTTAATGAATCAATCCTAGCCATTGGTTAATAACTTGCCCTACATAAAAGAGAGGCCTCATCTCAGCAGTAGAGGACGATCAGTTGCAGCAGCCAACATTTCTCAAAGAGCACAACAAGCACAAGAAGAATAGTTGGAGGGAGAGCACCATTCAGACTTGATTTCTCCATTATTTCGCGATTAAGTCTAGGGTTTTCTCTCATTTTCTGAGTAGATTATATTTCTAAACTCAGATTTTGTTAATTTCTCATTCTCTCCATATTTTTAGCATTTGGTCAAGTTGAGCTCAAATTCCACCATGGATATGGTATACTCATATTTCTTTTCATTTATGGTGTTCATTATCATGAGTAGCTAAATTCCTATTATCTCTTAGGAATTAGTGAAACTTGGATTATGGGTATATAATATTTTTGATGAATGGATATTGTTTGATAATTTATATTTGTGTTTCTCTGAATTTATTGATTAAAGACCTTGAGAGAGGATTAATCTTGACATGATTAGACTTAGACATAAGTTAATTATGTTAGATCGTAGAGAAATGCATGTTAGGTTAATTATAGAACGAAAGTTCATAATTAACATAGGAGGAAAATTGATTAATTAACAATAAGTTAGGATGCAAGACATTGTGGCTAATTTATTTCTAAATACTCTTGAGAGAGGGGTTTAGACACAATATATTTTCCTACATAAATCCGAACAATATCCATGAATGTTTATGAGCCAAATTATAATCCATGTACCCATAATCCAAGTGGAGCAAAATTTCTATGAGGTAATTTAATTTTATCACATGTTGTAATCACCCAAGTTCTAGCTCTAGTGTAATTGCTTAATCAATTTAATTATCGTTCTTGCATGTTAGTGTAATCCCCACCAACCATCCAATCAATTTCTTAGCTTAGTTTCCTTTTAATTCACACACAAAACACACAGAAATCCAAGTCCCTGTGGTTCGACCCGGTACTCACGGTTTTATTACTCTTGTGGTGAGTCACTGTCACTATCACACTCACAAATGCCATTACCTTAGACCCATCACCCGGGAGACCAAAGACTCCGGCGGAAGCCGCTTCAAGATAAGAATTTGCTGACCAAACAGCCGCCGTTGGAGCTCAAGCCAAAGAAACAATGGATCGACATCTCTGCAGCCAAGTCAACTACGTGGGTGAAGCATTACTTACCGCGGCAACTGTACCGCGCACGAGGCACTACGCGGTAAGTGGCGGCATGTACCGCGCACAAGGTCAGCGGTAAGTGGCGCTAGTCGCCGCGCTAGCGCGCGCTGCAAACGCGCGGTGCAGGCCGCGGTAAGTTGTGTACCGCGGCGTGAAGGCCGCGGTAACTCCGCGTTGTTTACGAGGTCCTTTGACCGGTCCGTTACCGCGCCATTTACCGCGGCCGTGGTCGGGGTAAAAACTCCCTATATAAGCACTCGTGTTCACATTTTCGCCGAACACTTACATTTTCTTCCTCCAACTATTCTCCTTTCAATTTCTTGTTACTTGAAGAACATATATAGCCTCGCGTTATTTCAGTTGGAGATCTACCTGCAGTTGTTATTGTGTCTCATTCAGGTAATAAATATTAGATTTTAGATTTGTTTATAAAAATTGTTATCATTTCTTTTATTTTTATAATGTATTTCATGAGTTGCCTAATTATGTAGTTAAATTAATTAAAGTAGTTCATGAGCCATAGTACTGTCTATGAAAACTTGTAGTAATATATTATTTTACGGAGTTATTTGAGTATTGAAATGACGGTGTAAAATTATATATTCTACAAGGTTTTCATGGATTGTCCCATTGGACAGTTTGTAAAAGTATACTATCGGTTAATTCATCTTTTATGATTGTGTATGGAGAAATGATAAGAGTTACGTAAATTTCGGATGCAATATTTCGTCTTGTTCCTCTTTATACCTGCTCTAGGCGTTACGCCGGAGAAATGGTACAACGAGGAACTAAGACGAAATGCTGCCGAAATTTACGTAATAATATCAATTTCTCCATACACAGGATAAAAGTTTGATTAACTAATAGTACTTTTATGAATAGGTTAGGACCCATGCACCTTGAATTAGGACATAAACCGGTAGTGTAAATTGTGGAATTAATTAAGTTCTGTACTGCTGAATATATATATTTTATAATTGTTATGTTTTTATTTATCATATTGTTTTATTGACACAAATGTTATAGGAACTATATAATGGCCGAAGATCGTGATTGGATGTATCAGCGTTTTGAGGAGGGGACTCGCGATATTAGTCGAGATTTTGGAACGGGCTTGTGGAATTCCTGAATTTTGCGTTTCGTGTTGCTCGGGAAAAGGGAGAACAATTTGTCAAATGTCCTTGTAGAAAATGTAAAAATAGATATTACCGTGATCGAGAAACTATTGGCAAGCATTTCTTGTTAGATGGATTTCAACTAAATTATCATGTGTGGGATTGTCATGGTGAGCGACGTCAAATAAATCCATGTGTTTATCGAGGTTACCAATTTGATGTGGCATCGTCGTCATCATCATCATCGAATATTGTAAGTACGAATAATTTGTTTGAGGGTAATGTAGGAAGGAGTGATGATTACCGTGAAATGGTTCGCGAGGCTTTTGGGATTCGTGATAATGGAAATAATTTTGAGGGTGATGATATGGAGCATATGGATGAGGATGAGGTCACACCCGAAATGCCAAATGCAAGGACTCAAAAGTTTTTTGATTTATTACGCGATGCGTCGCAGCCTCTATATGAGGGATGTCTTGATAAGCACACCAAGTTGGCTGTTATTTCTAAGTTCTTGAGCATGAAAAGTCAGCATAACGTATCGGACGCGTTTTCTCGGAGTTGATTGAATTTATCAACGAAATACTGCCCGGAGAAGAGGCAACCTTGCCTACGAGCATGTGTAGTGCAAAGCGATGATGAAAGAGTTGGGGTTACCGTGAGAAAGATTCATGCATGCGAAAACAAGCGCATGTTGTTTGATGGTAGATATGAAAAGTTAAATAATTGTAGGGTATGTGGTGCGGAACGCTTCGAAGAACGTGAGGCGAATCAAAAACCCAAAGCTAAAAAGATTTTACGTTATCTACCAATTATTGAGCGGCTCCAACGACTTTACCAGTCCGCGAGAACCGCTAAATTTATGACGTATCATCTTAGAGCTAGTGAGAATTCGATGGGTATTATTGGACATCCATCCCAAGCCGAGGCATGGAAACATGTTGATAAGTGTTATCCTGATTTTGCATGTGAGTATAGAAATGTTCGATTGGGGTTATGTACAGATGGTTTCAACCCGTTGTCAGACTCAGGACAATCATATTCTATGTGGCCTGTATTCATCGTGGTTTATAACCTGCCTCCTGATTAATGCATGAAGGAGGCGTACACTTTCATGCCGTTGCTAATCCTCGGTCCAAAGTCACCGGGCCGTAACATTGATGTGTTTTTACGTCCACGCTTGACGAGTTGAAACATCTATGGAATACGGGCGTGGAAACACAGGATGCACATCGTAATCAGAACTTTAACATGCGGGCACTGTCTGCTGTGGACAATTAGTGATTTCCCAGCGTACGGAATGTTATCAGGGTGGAGCACGCATGGAAGACTTGCATGCCCGTACTGTATGGAGGATGTTCATAGTTTTCAGCTGACTAACGGGAAGAAAACGAGTTGGTTTGGTTGTCATAGAAGATTTTTACCGCAACGACATGCGCTCCGTAACAACAAGCAATCATGGAAACATACAGATCGAAGGCCAAGATGTGAGTTCAAATCAGGCCACCAGATATTAAGCGAGGTCGAAAACATCGTGTTTCCACCATTCGGGACACCGTGGGATCACATGAGGGCAGACATGTTTGGGAAGCAACATAATTGGATTAAGAAATCGATTTTGGGAATTGCCATATTGGGCAGATCTGAAAGTTAGACATTGTCTCGATGTGATGCATATCGAAAAAATTGTTTCGACAATGTTTTCTACACGCTTGTCAATCGAAAGGGAAAAGTAAGGACAACGCAAATTCGAGACGTGATCTAGAAGATTTAGGACTTCGCCAAATTGCATTTGGTGACTGATCCTCATAGGAGAGAACCGTTCAAACCAAAGGCGACGTATACTTTAAATGCGGATCAGATTGAGAGTATTTGCTATTGGTTGAAGCATACCGTCAAACTTCCAGACGGTTATGCTTCTAACATTGGGAGGTGTGTTAATACGTCCGGTAACACGTTCTACAAAGATGAAAACCCATGATTGTCATGTCTTCATGCGAAGTTACTCCCAATCGCTTTGCGGGCTATCTCGATGACGGTATTTGGACTACAATATCTGAATTCAGTAAATTCTTCCGACTAATTTGTTCAAAGGATATTCCATTGGACGATGTCGAAAAGTTAGATGAATTTATCGTCGTTACACTTTGCAAACTGGAGAAAATATTCCCTCCATCGTTCTTTGACTCGATGGAACATCTCACGATGCATCTCCCTTGGCATCTTCGAACGTGTGGAGTGCATGTCATCTTGGTGGATGTATAGTTTCGAAAGGAACATGAAAAGATTGAAAGCAAAAGCTGTGAACAAAAGATTCTTGGAGGGCTCCATCATTGAAAAGTTTCTTATCCAGAGGTTGCTATATTCTGCGAGCATTACATGGCAGATAATTATGGAACACGTGTGAACCCCAACATACGTAACGAAATTGTTCCCGTTCACAATCCGAGCGGGCTATCAATATTTGATCATCCATCTAAACCAATGGGCAGAGCACATTTTCGGGAGTTGACGGTTGCAGAAAGGGAACATGTACAAACTTATATTCTGCAAAACTGTCGGGAAGTTGACCCACTTATAGATCGATTCAACGAGTTGGCCCGACGGAATTTTCCAGACTTGGATGACGCTGGTATTGACAATCTCAGACTTGCACAATTCCCTAAATGGTTCAAGAACATGGTTAGTCTTGCACTTGATTGTTTATGGTTTTAAAGATAACCCCAATATGTATGTTGATCTTAAACTGACATTATTTTTAATGTGCGAGGCCTTTGCAAATGAGACAACTCTACCGCCAGCATTGTACGCCTTGGCTCATGGACCGAAAGTGCGAGCTAAATCATTTCTGGTCTGTATGTGAACGGGTACAAGTTTCACACAAAACAATACGGCCAGACAAGATGTCCGCTAATTGGGGCGTCTGCGTCCTCGGAGATACAAATGCAGAAGACTATATGGATTTCTACGGTTGGATTGACGAAATCATTGTCCTTCAAAGATGCAGAGTAACTGAGTATAACGGTCTTCAAGGGTACGTGGTTCTGCGAATAAAGGCGTCTGTTACGATAAACTTTCGGGGATCATCGATGTTGATCGCACATCCAGATCGTATCCGAGAAGATCCATTCATTCTTGCCACCAAGCGTAACAAGTGGTTTATCTCGAATACCCTTCGAAGAGGCAAAATCTGAAAAACTGGTGGACAGTTTTCAAAACTAAACCGAGACGCTTTAAGGAAGATTTGATGCAAGAGCCAGAGATAGGTACGGCGAATCCATTGCAAGAGTCGACGACAGTTGGTGAAAGTATACGTCCAGGACCAGATGTGACCCCAGTATTATTGGATCGTCAAGCACATCCCGAGCACATAGATCATTTGGACAACCAATCGGACGAAGATGACGATGACGATGATCCGGTCGGAATATAGTAAAATGTATGACGTAATTCGATAATTTTAGATAAATGTATCTTTCGATAAACAACAATTTTACAACCGGACCGCATTTAAATTAGTAATCATTCGAATTACAATTTGAGGATGAAATTGCAAGTTCTCAAAACATTTGGATCAAATTATATATTTTACCGCAAGACCGGACCGCATTTAAATGGGCCCGTGGGGCCCACGAAATCTATGCACGTTTGAAATATGGGAGGGAAATTAAAAATTTTCGAATTGGCATTTTCTGAGCGTACCGAGGCCGTGCCGCGGCATGGGACGCGGCAAGCCAGTGGGCCTGGGCCTTACCGAGGCCAAGGACGCGGTAAGGCCGCGGTTGGCCGCGGCCATGACCGCGGTACGCCGCTGTACGCCTTTTTAAACCGGCTGCAACCCTTCTTCTTCCTCTTCCTTCCGTTTTCTTCCTCTCCTCTCCAAGCTCCCCGGCGACCACCGCTCTCCTCCCTTCCACCGGCGTCTCCGGCCGATTTAGAGCCTTTTTTTTGACGTCGCACCGTCAAGATACATCTGGTTTGTGTTTATCTCAAGTTTTTTTTGATTTTTTCGGCCACCTCTCATTTTGTCAATTTTTTTTCTCTAACTTTCGGTTTTTTCGTTTTGCAGGTGCTCCACCATCCTCATTTGCATCTCCAAGTCCATCCTCATCACCAAAACAGGAGGTAACTAGTTTTCTCATTTTTTTCCTATTTTTTTCGGATTTTTATCTATTTTTTCAGATTTGATTAAGTAATAGCATTTAATTTATTTAGTTTTTATTTGTTGGGTTGTATTTAGGTTGTTATTAGTTTTTCGGATTTGATTATGTAATTTAGGTTGTTATTAGTTTAAAAATGTTGTTATTAGTTTAAAAATGTTGTTATTAGTTTGTGTAGTTTAGAAATGTTGTTATTAGTTTGTTAGTAAAATGTTGTTAGTTTAAAAATGTTATTAGTTTGTGTAGTTTAGAAATGTTGTTATTAATTTTACAAAATTAGTTTAAAAATGTAATTAGTTTAAAAATACATTTTTACAAAATTAGTTTAAAAATGGTGTTAGTTTAAAAATATAATTTTACAAAATTAGTTTAAAAATGTAATTAGTTTAAAAATACAATTTTACAAAATTAGTTTAAAAATGGTGTTAGTTTAAAAATATAATTTTACAAAATTAGTTTAAAAATGTAATTAGTTTAAAAATACAATTTTACAAAATTAGTTTAAAAATGTTGTTACTTTAGAAATATAATTTTACAAAATTAGTTTTAAAATGTAATTAGTTTAAAAATACAATTTTACAAAATTAGTTTAAAAATGTAATTAGTTTAAAAATAAATATTTAAAAAATAAGTTTAAAATTGTTGTTATTTTAAAAATAAAATATTAAAAAATTAGTTTAAAAATGTAATTAGTTTAAAAATACATTTTTACAAAATTAGTTTAAAAATGTTGTTATTACTTTAGAAATATAATTTTACAAAATTAGTTTTAAAATGTTGTTAGTTTAAAAATACAATTTTACAAAATTAGTTTAAAAATGTTGTTACTTTAGAAATATAATTTTACAAAATTAGTTTTAAAATGTAATTAGTTTAAAAATATAATTTTACAAAATTAGTTTAAAAATGTAATTAGTTTAAAAATACAATTTTACAAAATTAGTTTAAAAATGTTGTTAGTTTAAAAATATAATTTTACAAAATTAGTTTAAAAATGTAATTAGTTTAAAAATATAATTTTACAAAATTAGTTTAAAAATGTAATTAGTTTAAAAATACATTTTTACAAAATTAGTTTAAAAATGTTGTTACTTTAGAAATATAATTTTACAAAATTAGTTTTAAAATGTAATTAGTTTAAAAATACATTTTTACAAAATTAGTTTAAAAATGTAATTAGTTTAAAAATACATTTTACAAAATTAGTTTAAAAATGTTGTTAGTTTAAAAATATAATTTTACAAAATTAGTTTAAAAATGTAATTAGTTTAAAAATACATTTTTACAAAATTAGTTTAAAAATGTTGTTACTTTAGAAATATAATTTTACAAAATTAGTTTAAAAATGTTGTTAGTTTAAAAATACAATTTTACAAAATTAGTTTAAAAATGTTGTTACTTTAGAAATATAATTTTACAAAATTAGTTTAAAAATGTAATTAGTTTAAAAATACAATTTTACAAAATTAGTTTAAAAATGTTGTTAGTTTAAAAATATAATTTTACAAAATTAGTTTAAAAATATAACTTTACAAAATTAGTTTAAAAACTTCTGCAAAAGTTTACAAAATGAAACTTATGTTCGTTTTTAAATGTTTTTGAGATATGGCGTCCACTCCCGATGGTTCAGGCCGGGATGAGTCGGGGTCAGGTTCCCGGGGCCGGACATTCGACCGTAGTTCCCGTGGTCGATCATCGAGGTTATCCCGACCACGTACGACGGACTCTCCTGGGGGGTCCGGCGATTCGGTGCATCAGGATGCACCGAACGATGACGCTACACCTCCACCGCGTGATGATGCCGCACCTCCACCGCAGCGGCCACGTATATTGTCGCAGCCCCGCCTCCACTACCTCCGCCGGTCGCAGCCCCGACGGACGCCTTATAGTCCGCATCGCACGAGTAAGTCTCTAACATAGAAGATTTTGCCAATATCCTTTAGTTACATGTTTCATTACCGATCACGGTTTGTTAATGTGCGGTTTGCATTCGGAGCGAGATCACGCGCGCTTTCGAATGTCGTCGCGAACCACTTCTCCGGATTCCCTCCCAAATACTACCAGCAGACGGCGGGACGAGCTTGCCACTTGGGCAAATAAGTTCGCGGTACTTTAATAATTATTAATATTTCATATATTACATTAATTAATACTAATACTTGTTATAAATTACTTAGGATAATGACGTTGTCTTTTAAATTTAAATGCAGAACAACATGTGTGGGATGAGCCGGGCTTTACGGAGAAGTTGCACTCCCGGTTTGCGGAGTTCTACCGAACACGCAGAACAATATTCGAAAGAAGTGCAAGCGATTGCATCCGCTGGATCCGGACAATCGACTACTGGATTGGCTACCGCTCATCCCACTCGCCTCGGCCTGGACAAGTGGAGGATCTTTGCTCGAGTACTACAACAAAGAACGACTTCAAGGAAGAATCCCGGAAGAACAAAAGGAATGCGAGTAGCACAGAATCGTCCGAAGATTAAGTCGTTTGGCAACAAGTCCAAACAGAGTTTATGAGGACTTGGTAATATTCTTTACCCAGTTCATTATTTAAACATCTAATTTTAATTTATTTAATTTATGAAAAAATTAATTACTTTATAAATACTGTTGGACAGAGCAAACAAGCTGGGCACCGGCTACGGCAGGAGGAGTTCGGGGAGGCATGGCTTGGGAAGGAATCGGCCGTTCTGGTATTATTCATTCGTTTTCCTCAATTCAAATTATCGTCTCTTTTAATATTATTTAACGTAAGTTTATTTTTGTTATTACTTAGGAGGAGTATAGGACGCGTCTCATTACCAAGTATGGGCCAAATGGACCGTTCAGTGATCGATGACGAGATCTACAAATCTGTTGTGGGTGGGCCCACTCGAGGACGCTGGATCGGTGTCCCGCCACAAATTGCCCATCCGGAGCGATTCGAGGAACCTCTGCGATCTCGAGTAATTAAATTGTCGTTTAATTAATTTATATAATTTGAGTTATTTTTTATGTAGTAGATTTTAATTTTTTAAAACACGTTAACTTTCGCGAGAATGAGCTTGAGGACCGTCATCGGCGGGATACGGATGCGATGCGTGACTTCGCCACCACTTGCCGCGAATGTGAGGGTTGGTGATCTTGAGGCTTGGAAGACAGACACATTGCGATCCTTTGATTCAGCCGTCAGCAACATCTAGTCGGCTATGCGTTCTGGGGGGTATATCCCGCCTAACGTGATGCCGCCAGATCCCTTATCAGCTGGATCTTCCTCTGGGCCTCCGCCCTTCCAGCAGCAGCAGCCGCCTCAGCACTTCCAGCACCCGTCGGCTCAATACTACCAGCATCCGCCGCAATTCCAGCAGCAGCCGCCGTCGCACCACTTCCAAAGCGCGCGCAAAGACCACATCCGGCCGTCGCCCCAAAGCCCTTCCAGCAGCCCTTCCAGCCCTTCCAGCGATCGCGCCTAATGTCACAGGCACGGGCTTCACACACCCGACGGGATTATCGGCCGGAGANGCCAGATCCACAACAAATCCCACTCCAGCAGCAGCAGCAGCAGCAGCGCCGGCCATTCATGGACATTGGGGACGGCGACTTTGTTGATTACTTCAACCCTCTCGACCCAAACGCGGATCGACCGACGGTTTTAGGGTTTACGTAAATAATAATTAGATTTTGTTGTAATAAACTATTTACTATATTTATAACTACGTAGTCGATAGGAGTTTGGTAGCGGAGTGCAGTAGGTGGCAACCCGCTACCAAGCTCCCAAAGTGTATCTGGACAGCGGGCGTGCAGCCCGCACATCGGAGGCGCTACCGGGTAGCGGGAATGGTAGCGGGCCAGCCGCTACCATAATGGTAGCGCCAAGCCCGCTACCCGGCCAGCTACTATCACCTTCCACGTCATCGATCCTCACCCTTAAAGAGAAACCCAGTCTGTGTCCGCTATCATTTTGTTCGATTCGATGGCGAGGAGATAAACGGAGCAGAGTAAATCGAGCTGAAGCTCGATTCCGGCGCCTTCAAATTCGTCGAATCGCCGCCAGAATCGCCTTCGTTCTCTCTTCTACGCCACCGGACTTCTTCTTGTTCGTCGAAACTGGCGCTGCCTCTTTTTACCACCGGCGTCTATCTCTTACAAGCGGCTTTCTTTTTGCTTGAGAACGACCGCTCATCACTTCTACGCCGTTGTTGCCGTCCTCTCCTACAAACGGCAGTGTTCGCCCTCCAAGTGACGGCAGAGAGAGGATGAGATTTGGGGACAATTTTTCTCTGGGCAAAATCAAGAGTTGAATCACCGATTCAAGAGCAAGAGGCGAGGAGAAGTGAAGACCACATCAATTTCTAGTCTTAAATTCGATTTTGAGGAAAGGGGAGATTTGGGAGTTGAACCATGGAAACGCAGATGGCGGCTTTCCGACAAGGGTGAACTTTGGCCGTGACAAGTTGAACCCGGCGTCGGCTCCTACTAGATGGTGAGTTGGTTAACGACACTTGTGAGGGATTTTCCGTTGAGCTGGGTAATTTTCTTCCTCCCATAAATTTTGTAGCCAATTGTTGATTTCTGATCATGTTTTACCCTTTACTTGCTGAATTTGTTGGATTTACATCATGCCTGCTTTTGTTGGATTTACACTAATGTGCGCACCTCTGTGCGCACAGATGTGCGCTGCGCACATCTATGTGCGCACCTCTGTGCGCACAGCTGTGCGCTGCGCACACTAATGTGCGCACCTCTGTGCGCACAGATGTGCGCTGCGCACATCTATGTGCGCACCTCTGTCTTGAATCCTTGGTGGTCTCTGTTATTAATTCTTCCAAGCTTGTAGTGGTAAACTTGGTAGGTGGCTGACATATAATTTATATTTATACCATGTCATGTTGCTTAACCTTGTAGCTGCATTATCTCTTTCACATGCTTCCAGCCACATTGTGATTGATTAAGAGCCTAGAAATCTGAACTTTAAATCTGTAGATAATATTTGGCATGAGACCTTAGAAACATACTGAAGAATTTTGGACTTATTATTAGAAAGCACTTCCTGCCTTTCTCTTTATCTTATGCATGCTTACTTGATGATGATTCCTTTTCTCTTAAGAAAAGATAAGTAAATATAACATGGAGAATATTGATTAGTATATCTTTTTGATTAGTTGCTGCCCATCTATAATATATTATTTGTAAGATTTAAAAGTTAATAATTAGATTCACCTAAAATTAACATGGAGAATATGTCTATCCTTATCTGCTCTTAGCAATTTTGTGCTTCTTCCCTGCTTGATGTGATTTCTATCTCTGCTGCTTCAACCTTGGCAATTCCAGGTAACCAGCATTACACCTTTGATGCACCACCACTGTTTAGGAGGACCAACGTCCTCTCACATCTTGCCTAATCGGATCTCAGCTATCCAACCAGTTGAGTGACCGTAATACTGAAGCATCGTCGCCACCTGCTGATGAAGAATTAGATACGTTTGAACAATCGCATAGCTTGATGTGAATGGAAGATTTGGGGATTTCGACCCCGATTTGAATCGATTTCAAAATCGATCCTCCAAGGAATTGAACTCGGAGGGACTCCACGATACGTCAATGAGAAGTTGAGGCTGCGACGGTGGGTTGTGGTTGTCTTTGTTGATGAGTCGGTGCCTTGTGGTTTAGTGATTTAAAGCCTAGGATTGGTTTAGCTAATTACATGTTTCTTGTGCTGATGAAAACGTGATAATCTTCACGGATTGGTTTAGTGATTTAAAGCCTAGGATTGGTTTAGCTAATTACAATTTGATTTTGGATGGTTTTTATTGTAATTGATACATTTGGTTTATTTATAATTAACTTTACTTACATTTTCATTTTCAATTTATTAATACTAATAATTTATAGAGTATTATTATTGAATCAATTTTAAATGATTAAAATTAGAATTATATTTTTTTTCCAAAAAAACAATTGGTAGGGAAATAGTGGGGGTGGCGCTGCAGTGTGTCATTGGTAGCGCCTCGTGTGGGTAGCGCCACCCTACCGTGCCCCTACTAATGGTAGCGGGCTGGGTAGCGCCTTTCATGAAGGAAGCGGCCCGAAAAGAAGCGGGCTGGGTAGCGGGATGGCTCGCTACCGTGGTAGCGGATATGGTAGCGCACCGCCCCCTACCCAGCTCCTATTAAATACGTAGTATAATTATATTTTTGCATTGTTATTAAATTTTAAATACATTTTACTATATATATGAACTATTTACCATATATATAAACTATTTACTATATATATAAACAATTTACTATATATATAATTATATATATAAACAATATACCCGAAAAACGCTTACCGCGGCCTTGTGCGCATCCAGGCCGCGGTATCGATGCCGCCGCCATAGTCGTGCGCGGCTGCGCGCGGCAAGGCGCGGCGTGCTGCGGCCTCGGCCGCGCCACCGAAGCAACCGGGGGCGATTTTACGCGGGAATACCGCGGCCTATCCTTGATGCGTGCGGCGTTACGCGTATTTGGCCGCGGTACACGCTGTTTTAACGACGTAGTGTTGTAACGCACAGGCGTTACAGTGCTACCAGCCGAGGTTGGCAGTGCAGTAACGCATTGGGCTGAAGTAACGCCTCAATTTGTAACGCACTGGTAACGCCCTTGTGCGTTACAATTCGTAATGGATTGGTAGTGAATTTGGCGTTACCAGGCCTCCCTCAAATACATAGTGTGACTCGGATGCGATGGAAATGTATCTCACCTCATTTTGGCAGAATGGAATTTTGACGGAATGGAAAGGATTCGAGTTGCGGTTCTAGAGGTAGAAAATGAACTTTGTGATGTTATTTATAGGCTTCGCATACCCTAATGCACAAGTTTAGTTGGCATGAAACTCTTTTGTAGCTTATCTCATATGACAGAATTGGTTATGATTAGATATTTTGTTGGTTTAGAATTCTACTCATTATATAATTAATTGATAAGATAAGATTTAGAAAATCTGAAAATAACTAATTAATAAGATAAGATTTAGGAAATATGAAAATATAATAAACTCTATAAAATTACTAAAATCGAAAAAAATAAAATACTTAAAAAATAAATAAAATTCCATGTGACACTCTATGGAACTCTTCTAAGTTCCTCTAATAATATAAGAATAGATGTCACTTTTTAAAAGCGACTATTTGATTTAATCATCGCTTTTGGAAAGATGGGTATGATATTTGTCAAAAGTGAGAAATGTAAGGGTTGAGAGCTGATATTCTATTCCTTGCTTGCGTTTGAACTTTAGCGTCGCGCAGCGGCGCAGGTGAATGGGAGCAGCGACCACAGCCAAGGGTCGGGTCCTGTCGCTCGCACCACCACTCCCCTGCTGTCCCGACGGCGAGCCACCACCGATCCGCCACCTGATCGTCAGTTCAAGCCAGCGGTACCACCGCAAACGGGCAGCAGCTGGGTTTCGCGAAGAAACCCTTGTTGCTGTCCAGCCCACCGCCACAGCCAGCTCCAAGCAACAGGTTTCAATTTCTCGCGTTTCTGATCCTCAATTACTGTCCAATCCCTTCACATTTTCTCATCGTTTTAGATGTTCTGTTTATGAGAGTGTTCCTTTTCAATTACTGTCAGTGGCATTTTTTCTTGTAACTAGGTGATTTGGATACAGGAGAGCTGAATTTAAGATGTCGGTTATGTAAGTTATGTTGATATTGTATGATATTAATATCAGTAGGTTATTAGATACTCTGAATGGATACCTGTAGAACAATATTTTAAAAAAACACCATAAGCGACGAGCAAGCCCTCGTTTTATTTTTTGTTTCCAGCAATGAGAGAGCTATGGCTAAGCTACGGTTAAGCTGACACTAAAACCTACAGTTTTGGAGTGCAAAAATAGGGATTTTGACGGCATCCTCATGGCTCCGATGAAGAGGGTGGAAGAGAGTCGCAACAGAGGAAGGATGGATTGGTGGAGAAAAGGCATAGCAGAGTAGGGGTGAGTTCGAGCCGAGATCGGGCTTGTTAAATTTGGGCTCGGCTCGAACTCTACCGAGCCTGAGAATTTGAGTTCGATCTCAGCTCGAGGCAGGATCGAGCTCGGCTTGATGATTCGTGATGCTGATCTAACAAGGTAGTGATGCTGATCTAACAAGGTAGTCATGCTGATCTAACAACTCATCATACTGACCAACATTTTATGCTGATCAATCAAGTAGTTATGTGGATCGAATAAGGTAGTGATGTTGATCGACAATGTAGTGATCTTTGCTCTAACAAGGTAGTGATGCTGATCTAACAACTCATCATGCGATCACCATTTTATGCTTATCAATCAAGTAGTTATGTGGATCTAACAAGGTAGCGATCTTTGATCTAACAATGTAGTGATGTCGATCTAACAAGGTCATACCTGCTGACATTTGATAAGGGTATATTAGTATTTTCACTAGGTTCGATAAGGCTTGTGAACCTTATCGAATCGAACATTTCATATTCGAGTTCGGATCGTTAACGACACGAGCACGAGGAACGGCTCGACGGGCTTGTTTACGTTCGAGCTCAAGCCAAGCTTCGGCTAGGCTCGGCTCGATTCGTTCCACACCCCTATAGCGAGTAATGGGAGCAGAGGAACGAGGTCTAGGGTGGGTTTGAACTATATATGGGAAGAGGAGGGTAGTGGTGGGTTTGTAAGTTTTTAATATGTTTGGGGGGTTAAGTATAGTTTTTGCAAGAATAAGTATACATGTTAACCATCTCCGTGACCCGTAAGCATCCTAAATGCCACCGAGTACATTTTAAAGGAGGGTGACTGGTGGCGGATCCGTGTGAGCAGTCGCCATGATCTTTATATATTGACGTGTTTTGGCGTTACTGGACGCCATGAGGATTTGTGCGATGTGTGTTTGATTCAGAATTCGAGAATAGGGATAAAGGGGTTCTCTATTTGTAGTCTTTTGAGTGATAGTTGCGAAGAAGATCCATTAATTCCCCCATAAATGCTTATATAGTCCATTGCTGTAGTGACAAAATTGTAATATCCCAATATAATGTCAAAGGACATGTGTCTTTAATACGTTCGGGAGTATAGTTAGGGAATTTCCTTTTAGTATGTTCGGGTCAACTCTAATTAAGTCCGGTGATGTCCTTGTCTCGTACGAGTTTATGGATTATTTGGATTTTTAATGGAACCCTTATTTTGGGCTACTGTTTGGACCTTTTGCTAGGCCTTTTTGGGTCTTTTAAGTAGATTGGGTCTGGCGGTCATCAGGAACAAACACCATCCTGTTCACTAATGTTACTGGCAGAATGTTGCTCGAAAATAGTTGGATGAAAAAAATATGAATACCCCTAGCTATATATATTTTAGTAGCAAAATCCTACCTTTTGAGAAATTGTAACTATAATTCAACGTTTTTTTGAATGGTTCCGCTTGCAATAAATAAATTATATAATGAGTAATGCGAGGAGATGGCAACATTGAACGATCGAGGGCCATGAACCCAATTACTTGGAGTCTTGGTCAGTTACTTGTAGCTTAATTAGACAATTACTGCATACGCGTTGGCTCTACCGAATACGAACAAGAAGACTTGGTTCGGTCTTCAATCGATCTTTCCAGTGGCGGATGCAATTAAATATGAGTAATTTTTTTAATGGACACCACTAAAAAAAGTATCTCGACACCACTCATATTATTAAGTTTTTGTTATGATTTATTTATTTATTAATACAACTAATTATCATCTTTTACCCATATCAATCAATCAATCAATTGAGCATTAATCCCAACTCGTTGGAGGCGGCTACATGAATCATACGTCTTCATTCCGCTCTATTTGTTACAAGGTCATCCAGAAGTTCCAGTAACTTAAGATCTCTCTCAAGTAGACTTACCCATGTAAGTTTAGATATTCTCTTACCTCATTTAAACTCTCCTAAATCTTTTACCTTACCCGTAAACAATTTAAAACAAGAAAAGTTCATATAACAAATTCATACCCTACACTTACCCACATATAAAACAAAAACATCCAAATCTTTATCTCGTTTAAACTCTTCTAAATCTTTTTCCTTACCTGTAAACAATTTAAACCAAGAAAAGTCCATATAACAAATTCATACCCTACACTTAACTACGTATAAAACAAAAACATCCAAATCTAAAACAAAACAAAGCCCGTTACCCTCTTCATATCAGGAAAGTTGGTACTACAATTCAACTTTTGAGCATGTGTTTGACTCATTTTATAAAGGAAAATTATGTTAAAATTATTCTTAAATGAATGTCTCTAGTTTCTTTTTTTTCTTTGAACCTTTTTAACAAATTCTTCTTAGTGAAAATTTAAGTCAAACTATATCTAATTTGTTGGGATGAAGGAAGTTTGCTTTTTTAATACAATTTTTTCATTGTGAAAATTTAAGTCCAACACAAATTCGACAGTAAAACTTATCAAGTATTAGTGTATTTACATTTGAAGTTACCAATGATTCTCAGCTATGAAGATTATTAAGATCAACTTTTGAAGTTTGATGGGTGAACAATTTTTTGGCGGATTGTTTATTAAAATATATTTAAAAAGAAGTATTTGAATGTATAAATAATAGTATTATTTTATACCATTTTCACAATAGAAAAAGTCATATGAGTCAATTATAAGGTATTCTTTTCCTCCAAATTAATGTATAATGTGGACACCTCTCACTGAAATTTCTGGATCCCCACCGGATCTTTCACGGCCATGATGACTTGACATACAGAAGAAAAGTCGAGTCTTTGATGATTAGGCTTTGATTCATGAATCTGTGTTCTGCATATTTATGCAAGTACTGAATGCAATTAATTTTGCAGGACATGGCTATTCTCTCTTGCTTTTCTACCGAGAAGAACAAAATGAGAGCAGTGACTTCAGTTCTGCTTTTGGTAGCGACAACACTATTAATGGCTACCACCACCGGAGAGAAGGGTGGATGCCTCCAAAAATGTGGGAACATCACCATCCCATATCCCTTTGGAACGACAGATGAGTGCCGACTCAGTGGGCAATTCTCCATCACCTGCAACAGCACCGGTTTCAACCCTCCCAAAGCCTTCCTTGGCGAAACTAGCCTTGAGGTTACCAGCATCTCCCTTAACGGCGAGATAAACATCTTAAACCAAATCGCTTACGATTGTAACTACACTGATGGGAGCCGTGACGGAAGGAATACAACTCTCAGGGCGGGCAACTTCACCATTTCACCGACGAAGAACAAGTTCATCGCCATGGGATGCCACAGCGACGCCACCTTTAAGTCATGGCTCAATGATTCGGATTGGTTCAAAACCGGCTGCAGCACCTATTGCTTAAGTGATGCTCGGGTGGAGGATGTTGGGAGGAAACTTTAGGTGGTTGGAGAAATTGTTTAAAATGGGAGAGATTAGAGAACTTAGAAAAGAGGAGGCTACTTGTATTATTGAGTGCTTCTAATTTTTTTGGCTTGATACAAACACAAAGAGAGCACCCCTATTTATACTAGTGACATTACCCAACCAATGGTGAGGATTTTGCCATCACAACTTTAATCCAATGGTTAGGATTAATTCTCTAGACTATTCTAGTCTTCTAGATATTTCCTAAGACTTATCTAGAGAAATATCTTCTAGATAAGATTTCTCTAGAAATTGGGCCTCTACTTTGGGTTTTACAACAAATCTATTTTGGGTTTTAACCAACTAAAACCCAAATCAAGTTTATAATTCAACACCCCCCTTAAACTTGATTTGTTACTCCAATCGAACTTCTCAACCTTCTGAAGTCTTCGCGCTTGAGAGGTTTGGTAAAGATATCAGCTACTTGATCATGAGACTTCACGTACTCCAGTTGTACGTCCTTTCTAGTGATGCACTCTCTAATATAGTGATAGCGTGTATCAATGTGCTTACTTCGATCATGGAAGACTGGGTTCTTGGCCAACGCTATTGCTGACTTGTTATCCACAAAAATCTTGGTCGGCTCTTCTTGTGGCAAGCTCAACTCCTTCAACAGATTTCGTAACCAAATTGCATGACAAACACATGAGGTAGCAGCCACGTACTACGCTTTGCATGTGGAAAGAGTGACAATTGGTTGTTTCTTTGACATCCATGTGAAGGCCGTGTCTCCCATGTAGAACACGAAGCCACTTGTACTCTTGCGGTCATCCATATTTCCACTCCAATCGCTATCGCTATATCCAACAAGCTTGTAATCGTTAGAAATAGAATAATGCAAGCCAAAGTTTATTGTACCTTTGATATAGCGAAGAATCCTCTTTGCCGCCTTTAAATGAGTTGTTGTTGGATTCTCCATGTATCGACTGACAACTCCAACTGCATATAGAATATCGGGTCTTGTGCAAGTTAAATATCGCAGACTTCCGACCAAGCTCTTAAAAAGTGTTGGATCCACCATTTCTCCTTCATCGTATTTTGACATCTTGATTCCACACTCCATTGGCGTGTCAACTGGATTAGAATCATCCATTTTGAACTTCTTGAGTACCTCCTTAGCATAGCCTTCTTGAGTGATTAGGATGCCTTTGTCTTTTTGTTTCACTTCAATGCCGACGTAGTAAGACATGAGCCCAATATCCGTCATCTCGAACTCCTTTGTCATCTCTTTCTTAAATTCGCTAAACATGCTTGGATTGCTACCTGTGAAGATCAAGTCATCTACATACAAGCATACAATCAATATATCATTATTTTGGATTTTGATATAAAGTGCATGCTCGTATGGACACTTGATGAAGTTTCTCCCTTGGAGGTATTTGTCAATTCGAGCATTCCAGGCTCTTGGAGCTTGCTTCAATCCGTAGAGTGCCTTTTTCAGCTTCAAGACCTTGCCTTCTTCTCCTTTCACTTCATAGCCTTGAGGTTGCTCAATGTAGACTTCCTCTTCGAGGACTCCATTTAAGAATGCAGATTTGACATCCATTTGATGTATCCTCCAATTGTTTTGAGCTGCCAATGAAATTATTAGTCTAACAGTTTCTAGTCGAGCTGATATATATGGGCCAGCCCATACGGCGGTATTGTCAAATGCAAACGCCATATGGGCCGCGTCCGCCACAACGGGCTTCCCACTTACGAAGACCCCCCCTTTTCCAATAAGGGCACCTCGTATAATACCGTTAGCCGTAAAACGTCTGCCGCCTCCTTGAAGGCGACCGTTACACTCATTATGGCATTAAACCAGAGGAGGGGAATAACTCCACAATAACTCCGCTGTTATCACACCATTAATACGCCGCCATCTCAATGATGGACACATTTATGGAAATTCCCCAGCATTCAAGGCCCCATAACGGGACCTAGCACCACCCTATATATTGGGTGGTGCCTGCCTCAAATAAGGTAACTGCTACACACCCACACTTCCCCTCTCTTTCTGCACCTGAAAGTGTCCCGTGTCTTGCTTTTCCAGGTACCGGAATCATCGTGTCACCTCCACCGGATCACCCTTGACGGTCAGAGATTATTCTTTGGCTATCAATTTGGCGCCGTCTGTGGGAAAGAAAATTTAGTCGTTTTTTCTTTCCTACCACCTGATTTTCTTCTCTTCATCGTTTTTATGGCGAAAACAAAGAGAACGAGCAACAGCGTGCATGTCGAGGATGCTGCTTCCAGCTCCTCGGATGTGCCCCCAACCCCTGCTGGTAACGCAATGGGAATACAGCAGCCCCACAACCCCCAATTGGGAACAGTCCGCCGCCTCCTGTTGTTGCCATACCAGAGGACACCAGCCACCTCAGCCGCAAGCGGCCACTCGACATACCTCGCTGGGACCTCTGCGACCCCCAGCAGTCATCGTCGATCTGCTCACCGACACTGCTCCAGCGAGCATGCTCAACGAAATGAAGGCCTTTATGGTGCAAACCATCAAGGCGGAAATGCAGGCTGCTCGCCTCCCGCCTCCCAACGACAAAGATGAACAATCCCGAACCAAAATCCATCCGCTGTGAACTGGATGTCGATGACCTTCTTCGAAGAATCAACGTGGTCGAGGAGCGAGTTAAGACGCCAAACCTGGTCCTCGACGACATCGAGGTTCTCCTCACCCAGCCTTTCACAGAGGACATTATTGCTGTCCAGGCTCCTGCTAGCTTTCGAATGCCAGTCATCGAAAGTTACGACGCGACTACAGACCCCGTTGATCATTTGCGGCGTTACATCTCCCAAATGGAGATGGCTCGCGCTTCTGACCCAATACTTTGCAAAGCCTTCAGCTCCACCTTGAAGGGGGCTGCTTCGACGTGGTTTGGAACGCGAGCGGCCAGCATTTTAAATGCTTCAAGGATCTAGCCTCCTCCTTCTGCGCCACTTCATGGGGGCTCGACCTCCTCCCAAAACCGTCCAGCACCTCCTACGGGTAAAGCGGCGAGAGGAGGAGCCACTCCGAGACTATATTCGGCGTTTCCAAGCGGAAGCCGTCCAAGTCCGAGTCTCTCCTCGGACATGCAGCTCTGGCCGTAACTCAAGGCCTTCAACGCGAGTCCAGGCTTGCGTACAACATTAATGAAAACCCCGTCACAACGATGGGTGAGTTCATCGATCGGGCAACCCGGTTCATGAACTCCGAGGAGATGAACAAGCCATACAACAGGCCCCCCACAAATGACCGCAACAGAAAATTTGACAAGGGGTCTGCTTCATCGAGGTACCAGTCCTCGAACTCTGGTCCGAGGACCTCCGACCACCACCCCGCACTTCGTGACACCCGCACCAACATCCTTCGATCTTTGGAGAAGCGAACAAGGTCCCTAAGTGGCCTCAGCCCATCCAAAGATAAGAACACGAGGGGTTTGACAAGTCTTGCCTTTACCACAAGGATCGTGGTCACGATACGGAGGCGTGCTATCAGCTCCGGAATCTTATTTCGGAGATGCTTGAGCAGGAAGCTCAAGGAGTTCCTCTCCGACTCCTCTTCCTCCTGCAAGGAATTCCCCAAAGGACGCAAGAGGGATGGCGACACCGACGACCGCGAAAAACGCGTCGTCGACACAACAGCCCTCGAGGCCAAAACTTGCCACCACCACCACCCGCGGGCGTCATTCACATGCTCACGAAGTCAAGGCGCCTCCTCCAGGAAGCGGTATGCAAGGGAAATCTTGCAGATCGATCACCTCGAGGAGAACGTCATCTATCGGCCCAACGGAACAAAGGTTGTCGTTCCGCACTCCGACCCACTGCTTATCACAGCAAGGATCGCGGGTTACGACACCAGCAGGGTCTACATCGACACGGGTGCAAATACCAGTGTCATTTTCAGGGACATGCTCGATAAACTCGGGATACACATGTCCGCTGTGCGAAGGAGCTCCGGCCCTACCTTTGGCATTGGCAGGGACATTGTGCCAACGATAGGGGTCGTCAACCTGCCCCTCATGCTGATTGGGGACACACAATTTGGCACGGTGGACTGCCATTCCGTCATGACGGAATTCCTGGTCCTCGAAGTCCCCTCCACATACAACGCCATCGTTGGTCGACCTAGCCAAGTCGAATTCCACATGAGGTGTGACATCCGTTCTCTCACGGTCACATTTGCGACGCCTCGTGGGGATGCGAGCATCTACATTGACCAGCGAACGGCGAGGACGAACTACGTGGCCTCGTTGAGCTCAACGGTTGACTCACGGGCCTCGAAGCAGATCGAGGAACCTGCGGAGCCCGACGACAGCCACGTCTTGATGACGTCCATCAAGAAATCGAGGTCACCCGGGCAAGAAATTCAAGATCGGCAAAAACCTTCAACAAAAGGAGAAGATGGCACTAATCCACCTCCTCGAGGCAAACCTCGACGTTTTACTTTGGAGCATGAAGGATTTACCGGGTGTCGATCCCAATATTATTGCACACAAGCTTAATGTATTCCCGGATTCCAAGCCGGTTAAGCGAGAAGAAAAGGGGTATGGCCCCTCAAAAACAATTTGTAAAGAGGAAGTTTCCAAGCTCCTCGACGCCGGAATAATCAAAGAAATTCAGTACTCCGAGTGGCTCGCTAACATAGTTTTAGCCGACAAAACTAATGGGGACCTTCGTATGTGCGTCGATTTCACGGGCCTCAATAGACATTGTCCGAAGGACCCTTATCCGTTACCGGTTATCGACCAGCTCGTCGATGCCACCTCCAAATACAAGTACCTGTCGTTCATGGACGCTAAGAGTGGTTACCACCAAATCTACATGGACCCCGACGACGCTTTCAAAACAGCGTTCACAACGGGTGACGATGTGTACTACTACGTTCGAATGCCTTTTGGGCTTAAAACGCTGGAGCCACATACCGGCGTCTCATGAACAAGGTCTTTGCCCGCCAAATGGGCCGCAACCTGGAGGCGTACGTTGACGATGTTATTGTGAAAAGCATGACATTCGAAGACCACCTTCAAGATTTGGCTGAGACTTTTCAGTCATTCCGACGATATAACATGAGGCTCAATCCAGCCAAGTGTTCTTTTTTCGTGGGAGCTGGAAAATTCCTAGGCTACATGATCTCCGAACGGGGAATCGACGCCAACTTAAAGAAAATTTCAGCCATCACGGATATGGCGCCACCAAAGGACATGAAGGAAATCCAGAACTCACGGGAAGAATTGTCGCCTTGGGACGGTTCATTTCAAGCTGGGAGATAAGTGCAAGCCGTTTTTGAACAGCTTCGCATGAAAAAGGCATTCACTTGGACACCGGAGTGCCAAGAGGCCTTGAACAAATCAAGAAACACCTCTCTGATTTGCCAACGCTGAAATGCCCGCAACCCGGGGATGAACTCATCATTTACCTCTCCACTTCAAACAGCACTGTCTCGTCCGTGCTCGTTAAGGAGGAGGGCCCGCAGCAGTGGCCCGTCTATTACACAAGTCACACATTACGAGGAGCCGAGATGAACTACCCTCCCCTTCAGAAAACAATCTACGCTTTGATCGTGGCTGCTAGGAAATTACGAGCATATTTCCAAGCCCACACAATCATTGTCGAACGGACCTACCAATCCGGGATATCCCGAGCAGACCGGAACATAGCGGTCGTTTAGCCCGTTGGTGCATCGAACTCGGGGAGTATGACATCAAGTTTGAACCTCGACGAGCGATAAAGGCTCAAGCCTTGGCAGATTTCATGGCCGAGCTTTCCATCTATCCCCTCGAACACGGCCCTCGAGGAACCCTCCAGAGGAGTTGGAACCTCCCGAATGGGACATGTTCGTGGATGGTTCATCCAAAGGCTTGATAACCCGGGGGGCGTTCATATCAAAGGTCCTCACGGCATGGAGGCCAGCTTACGAGTGGCTTTCCAATTCCCGATTACGAACAACGTGGCGAAATACGAGGCCCTCGTGGCGGGTCTCAAGACTCTCAAAGCTGGTTTGCGGCGTTTAAGCGTGCACTGATGACTCGCAGCTCGTCGTAAGCCAGTTACGGGGACCAACGACTGCAAGGATCCCATACTCTCGAGGTACTTGCGCTTGGTAAAAAGCTTGCAAGGGCAGTTCGAGCAGTTAAATATTAATAAGATCCCGAGGGATCAAAACACTGTGGCTGACAGGCTGTCTAAGGGGCGGGCGGATGCATCCCTCGAAACCTTAGCACAACCCTCTATAAATACAATTCATGCAATTGACGCCAACACAGCGCCTGATTGGAGGGACCCAATCCTTCAATACCTCCAAACTGGTGCAATCGAGGGCCCACCAGCGTTGCAAAAGAAAATAAGGACGCAGTCAGCCCGCCATGTCATCATAGATGGCACGTTATGGCGTAAAGGATATTCTACTCCTTTGCAGCGATGTATTGGCCCCGACGATTCCAAACTCATCATGAACGAGGTCCACTCAGGAGTTTGCGGAGCACACATTGGCTCCGATGCGCTAGCACACAAATGCTTGCGCCTCGGTTATTATTGGCCAACTTTGAGGAAAGACGCGCATGATTTGGTACGAGCGTGCCATAAGCGCCAGCTTAACTCTCGCATCCAACGACAACCGGCAAACGAAGTGGTTACGGAGACATACCCTATACCCTTCGCGCTGTGGGGCCTCGATTTAATCGGCCCAATGCCTACGGCCAAGGGCCAGTTCAAATTCTGTATAGTGGCTGTCGATTACTTCACTAAGTGGGTAGAGGTCCAGCCACTCGAGAACATAACAACCGCCAAGGTCATACACTTCCTCCGCACGACCTCGTGGCGCGGTGCAGGCACCAAGAGCCATAATCACAGATAATGGTACTCGGTTCGCGAGCAAAAGCTTAAGGATTGGGCCACTAGGATGAACATACAAATGCTCTACGCTCCCGTGGCACATCCACACCAAATGGCCAGGTAGAAGTAACAAATCGCACGATCAAAGAGGGCTTAAAAAGTGCCTCGAGGACAAAAAAGAGAAGTGGGTCGAGGCCCTACCCAGCGTTCTCTGGGATTATCGAACAACTACACGGGGACCCACGGGAGAAACTCCTTTCTCCTTGGTTTATGGCGTCGATGCCTTATTACCAATCGAAGTCTCAGTCCCTACAATCCGAACGCTATATTACGACGCCCCTCACAATGAGAGCGGTCTTCGAGCGCGTTTGGACCTCGTCGAGGAACTCCGCGAGGGTGCTAGACTTAGGCTTATGGCCTTACGACAAAGGGCAAACCTCGATCACAACGCCAAAGTTCGGGCAAAGCAGATCCACGTGGGCGGAATGGTCTTGCTCAAGGCGGAGTTGTCGGGTCGTAATCCTGGCCATGGCACACTTCGTTCTAGATGGGCAGGACCATATGTGGTACATAGCAAGGAAAGAGGAGGCGTCTACAAGTTAAAAGATTATCAAGGCAAAAACTCAAAACGACTACCACGTCAACGACTTGAGGCCTTATTACGTTTAAGTTACTATGCTAGGAGTGTTCCCCCACTTCGGTGGGTAAGTTCAAAAATTAATTGCAAGGTCACTGCTTGACCAGCGCGCATCGAATAAAGTCACTTTACGACGAATTACAACAATTCATCTCAACAATTTTGCCCAGAACAAGTACAAACACTACGCGTTGTAATACTCGTATGGAAGTAATACTCGTATAGAAATGTTCTGTATTTTATCAAAAATGAGCAAAAATATAATTACAAGTCCACAACCTACTGGGGGACATCATCGTTTGGGGGTACAGCAGGGGCATCCTCTACATGCCCGGGCAGAATATCGTAAGGATATTCTGCTCCTAACTTTTTCCCTGCCCTACCCCACTCGAACAAAGTCGCCTGAGGAGGGTCTTCGACCTTCATGGCGTTAAGGGCTTCCAAATTTGACTTATCAACGATGCCTTCCACTTGGTGGCGGCATCGTAGGAAGCCCTCAGCATAACAGGCACCCGCCATGGCTTGTGCGTCAGCAGTCTTCTCGATCAGCACCTCGACAGCCCTGCGCACTCGACCAGCCCTTTCAAAGAATGGGCTTTACAAAAACGGGGCTGAACACTTTCACCATCGTACAACTTAAAACCAATTTGGTTTTCTAGTTGTCTGAAGGCTAAATGATCAGCCACCACAGAGCCCGTCACCTCACTAAGGGTCTTGGTGCTGTCTTCAATTTGGACTGCAGCCTTTGACGACAGATCCTCGGCATGGGCGGTCCTCAAGGACAACTCCTCGATGAGTTTGTCCTTCGCCTCAGCTTGGGCCTCCATTCTTTGATACTCCCCGAGCACTTGCTCCATTTCAGCTTCGAGCTGTTTCTTCGCATGGTGCTCGGCGAGGAACAGGGCTTCATGCTTCCTCCCATCGGCCATGGAAGCTTTCAGCTGCTTGCCCATGACACCCAGGGCTCTAAGGAGGTTAGCCTCCTCATTCCTCGAGGACCCCAGCTCGGCCTCTTTCTCAGCCAGCTTGGCATCCCTGTCAGCTAAGGCCTTTTTAGGCTCTCCACCTCCTCGGATTCCTTTGCCTTGGCTTCAAGGCTCTTCACGAGGACTCAAGGTCCTCGATCTTTGACACCAGCCCTTGGGCCAATACGATTTCGCAAATTACAAACGCAGACCATATAAACAAAGCATCCCAACAAAAAGTTAAGTAACAAAGGGGAATCCAGATTCGTCACTTACCCGAGTGAGGCCACGGCAGATGTCCTTCGCCATGTCTAGGGCCCCGAGGAGGTGTGCTTCAAAAGTGCCTGTCTCGGGAAGCGCGAGACCTTCAGCAACCTTCAGTCTCACGTCCCCTTCCCCGAGGAGGATTGACTCGTCACGAGTCACCCTCATGACAGGGTCCCAGGCCTGCACAAGGGCCAGACCCTTGCGTTTGAAGGATTTCTCCCGCAGCTCCCGCCGGTAGTCCTCGAGTAGTTGAGGCTCGAAGACTGGATCTATGCCCTTCAGGGTCTTGGGGATCCTCGAGGGCCTTCTTGTATACACTCGAGGGGCCACAACAGCCCTCCGAGCATCTGCCAATAGGCCGACGGGTTTCCCAACGCCCCGAACGGGGCTACGGGGAGTCTCCTCGACGGCTGGTCTTTTCCCTTTATCCTTAGCAGGACTGGGACTGCTGTCCGAGGACACAACCAAGTCCTCTGCTGTCAAAAGGTTAAAATGGGAATCAGAACACAGTGAAAAGAAAAGTTAGCCAAAGAATCAAGGGAAGCAAGAATGCTACCGCAAGTCGAGGACGCTTCGTCGAATAATGTCCTCCTCGAGTCCTCGGACAACTCCTCGACGATGACGGGGCCAGCCACGTTGACTGGTTGAGCTACCGTCACTAAGGCCTCCGCACCTCGGGCCTCTCCGCCTTTCGAGGTCCCTGCAACTGCAGCTGACCCCTCGACAGCCTTTTGGGCAGGCTCTGCGGGGACCTCCTCCTCCATCTTCGCTTTAAGAGCCTCCAGCAAATCCTGCTTCTTGGCGAAAAGGGTGCTGGGGTGCAACATCTTGGCTGTAGTAAAACACAAGGCCAGGTTATAATAGCATTTCAAATGTGCAAACACAAAAACACAGGAATGAAAAGAAAGGCAGAACAGACAGTGGGGGTTGCTGAAAGCGCCTTCGAACCGCTCTACGAGGTCCCCGTCCAATCCTTCCACCCAATTTTTAAGGGTGTCCACGTGGCTCGGAAGACGGTGGGCCCTGCTAACCCCTACTCTCCGCAGGTCCACCTCGTCCAGCTGGATAGAGTGAAGGGAAACGCACCCTTACACCCTCGAGCCTTTCCACACTCCGAATCCATTCACAAAGGGCGTCGAGGGCTTTCTTTCCTCGCTACCCGCCCACACAGAGGGCTTCATCGACACCCTTGCATTCTTCTCCTTTATGAAGAATGCAGGAAACCCCAACTGTCTTCCTTCAGGATGAAGAAGAAGTTGCCCTTCCAACTCCCCCACGAGCTGGTGGTTTCAGCGAAGACTCCGATCTTCACCATTTTGTTACCCACCTTCACCTCCTCGGGGGTCAGTTGATAGAAGGGGTGTCCGACAGGCCTCTTCAGCGTATAGAACTGTAAGAAGGTCTCCGGTAGCACCGCCGTCTTCGCCAAGTGGCAGGCCACCACAAATGCGTTTACGGTGGTAAACACATTCGGGGCCGATTGCCCAGGCAAACACCCCATCCTTCACACAGTGCGGCAGCAGGAACAAAGGGGAGCCTCAACCCGGCTTTCGGTTGGGCTTCGTAGACCACCATGGTATTCTCCCTCATGGCCTCGTCACTCAACGACATCCTCGCTTTCCTCAAAGACATCCGCCGGTGAAAGCCCACAAACCACCCCCGTATACACATGGTGGTTACGCAGATATCTGCCATTTTCTTCTCTGACAGACTTGTTCGAGGCCACATTTCCTCGACATCATGGCCGACGCCGGGCTTGCTTGGATTCTTGGGAGCCATCTACAAAAGTAAACCGAAAAAATTCAAAAACTAAACCCTAGACCCAAGAACCCAGGCAGTGGCGCGGCGACGCCTTACTCGCGACACTGTCGCGACGAGAAATCGAAAATTCGAAAGAAAACAACTTACTGATTCGTACGCCGGAGATGAAAGCGGAGTATTCAACGGCTGGGTTCTTCGAATCTCGCCGGGAAATTCTTCGCTAGTCGCCGAAAATGGAAACTAGATTGCAAAGGAAGCTAAAGCGAAAAGGCAAGAAAAGCAAGAATTTGGGAAACTGACTTGGTTGGCGTATGAGAAGAGCGCGATGGGAAGTGAAGCGACTTCCCCATAATTACGAACGGCGCAAAAGCGCAAATTTTGAAAAAGCGCTTTTGCAACCGCCACACCATTCGTATTGGGCCAAACCTATGGGCCAACATTGGCCCAGCTCCTACGCCTCCCTAAACCAGGCTCCAAGGCACAACAAATGCCATATGGGCTCACTGTCTATAAAAATACTTCACCCCGAAACGGAGCACGGGGCCCAGCCCATCCTCCGCCGTGGGAGGGGGCATCTTGATATATATGGGCCAGCCCATACGGCGGTATTGTCAAATGCAAACGCCATATGGGCCGCGTCCGCCACAACGGGCTTCCCACTTACGAAGACCCCCCCTTTTCCAATAAGGGCACCTCGTATAATACCGTTAGCCGTAAAACGTCTGCCGCCTCCTTGAAGGCGACCGTTACACTCATTATGGCATTAAACCGAGAGGAGGGAATAACTCCACAATAACTCATTGTTATCACACCATTAATACGCCGCCATCTCAATGATGGACACATTTATGGAAATTCCCAAAGATTCAAGGCCCCATAACGGGACCTAGCACCACCCTATATATTGGGTGGTGCCGCCTCAAATAAGGTAATCGCTACACACCCACACTTCCCTCTCTTTCGCACCTGAAAGTGTCCCGTGTCTTGCTTTTCCAGTACCGGAATCATCGTGTCACCTCCACCGGATCACCCTTGACGGCCAGAGATTATTCTTTGGCTATCACCGGTTGTCGTCGAATTCCATTATCTTCACAAAACTTTTGGAATTCTTTTGATGTGAACTCTCCTCCACGATCGGATCTCACGGCTTTGATCACAAGGCCACTTTCCTTCTCAAGCATGGGCTTTGAACTTCTTGAAGTTCTCGAACACCTCGATTTCTCCTTCAAAAATATACCCATGTTTTTCTTGAAAAATCATCGATAAAGAGAAGGAAATAGTTACTCTTACCAAGTGATCTTGGCTTAATTGGACCACACACATCGTGTGTATGAGTTCTAGCGGCTTTCGAGCTCTAGAGTTCGACTCCTTAGGAAAGCTCATTTTGAATTGCTTTCCAAGTAGACATCCTTCGCACACTTGATCGGGGTGGTTGATGCAAGGTAATCCTCTCACCATATCCTTCTTGGAGAGCAACTCCAATCCTCCGAAATTGAGATGTCCAAACCGAAGATGCCAAAGCCAAGCCACATCTTTGTAGCACATCTTGAGACATTGTGCGACGTCATTTTGAATGTTGAGCATGAACATTCTGTTTCTTGACATCGGTACCTTAGCAATGAGGTTGCTTCCATTGTCTCTTATAGAAAGGTTATTATCTTTCAATCGGATATCATAACCTTTCTCTAAGAGTTGTCCTAGGCTCAAGATGTTACTCTTCATGCTTGGCACGTAGTAAACGTTTGAAATAAGTTGATGCTCTTCATTCTTTAATCGGATTAGAACATTACCTTTACCTTTCACCGCCACCTTTGATTCGTCTCCGAAAGCCACGTTGCCCTTGACTGATTCATCAAGCTCCACGAACATGCTTTTTCTTCCGCACATATGGTTGCTTGCACCGCTGTCTAGGTACCATTGATTCTCCTCGCCTCTTCCATTATCCTTGTACGCCAACAATAAGGTACCATCTTCTTGATTTCTTTCTTCAACGTAGTTGGCCTTCTCTTCGACTCTATTGTTGCTAGGAGCTTTACATTCAAGCATAATGTCCAAATTTCTCACAATTGTAGCATTTAACACGTGATTTGTCATACCTTGATTTTGGATTTCCTCTCCCACGACCACTTCTTGAGCTTTCTCCTCTGTAGCTGTTGTTGTTGACGTTGTCATCATTGGGCCTCCAACCTCGTCTATGCCCATGTCCACGACCTCGTTCTCGACCGCAACCTCGTCTTTGTTGATTTCGACTGATTTCTTCTTTTGTTGAATCAACCCGCATCTTAAGTACTTGCTCCACGATCTCTTCCTTCTTCTTTTTCTTCTCTTCATAAGCTTGCAACGAGCCGAGAAGTTGTTCCATCGTCATGGTCTCCAAGTCTTTTGTCTCTTCAATGATAGCAACAATATGTTCGAATTTTGGATCTAAAGATCTAAGAATCTTCTCCATAATTCTTACATCATCTAACTTCTCTCCGTTTCTTTTTAGGTCATTAGTAATCTGTTAAAATACTTGAGAAATAATCGGAAACAAGTTCTCTTTCTTTCATATGCAAAGCTTCAAACTCTCCTCTAAAAGTTTGAAGACGAACCTTCTTAACTTGATCGGCTCCCTTGTATGAGATTCGAAGCATCTCCCATGCTTCCCAGGCCGTCTTTGCTCCCGAAACCTTCTCAAACGTATCTTCATCTAATCCTTGATAGATTAGACAGAGAGCCTTCTTGTCTCTCTTCCTTAAGTCTCTCAAACTATCCCTTTGAGTTTGAGATAGACTTCCTTCATTCTCCGGTTCGGTGAGACCTTTCTCAACGATCTCCCATACGTCATGTGCCCCAAGGAGAGCAATCATCCTTATGCTCCAATTGTCATAGTTGCTCTTGGTGAGCATCGGAACTTGGAAGGGAATGCCGCTAGTCGCCATCTCGAGGAGGATCTTCGTGGCTCGATACCACTTTGTTGGGAGGAAATTTTAGGTGGTTGGAGAAATTGTTTAAAATGGGAGAGATTGGAGAACTTAGAAAAGAGGAGGCTACTTGTATTATTGAGTGCTTCTAATTTTTGGCTTGATACAAACACAAAGAGAGCACCCCTATTTATACTAGTGACATTACCCAACCAATGGTGAGGATTTTGCCATCACAACTTTAATCCAATGGTTAGGATTAATTCTCTAGACTATTCTAGTCTTCTAGATATTTCCTAAGACTTATCTAGAGAAATATCTTCTAGATAAGATTTCTCTAGAAATTAGGCCTCTACTTTGGGTTTTACAACAAATCTATTTTGGGTTTTAACCAACTAAAACCCAAATCAAGTTTATAATTCAACAGAGGATTCCTGCTCCGGGGTTGGTTGTTGCCGGACCCCCATCCCCCGCCGACTCTCGTTTGCAACTGTGCAGTTGTTCCATTACCTTAGTGTAACCAACTTTAGCAGGTGCAGCTACGCCTTTATCGCTCACAATGACTTCAACTTCAAGAAAGAGTATATTCGTGTGTTCGCACCAAAATCAGTTCCGGTTGTGTGGGATTGGGCCATTGGTAATCAAACATGTGAAGTTGCGGCACTCGACCGGACCACCTTCCTCTGTAAGGCCGATGCCACGTGCTTCGAAAAATCCGAGGAAGGGATTCCTGGTTACCTTTGTAGATGCAAGGATGGTTATCAAGGCAACCCTTATCTTGAACATCCTGATCTTGGATGTAAAGGTAACCAATTTAATGTCATTTCAAAACTTATGAACTTATAAACTACTAAAATTACTCATGATCCATCAACGATATGCACGCAGACATTGATGAATGCTCCGACCCCGGTTTGAATAATTGCGAAAGTATATGCATCAATTCACCCGGGAGTTACACATGCCAATGCCCCAAAGGATACCGCGGTGATGGCAGGCGAAGCGGCTTAGGTTGTATGAAAAGAACTTCTCTTATCATAGCCATAACGACTGGTTCTTGCGCCGCATTAGGCTTATTATTTCTACTTCTTGGAACATGGTGGTTTGCCAAAGTGGTGAGGCAGAGAAGGAATGCCAAAAAAAGACAAGAATTCTTCAAGCGAAACGGAGGCCTTCTCCTGCAGCAAAAACTTCTTTCTAAAGAAGGAAGTTTCGAGAAAACAAAGATCTTTGCAGTGGCCGAATTGGAGGTAGCAACTGATAAGTTCAACCAGAATAGAATCATTGGCCATGGAGGACAGGGCACAGTATATAAAGGGATGTTGGAAGATGGAAGAATCGTGGCGGTGAAAAAATCTAAGCTTGTTAACAAAGAGCAGCTCGAACAGTTCATCAACGAGTTCGTGATTTTGTCACAGATTGACCACTGGAATGTGGTCAAACTGTTCGGTTGTTGCCTGGAGACGGAGATTCCCCTTTTGGTCTACGAGTTTGTCCCCGGTGGCACTCTATTCCATCTTATCCACGATGAGACAGAGGACTCGCCGCCATCATGGGAGATGAGACTGCGTGTGGCGGCAGAAGTTGCCAACGCCATTGCTTACCTCCATGCGTATGCTTCAGCACCCGTGTTTCATAGAGATATTAAGACGAGCAACATCTTGCTTGACGAGAAATTGAGGGCGAAGTTGTCCGATTTCGGGATCTCAAAATCCATGGACATCGATCAGACCCATTTCACGACACAAGTGAAAGGAACCTTCGGATACTTCGACCCGGAGTATTTCCGGTCTAACCACTTCACGGAGAAAAGCGATGTGTACAGCTTCGGGGTGGTTCTAGCGGAGCTTGTAACGGGAATGAAGCCGATTTCGACCTTCGGACCATTAGCGGAGCCTATGGGACTTGTGGGACATTTCATCTCGTCCATGGAGGAAGACCGACTGTTTGAGATTCTCGACGAGAGGGTGGCGGCAGAAGCTGTCGATTGGCAGCAGGTCGTGGTAGTTGCGAAGCTAGTGAAGAGGTGCTTGAATCTGGAAAGAAAAAACAGGCCATCGATGAAGGAGATTGCAAGAGAGTTGGAGGGAATTGGATCAGGGAAGGGTTTAGTTTTGTCAAAGGCGCATGATGAGAGTCTAGAATTGGACCTAGGCCCTCATCCAAAGATGTGCTTCTCCGATAATACAACAGCTCCCTCCATCTCCATACAGACAAATCCCTTCATGTTCCAGACGAGGTGACTTAATGTTGATCATTTGCTTCCAAAGTTAGAGTTGTTTTCATTAAAGAGTTTATTAATTTGTATGTTTATCATCAAGTATATTTAAGAGCTTCATCAAAATTCAAATAATAATGCATGTGTTGAAACTAGCAAAGCTTAATTGCTACCCTTCTTTGTTTCCTTTTCGTTTTTCCTTTTGTATTCTATGTTCCTTTTTTTCATTCTTTTTCTACAAGCTTCTGTATTTCCTTCTATTTATTATTTTAGTTTTTCTCTACATACCTTTATTTGTTGTCTTATTCTTTTTTTAATACATTTTGTTGTCTTATTCTATTATTAATAATTTTTACTTTTGTCCATTTTTCATTATTTTTTTTCTTCTTATTTATGGCTTTAATTTCGTAAGATTAAAATTTTATTTATGTTATTAATAATTTTATTTTAACTAAGATTATTTTTATTTCAGATCATAGGGATGATTTTGGTGACATGCTTGATGGAATGTTCTCCTTTGTAATTCTTGATACCCGTGCGTGACAGAAGGTTTATATTAGCTCGAGATGTAATTGGTCTCGCACCCCTTTATATGGGTTGGGACCTTGATGGTATGTAATATGCCCTTTCTGCAATCTTCATGTTTTGATATTGGAATAATTCTCAGACTGATCTTTGCCATTCTCAGAAAAAAAAAAAACTCTCGCTCTCTCTCACAGAAAACCCAACTTCTTGATTTTATCCGGTGGTCGGATCTGGCCTGGCCGGATCCGGTCAGCTTTGTTCCTCTCATTTTTGTTTTATGATCTCTTTCTTTTATGCCTTTTCTTCTCTTAAGACTTTGTTTCGTGGCTCTATTATCAGATCTGCTGAGGAGTGGGTTGCAGTGAAGGAGTTGGGGAAGACGAGGCTTCATGCCTCTGGTGATGGTAGCGGCGCATCCGACGATGAGAGAGACTCGATCCGGCGCTGGGCGCAGTGAGGGAGGCGGTGTCACCGTACGAAGCGGCGGCGGAGGAGGTGAGGTTGAAAGAGGCGGAGATCGAGAAATTAACGGAGAAGCAAGCACTGTTTCTTTTTCGGGAGCAGCGATCCAGACAGGGCGGCCAAGGGGGTTTGGTGACAATGACAAGGCGTGGTGTGCAAGAAGCCATGGAGTTTGGGTCCATGGCTGTAGCTCCTTCCGACCTTGCTGTCCAGCAGTGGGTGGCTGTAGCCCATGGTTTATAAAATCGAACCGGACACAGAACCGTTTAAGTTACCGGTTCACGGTCTGATCGGTTTGACCGATTGAGCCACCGGTTCAACCGGTATTAGTTAAATACGCGGGATATCTAACATTTATCATTCATCTTAAAGTAAATAAGTAATTTATAATAAACTCAAGAACATATATCCATCAAAACTCAAAATAGTTAGCACATATATGCTTTAAAATTACAATGAGCATTAAAAATGTAAAATAAAAATTTGTAATTTTTTTTAAATCTTTTTTTCTTGAAAACCGGCGGTTTCTGGTTCAACCGGTTCGCCGGTTTTGTCCGGTTCGCCGGTTTTCACCGGTTTCTAAGCGAGGCCTCAAAACCGAAACTCGACCGACATGCCACGGTTCGCGGTCCAACAGGCCGGTCCGGTCCGGTTTTCTCAACCATGCTGTAGTCTCGGTAGTTGGTGCTCGGTGTTCACTAGTAGAGGAGGTTGTGTGTGGCATGGGGCTCGAGGGAGCCATACAACTTCTGCCCTAGGGAAGTTGTCTTGAAATGAGCTTTTCTTTAGTGGGCTTAGCTAGGGTAATTAGGGTAATTGTGGTGGGAGGTTTTTAAGGACTATTTGAATTTTGTTAAGGGGATTTTTCCGATTATAGGTGTGGTGGGTCACTATCTGGATTTGGAGTGATGGTTTGCTTAGGAGTAGTTTTCCCAAAAACTTGTTTTAGGGAATTAGGTGTAATTGTACCTTATTATTTATAAAGAAAAATTGCTATTCAAAAAAAAAATATTGAGGAACAAACTCTTTATCGTTAGTGTCTATGGATAAACTGAATTTGATTTGCTCCCTATATATACATGAGAATCGCGGCTATGGTTTCTGAATCTTGTACAGATAGTGAGATGGAAAATGCTGATGTTTTTTTATTCATTTTATTGCTCATACTAATTTCTATCCGTAGGATCTTCACATACTTCCATGCAAGGCATCCCATCTTCAATGCAACTACTGCTTTTTTTCTTCAGTGAATATGCATTACCATGAGAGGATGATGAAGATATGTACTTCATACACAAATGAAGATATGAAGATTTTCGGGATGCAAATTACCGGGATGAAAATAGCAAAAAGATTTGTCTTAAAATTGTAAGTCAATTATACCCTTCGTTTCTATTAATTTCAAAGTATCCTCCAAGTATCCTAGCAATAGAATTGGAAGGATGAAATGTTCTAGGTAAAAAGTGCATCAAAAGTTAAGATCCGAGTTTTCCATGATGAGATCGAAGGTAGCGACGATGATATCGGAGATGAAGACGATGAGATTGGAGACAACGTGAAGATATCGAAAAGCAATGACCAAGAGATCAGAGGGAGCAACAATGAGATCGGAGGCAACGACGATGTAATCGAAGGTGACGATGATGAGATCCGAGCAGCGATGATGAGATAGGAGGCCTTGTTGACGATGAGATCAAAGGAGGCAACGGCGAGCATTCATGTACATATTTCACGGGATTCCAGTGAAAGTAACTACATACAATATATTTTTACATGGCCATCTTAATTAATCAATCCTCATGTTAAAAGCTCGTGTTTCCAAAATCAAAGAATGACCGAGTAAGCGAACACAACATGGTGAAGCTGAAGCATGCAGGGACAGGGTCAACTGTTGAAGCTAGATGAAGACCTTAATTTGATTAGTCTCTCTTCCAGAATTAAGAAGAGGAGGAAGAAGAAGACTTGGTTTGGGTCTTAATTCCACGAAGCTGCATGACATTTACTCCCTAACTTGCAGAAGATGAGAGGGTAGAGCCATGCATTGACCCAGTACGCTTTGATTCTTCCAGTGCCATTCCCGTAGACAAAATGAAAAAAAATGGGATTCCACCTATCAAATTTTGAAAATATAATTTCATAAAAAAGTAAAAATATTATTAAAAAAATATTACGTTTCATTACATTATGTTAATAACATATTTTGAAATAAAAAATCATACAAAATAGAGCATTTTTTCTTAAACCTCCATCAATGTTGTCAGTCATCTAAAAATCTCCTCATTGTAAGGTCACGTCTTATCACATTCAAAGAAAAAATTAAAACTAAATCACAAAAACGGCTTCCACGAGCATTCCGGGATGCAAAATCATTAATAATAACATCAACATCACTGCTTTCTAATAAATTATTCTCAATTGATAATATTGTCAAACCATTCAACCTTTCTTGCGACATTGATGACCTCATGTAAGTTTTTATCAACTTTAGCTTTTAAAAGTTTCTTTCAGCTGATGTCACAGTTACAAGCATAGTTAATAAAAAAAAATTATACAAGCAAATGGAAACATTCGGATAACAATCTATATTTTTTGTAAACTTAAGAATTTCAATAGCAGACATCTAATTTGGCAAAGTCGTTTGCTACACTTTTAATTCAAAGTTAAAATTATTTAAATCAACATCATTTGAATCACCCTGAGAAAATGTGGAGTGAAAATTAGCAAGTGACTATTGAAATTTTTGGGGAAAAATTGATATTTTTAAATTGAATTAATTATAGGTTTGTTGGGAAATGGAAAAAGTTTTTTTGATACATTGGAGGTAGGAGATTGAGGATATGATCGAAACTTAACACAAGACCTTCACCTTATGTCCCATGAGCATAACCACTAGGCTACAAGCTCGGGAGACAGAATAATTGAATGAGATTGGGAGAAAATTAATTGAAAGATCATGGAGAAATTAAAGACGCTAATTCACTTTCTTTCCATTGGATATGTCGTTCGTCAAATCGTCATTAACGTAAAGATATTTTTTTACTGTATAGAATATATTTTCAAATTTGGACCCCTTAACTTGTTGGGTTCTAGGCAGTTGCCCCTCGAGCCTACCCTCAGAACTGGCCATGATTCTTCAATTTGCATATATATATATATATATATATATATATATATATATATATATATATATATATATATATATATATATATATATATATAAGTACAAATGCTCTTTTCATAAATGTTGAACGACATTTTTACCCTTTTGATATTAATAGGATACTAAATGACCAATGAAAAAATCTCTCTAAACAATCTCCAAATATTCGCCACTTCTCCTCCAAAATAGCATTATTATGGTAAAACTCTTTCTTATTCCTCAAATTTATTTTGATGATCATAATTAAGCACCTAACTTTTACTAAAATAAGAAAATACACTTCTAGAATTATTTGGAGACTTAGGTTGTAAATGGTTTATCCTTTAGATTAAAGTTACGTCGTTTAACAGTAATGCCGAAATTTATAAGTCACTATTTATATTGAAGTTTCAATAACGTTAGAATTCTAAAAAAATATTTTAAAAAAAAGAATTCTGAAAAAAAATGTAAGTAATATATTTTTTTACAAAATCTATCATATTATATATTTGTTTTTTGAAAATTTTGACTTTTAAACTTGTGTGTGCCTCACATTATTAATAACATTCGTTTTTTAGTAGAAATACTAATTTTTAAAATCTTAAAAAAAGTATATTAACTGAAAGACCTTTAGCATATGCCTATAATTATTCTACATCATTTGAATTAAAAACATAGATTAAATACTACACTACATCGGTGAAACAAGGCGTACTGCGGCCAAACCCGCGGTAATTACCGCGGACATGGCCTCGGTAATCGTCGCGGTAAAATTGCCCGTGGTAGCCATCCTTACCGCGGCCTTGCCGCGCTGCCAGCCCGCGGCAAGGCTGTGACGGCGGAGCCTTCCTCCACCGCTGCGTGGCCGCGGTAAACGTTTTTAGCAAAAAATAAAACAATTTAATATAATAATTACATAATTGTTTTTATATTTATAATTTTAGTTAAAAAATTATTTAGAAATTAATATCAAATGGAAAAATATGTATATATATAATAAATTGTTATTTTACACCTAAATCTAAATAATGTTTACAAAAATCCTAAAAATTATCGTTTCGGTCTGCGTTTTGGTCCGCATTTGGATCAGTACTGTTAAGATAATTAACAAAGTCGTCGTCCTGAACCCCCGTAAGCCCCTCTATGAATGCTCGCCGGTGCGGCTGCGGGATCGGCATCTCCGACCGATAATCCCCGTTGGGATGCGTGAAGCCCAGGCCCAAGTCGACATTGGGCTGCTGCTAGAAGGGCTGAGACGGCGGCTGCTGGTACTGCGGCGGCTATTGGAAGAACTGATGCGGCGGCTGCTGGAAGGGCGGGGGCTGGGACGAAGATCCAGCTAACAAGTGCGGCGACATCGCGTTAAATGGGACGTATCCCCCATAACGCACATAGCCGACCAGATGTTGCTGACGATTGAAACGAAAGATCGCAACGCGTCCGTCTTCCATATCTTATTATGCTATCCTATGATGTCGTTTGTCCCTTAAATTTGTACTTTTTAATAAGTGTATATTGTTACGTGTACTACAATCAACCATCATTAGTAAGGAATATCGATAAGAAAGACGATGTAGTTTATGCATAGTTCCTTAATGTTCTGTTTTTTATGTTATAGGGTTTGTTTTTTAGTCTAACTATCTTTGCACCATGTTGCACTCTATGGATGATTATTTGACCTTAGAGATTCAATATGGGGATCAAGTAGAGTACATTGATTGGGTTGATGGTGACAGGGTTTCTTTGCCTGAAATAGATAGAATGATCAGAGATGCCAAAATAAATATAGGCACAGGTGGGGTGAAGTATTTTTTGAGAGGAGGAGGGGAAAGCTTAGGGCAGGGTTCGGTGCCTGATCGAGGGCTTTTTTTAGCTCAATGCAACACATGGATGCAATGATTCAAATACATTTATAAACACCTTACTTACCCTTGTTCTGTCTATTGTAATAAATGGGCTTTGAGTAAGGGATCGAACCCAAGATAATCTAGCGTTTCTAAATTAGCATGCTAAGTGCGTAAATAAACTAATATGTAATGCAAGAGTGGAATTCAAAAACAATAGTAATGAACCAAAATCCAAACGATAACAATAATTCAATAATTAGAAGTCCCTTTGGTTGTTTAGAAATGATGACGTTAAATGGCATGCTAATTTGAGATTAACGCAATGATAGAGGAGATTGGATTAAAAATCAAACTCTAGCTTACGAAGCTAGAATTATCCTTACCGTAAATGACCAAATGAATACTCATCATTTGCACCATTTAGGGTAGCTTTAAGCAACCTAATTATAGTCTCCTAATAATCTACATTAACATACTTAAGCAATCCTAGAATACCTAACCATTTCTCATAGTAAATTCAATGAAATGCTCTTTTAAGCATTTCACAAACACTTGGTAGGTGTTAAGAAGAGGTAGGCCTCCATCTCCTCTCACACCTTCTTTAAGCTCAAGAAATGATCACTCATCATGCATAATCATCAAACCAACATATTAACATCATCTAACAATCATTCAACTACCTAAACAACCAAAGAGATGAAGAACTACTCCTACTAATGCTCAACACGTTTTGCTCAAACATAATGAACATATAATAAATGAAAGTAAAAGAGATAAGAGAGAAGCTTAGAAATGATGTAGCAATATTCAATCATCCATAAAACAAACCAAATTCGAACTAAGGAATGAGGAATGAGTTGAGAGCTCTAAAAGGAGCTTTAACTCCCTAAGGAAACTCTATTTGTAAAGGGAATACAATGAAGCTTATATAGATGGATAAAGGAGCCAACCATCATCATAAACTAAGGAAAATCACATGGAGGTAACATGGAGTGGTGTTGGAAAGCTTCCTTGATCTGGAAAGGTGAATTTTTGGAATACTGGTTGACCAATAATGGTGGTGAGCTGACTTAGGGACCTACATTGTAAGGAAGATGATTGCAGGAATCTACGTCCGAGTGACCGCCCGGCCTTAGGTTCGGGCCGCCAGGCGTGTTTCGCTGACCGTGCGACTTCCTGGTTGGGGAGCTGGGCCACCCGGGCCCTGAACCTCCTCGATGTTGGGCTCGGGCGACCACCTGGGCCTTTGATTCTCCGCTTGGGTAATTTCCTTCACCATTCCTTGAATTGTTTCAGATTTTTCAATTTGGGCCTCGGCTTTCTCTTAATGGCCCTTTTACGTATGAATTCACCCATTTTGACCTCTGACACCAAACACCTATAAAATACACTTGCGCTCATACTAAGTACTGACAAAACTCAAATAATGGTATGTATATGAAGGTAAAAACATATGAATAACGCACACTTATCAGTGCCTCTCTTGTCTGATGCTGATGTAGTGCAGTTGGTTTTAGGAGTTCCAACAAGTAAAGTTTTAGAACTGCATGTTAGTAAACTACGCCCGTAGTCTGTAAGTTTGAGGTTTATCCTATTTGGGTCCCGTTTTAAGAATTTGTATCACTTTAGTCTGTAAGTTTCAATCGTGTGCACCGTTAGTCCTCCGCGTTAAATTTTCCGTTAAAACTAACGTTAAAGTGGTAAAATTACCGAAATATCTAGGTATAATACTAAATTTAACATCAATCTTCTAAAAAAACTACAAATGAACCCCCACTTAACCCACCCAATTTCCACCTGCTTCCTTCACCTAGGGCACCACCACTGCCGCCAATTTTCATCACCGACGCCGCCCTTCAGCCTTCCACCACCGCCCTTGCACCGCGTTACCATCCTCGCACCGTTTTGCCTCCTCCCTGGTAGATCTAAGGCGTAACTCTATCTCCAGACGATGTCCGACGCTTCCCTGCCTAGATCGATGCCGTCGAGCGCCGCCAGCAGTTCGCATCGGCCTGTCCCGCCCCATCGACCTAGGCCCACCGCGCCCCCACCCTGGTTGCCACCGTTCGCATCGGAAGCCAGACGAAGCCACCACTACCGCCAATTACCGTCGCCGACGCCGCCCTTGAGCCTTCCACCGCCGCCCTTGCACCGCGCTACCATCCTCGCACCGTTTTGCCTCATTCCTCGCAGATCGAACTCGTAACTCTAGACGATGTCCGACGCCTTCCCTGCCTAGATCGCCGCCGTCGAGCGTCGCCAGCCGTTCGCTTCGGCCAGTCCCGCCCCATCGACCTAGGCCCACCACACCCCCGCCCTGGTTGCCCCCGTTCGCATTGGAAGCCAAACAAAGCCACCACTGCCGCCACTTGCTGTCGCTGACGCCGCTCTTGAACCTTCCACCGCCGCCCTTGCATCGCGCTACCATCCTCGCTGAAGATTGGTGTAGTTGAAAATTTGAAATTAGTTGGGGTTCATTTGTAGTTTTTTTAGAAGATTGATGTTAAATTTAGTATTATACCTAGATATTTCGGTAATTTTACCACTTTAACGTCAGTTTTAACGGAAAATTTAACGAAAGGACTAACGGTGCACACGATTGAAACTTACAGGACTAAAGTGATACAAATTCTTAAAACGGGACCTAAATAGGACAAACCCCAAACTTACAGGACTACGGACGTAGTTTACTCTATATGGCGATTAAAACCGTGTGTTTGAAGCATAATTGCTATAGAGGGTTTAATAATGCTCAGACTGATTATAAGTTTCTTGCTGAAAGATATCTTGAGCAACTTGGAGATGATCCTCATTGGAGTTTACAAGGTATACTAGGGAGTGTGAGGAGAGAATTGGGTCTCGAGATCAGTAGAGACAAGGCTTGGAGTGTAAGACATAAGACACTTCAAATGATTGACTGGGATGAAGATGAACAATTTAAATATATTAGGAGGTATGGACTTGAAGTGATGAAGGAAAATCCTAGTACAACTTTTGGAATCAAATGTGATGATCAGATGTTTCAGAGGTTGTATGTTTGTCATGAACCATTGAAAAGAGGGTTCCTTGCTGGTTGTAGGAAGGTTATCAGTTTAGATTGGTGTTTTTTGAAGGGGAGGTACGGTTACCATCTACTAACTGCGGTTGGTATAGATGCAAATGATTGCATTTATCCTGTTGCGTGGGCAATTGTAGAATCTGAAAACAAGCATTCATGGGAATGGTTTCTAACATTACTTCTTGAAGATATTGCAATTGAGAATTCCTATCATTGGACATTCATGGCAAATAAATAAAAGGTTATTAAAAGCAACTTTTTTTTGATAAATTCAATTATGCTGACATACTTAATTGTTTGTATTTTTTTGTTGCGAGGGTTGATTCCAATGATAAATGAAATGTTTCCAGGTTCTGAACACAGATTTTGTGTTCGTCACATGTACAACAATTTCAAAGCTGCTAGTCACACAGGTAAGAGACTAAAAGACCTTCTTTGGAATGCCGCTAGAGCATCTCATGTTCCAGATTTTTGAAAGATGGATGTCAATTATACAAACATAGTCCCCTGCAGCCTATGAATGGCTAAATGAGAGACTTGCCCACAACTAGTACCGATCTCACTTTACTAATGATGTAAAATGTGATATGTTGTTGAGCAACTTTTGTGAGTGCTTTAACAAGTTTATACTTTCTGCAAGAGAGAAGCCATTCATAGCATGTTTAGAGCAAATTAGGGATCAGTTGATGAAGCGGATTCAATTGAAAAGAGATGCTATGAAAAAACATCATGTAATTCTTTGTCCAAGAATTGAGAAGAAGGCTTAAAAGATCAAGACCAAATCACTAGGTTACACAACCATTTGGAATGGAAGGGACACATTTCAAGTAAGTGGGTTCGGGGATCAATATGCTCTAGACCTCAATGCATGGACATGTGCTTGTATAAGGTGGGAATTGTGTGGAATACCATGTCATCATGCAGTTGTATGTATTAGACAAGTTGGTATGAATGTTGAGGACTATGTTGATGATTGTTACAAGGTGGAAACTTACCTCAAAATCTACCACCACATTCTAAACCCCATCAATGGAAAGGACTTGTGGTCTACTGAGATAGCTCCCCACATTAAACCCCCTCCAGAACCAACTTCAACTCGAGGGAGGCGTAGGAAGGCAAGAAGAAAGACACATGAAGAGATTAAGGAACTTGAAGAGAAAAAGATGAAAAACAACGAACGAGGCAAAGAGAAATGGACAAAAAAAGGCACTGCAATGCATTGCTTTATATGTAAAGCTTTAGGACATAATGCAAGAAGCCATTCAAAGAAGGTGGGCCAGACTGCTATTCGCAATACCGCAAGTGTACAGCTGTCAAATAAGTAGTAAAACCGGTAATTCCGGTCCGAATCCACAGGGACTTGTGATTCTAGCAAAATGTGATGAATTACTAAATAAAGAAGATGAATTGATTGATTGATGAGAGAATTACTTAGCTAATAAAATAGAAGAGATTAAGAAATTAAATACTAAAGCTACCTCCTAGGATTATTGATCCACTAAAACTTCAGGTTTGACAATTTAGAATTACCTACAATTATTATTCTCAACTTATAAGTCGATGTATCAATTCTAGATGTCATCTGTCGAGGTTTCACATAAGTGATTAAAGCAAGCCGTCGCTTCACTTTAATAGTTCAAGTGATCTATCTTCTTCCTAAATCCGTTACAAGTCGTCGCTTCACAACCAAATCTAGCCTAATTACCTTGTGGTCTAGTAATACTCCCTTATGTCTAGATGAAACATATCACAAATATTCTCGACCAAAAGAATAATGCATGAACTATCCAAGTAATTAAATAAGTATCATGGAATAATAATAATATATAGAACTAAAGTATCAAACCCTAGATTTAAGATTCGCAATAAATCATAGAAGATAAAATAGTTTAGAACATTGTTAAATAGAGGAGATGAGATTGAAGAACTCCGAAGCCGGTGTTGTTGCTTCCTTAACGTCGCCGCTGCTCAATTGTGCGAGCTCCTATTGTGTGCGGCCCCCTCTGTCCATTTCCCCCTGGTATGCGAGCTCTCACTTGACTTTTATAGCCAAGTTTACCAAGTCCGATTTGGACTACAAATCACCCAAGCCATCATGTGGCTTTTACAAACCCAATAGAAATTGGTTTCTAATAGACTCAAATACATGTTAGCCACCGTACATTCTTCACTTGATCAATTAAGTCACAAACTCTTGTCCTTTTGCCACTTTAGCCATCAACTTCTTCTTTTAATCCAAATTGTTTCCAACTTTTCATTCTCTTGTCAATTTAGCTCCAAATTCCTCAATTTTGCTTCCATATCTCTCAAAGTGGAATCCTGCAAAATTCTTGTACAAAATAATAAGAACAAAGCAATTATTTGAGTTTATATGCAAAATTTAATGAATAATAAATATACTAATTTGCACTTATCAACTGCAGGAAATTTTGAGGTATTAACACTGCTAAGTTTAGTATGAAATCTGTCATTTCATATGATTATCACTGTTAATGATAATTACATATGTAGGTCCCTTCAGCTGTTATTAAAATGTTCCAACAGCCCAAAATACCCACTTTTAAGTGTTCTAGGATGTTCATTAGGTCATTCACTGTATTATGAGTAGATGTAAACATTGTTGTGACACTATGACATATTATTCATTTTGATTGAAGTGAAGGAACATTTCAGACGCTGCACAGGAAACAGGAAAGAGGGAATTTTCCCGACCAGTAGCTGTCGCTCAACCACCAATTCAAAACAATAGTAGAAGCAGCCCATAGAAGTCCTGAAAGCTTGCTATCAGTTTTTTGTGATTTTGGAAAGCAATGGTATAATAGATCTCCTTTGTATGGAAGTATTAGTCCAAATGGGTTGGATTTTGTAAAGTGCAAAGGATGCCGATGAGATGCTTAGAACATCTATAGTTCTTGTTGGAACTTGGAATTAGTGGTATAGTTCTTCTAGGAACTCTATTAGGAACTCTATTATCATAGTGTGATGAGTTCTTGTTGGAACTTTCTTTTGTATCACCATAATACAAGGTTTTCATTCATATATATTGCAAGACACTACTGTTTTTCTTCGTATAATACGAGGGGTTTCAAACATATTCATGGAGAAGAAAAGAATCCAGTGATGTGAGAAACGAAAATCTCACGACCCTGTCCAGCCCACTGCAGCGATCGCCAGCGATTGCTGGACTCCGAGATCCGAAAAACTGGACGGCGGAACTGGAATTTGAGATCCCAAAACACAACAACCAAAACATATGTTTTCTTCTACTGCTACCAAACACATGAAACTACAATCAACCCTATCCCAAACGCAACAGCCACAAAGATTGCTAGCCCTAACAACAACTTCAGCCTTCTTTCCCTAGCCTTTGTCGTACGTGTTTTCTTCAGCAACCCATTTATCACTCTTTTGTATTGCTCAACTGCTTCAGCATCAAACCATCTTCAATACTGACATCCATCCCTTACCTAAAATTCCAACAACAAAAAGGGTGAAGAAGCAACAACAGTAGAAGAAGAAGAAGAAGAAGAAGCTATAACAAGAACAACGTTTGGAGCAAAATAAACTTACCCCAAATCTTGAGCATCGACAGAATCGGCGCCCGGGATTGTTTCCATTCCAGCAAGTCACAAGCTCCACCCTCTTGTTGCAATGGCAGAAAGGAACCTCCTCTCCATTCCACGTACGTCTACTACAAATCGACATCAGCCTCCCCTTCTTGTTGCTCTGTTTTTTAACTAAGAACTAGAGCTCCTCCATCCTTTTATTTATGTCCTTCCCGCCAAGTCTCCCGGCCCTTCCCACCTCAAACAATCCAGCCACATAAATCCTCCATATTGGCACAAGGAATTCACACATCAGACATGATACACGACGTTTATACCAAATGAGATTTCCGTCAACGTTTATCGTCACCAAGAAAACGGAGGGCTACATTTGCATCGAAATGTTAATTTAGGTATATATTTGCAACAAATTTTACTTTAGGTATAGATTTGCAACGAAGCCTATAGTTTAGGTATAGCGGGCGCAATTAATTACTCAAAAGATACATATCAAACTAACATAGTTCATCTACCATACATAGTAAAGGTAGACTGTAAATTTTGGAGCAAATTCTCATTGCAAAAAGCTAATTACAATTTCCAAAAACAGCACTGTACCACTTATTTACAGTCAAACAGACCTGGCTACTAAATCATACTTCTTCCTTCATGATCAGCAGCCTAAATATGACACATTCCGCGAGCACATCAGACTGATACATAGAGATTACTGATGATGACAAGATTCATTCACAAAACTCTGTGTGCTTCATTTGACTACTGGTTGAGTTGAGTCATATGTATGCTACAGTTATAGCCTATCTCACTTTGAACCTCTGCTATACCTTTCCATCAACGGATTCAGGCCGCACCCTTTCAGTTTCGGCTGCCATCGAAGAAGATCTCGCTACAGAATTTGTTCCTCTAGAAGGTGCAGATGAAGGAGTTGGTAGTTTCTTGGGCAACATCTGCTCCCAGCTGCTAAACTTCCTACTGCTCAACGACCTTGACCCTTCTGACAAGACAGCAAAAGCAAGAATCACAACCAGGAGGAGGCACTTCTGACTTGAAGAAACTGACATGTTTGGTGATGATCAAGTGATGCTGATGATCAGAGCTTGCGAGTCTCGATCGAGCTAGGATCGGTAGCTTTATTAGAATGTATATTGCGTTAGCAGACATGTTGAGTGATATGAGGAGGCTGACAACTTTGGTTGTTAGAGGAAAGATATGCAGTTGGCCAGACAAAGTGATAATTGAATATTGCTAAACGGTTGTAGCAGATTTTATTATAATAGCGATAGAATTGTTAATGAGAAGTAGCATCTCTGTGCGTGTGTGAGAAGATGGGGTATAATGTTTAAAACATTCTTAATTATGGGACCAAAGATATATAATCACTTTTTGGCTTAGTTTATGGGTACTGGTTTCTTAATTTTACTGTCTGCAGGTAAGATATATATCTTTGATGTCATAGCTGTTCCACAGATATGATTAACATAGCATACTAAATAAAATAATACCTCTGTGAATTCATCCCACACAATTGAATGATTTAAGTTGGCCCTGAGATAAACTGACTGTAAGACTATGTACTATTAATATAATTACTGTTACTGTTAGTGAAAACTTCACCAAAAAAACAACATAAAAGTAAAAAGAAAATGTGAATAATTTAGTAATTTTGAACGAAGAAAATTTTGCTTTTAGTGAAAACTTTCATTTTTAGGACAATTCAAAAAGGAATATGTGCAATTTTTCAAACACTGAAGTAGTGAAGGAGTAAGATGTAGAGCTTCAAAGAAAAAAAAAATGTCCCACTCTTAATGACTTTTCCCTAAATATTTTTATTACATCTAACATGCATGACTCATTTCTACTTTAGTTTTTTTCTTATTATTATACCATTCGAAACCCTCTTTTTCTTATAGGAATGCAATTATATAATTAGAAATTCCTCTTAAATTTTACAACCAGCTGCTCGGAAGGGAGAGTGTATAATAAATAAAATCAAATAAAGTAACATTGTCATTGATGCAGACTGATTGCACGAACGCATAATAGGAAACCATGTCAAATCATGACTAAGCCCTACAAGTGGCCTTAAATTAAATGATTCATGAATTTCAATCATGCAAACATGAGGAGCAATTGAAGAGAGACCTCATCTTTCATTCTTTTCCAATTTCCAGAATAATTACTGAGAAACCAAACAAGGAACAAGCCATAACTATAAAATGAGGTCAAAAGATAAAAACCTTCACATTTTTGTCTGCCACTTCCCCAACAAGGAGGGATTTTAAAAGAGAATTAGGAATGTAATTAAGTACTAACTTAATTAAAGCAGACATGATACATATGATTAATCTGAGGCCATTGGGGATGATCAACGGTTGGTAATCGAAGATCCAACTAGGGGACATTTGATGCAGAGGACAAGGCGCCAACTGCATCCCAAAATTTTAAGCCTATTTAACTGTTTCACAAGTAAAATATTTGGATTTATCGGGGGAATGTCGGATTAAAGTTAGTTTTATGTATGCTTTGGAATAGTGAGGGCTGGAAAGGATGATGTCTCAAAGTGGTAGGGACCATCTGGTCTTTTCCTTTTTTTAAATAAAATAAAACAATAACGATTTTCATGCCAAAACATATAAATAGGGCGTTTACGGAACAAACTTTTATTTAGAAGTCCACCAAAATTCAAATGATTAATCATGTAGTCGTACCATCCTTCCCAAAAAATGCTACACTTTGACTTTTATATTTCAAAATTCAGTGTTTGACTCAACTTTTTATAAAAAATTAAAAAAATCAGAAAAAATATATTTAGAAAAATTAGAATTTAAATTATTGTATGCATATGAATTATTTAGCTTTTGATATCTAAAAATACATGAAAACCATTAATTAGTTATTGTAAGCAATAAAAAGAAAGTAGAAAAAGAAAGTGAAAATAGATAATCCATCCGTCTCAGAAAAGATGATACATTTGTTTTTCATCATTTAATATACAATTTATCTCCTTAAACATTCTAGCATAAATAGTTAGATATTTTTTATTTATATGATAATTTGATGTGTCTTAAATATATTTTTTAAGAATTTTTTAACAAAATCTTCTTGATGAAAATTTGAGTCAAACATAAGTTCAATAGTCAAATGTATCATCTTTGTTGGGACAGAGGTTGATGTAATTTTTTAACCGCCATGCATTATCTCCTTAGGATGTCCGAAAAGTAATACAACACTTTCCTTTGTAGTAATTTTTTACATATTAATTTACCAAATAATTCTTACTTTCTAAAGCTCAAAAAAATTCAATATAAGTCTTTTTTTGGCGATGGGTTGAGAGTGGGTAGTTTGAGGGCTAAAAATGATATGGGAAAAAAATGATATGGGCTAGGGTTGAAAGATTGTTTGGCGATAGTGAAGCAGGGGGGTTGAGAGTGGGTAGTTTAAGGGCTAAAAATTTAGCTTTGTTAGCTAAGTAGAGGTGGCGGTGGCTGATAGAGGCGGATAGTTTTTGGGTGAAGTTGGTGGCTAGCTGTAACGGGGGGTGCCAGGGTCTTTGCAGTATGCGGAGGAGTCTAAGGGGTGGAGTGTGTGGCAAGACATTAATAAGGTTGCAGGGGAGGTTGAGAGTTTAGGCAGTAATTTCATGAACCTCACTAAGAGAAAGACTGGAATGGGGAACGCAATGTTGTTTTGGGAGGATGAGTGGTTAGAGGGTGTGGGTCGCTAAAAGATAGGTTCAATAGATTGTACGGATTAGCGATGGATAAAGAGTGTCTTGTGGTAGAGAAGGGTAGGTGGGAGAATGGAGCGTGGAGCTGGGCTTGGAATTGGAGGAGGAGGTTGAGGGGAAGGGCGGAGGGAGATTTTCTTCGTCTAACAAATGCTTTGCAGGATTTTCATCCAGCTCAAGGAATTAATGACAGTTGGTCATGGGTGTTGGCTCCTGATGGAGTTTTCATTGTCCGTCGTCTGGCTCAGAGGATTGGCGATCATCTTGCGGAGGGCCATGACATTCCGATGCGTTGGTGCAACAAAGTCCCCAAGAAGGTCAACGTGTTCATCTGGAGAGCAACTAGGAGATACCTTCCAGTTCGGGCGCAGCTTCAGCAACGTGGTATCAAGCTGGACTCATCAATCTGTCCGCTTTGTTCTGATGAGGTTGAGACTATGGATCATGTGTTAATTCGGTGCCCGGTTTCTTCAGCGATTTGGCAAGTAGTGGGCTCTTGGTGTAATATGACTTTTAATGGTTTTTTGGACTTCATCAGCATTCTGGAAGATGATTTCGTTTCTCAAGTTCCTGCTAAAGCTGCTCAAGTGTGGCAAGCCATTGTGTTTACTACGGCTTGGGCAATTTGGAAAGCTCGCAACGGATTGGTTGTGCAAAACACTCCTTGGCAAGCTTCCCGAATCTTTATAGATATCCATGTGTTATCGTTCTTATGGATAACTAGTAGAAGTCAGAAGCTTCATCTTTCGTGGACGGATTGACTTCTTGCTCCAGTCTTGAAGGCTGCGGAGGGAGTGGGGTAGTTGTGCTCTTGTTTGCGTCTTGCTCTCTCTTTCCCTCAGGTCTTTTGTTTCGGTTGGTTTCTTTTTGTGGCTGTTGTTTTGCTTAGGAGTAGTCTTGTTTGGGTGATGTTGGTTGCATAGGTTTTATTTTCTTTGCCTTTTTCCTTAGCTCTTGCTTTCTGGCAGGTTCCCCTTCTCATGGTACCTTGCCAAGTTTTTCTCTTGTATGTTTGTTTTGTTTTTCAATGAAATGCAGTGTCGTTCAAAAAAAAATATAAGTCTTTTTTATCCAAATAAATTTTTCTATTCAGTCATTAATTATTTGATTTTTATTCTTGGTATATTTATTGTTAAATTTTGATTTTTTTTACCGATTCTCCTCAATTTTATGTGTTTGATTACATATTCAATATAAAAAAGGTAAAATAGGAAAGTCAATACTAAAATTTTCTCGCTTTAATTTTTGTGTTAAGTCAAACTGTTGTATTATATTTACGAAGAAGGAAATATGATAGAAGGGAAAACAATTGGAAAGAAATTAAAAGTTTTAAGTAATTATTCATACTAATAGTACTCCCCCGTCCCAAAACTTTTCAAACACACAAGTTTTAGAATTTAATTTATTATTTTATTTCTCTATTATTTTCAATTATATAATAAAAAAATTATGCACTAATTGTAATTTCATGTGTCTAATTTGTGAAAATATATATATTTTTTTGTAATTTGTCTACTATATATCTATATAGATAAATTGAAGTTAAATGAAAATCTAAGTCAAATGTTTCAAAAGAATTGGGATGTTGAGATTATTAATTATATGATAGAAGGGAAAACAATTGGAAAAGAAATTAAAATTTTAAAGTCACTATTCATAATAATAGTACTCCCTCCGTTCTGAGAACTTTTGAAACACACAAGTTTTTTTATTTATTATTTTATTTTTCTAACATTTTCAGTTATGAATTCAAAAAAATTGTGCACAAATGATAATTTGATATGTCTAGTTTGTGAAAATATTTTTTTCTACTATATATCTATATCGATATATTGAAGTAAAATGGAAATTTAAAATCAAATGTTTCAAAAGAATTGGGATGGTGGAAGTATTAATTATCGCTCGCTTACGTGAAATTGATCCCTGCACCAGCAAGAAATCCCTCAGGAAATGAAATCCCTCAGGAAATGAAATCGGATATCTATATGTTTACTTCTTCCATGCAAAATTGGATTCCAAGAAAGTTTGATGGTGGAGTTGTTATCACAGTAGATCATCGTGTTTCCTTCTTGTTCACAACCTAGTTTTTCCAGCACCCTTCTTAACCAAATAGCTTGACACACACAGTGAGATGCTGCAACAAACTCTGCTTCAGTAGTGGATAACGTGACCACAGGCTGCTTCTTGGAGGATCATGAAACTGCACCTTTTCCAAACATAAATATGTAACCAGATGTACTTTTCCTATCCTCAATATCACCTGCATAATCACTATCAGTATACCCAACCAACTTCTCTTCTATACCTCATCTGTAACATATACCCAAATCTACAATAGCTTTAAGATACCTCAACACACGTTTGGCAGCCTGAAGATGCATATCAGTGGGTTTCTCCATGTATCTGCTAATCAAACTCACATAATACATCAAGTCAGGCCTGGTAGCAGTCAAGTACATTAAGTTACTGATGATTTGCTTAAAATAAGTAGCATCCACCATGTCTCCACCTCCTGCTCGTGTGAGTTTAACTCCTGGAACCACTGGATTTTTCACAGCATTGCTATTGTCATCCCAAAACGTTCCAGAACCTCTAAAGCATACTTTTTCTAATTAATACTAATGCATTCTTCCGTCTGCACCACTTCAACTCCCAACAAAAAATCTCATCTTCCCCAGATCAGTCATGGAGAACTCATTCATCATAGACTTCTTGAATTTGAAGAACATATCTTCACTATCACCAGTAAAAATTAAATCATCCACATACAAGCTTACAATCAATATGTATTTACCTTGAGTCTTCACAAACAGTGTGTGTTCGCAGTAACACTTCTCAAATCCTTCTTTGATAAAATATCCTTCAATTTGACTGTACCATACCCGTGGAGCTTGTTTGAGACCATACAAAGCTTTGTGAAGTTTGTACACCTTGTGCTCTTCTCCTTTCTTCTCAAAACCTTTAGGCTGTTCAACATACACATCTTCCAATAGTTCACCATGTAAAAATGCACTCTTTACATGTAAATGATACACAGACCAACCTTTCTGTGCTGCTAGTGATAAAACCAGCCTTATGGTGTCCCATCTTGCGGCTGGTGCAAACACTTCATGATAGTCAATCCCATACTGTTGTGAGTACCCCTTAGCCACCAGCCTAGCCTTGAATTTATCTATTTCACCTTTTTCATTTAACTTTGTTTTATAAATCCACTTGACACCTACCTTTTTCACCCCTTCTGGTAGTGTAACTAGCTGCCATGTCTGATTTGCTTCGATGGATTGGATTTCAGATTTCATCACCTTCAACCATTTCTCATTCTTCACTGCTTCTTCAAATGAGATTGGATCATCTGTTGCTGTAATCATCATAAGGCTGTGATCATCCTCTCCATCTGAGAGACCTTCTCCTGAAACATAATCCCTCCTCCAAGCTGGCTCTCTTCTGATTCTTCTCAGACGTGCTTCAATCCTCCCTTGGATTGGACTTCCAACCTCATTTTCTGAATTTTCAATCCTCCCTTGAGCTGGACTTTCAGCCTCATTTTCTGAATTTTCTAGAGTATCTTCAGCTACATTATCATCTTCCTCACCCCAGTCCAACACATTATCTTGGTGCTCATCACTATTCCAATCCCAAGCTTCATCTTCCACAAACACTACATCCCTGCTCACTATAATTTTTTTAGTGACAGGATTATAGTCTGTAGGCCTTCGATTCTTCACTTACTCCCAACAACACACACTTTATACTTTTATCATCTAGTTTGGTTCTGTGTGCATCTGGAACATGGTCGTAGTACACACAACCAAATATTCTGAAGTGGCTCACAGATGGTTTGTTGCCACTCCAGGCCTCCTCAGGAGTCCGGTTCTTCACAGCCAAAGTAGGGCTCCTGTTCAAGACATATACTGCCCAGTTCACTACTTCATGCCAAAATCTCCAAACGTAGCCTCTACTAGAAAAATGTCCAAACCCACGGCAAATACCTACAGTCGAAGATGCCCGTAGGTAAAAGCTATAGCTAAAATTGTAGGTTTTTCTCCTGCTACTAAAAACAAACATTCAGAACCGTTGGTTTATAGAACCTACGGACAAAACTGTAAGTTTGTTTAAAACCTACGGTCTAGTCAAACCGTAGGTTAATTAGAAGTGGGTCTATTTTGTAACAAACAAACTTTCTTAAGGACTAAGACTGTATCTATCCCTAAAAACACGAGGACCTAATTGGAAGGCAAAGATAAGTTTGAGACTAATTTTAATAGCCTAGACTAAGTGGAGGGTTGATTGAGTAAATAACGTAAACAAAAAGGGAAAATTACAAAACCCCCCTGAAGTTTGGTGAAACTCTCAATTTGCCCCTCTATTTTCAAAAATCAGCAATTACTCTCCTGAGGTTTAGTGAAATCTTCAATTACCCCCCTTGATCATTTGTGTTGTGATTTAATCGTTGAGAAATTTGTGGTTAACTGCTCTTATTGTCACTAATATTTTTTACCCTAATACTTCAACCCGAACATTTTGTTTCTCTCATTTCTCCCTCCCAAAACGGCCACCCTGGCTAGCCGTCGCTGTCGACTGGTCACCGTCACAACGCGAACAAGCTTAGACCACAAAAATGCAGACAAGCCCATACTGTTGTGACACATGTGAGCCCTGGCTACCCATTAACTGTTTATGGAGTATATTTAATATAATTATTGCTAATATTTTAAGAGTCAACTATCATCTTAAATGGTCAAGGGGGGTAACTGAAGATTTCACTAAACCTCAGAGAGGTAACTGAAGAGTTTTGAAACTAGATGGGGTATGCTGAGAGTTTCACCAAATCTCAGGGGTTGTTTTGTAATTTATCCAAACAAAAAACTTACCTATTTTGCTTGCGGTAGGGATGTCAATTAGGCAGGTCAGGTCGGGTTCAGGTCGGGTCATTCGGGTTCGGGTTGTTTCGGGTTGGCCAGTTTTCGGGTCAGGTCGGGTTCAGGTTCGGGTCTTTCGGGTTTCGGGTCATTTCGGGTTGAGTTGATTTCAGGTCAGACCGGGTTCGGGTCATTCGGGTTCAGGTCACCATCGGGTTGAGTTTACTTCGGGTCAGGTCGGGTTCGGGTTCGGGTTCAGGTCATTCGGGTTTCGGGTTGCTTCAGTCTCGGGTTCAGGTCGGGTTTGTTCGGGTCAAATTTCGGGTTTGTTCGGGTCCAAAGTGCAGGTTTCTTCAAGTCCAAGTTCGGGTTTCTACGAGTTCAAGTTCGAGTTTCGTTGATCCAAGTTCGAGTAGCTAAAATTTTCAAATTAAACTTTTATTCTTTATATTTATTTTCTTTATAAACAATACTACATATTTTATGTGCATATATACAATACAAGTATACAACAGTGATGGAACTAGGATTTTCAAATAAATATATTTCGCGGAGCCGTTTGATAAGTGCATACTTTTATTTTCTTAATTCTTACACAAATTGTTAGAATCATAAGTTGTCTGACCACCGTACATTTGCGCAGCCACTACCACCATTCTAACAAAATTGAAGAGAAATTAGACATTATTCAAACAAAATTGAAAATTAAATATTTCTCAAATAATTTTGAAAGTTGGGGAGTATGAGTTACTTCATCTGAATGGTTTAGAAGTTCCTTTGAATTCTGTTACCAATTCTGAAGTAGCTTCTTGTTCTAATGACATTTAAAGGTACGTTTGATTTCAGTGGTGTAATAGAGTATGTTTCATTTGTATCATTAGTTGCACCTATTTGAGTCCCTTTGATTCTATCTTTGTGAAACAGAGATCTTACTGTACTAGACAATCTGCTGCATGGATGGAAGCTAAATTTGCTGATTACTTGAAGAACTGCATCATCATTATTTCGGTTTTTGTATTTGATGCATCATGCATGGATGATTATATTTTAGAATTGTGTATTTGATATGTTGGATGATTACATTTTGGATGTTACTATTGTGATTGGTCATTTATGCACAATTGACGTTATTTACTACCATTTCTTATTTTAGAGTTTAGACAATGAATTATAGTAGTTTATTTTGTTATGGTGATAGTAACTCTATACTGCATTAGATGATTATGTTTTGTTATTATGAAAGTTTATTTCGAGTTGCTTAGGGTTCGGATTCGGGTTAATCGGGTTCGGGTTCGGGTCGGTTCGGTTCGGATTCGGGTTAATCAGGTTCGGGGTTCGGGTCAGGTTTCAGGTCACGGGTTCATCGGGTTCGGGTCATTCGGGTTTCGGGTCATTTCGGGTTGAACTGGTTTCAGGTCAGGTCGGTTTCGGGTAATTCGGGTTACGGGTTCATTCGGGTCGAGCTGTTTTCGGATCAGGTCAGGTTCGGGTTCAGGTCAGGTTTAGGGTCGTTGACTTTTTTGGTAAGCTCAGGTCAGGTCGAATAAGGTCAGGTCGGGTTCAGGCGGGTTAATCAGGTCGGGTCAACTTTTGACACCCCTAGCTGGCGGATGGAACGAAGGATAGCAGATTCGGTCGTTCTTCTCCAGGTGAAATTGGTGAGTGAGAAGGAGAGGTGAGGCTCGATTCTTGGAAGAGGTTCAATTCGATGGAACACATACGCGGGAGTAAGAGAGGATTTTAAGGAAGGAGGCGATACCAGAGTGAGGGCGGGAGGATTTCCGGCGAAATGAAGACGCGGTGCTGAGCTGAGGTTTTCGGGAGCGAGGCGTCTGGGGTAAATTTCAGAATCGATTCTACGGTGGAAGGACACAGAGGTGGTGGCCGGAAGTTTAGACAGATTTGAATTTGGGGAAGAGGAGAGCAATCGAGCGGATGAACTGAGGTTGAGGGTTCGATTTCGGTCTTGATCTGGGGTATCGAGAACAAGAGTGAGTTTTGCTGGTTGGAAGATGGTCATTACGAATCGACGCCTCGGAGGTTCTAAAAATCTGGGTGAGCTCTTTCTTTTATTTTCTCTAATTTATATAGATTCCATGTATTATTTGGTGATTTGTTGAGAGTTGTTGCGGAAGCGCGGAATAATTCCTCTGCCCTAATGGGTACGAGTGAAGTATTGAACTGTAAAACCACACTAAGGATAACTCCCGGGAAAGACGGAGGGTCACAATGGTCCCACTTAAAACCCGACTCCTTAGACAATTTCCTCTATGTAATTTTAGAGCGCAATATATCACTACAGCTATACCCTATCGCAGCTACTTGGATAATAACAGTATAATAAATACCGAAATTAAAGCATAGAAGAAAGAAGACACCATATACGAGGTTCGGCAATTTGCCTACGTCCTCGGACCCCACCAATATATTTCACTAAGAAGAACAAGTGAAATAATACAAGAAGAAGAAAGAACAAAGAAGGAAATATCAACTTCTTTGAGGGATGATTTAGAATGAGAAGCAAGGGTCTCCTTATATAAGCTAGAGTCCCCAAACCTCCTTGATAAATACTCCATGTGGGATGAGTTGCATGAATAGTAACTTCATGTGACTTAATTCCACACAAGCCAATCACTTTGTTCACTTCTTCAAATAAGGCCTCAAAGTTTGGAATTGGATAAGTGGTACCTTTACCACAACAATCTCCCCCTCCAATTCCACAGAAGGAAGAGATATCAGCACCGTGCTTTACACGGAGCACATGCCGGCCGCAAGGCCGCATACCTGAAGCTTCTCTCTGGAAACGATCTTTGTTAACATGTCAGCTGCATTGTCATCTGTATGGATTTTCTTAAGCTTCATAAGCTTGTTCTCGGTTACCAACCGCAACCAATGGTACCTCACCTCGATGTGTTTTGTGCGAGCATGGTACATTGAATTCTTGCTTAAGTCAATAGCACTCTGGCTGTCACAATGTACTACATACTCCTCCTGCTTCAAACCCAATTCATGAAGGAACCGCTTCATCCAAAGCATCTCTTTACCCGCTTCATTGGCTGCTATATACTCTGCCTCTGTCGTGGACAAAGCAACGCACTTTTGCAACTTGGACTGCCACGAGACAGCTCCCCCAGCAAAAGTGAAGATGTAACCTGATGTTGACTTCCTTCCATCAAGGTCACCAGCCATATCTGCATCAAGAAACCTTCTAACACAGGTTTAGCACCACCAAAACACAAACAAAATTTAGTAGTACCTCTAAGGTATTTGAAAATCCACTTCACCGCTTCCCAGTGAGGCTTCCCTGGATTAGATAGAAACCTACTAACCAATCCAACAGCATGAGCAATATCTGGCCGAGTACAAACCATGGCGTACATCAAGGACCCAACCGCTGAGGAGTAAGGAATAGATGACATCTCTTCCTTTTCTTTTGCTGTTGTTGGGCACAACTTCTTTGTGACTTGAAATGATTCGCCAAAGGTGTGCTAACTGGTTTAGCATCTGTCATGTTGAACCTGTCAAGAACCTTTTCAACATAGGACTCCTGTGACAACCACGACTTACCGGCTTCTCTGTCACGAACAATTTTCATGCCCAATTTGCTTCGCGGTCCTAAGTCCTTCATATCAAAGGATTCAGACAACCCATCCTTCAACCTGCGAATCATAAAGCATCTTTCCCAACAATAAGCATATCATCAACATACAACAGAAGAATAATGAAGTTACCATCAGGAAATGTCTTAACATAAACACAAGAATCTACAACAGTTCTTTTATAGCTCTTGCCAACCATAAAAGAATCAAACTTGCGGTACCACTTGCTGGGTGCTTGCTTCAAGCCATAAAGACTCTTCTTCAACCTGCAGACCATGTTCTCCTCCCCTTTCACTTCAAATCCTTCTGGTTGAATCATATAAATCTCCTCTTCTAAGTCGCCATGTAAAAATGCGGTTTTCACATCAAGCTGCTCAAGTTCAAGATTTAGACTGGCCGCTAGTCCAAGTACAACCCGAATGGAACACATCTTCACAACAGAGAGAAGATCTCATCAAAGTCAACTCCCTTCTTGGTGAAAACCCTTCACAACCAAACGAGCTTTATACTTTACCACTTGTCACCATCTTTCTTTAACTTGAACACCCATTTGTTTTGCAATGCTCTCTTACCCTTAGGTAAGTCCACCAACTCGTAGGTGTTGTTCTTCTCAAGAGAACTCATCTCATCTTGCATTGCAGCAAACCATTGGTCCTTATCTGCATGAACTGCACATCTTGGAAGCTCTCTGGCTCCCCGCATCAATAAGCATGACATAATCAGAACTAGAGTACCTGGTAGATGGACGACGCTCTCTAGTAGACCTCCTCGGCTGAGGCTCTACTACTTCCAAGGGATGGGGCTGCTCCCCCTGCTCAAAACCCATGTCATGCTCAGCAAAGTCGTCATCACCCTGTTCATCAACAATAACTGGCTGCTCCACTCTAGGTTCTATATCATCTCCATCTGTGGCAACTAATGGAGTAGGTATAGGTGTTAGATCATCACCACCAGCAGTATGTGAAGTCTCCTCTTGCAGCCCAATATGATCAATGTTCTCATGCTCACGGAAGACAAGATCCACCTTCGACCACCTTCTTCAACTCTGGATCCAAAACTCTGAAGCCATACTCCTCACCACCATATCCCACAAATATGCATGGTTTGGCGATCTTGTCGGCTTCGATCTCGATCCTTGGGCACATGTATGAATGCTTTGCAACCAAACACCTTTAAGTGTGCATAAGAAGCATTCTTCCTGTCCATACATTCTCTGGAACACGAAAACCCAAAGGAACTGATGGAGTCCGATTAATAAGATAAACAGCAGTACTTACAGCTTCACCCCAGAATGTCTTTGGCAATTTAGACATCCTCAGCATGCATCTGACTTTCTCAACAATGGTGCGGTTCATTCTTTCCGCTACCCCATTATGTTGCGGTGTACCTGGTGTCGTTCTCTCATGACGAATACCATGTTTCTTGCAATACCCCTTAAACTCATTAGAGGTATATTCACCGCCATTATCGGTACGGAGACACTTCATGTGCACATCAGTCTCTCTTTCAACCATGGCGTGAAAAGTTTTGAAGCGATCAAACACGACTCTTCTTCTTCAACATGTACACCCAAGTCTTGCGTGAAGCATCATCAATAAAAGTCACAAAGTACTGTTACCACCCAATGACTCCACCTCGAGGGACCACAAACATCAGAATGTATTAACTCAAGTTTTGTTTTCTTTCTAGTCGAGGCAACATTGAAAGAAACTCTATGATGCTTCCCTAACAAACAGAAATCACAAGGGTCGAGTGATGTACCTTTGGCAATAGGAATGAGGGACAGCTTTGCCAAAGTCTCCAACCCTTTCTCGCTGATGTGTGCCAGCCGTTTATGCCACAAATTCTTGGAAGCACCATCTTCAACCACATTCAGCGAACCACCGCCACAGACACCAACTCGCGTTCTATACAAGGTGCGGCAAAGATCACCTCTTGCCACCATCAAAGAACCACGCTTGACTTCCACACTTTGTCTCGAAAGTCTGGTCAAACCCTTCTCGGTCAAGAACATTTACTGAAATAAGATTATGCCGCATATCTGGAATGTGTCGCACATCCCGCAACGTCAATGTGATACCCAAACTAGTACGCACAATAATATCACCGATCCCCAAAATCCTGGAGTGGGTAGTGTTACCCATCTTCACTACACCGAGGTCAATCTGCTGTAAGTAGTGAACAACTCTCTCTTGGGCGAAACGTGATAGGATGCGGCCGAATCGACAATCCACTGGACATTAGGATCACTAACATGATCGCAGCCCCATGTGCACAAACTAGTACAACCGGATCATCACTTACCGACTCTGCAATAGCAATCGTATCTTTCTCTTGAGCTTTACCCTCCTTCCGATCCTTTTTCCTCTTCCAGCAATTTCTCTTCAAGTGACCAGTCTTTCCACAGTAATTACATTCTCTGCTTTCTCTAGATTTGAACGATTACCAGATTTTCCCGACTACCCTTGGATCCTTTACTATTGTTGCGACCTCGACTTGATGACAAGAGCCTGCGAAGACTCGGTGCCCGACTCCTTCCTCCTTGTTTCTTCGTTGAACAAGTTATCTTTGACCAAACTCAATGTGAGCTTGCCATCTGCAGTCGAGTTACTAAGAGTAACTACTAAAGTCTCCCAGCTATCTGGTAAGGAACTCAACAGAAGTAAAGCTTGCAACTCATCATCAAGCACCAACTTCATATTAGTCAGCTGATTAATCAAGTTCTGAAAATCATTCAAGTGTTCAGAAACTGATTGTCCCTCTTTAAGCTTCGATTAACAAGCTTGCGAATTGTGAAAGCTTTGTTCTCATGCGGTCTTCCTCTCAAACAAGCCTTCTAATTTTTCCCACGAGCTTTAGCATCTGTCTCTGCGAAACATGGTGGAATATACTGATATCCACCCATCTTCTTATGGTACCGAGTGACTTGCGCTTCAGATTGGTCCATTTGTCAGCTGCCATATCTGCAGGCTTGGCAGAATCACCTGCAAGAGGATCATGCAAATCGAGGCAATACAGTAGATCCTCCATCATTGGCTTCCAAACTGAATAGTTCGATGAAGTCAATTTAATCATCGAACCAGACCACTGTCACCCATATCTTCTCCTCTAACCAAACCAAGGCTCCTGCTGCGAATGCGGATACCAACTAGCTTAAGGGAATCTTTTCTGATGTGGAAGATCAGATTAAACTGCAACCACAGAGCATACTCAGAATAACCTTGGCTCTGATACCACTTGTTGAGAGTTGTTGCGGAAGCGCGGAATAATTCCTCTGCCCTAATGGGTACGAGAGTGAAGTATTGAACTGTAAAACCACACTAAGGATAACTCCCGGGAAAGACGGAGGGGTCACAATGGTCCCACTTAAAACCCGACTCCTTAGGCAAATTTCCTCTATGTAATTTTAGAGCGCAATATATCACTACAGCTATACCCTATCGCAGCTACTTGGATAATAACAGTATAATAAATACCGAAATTAAAGCATAGAAGAAAGAAGACACCATATACGAGGTTCGGCAATTTGCCTACGTCCTCGGACCCCACCAATATATTTCACTAAGAAGAACAAGTGAAATAATACAAGAAGAAGAAAGAACAAAGAAGGAAATATCAACTTCTTTGAGGGATGATTTAGAATGAGAAGCAAGGGTCTCCTTATATAAGCTAGAGTCCCCAAACCTCCTTGATAAATACTCCATGTGGGATGAGTTGCATGAATAGTAACTTCATGTGACTTAATTCCACACAAGCCAATCACTTTGTTCACTTCTTCAAATAAGGCCTCAAAGTTTGGAATTGGATAAGTGGTACCTTTACCACAACAACATGTATCTTCATTGCCCCAAGTTTCCTAAGGAGACAAATAGCCATTTGCTCCTTTCCCACATTTCCTTTTCTACAGTTCCTAGGAGCAATTGATTGACCTTTTCCACAAACAAATCCAGATAAGAGTGTATTTTTCGATTGCGTGTTAGCTTGAATTTTGTTCCAATTATTGGTTGTTATGCGATCAAGTAGACATTTTCTTAGTTGCTCTGCAATGATTTGAACATAAATGATAGGATTACTGTAACATAGACATTGTTAAATTGCTAATGGTCTAATATAAGAGGCTGCATCATTTAATTCTAGCATTGAAAGCTTTTTACCTCTGTATGCACTGTATAGAGACTGATCAAGCCGTTAAACGTTCTAAACAGGTGAAATGCTTTATGTATTGGGTTTTCTCCTTTTGTTCTTTTGGAGAAGCTTTATGTGATGCTTTAGTTTTGTGTTGAGTATAAGTCGTCATATTCATTTCCTTGGCTTGAGTTGCAGGTTGTCCAACAAACAATTGAAGTGGGAACTCAAACAGCATCTAAACTTGATGGGCCAAGTACTGTAAGTATGATTTACTCTCTTAGTTAGCTTCTCAAGGTTTAGCCAAAAGGACCTTGATTTTGTTTCGGTTTAAGATTTACATACCATAGTCTAATAAGTTGTATTCTTACCCGTTTGTTAAATGCTTAGTTTGGACAAGCCTCTACACATGAGCTGGAAAATAAGATTTTGAGACTTGAAGAACATTAACTTCTTGAAGGGTAAAGTTGAGAAAAGTGTAGCTCCGGAACGTCTGCCTGGGATCGAACTTTTGGAGCGTGTCGTTGAATTTTCATTTGTTATTTATCATCATGTAGCTGTATGATATTCTGGATTCTGAATTCTGAATTAATGTTGGACATTCTGGATTCTGAATTCTGAATTTATATTTCATTAACTACATGGGTTTAGTTAGTTGGAGAGCAGGAATCATATTTTTTTTATATATAAAACAATCCTGAAACCTACGCTGTAGGTTCTAAACAATGTTATTAAAAGCGTAAAGCGCACTAATGCGATAGGGATCCTAAAGCGCAAAGCGCAACGCTAAAGCGCGGACTTTAAAGAAGTTAAGCATAATGATAGATATAAGTATAAAATAGGTGGAAAAACCTCAAAAATAGATCTAAAAAACACAAAGTCCAACTTATAAACTTTACTCTAGGATTCTTTAACACTAAGTTTGTACTCTAATTCATATCACTTAGTCATCACTCATCATCTAGCATAGAAATATAATTAGCACCACCAAAGTTAAAATTATATCCCTCATCATGTAGTATTTGGAAATAAATTCACAGTAAATTACTACATATAGTATTTGAAAATAAATCAACAGTAAATTAAAAATTGTTAAGGACTATTTTGTTAGGAGGAAAACGCTTCGATGTTTAAATGGGTTGGAAAGAAGATTTTAATGTCTGAATTTACATAAATAAAACTTTAAGGACCTATTTGAAAGATTTATAAAATTTTAATGGCTTATTATTAAAAAAAATAGAAAACCTAGTTTTTTTGTCTGTCTTCTTCGCGACTGCCGCCGCCGCAACTCCAAAGAACGTCAACAATCGTTGCGTCTTCTCCATCGCGAGTCTGAAGTCGGCGACACCTGCCCCACCTGGGAAGACAAGCTCGTCAGAAGCGCCGACGTCACCGCGTCGCTAAAGTCGGCCGCTTCAGCTCGCATCAACGCCTCACAGCCGCTTCGCTGAGGGTCCGCCGCTTCCGACGCGAAATGCGACGGACCCAGCCAAACGAGCACATCGCGCTTTGAGCGCGCTCTAGGCGCGCATTTAATAACATTGGTTCTAAAGAACCCATAAACCCAGAAAACTTACGATTGTGACCGTGGGTTTTAAAGAACCTACTATTAGTCGTAGGTTTTTCTCCGGTGGCCAAAAATCTACGGTCATAACTGTAGGTCATGTTTCTTACGGCTCTTTCGTAAGTTTTACCTATGGTTTTCGACCGTAGAGGGCAAAAACCAACGAGGCTGAAACCTATGAACAAGAACCTGTAGTTTGGCACTAGGTATTGACAAAACCCACGATCTGAAAGTAGATTTTGACCGTGGGTTTCATGGTGCTGTGTGATGGCAAGGACATCGGGAGAAAGGCTTCAGCAGCTAGTGGTGGGCCGGTGGTGTAGGTAACCTCCAGTGTTTGATTTCCGGTGGATTCGAGCAAATGGGAGGTGAAAAAGGATCGGCAAGCTGCTGCTGATTTCTCCTCCGTCAAATGCTGTCCGGCGACGTGGGATGGCTGGATGGTGTCGGCGTGGCGCAGCGGTGCTAGGGAGACAGCGGGTGGGTGGTGAAAAGTGATTGGTGATGGTGAAGGAAGATGGAGGCCGGCAGTGACAGTTTGCATTGCAGGCTGAGCACGAAAGAAGATGATTTTTGTGGGTGATTTTCTTTCTTTGATTGTTGCAACTTTTGTGATTACAGAGATTGATTATCCTTCCCCCTCTGTTTCAGTCCAATTTAGGCTCAATTTATAGTCAAACTTCAGAGTTGAAGCACCCATTTACCCATTAGATTGATGCAAGTTTCTGATCAATGGTGAAGGAGGAGGATTTGAAGCAACCTTGACCATTCATGCACCATTCACGCACACTTGCAGCAAGCAAGCTGTTGTTTCACATTTTCATCACCTTTCTTCTCTCTCTTTTTGTTTTTTTTTTTCTAATTTCTTTGTTTTTCTCTTTTCTTTAATTGATTCTTTTTATCACTATTTATTTACTTTTTTTGTTTGTTTTTTTCCATTAAATAGAATATACTTAAATCCTAGATTAATGACAAAATACACATACAATAATGAAAAAAATACGTAAAATAATGAAAATGATAAAAATCACATAAAGTAACGAAAATAATAACAAAAATCACATGAAATAAAAATATGAAAAAAATACCGAAAATCATCATTACAAATTAGATATTACTACATCCTAAATTACTACCCCAGATGAAATTGAGTGTCAACACTAACTTCATTGGGATAGCTTTGACTAGTATTTGTTTTCAGTTCTTGGTTACACGATTTCATTAGAAAGGTTCATCATAATGGGTTGTGGGTGCATCATTAACCTAACAAATAACATCATAATTGAACAACATTAGATCATCCTATTAAGCGGTCAGGTGGTGGTTACATCTTTCTGATAGAGGTGTGCATCATAATGGGCAGCGGCGTTCACGTATCTAAACGCATCATAAATGAAAGTGTTTCATATGATAGCGTTTTGCATCTTGATGGGTTATAAATTTAAATGAAAATGCATCATGATTAAAGTCCATCATTAGGATAGCGTTGTGCATCATATTAACTTTATTTTGATAGAAATGATCATTATTTGTCTTCAATTCTTGGTTACATCATTTCAATAAAAAGGTGTATCATAATTGGTCGAGGATGGATCATTAACATTTCTAAGCGCATCATTTGGAAGCCACTGTAAGTGATTGTCAAAGTTGAGCGTATCATCAATCCTGCAAAGAGTGTGCTCTTCAAGGGTTAGTAGCTGAAGGAGCATCATATTGAAGCCGTTGTACATCAATGTCAAAGTTGAGCGCAACATTTTGAAGAGGTTAGTAAATGTTACATCATGATGTGGTGTCATTTATTTCTGCAGTTTTTTGTTTCATCATTTTTGTATAGTGACACATCATTTTTGTATAGTGACGCATCATTTGTAGTACGAGTAAGTACCAAAATTGGTAAAACAAGAATATGGGTAGGATTGCACAAAATACAAAAGTCGTATGACTATATAAATATTGGGTGCAAAATGAACAAAGTATAAAAGATTGAGACAATATAGAAATTCTAGCAAATTTCAGAAATGAATAATTCCAGAAAAATATAAGAAAAATTCACAGAATAATTATAAAGAAATTAAATAGAAATTATCTTTGGAAATTTTACAAATTGATATAAAAATAAAATTCTAATTTTAACAATAAATTGAATTAACAAGAAGATAAACAAATCAATAAAAATTTAGAAATAAGAACCGTTCTTCGGGATTTGGTTTCTAAGGCTTGCGTTGCACGCAATTTCCTTAAAACAGATTTGCTCCCTCCACTACGAGTGCTTGAGGATCAAACAAGCGTTTATCTCCTAGTATACAACGGAGATGCGAAAAGAGCTTCGCACGTAAAGCTTTTCCGCTGATGAACTAGAACTGAAGAACTTGAAGAACACCAAAACAATGATGCAAAAGATTTTTTGCAAGAAGAGAGAAAGAGGATTTAGCAAGAAGAAGTGTGCTAGGGATGAGAAATAAGCATGGTGGAGGTGCCCTTTTATAGTGTTTAGGATATGCCTAGCCATTAGGGCACCTAAATGCACCATAAAGCTAGCCATTAACCCTAACACTAAAGTGTTGTAGCAAAGCAATGCAAGAAAGTAATATGACACTAATTGTATTTGAGTGATCCGCCTCTCATTAAACAATAGTCTTACCTTATATAGGTTTACAACCTTAACCTAACTAGAATCCAATTTGACTTCTTTTACTTACTAACAGCAATCCCAAACTAATTAGACTTTGCAAAACACAAGAAGACTAATCTCCTAATCCAAAACAATCTCACTAACTTGTACTACACGCCAGCTCTCTCAACCCCTCCTGCTGCAGACGTTTCTTCATCACCAAGTCAGTATGCCTTGTGTCTCACGCTTCTGCTCCTCACCAGCTTCTGAATCACTTACTTTAACACCCCCTCTTGATTCAAATCTGGTGATGTTGAGAAGGGACCTTAATTCTTTAAACCTCAAGGCTGGTAATGCCTTAGTAAAAATATCAGCTAATTGATCATGAGTCTTGCAGTACTCAACTTTCACCTGTCCTTCATTGATTAAGTCTCGAATAAAATGGTGCTTCAATTCAATATGCTTGGTACGGCCATGCATGATGGGTTTTTTTGCAATGGCAGCTGCTGATTTGCTATCACAGTAAATTGGAGTTGCTTCATGTTGCTTTGATCTCAAATCTTCCAAAATTCTCCTTAGCCACCTTTGTTTGGCAAGTCATTCTTTGCTGATATGTATTCAGCCTCTGCTGTAGATAATGCAACAGTGGCTTGCTTCTTGGAGCACCAAGAAATAGGTCCTGAACCTAGTAGAAAGAAGTTCCCTGTGGTGCTCTTTCTATCAAGATGATCTCCTGCCCAGTCACTGTCTGAGTAACACTCAAGAACAAACTCTTTGTTATTCTCATACCATATCCCCAAATCTCTAGACCCAGCCACATACCTGAGTATTCGTTTAGCAGCTCCCATATGCTGTTTGCTAGGCTTGTGCATAAATCTGGACACCAACCCCACAGCAAAGCTCAAGTCAGGTCTGGTGTGGATGAGGTATATCAATCTACCAACCAAACTTCTGAACTGTCTTGCATCTGCTTCACCGGTGCCATCCTCTCCACTCAGTTTCTCATTGGTATTCATTGGAGTAGACACAGCCTTGCAGTTTTCCATGCCAAACTCCTTAATCATGTCTGCAACATATTTGGACTGAGACAGAAATATGCCACTGTCTGTTTGATTCACCTCAAGTCCCAGAAAATACTTCAATGCTCCCAAGTCAGTCATATCAAATGCTCTCTTCATATCTCTTCTGAATTCCTCTAGCAACTTAATTGAAGACCCTGTGTATATCATGTCATCAACATAGAGGCTGATTATGATGACATGTTCTTCTGTACTTCTTTTGTAGTACAAGGTAGGCTCACTTTGACTCTTTGTATAACCTTTACTTATGAAGAAGTGGTCTATTTTGCTGTACCAGGCCCTTGGTGCTTGCTTTAGACCATATAAGGCCTTCTTTAGCTTGTACACATACTGCTCCTTTCCTTTTACTACAAAACCAGCTGGTTGTTCCACATATACTTCTTCATTTAAATCTCCATTCAGGAATGCAGATTTTACATCAAACTGATATATTCTCCATTGTTGTTGAGCAGCAATGGCGGGATAGTTCTTACTGTTTCAAACCTGGCCATTGGAGAAAACGTTTCTTCATAATCAATACCTTGCTCTTGACTGTAACCTTTTACCACAAGTCTGGCTTTGTATTTTTGTAAAGATCCATCTGCATTAAACTTAGTTTTGAAGATCTACTTCAATCCTATAACATTTTTCCCTTCTGGCAGTTTAACTAGCTCCCAAGTATCATTCTTGATGATTGAGTCCATTTCTTCACTCATAGCCTTTTTCCATACATCTTGCTGCAGTGCCACCTGAACAGAAGTTGGATCTCCAGCAAACATGGCTAAATTAGTCTCATTAGTTCTATGTGATCTCTCCTCTCGATCTGATTTTTCATCTAATTCTTCTTCACCCTTCTCTTCTGTAATTTTAGGCTGAACCTCATCATTTGCTTCTGTGTTGAGTGTGGTCATATGCCTTTCCTCAAACCAGCTGTTGAACTCATCAAATTTCACATCCCTGCTAATGACTAGTTTCTTGCTCAATGGTTCAAGTAGTCTGTAAGCCTTGGATTTTTGACAGTATCCAACAAACACATACTTGTTGCTTTTTTATCTAATTTCTGTTTGGCAACAGTGGTTAGGGCATAACATACACACCCAAACACTCTAAGGTGTGATACAGATGGTTTAAAATCAAACCAAGCTTCAAATGGAGTTTTATTAGCCACTGACCTGGTAGGTGATAGGTTGAGCAAATAGATGGCAGTTGCAACAGCTTCAGCCCAATACTCATCAGGCATGCATTTTGCTTTCAACATTGATCTGGCCATTTCAATTGTAGTTCTATTTTTTCTCTCTGCTACCCCATTCTGCTCAGGAGTGTAGGGGGCTGTAAGCTGTCGTTTGATGCCCTCTTTCTCACAAAACTCATTGAACTCCTTTGAGACAAACTCACCTCCTCTGTCTGTTCTCAGAATCTTAATCTTCTCTTCACTTTCTTTCTCAGCAAAGGCTTTGAAATTCTTGAACTCATTAAAGGCATCTGACTTTTGTTTCAAAAAATAGCCCCAGCTCATCCTTGAGAAATCTTCAGTGACTATGAACACATACCTGCTTCCGCCATGAGAGACTGTTTGCATAGGCCCACATAGGTCTGCATGAACTAGCCCTAATTTCTTTTCTGCCCTTCTTGCTTGCTCAGAGGGGAAAGCATGCCTGGTTTGCTTTCCCATTACACAACCTTCACATAATCCACTGCTTTCTTTGATGGTAGGCAAACCTTTCACTAACTCCTTGCTGGCTAGGTCATGTATGGATCTGTAATTTAAATGACCAAGCCTATGATGCCATAAATCTGTTTCAGAGATGCTTTGTGTGATTAGTGCCCTTTTTGATGATGAGAGAGATACGGGAAACATTTTGTTTCCAGTCATGACTGTTTGCAGCAGTATCTCACCCTTGGCAGTTTTGATAGTGCATTCTCCTTTGTCAAATAACACACAATGGCCATTGAGTACTAGTTGCCCTATACTGATCAAATTATGCGCCAAACCAGGTGCATATTCAACTTCTCTAATGGTCTTTGACCTTCCTCCATAGTACACAATTACCTCTCCTTTCCCTTCTATTTTAATTTGACTGTTGTTACCAAGCCTCACTTGAGATTTGAATGATTCATCAAGTTTAGTAAAAAGTGATTTGTTGCCTGTGAGATGGTTTGAGCAGGCACTGTCAAGAAACCATACATCTTGCGTGATTTCTTTGTCAGAGATTGTCATAAATAGGTACTCATCTTGTTCATCCTGTTCAACATAGCTAGCCTCTCCTGGTTTGTTCCAGCAGTCCTCTTCTTTGTGTCCACGTTTTTTTGCAGTGACCACAAGTGGTCTTTCCCCAACAATCTGCTTCTAGATGACCATTTTTTTTTGCAGTAGTTGCACTGCAGGAAGCTTGATCTCCCTCTTCCCCTACCTCTTCCTCTGAATGAGCCTCTTGCCCGATTGTTTGAAGAGAAATTTGCAGATTGAGTTTGGAAGGCATTCTCTTCAACTTTAGGGTTGTTCCTGTTAATTCTTGCTTCATGAACTAGCAAAGATCCTAAAAGCTCATCCATTGATAGGGTGGAGAGATCCTTGGACTCCTCGATGGCAGCAACCACATGATCAAATTTAGGGTTCAGGCTTCTTAAAACCTTGGTTACCACAGCTTCAGCTTGAATCTCATCTCCATAGGTGTGCATCTTGTTCACAATTTCTGTTATCTTTGTTAAAAAATTCTCCATAGACTCATTGTCTTTCATGTGAGAAGTTTCAAATTCTCTTCTGAGGGCTTGTCTTTTTACCATCATTACTTTTGCAGACCCTTGATAATTTGTTTTGAGTATCTTCCATGCTTCCTTGGCCGATTGTGCCTCAGCAATTCTGATGAAGATTGCGTCATCCACACCTTGATGAATGATGGACAGGGCCTTGGCATCTCTCCTCATATCCTCATCACTACTTTCCTCGGTTGTTCCTGCTTCAACTATAGTCCACAGATTTTGAGCTTGAAATATGGTTCTTAATTTGATACTCCAAAACTCAAAAGACAATCATTTGAATATTGGGATATGTCCCTGAGGTACGCTGCTAAGTGAAGGGATGCTCGCCATTGATTCTTGTTCAATGCTCTGATACCACAATGTTGTAGCAAAGCAATGCAAGAAAGCAATATGACAATAATTATATTTGAGAGATCCGCACTTCATTAAACAATGGTCTTACCTTATATAGGTTTACAACCTTAACCTAACTAGAATCCAATTCGACTTCTTCTACTTACTAACAGCAATCCCAAACTAATTAGACTTTGGATAACACAAAAAGACTAATCTCCTAATCCAAAACAATCTCACTGACTTGTACTACACGCCAGCTCTCTCAACCCCTCCTGCTGCAGACGTTTCTTCATCACCAAGCTGTATGCCTTGTGTCTCACGCTTCTGCTCCTCACCAGCTTCTGAATCACTTACTTTAACATAAAGGCCATGAAACCACCCTACTAATGGTCCATAAATCACCATACTAATGGTGAAAAAACTCCAAATTTATGGTGGAAAATAAATAATTTTTCATTCATTTTCCTTCCACCATTTTATATTTCCAACAATCCCCCACATAAATAAAAAATTGATTTCATTTTGACTCTATGGTGGTGTTCATCAATTGAGTTCTGCATAGGAAAAGTAGGTGTTATCCTTTGAACTTTTCCCTTATAGAATACATTTACTTATACATTTACTTATGCATAGGAAAAGTAGTTGTCCAGTAGACATGATATCATTGAACTGTCCTGTTTTCTTGTGTAAAGAACTCACATATCTTACATAGAAATCACTCCTCATTTGTTCAGTTCTCATGGTTTTGTTCATTTTGGCCATGAACACGTTAGCAAGAGTTTCTAAAGAATTGAGCCTGACCAATTCTCCTTTGAAGCGGCCTCACTTCTCCCTCACATAGGTGATTTCTTAAGTCTGAAGTAACATGAGTACTTACTTAAAAATCATTAAAACAACACATTGCTAACCTTATCCACATCATTGTTTCACGACAAGAATGAAATTTGAGGTTATCCCCCACAATGACCACACTAAGTCTTATAATTAAGTTGTTCCTTTAAACCTATATCTTGGGATCTCCAGTTAACTAGGTTGGGTTTTCTTTCATAAAACTTATATATCCACAAGCTTTAGACCCATTCCTTTTGGCAATTTTTCAACTAACTCTCTATTTAACCCTTTGGTTAACGAATCCGCTATGTTATCTTTTGACTTCACATAGTCAATCGTGATAACTCCTGTAGAGAGTAGTTGTCTAATGGTATTGTCTTCGACGGATGTGTCTAGACTTACCATTATACATATTACTCTGTGTCCTTCCAATTGCTGATTGACTATCACAATGGATCTTGATTAGTGGCATAGGTTTTCCCATTTTGGAATATCCTCCAAGAAGCTGGCGTAGCCGTTCAGCCTCTTCTCCACATTTATCTAAAGCTATGAACTCAGATTCCATTGTGGATTGGGCTATAATTGTTTGTTTGGAAGATTTCCAAGATACAACAGCTCAACTAGCCACTTGTGGATTTTGAGTTATTTATATCAGATATCCAGTTTGCATCTGTGTAGCCTTCTAACACAGCTGGGTATCTAGTATAATGTAACCCATAATTTCGAGTATATCGTAGGTACCTTAGTACTCTAACTATTGCTTTTCAATGTTCTGCACTTGGATTACTCGTGTAGCTGCTCATTGCTTATTGTGTAAGCAATATCCGATCTAGTGCAACTCATTAGATACATAAGACTCCCAATAACTCCAGTGTTGTGCACGACATATACTCTCCCTCTATTTTGGATAGATGTAGACTAATGTCTAATGGTGTTACGGCAATTCCAGAATCATCCTTGTTGAATTTTTCAAGGATTTTGTCTATATAATAAGCTTGGCTCAAAATTAGACCTTCATTGTTTTTATGATTTTAACTCCTAAAATCACATCAGCAAGTCTCATATCTTTCATGTCAAATTTTGAATTCAACAGGTTTTTGGTAGATTTGACAATTTTATCACTATTACCAACAATGAGCATGTCATTCACATAAAGACATAATGATATAATCATTTTCTGTTTGTTAACGCACTTGTCACACTCATTGATTTTAAACTCATTGGTAATCATTTTATGGTCAAATTTTTCATGCCACTTTTTTTGTGCTTGTTTCAGGCTATATAATGATTCTACCAATTTATAGGCTTTCTTTTCATTCCTTGGAGCTATAAAGCCCTCGGGTTGCTCCATATAGATTTTTACTTCATCTAAATCTTCATTTAAGAAAGCTGTTTTTACATCATTTGATGTATTTCCAAATTTCTCAATGTCGCAATTGCTAGAATCATTCTTATTGAATTGATTCTCATCACAAGAGAGTATCTATCAAATTAATCTAAGCCTTCCTTTTGTTTGAATCCCTTGATCACAAGTCTGGCTTTATACTTGTCAATGGAACCACCATGTTTTATTTTCCTTTTAAAAATCCATTTGGATCCTAAAGGTTTATTTCCAGGAGGAAGATCTACCAATTTCCAAGTATAATTCTGTAGAATAGAATCAACTTCACTTTTTATGGCTTCTTTCCATAAAGGTCCCTTTGAAGAACTCACAGCTTCAACATATGTTTGAGGTTCCTTTTCCAACAAGTAAGTAAGAAAGTCATCTCCAAATAATTTCTGTACTCTTGCTCTTTTGCTGCATCTTGGTTCCACTTGAACTGAATCATGATTCTCATCATCATGGCTTTCATCTTCATGATTCTCATGATTTTCATAATCCAAAATTTCATCTTTTTGACTTGACGAACTTGATTCATTGTTATTTCTACAAGGAAATACTTTTTCAAAGAAAGATGCATTCCTTGATTCCTATTGTGTTCTTGTGAATATCCAAAAAATTTGAATCATGTACAAGGAACCTATAGGCACTACTGTTATGCGTGTATCCTATGAAGATACAATCCACCGTTTTAGGAACTATCTTCACTCTCTTCTGTGTTGGTACCGCTACCTTTACAAGACACCCCCACACTCGCAAGTGTTTGTAGGATGGTGTCCTACCTTTCCATAACTCATATGAAGTTTTATCTTGCTTCTTTCGAGGTACACTATTTAAAAGGTAATTACTCGATAAGATAGCTTCACCCCACATGTTTTGAGGTAAGTGTGAACTTAGTAACATCGCGTTCATCATTTCTTTCAATGTGAGATTTTTACGTTCAACAACATCGTTAGATTAAGGTAAATAAGGTAAGGTGGTTTCATGTACAATTCCGTGTTGTGCACAAAATTGACCAATTGGTGCTTCATACTCGCCACCTCTATCACTTCTCAATTTTTGATCTTTTTATTGAGTTGATTCTCAACCTCATTTTTGTAGAGAACAAATTTCTCTAAGGCCTCGTCTTCACTTTTCAGTAAATACACATAGCAATATTTTGTGCTATCGTCAATAAAGGTAATAAAATACTTATTACCACCTCATGTTTGAATGAATTTTAAATCACAAACATCACTATGAATCAATTCAAGTGGTTTGGTACTTCTTTCAATTGATTGAAACGATGACCTTGTCAATTTTGCCTCAACACAAATTTCACATTTATGTTTTAGGTCAATTTGGAATGTTGGAATATGGTCCAAGTTAATTAATCAACGTATCAAGTCAAAATTAACATGACCTAGTCTGTCATGCCACAAATTGGAAGACTCAAGCAAATAAACAAAGAAGTACTCTCTTTATTGATAATAGCCATAACATTGAGTTTGAACAACCCATCACAAGCGTACCTCTTTCCCACAAACATTCCAGATTTGGTCAGAATGACCTTGTTCGATTCGAACATCATGCGAAATCCATGCTTGTTCATCAGTGAGCCAGACGCCAGGTTCTTGCGCATTTCTAGCACATACAGGACATTATTCAGGGTCAATGTCTTGCCAGAGGTCATCTTTAGAAGCACATTCCCTTGACCTTCAATTGATGTTGTTGCAGAATTGCCCATGTACATCTTCTCCCCTTGAATTGGTTCGAAGGAGGAGAAGAGGTTCTTGTTGGTGCAAACGTGCCTAGTAGCACCTGTGTCAATCCACCATTCTTTTGGGTTAGACCGAACAAGGTTCACCTCAGAAACTACGGCAGCGAGGTTCATATCTTCCACATCTTGGGCAATTTCATTGATCATGTTTGCCTCATGATCATTTTGCTTTGGGAGTCGGCAATCGCTAGATTTGTTGCCCATCCTTCCAGAGTTGAAGCATTTGCCATTGAACTTTGGCATTGATCATGCTCCATCATGTTGGCCTTGGCACCAATGGAGAGGGATGACTTGCGCTCGGATCTCCTGTTGTCTTCTTCGATACGAAGTCTAACAATGTGGTCCTCCAAGTTCATTTCCTTTTTCTTGTGCTTCAGATAGCTTTTGAATTCCTTCCATTCAGGAGGTAGCTTCTCAATGACAGCTACCTCTTGGAAGGCTTCAGCCAACACCATGCCTTCAGCGAGGATCTCGTGCAAGATAACCTGAAGTTCCTGCACTTGATTGACCACAGTCTTGGAATCCACCATTATATAATCAAGGAAATGACCGACCAAAAATTTCTTTGCGCCTGCATCCTCCATTTTATATTTCCGGTCCAGAGATTCCCACAACACTTTTGTCATCTTATAATTACAATAAACTGTATATAATGAATCATGTAAATAGTTTAGGATATAATTACAGCACAAGAAGTCGGAGTGGATCCATGCTTGATTGGTGATGGATGTTCCAGCATCAACGTTACCCTCGAAAACTCCAGGAGCATCCTCAGTCAAGAATCTCGCAAGATTCAAGGTGATCAAGTAGAACAATATTTTCTGTTGCCACCTTTTGAAGTTCCCCCCGATGAACTTCTCCGGTTTCTCTGCACTACGTAGAGAAAACACGTGTTACTGAAGCCAAAATCCCAGTAGAGCCGCAGTAACTACTGCGGGAGAGGCCGTAGTGTTTCCCACAGTAAATAAAAAGCGTAGTAGAAACTTCACTGCGGTAGCAGCCATAGTACTTACTGCGGCCTTACTACGGTCATGGCGCGATGTGAAATTATTAATTAAAAAGGTGGATGAATCCGGATGAAATTTTCATCGAATTCATCCACCAACAAAAAACCCAAAAATCGGTGGTGATGGTGAACAAGCGCTGGTCATGACGGCGAAAAAGCGACATCGTTGGAGCGGCGGTGCTGAGGTGGGAGCGGCGACGTCGGCGGTTAAGAAGAAGAAGAAGAAGGGAGAGAGAAAACATAAGTGAAAGTGAAAGTGAAAGAAGAAGATGAAAAGAAAGAAGATGATGATGATGATGATGATGATGATGATGATGATGATGATGATGATGATGGAGGAGAAGATGAGGAAAGAAGAAGAGGAGGAGGAATATGAAGAGAAGAAGATGATGAAGAAGGAGAAAATGAAGAAAATGAAGAAGAAGAATATGAAGATGGAGAAAGGTGAGAGAAGATAGAAAGTGAAAGAAGAAGAATGAGAAGACGAAAAAAAAGAAGAGATGATGAAGAAGAAGAAGAAGAAGAAGAAGAAGGATTGAAGAAGAAGAAGAAGATGAAGAAGATGCAAAAAATGAAGGAAGTGGTTGATGAAGAAACCCTAAAAATGGCTTAATGCGGCCTTACTGCGGCCAAAGCCGCAGTAAAGCTCTTGTGTTAGTTTACTGCGTATTTGAGCTTACCGCGGCCCAAACCACAGTAAGAGCCGCAGTAAGATTTGCCCTCCGCACGTAGTGCCGAATGAGAGGTCTGAACGGTCAAGGGGTTCAGCACCATGGTCATAACAACCCCAGAACCACCGTTGTTATCCTTGGACCCAATCACAACTTTGGAACCGTCCACGGCATTAACTTTGGGGATCGTCATCACGGATCGGGAATCTGTTTTAAGATTGTAGTACGAGTAAGTACCAAAATTGGTAAAACAAGAATATGGGTAGAATTGCACAAAATACAAATGCCGTATGCCTATATAAATGTTGGATGCAAAATGAACAAAGTATAAAGATGGAGACAATATAGCAATTCTAGCAAATTTCAGAAATTAACAATTCCAGAAAAATATAAGAAAAATTAATCATAATAATTATAACGGAATTAAATAGAAATTATACCGGAATTTAAACAAATTGATGGTATAATAATAAAATTCTAATTTTAACAATAAACTAGAATTAACAAGAAGATGAACAAACCAAGAAAACTTTAGAAATAATAACCGTTCTTCGGGATTTGGTTTCGAGACTTGCGTTGCACGCAATTTCCTTAAAACAGATTCGCTCCCTCCACTATGAGTGCTTGAGGATCAAACAAGCGTTTGTCTCCCGGGATACAACGAGAGATGCGAAAAGAGCTTTGCACCTAAAGCTTTTCGACGAACTAGAACCGAAGAACTTGAAGAACACGAAACAATGATGCAAGAGATTTTTGCAAGAAGAGAGAAGAGGTTTAGCAAGGCGAAGTGTGCTAGGGATGAGAAATAAGTATAGTGGAGGTGCCCTTTTATAGTGTTTAGGATATGTCTAGCCATTAGGGCACCTAAATGCACCATAAAGCTACCATTAACCCTAACACTAAAGGCCATGAAACCACCCTACTAATGGTCCATAAATCACCATAATAATGGTGAAAAAACTCCAAATTTATGGTGAAAAATAAATAATTTTTATTCATTTTCCTTCCACCATTTTATATTTCCAACATCATTAAGGTATCTAAGCGCATCATAATGCGTCATGATGAATGAAGAGGATCGGTTCGATTTGAAGCCAAATCTAATGTCGTGAAAAATCATGGACATCTCCGAAAATCCGGTGTCATCATGGACATCTACCGGATTTCACGATGCCGGAAGCATTCCAACTTCTTAAGGCTCTGTTAAAAAAATACTTCCTTCACCCTCAAAATATATAAACATTTCACTTCCATGTTTTAATGTTCGATATTCGACTCATATATTTACAAAGATAAATAATGAAAAAATTTATAAAAAATTATATTTAAAAAATTTATATTTTAATTTATTATATGAATAATAATTATTTAACTTAAAATACCTAAATATTCATAAATAAATATATATTAATACTGTGAAACATCAAAAATAAATATATGTATTTTTTAGGACGAAAGGAGTCTATATTAAAAAACTAAAAGTAGTATTGAATACTTTCCAATTTAAAATGCACCATGTAATCAGTTTTGAAGACTTATTGATTTGGGAAGTGGTAGCGAAAATTGCTTCTGCAGACTCTGGTCTCTCTAGCTTTTGACACGAACACAATGATTTTCAAATTTCAACCACATTATCAGCAATCCTTTGATTACTTTAACCTCAATAGTTTTGTTGGACCGTAACATTTCGCGTTTTTTCAAATTTTCTTTCGTTTTGTCAAAAAAGTAATACTCCTATAATAGTTAATTTTTTATATCATTTTGATTTAATTAATCTATATTATTTTTTAATGAAAAAAATATCAAAAAGCATATTCATAAAGTTAAGACATTAAATTTTTAGTTGAATATAAAAGTTTCAAAATTCTAATTTGCATTGATATAGAAATAAAATCATAAATTAAATACTAAAAATAAGTATTATTTAAAAAAAAATATTGCATTACTTTTAGTACAAACAAGTATATAGAAACTTTGGAAACCCACATACTTATCCCCTAAGTACTCAAAAAACAGAAGTCGTTGATAACTAGTATCATTTTCATTATATAAAAAAATGCAACATTTGATACTTGATATAAATTTGACTTAAAATTATCTACGTTATTTTTTTAGTTGAACGAATTGAAGAAAATATGTTTGGAAGTATAAATATCAAATTATCATTTTTACGACATTTTGATTATAAGATTTTAACTTTTTCAATACCAAAAGTAATGTTGAGATATTACTCCTAAAGTGGCTCAACAAATCTAGCATGAGAAGGAGAAGAAAAGTGTTTTTGTTAAATTATGAGTTTTTAAATGAGTAAATTCCGTACATAGTCCCGTAAAAATAATTATTGTCTGTTTTGGTCATATTTTAAAAACTTGTCTGTTTTGGTCCTATTTAAGGGAATTCACTTGTTCTATTTTGGTCCTTTCCGTCCATTGATGTCGTTAGTCTTGACGGATATCTGTGAAAATACCATTTTAACATCTTAATTACCTGAATTGACGTTCACGTTGAACAACATTATGACATGTCATTTTGCTCAAATGTCGTTAGTCAAGACCCTAGCAAACCGATCCAAGCAATTACCAACAGCGATATCAATCGTCTCCCCAAATATCCTATACTTTCCCTCGCTGTAAGCGATCACCTACGTATTCCCCCCGCTGACGTACAAAACAACCGGGTCAACAGCCCGGTGGCGACCCAACCCATCTCGATATGCGCGGCCGCGATGATTGTGGCGACAATCGGCTTGTTCCACAGTGGAAAGAACCCTAACGACGGCAATGAGACTTTCAGCGGTGCGCCAATCCCAGGGCCTTTGGTGTAGCAGAGGCAATCAACATCGTCGGGAGTTATGTGGGCTTCTTTAAGGGCAGATCTGACCAAGGGAAGGACGTGGTGGAGGTGGTGGTGAGCGGTCTCGCGGGGGAGGAAGCCGTGGCCCCGCTGCGTGATGTAGGTGTGGCGTGGGTTAGAAAGGATGGTTCCGTCTAAGGTCACCACGCCGACGCCGATCTTGTTCGTGGAACCTTCGAAACCCGGGGCTATCATTCTTTTCTCCATTGTTGAGGAGAGAGTGCCGACGGTCTTGAGACTGAGGGAGGAGCTCAGGTCCAGGTAAGAACACTGAACGATATTCATGTTTGTACCATGTCATAATGTTGGTCCACGTGAGCGCTACGTCAGGTAATCAGGAGAGCAAAATGATACTTTCACAGAAATCTGTCAAGACTAACGGCATCAATGGACGGAAAGGACCAGAATAGGACAGTGAACCTTTAGATAGGACCAAAATAGAATAATAATTACTTTTACGGGACTGTGTACGGAATCTACTCATTTTTAAATATTAGATATAAGTTGATGAGTTTCATATATTATCTACAACTATTAGAAATATGATTAATTTTATTTTAGGATTCCTATATTAATTAGGATTTGGTTTGCTACAAGCCTATATAAGCTTAAGATTGTATACATAATATATCAATAAAGTTTCTCCTAGTTTCATACGGTTTCTTCTTCTTTGTTCTCTTTTCTTCACCTTTGTCACCACCAAAACCACCAACAAGTGGTATTAGAGCATATTGACCTTGAGTGACCGAGAACTACACATAAACCCTAAACCAACACAAGCCACAAGGGCCATAACATATGGAGAATACTGTATTCAATAACATGTCTCACCCATCTTTGATGGAACCAATTATCGAGATGTAGTCCATCCGGATGCAAGTTTGCCTAGAGGCTTCGGACCTTTGGGAAGTGGTGGAGGAAGAACCAAGATTTATCAAGCCACAATAAAAGAAACCACAAAGCAGGACCAAGTCAAGCGAGAAGTCCAAGATGAGGAGGAGATATTTTGAGGTATATGCAACTCAAGAAACAAGAAGTGTTCAATGAATGTTAAAGCTAATGCGTGTCAAGAAAAAGAGAAGAACAAAATAGATATCTTAGAAAAAAGCAGTTTCAAAGCAATGAGGAGTATTGAGATATTGCTCCTAAAGCTGCTCAACAATTCTAGCGTACGTGAGGAGGAGAAAAAAAGTGTCTTTGTTAAATTAGGAGTTTTTAATTATTAGAGATAAGTTGAGGAGTTTCATATATTCTCTATAACTATTAGAAATAGGATTAATGTTATTTTATGATTCCTATATCAATTAGGATTTGGTTTGCTACAAGCTTATATAATCTTAAGATTGTATGCATAATAGATCAATAAAGTTTCTCCCGATTTCATACGGTTTTTATTCTTTGTTCTCTCTTCTTCACCTTTGTCACCACCAAAAACACTAACAGTAACCTTATTTGTTTTCATAATTTAATTTATCAATTTTTTCTATTATTTTGAAATGTTTACATACAAATGATAATTCGATGCTTATACTTTACAAACGTGTTTTCTTACAAATACAACTAAAAAATAGATAAATTAACGTCAAATTTATATCAAAAGTAAAATATTGTATTTTTTTAGATGGAGATAATATAATTTTTAAACGAATTTTGTTTAATTGAGTACTTAGGGATCGTATTTTAAGTATAGATTTTTTTGTGAAGAGGGGTGGTAAAGATAAATTATGACAAAATGGAAATTTTGAGTCCAACAAAAAAACAGGGTTAATAGAATAATGACAAAATGGAAATTGAAAGATATGTGACAATGTGGTAGTACAAATGGTGGCTATGTGTCAAAAACTGGTGAGCGCTTACTGAAACGACTGCTGCTAGTCTGCTAGCACTTCCCAATTCCCATGTGATTTTAGATCAATCAATAGAATAATGATAAGTACTTACTGAATGATAGAGTCTTCAAATGGCGGCCCAAAGTGACATTTCTTGAAAAAAAACATCTTTTCATATACTATCTCCATTAATTTTATCTGTTTCTTCTGTACCGTCATCACTATAAATACATATATAAAAAAGTATATATAAGAAAATAAAATAATATTACCATTAAAAAGTGCATCTTAACAACTGGTTAACATTTTCCTTCTTTGATTCATATCGTCGCCTTTCAGGGATCTAAATCTCTGTTCGTCCCCTTTTTTTCCATCTTCTCCATGTCTTCCGGTGTATTTTATTAATATCGTTAGTTAATACGTTATCTTTTTAACGGAACAATTAACGGTGTTAACACCACGTGGAGTTTACAAGCTTTATCGCGGCCTCCCTCGCGACAGCGCCGCGGTAAGTACTAAGGAGAGACAGCGGTACTGCACTATTTACCACGCCATGTCGTTTCTGTCTTGCGGTAAATTTGATAATAAAATGTAGTGAGAGAGACGAAGGGCCACGGAAAAAGGGAATAGCAGATTTGAACTCGCCTTCTACACTCTGCACTTGGGGGAGTTTGCATCGAAGTTTAATTTTTCTCTTTGGCCATTAATCATTAAGATAATTTTCCTTACCTCTCGCAATTATATTTAATTTAACCATCATGCATTTAATTTAACCATTATACATTTATAAACATTGTAATAGTTATGAAATACAAATGAATAGTGTTTTAAGTGTTTGATAATGTGTGTGATGTACATAAGGTGTCAGTTTTAAGCCATTAAATTCTTAACCATTTATAGTTAACCATTTGTTTGATTTTGATTCTATGATTTTGATCTCATACAATCAATCCTAGCATAAGCCTAGCTAAGCATTTTTTTTTCTTGTTTTCTTTCTATTTTTTTTTTCGAACAACATGATATTTTATTATAATTAATAATGTTAAAAAAACAGAAACAACTCAAACCTCATGCCACACACATACATACAATGTACTTATATTATATATTATATATTTTATGATAGTATTTTTTGGTTTTCTAGTTATATAGCCTAAGTATTTTCCTTTTCTTTCCTTTTTCTTTTTTATTTTTTAATTTTTATTTGTTAATTATACTCATATATATACATGATACATACTATATATATTGTATATTTTAGTCATTTATTTTATTTTTTGTTATGATCTATTTATTATATATATACACATTATATATTATATATTTTTTCTTTGTTTGTTAAAAAGTCTTTCCCTTTTCGTTTTCTATATTTCTATTTTTGTACTTCTTAACTACTCACAAACATACACACACACAAACACACACACACATATACATATATAATATTATACTATATTTTATTCTTTTCTTTTTTTATTTTTTGTTTTCTAATTATATTCTACATATATAAATTATATTATATTATATACATTTATCAGCTTGATAAAAAATTATGAATAGTAATTTAGGTTTTTAGATATGATGCAATCAATCCTACAATAAATTTGAATCTTTTCTTTTTTATAACAAATATATAATCCTATATTATAAACATAATATATATATATATATATTATACATTATATTATATTTTAAATTACAACAATAATTAAGCTTAAGTCTTTCCTTTTTTTTGTTTATTGGTTTAATCATTTGTATGTGTATATTACAATAATTATATGTACAAGCTTAAATATTTTTAAGTACTTTTTATTTTTATTTTTAATAAATATATACACTATTATATATTACTCCATTATATATACATTTTTAATATTATATACTTCATATCTTATATTATATTATGTTATATTATTTACATACACTCACACATACACTATAAACTTGATAGGATATGATGAATAGTTATTTGAGTGAATTTTCCCCAAACTTTACTATCTACAGTTAATTTTATATACATGTCATCTTATAAAGATTGTCATATTTCTTTTTCGTATTTATTTTAGAATTTTTTCATTTAATACTTTAACATGAAATGACAAATAATTTATACAAAAATAATAAACCACCGTGTCTAATTTTTAAATATATTATATTAACAATTTATTTAATAGATTATTTCTTACATAAATATAAGTCAACAAAATTTAAAAAACCAATTGTGACTTTATTTATGAAACGTGAATTGACTGCCTTTGCCGCAGGATGCATGAACCTCGTTATATTTATATTATACAATATTATACGTTATAACAATTATACATTAAGTCGACGTTATGAACAGTACTGGTTTGTCATTTTGTGTTTTGGTTTTTTTTTTCAGGTGTTTTGGTTTTTTCCTTCCTTTGTTAAATTTCCTATTGGTTAGTTAATTCAGCAAGAGCATTTTCAGAAATTTTTTCTGAAATTCACGTTCCCATGAATTATATGGGAACAGAGTAAGTCAAATACTCCTCCGTCCTTTAAAAGTTGATTCATTTGACTTTCATTACGTATGTGAGTGTTTGACTCGAGTTTTCTAAAATAAATAGTGAAGAAAAATTCAAAAAAAATATGTTTGGAAAGGATATGTTGCAAATTATGATACACATACAAATTATTCAACTTTATATGTCAAAACATTCATAAAAATAAATCATAGATTAAATACCTTGAAAACAAAGAAAACAAATGAATCAACTTTTCAAGGACGGAGGAGTATCTATTTTGCCCATACTTTACTATCATTACGTAGAATAGCTGCGATTTTCACTACGTACTTGAAGGAAATTTTGTAGCGCCTTAGGTAGCGCCAAAAGGCGCTATGAAGCAATTTGGTAGGAAACATGGAGCCGCACGGTCTGGAGTAGCACTGTTGTAGCGCATCTGAGCGCTACAAGCCATAAAATTCTTGTGTAGCCTCTTTCTTTTTCAGAATCGTATCATCGCTAAGGACCCTAACCCTCTCACTGTCTGCCCACCCTCAAACCTTCCTCCTCCATAACAGCCGCTAATCCTTCACCATTGGCGACGAACTCAACGCCAACACCATCGAAGAAGCGTGCATCCACCGTTATCACCTCAGGTATGCCTTTTTCCTTTAAATTCGTTCTGTTTCAAATGAATTTCCGGCGAACTCGAACTGCCAGTAGGTTATTGCACTTGTGTCCCTCTCTTCTCGGTGACGTCTTCTCACCACAAAAGGTTAGGCTTAGCTTCTCCCTTTCCATGATTGTTGCTTTTAATTTTTTTGGGTAAATTTTTGATGAATTTCGGGTTAGAGTTTCGGTAGGGTGATTGTTGATGAACTTTGATGGTTTTTTTCTTATTCCGGGATTATCAAAATCTGAGTATGTATGTTGAATCTTGATGAAATATATGAGGTTTTTGTTCCTAGCTGTTATGGCGTTTTGTTCTCTGCAGGGTTGTTTGATTAATGTTATGGGGGGTGGGTTAGATATGTTCTGTAGTTCTGTTTTTATGTGTTGTGTTGCCATTAGGTCGATCCCCTTCCTTATGGGATTCCAACCAAGGGTCCCATCTCTTTTGTTTCCCCTCCCACTGTTTCTTCTATTTTTATGAATTTAATGAAGCTGTTAGCAGTTAAAAAAAACAAGTTTCTCAAGAAGGAGATGGATATGATAATGAAAATGGAGGCAACATGAAAAATCTGAATGATACCCTTTAAGAATTAAGTTCTTAGTTCTGCTTTATAGTTTTTTCTTTTGCTTTTGATTGCTTCCTTCTTGCTCTTTGTATAGACATATGGTCTCTAGGAGAATACCATGTGCGGTTAGAGTCCCTCCAATGATGAAGTGAAGAAGTTGGTGATAATGATGTTAATGAGGTTATCATATTTGCTTACTATTAGGCGTTTCAGGTCTAAGATGATGCTACTGTTGTTGTCTTTGTTTCGTAGGTGGATTGGGCTCGATTTCTACGGGAAGAGCTCTATTCACAAATGGTCTTGGCCTGAAAAATATAAATATTCTTGTTGATTTGTGTTTAAACTTGTCCATGAGAAGGACACATTGTTAATTAATTGTTTTGTATTTGTCTGCTGCATTCTTCAGGTAAACGTAGTGACTCAACGAGGCTTTATTCCTGTTGATGAGAGGATGAGAGTTATAGATGCCAATGGAAATCTGGTAATTTCAAGATTTCTTGTTCATGAGATGTTTCCATCTTACCATGACTGGATGCACTAACAGTTCCTGTTTGTTGCAGGTTCCTCACCTTTAGTGCATTGGTGATGCTTGCTCATGGAGCCAGTGCACGAGGGATTTTAGGTATGAAGTTTCCCATCATCCATGTAATCCTGAACTTGAAATGTCCATTCATAACATTGCCTGTCTAATGTCATTCGTGATAAACAACTTGTTCAACTTGATACAGGACGTAAAATTAGTTGTACATGCACATCCAACATTGTCTGAGTTCTTGATGAGCTATTCAAATGAGCCAAGGTGAGTCCATCACATGCCCTTGAAAGAAAACATCTGTCATTGATCGATGAAGCACTGGCACAATTTCAGCTTTAATGTCAATTGTTTCAGTTTTGCTCACTGGTTATACTCTGTCTCATGTGTATTACTCTCCTTCTTTCTTTTCCTACTATAAAGCTTTTTCTATACATGATATATGTTTCTAGTTAGCATTGATGATGCAAATTGCCTTAGTAGTTACTAGTTAGCATAGTATAATTAAATTTGGATCTCTGAACATAGTAGTGCTTTTGCAATGGCAAGGTGGTGCAACACGGGCGAGACCCGAGACAAGACCATCATGGAAAATGCCCCTTGGAGAGTTGCTGCAATTTTAAATGACATACATGTACTTGCATTTACCCGGATTACTAGCAAAACAAGGAAGCTTATCTTGGATGGACTAGTTGTTACACTTGCTTTTAAGGGTTGCAGATGAGGTGAGCTAGTTGATTTTATTTCTCTATCTTGCCTGGGGGGATTGTTGTTTTGGCAAGCATATAAAAGTTGTAGGCCCTAACAAGCAGTATATTTTTTTTATTTTTTTTTTGTTTTTCTCTTTCTCTTGTAGCGCCTCTGTGCGCTACTGTAATAGCGCCTTGGAGCGCATGCCTCCAGAAAAGCGCCATCAGACGTAGCGTCTGGAGTAGCGCCCGGTGCGCTACTGTAGTAGCGCTTTTGTAGCGCTTTTGTGTGCTACGAGCACAAAATCAACTCCGTAGTGTTTCTGCGGCCAATGCGGCCTACTACGGCCTCCGTCGCGATAAATATCACGGTAAATGGCATTTATCGCGATATTTCTGCGACGGAGGCCGCAATAAATGGATTTCTACGTAATGTATCTTCCACTGTTTAATAGATAAGTGTAACTCAATGGCAGTTCTGTAAAATATTAAAGTTGTAAACCCAATTTTAAATTGAAATGTACCAACACATCAGTTTGAATTCAAAACAGATCGGGAAATTTTTTTTCCAGCTAGCCCCTGAACTGAGCCATTATGGTCACATGTACCTTTTTTATGGTTTTTGCTTATCGACAGCTAATTTTTTTATTTAATACAGTATGTTATCCTCTTAGTATTTTAAACACAACAGAAAAAAACATACTTTAGTTTTATGATTTTTCACTTATCCTATGATCCTTTATTTTTAGAATTTATGCATTTTAACCACACACATTTTAAATTGAATATAATGATCAGTTATTTTTTTTCTTTAGACGTTAAAAAACCGTCTCCCCAATGTTTGTGTTATTTTCATCGGTATAGCTTCTCAAGAATTTTACTATATTTGAAAGTATAAAAAAGGATTGGGATTAGTGTTTAACCACTGATACCACCCTTACATTATTAAGCCGAAAATAGGAACAAACACAGATTCCAGTCCACAAGTCGAGATCCAAAGCTGAATAACGTCTGCAGGATGGCGATTGGTATCTGCGTGGCCGAAACTTTGGCTCAGAGTGTGAGAATCAGGGCTGCAGGATAGTATGTTGGTTGAGGGTTGAATTATGGTATTAATTAAGTGAGAGAGGAAGCATTTGTAAACATTTGAAATCTTTTAATTTAATGTTTTTTTTTCTTAACTATTTTTCTTTAGTTTCATTACTTATCATCAAGTAAATCAACAATTAAAACCCCAAAATAAAAAATAAACAAAATAGATCACATCATCCAATATCAATTGAAAAATTATCTGAATAAGGGAGTACTAGCTAGTTTTACGTTATTTGTTGTCTCTAATCTAAGCTAAACTACAGATGGACGCTTGCTTGAAGAGTGTCTCTCTCAAATCCTCTCTAAAGTTAAAATAGTACGGAAATCCGGTAACCAATAAATTCTTTTTTTTTTTATACATCGGAGGTAGGGGATGTGAGATTGTGAAAACTTAAATATAAGACATCCACTTTATATCCCATGAGTTTAACCACTGGGTTACATGCTCAGCAAAGGCGAAGGTGTGTGTAGGTATGGGGTGACAGTGGCCACCTTGAGAATTTTTAGGAGGTAGTATGGATATATAGTATACAATTATAATATAATTCAGGGATGTTACTTTGTATTTTTTATTTTATTCACTAATCTCAACCCACTAAACTCACTATCAAGCCCATAAATTATCACTTAGGCTTATTCAATTCAGCCAATTTGTCAAATCTAAAAGTCTTCTTTTATATATTGAGAAAGATATTGCTTAAACCTTCAGTATAGAATAGTTGATTGATGATTTTAGAGATTTTAAGAAACATCGTGTTAAAATATGAGTACTTCATATATGTACTTTTATCGTATGTCAGAATTTTTAGTAATCTTGATATGTATTACTTTCATATAACTCAAATTACTTGCATTAAATTACTTGGATCACACTCCCTCCGTCCCAGAAGTATTACAACACTTTCCTTTTTTGGACGTCCTAAAAGTAATGCAATACTTTCTTTTTTCGTAACTTTTTATATACTAATTTACGAAATCATCCGTACCTCTAAAGTTTGAGAAATAAAACACCAAAAAATAGCCAATAGAGATATCTTTCTTTTCCAAAAAAATATTTTATTCAACCATATAATTGTTTAATTATTATTTTTGGAATATTTATCATTATAATTTAATTTTGTTTTGCTGTTCTTTCTCGATTTCCGTGTTTGATTACATCTTGCAATATAAAGAAAAGTTTAAAATGATAAATTCAACACCAAAATTTCCCCACGGTAATCTTTGTATCAAGTTAAATTGTTGTATTATATTTGGAACGGAAACAATATTACTTTACCGATGACAATATTTTAAGAATTTCGCCACCCTGATAAAATTTTATGGCTTCATCATTGTGCTTAGAACGTGTAAATTCATTTTTTGTCCAATTGAAAACTTTTCATTTTTTCTTATTAATATGGTTCAGTTGGTGTATTTTATTTGTGACAAACATTATGAAAGGGAAACATGAGAGAAAAAAATAATAATATGGGTTTTATCGGTAAGAATATGTGAAGACTGAAGATATGATGAAAGAACACATTAAATTAAAGAAGTTTCTTCGGTACTTTAGTCGGATAAATTGATAAGTAAGGCATTTTAGCATTATGAATTGTAGCTTTTAGTTTCACTTTTGGTGAAGTAAGGCTATATAAATGTTAAAATTCATTACTTCTAAACTCACCCGTTTAACCTTTATTAGATTTAGTTTACCTTTCAAAAAAACTTAATCTCCTATTAAAATTATTTATTTCAATAAAAAGAAAAAAAGTAATAATAAAACTGAATGATACTGGATATTCAAAACGGTGGATGTGTAATAATGTGTATACAAGATTAGGAGGTGGAAAAATATTTATTTAATTATAAAAAATAGGAGGTGGGACCCAAGGAACAGGACAGCACACATATGCGTCTGAACTCTGTGAAGGGAAGGGCAATGCATCCGTATTATATATATATATATATATATAAAGGTACTGCCACAAATTATATCAGACACACCATTCTAACAGAACCGGGACTGACAATCAACCAGACACTATAAACCTTAATATATAATATAATTAGTCCGTTTATTTACCATATATATATATGGAAAAACACATATTTTAATATATTATTAATTAATTAATTCAATTAATTAATTTATTAAATTAAAAGATTAAAATATCATTTATAGAGATTTATTAAGAGGATAAATTTGACATTTTCATGGTATATGTTTTTTTATATATGTGATAAATAGATACCCACTACAGCAACAGTATATCTAGCAAAACAAAATAAATAAATAAATAAAACTATCCGTTAATTATCCTTCCTGCTTTTCCGTTTAAGGTAACCTACCGTAAAGGTGAGCAACCACTGTCCAAACTGGCTGAATGCCAGAGAGTATATACAATTTGTTCCTTATTTATTTTCACTTTAATGCCAACGAATGGCGCCCATTTGTATTCTTACTCACGTTTACTTCAAATTTGCTTCAAATTAATAAATATATTATGAGTTTGTTAATATATATATATATATATATATATATATATATATATATATATATATATATATATATATAATTATGCCCCACAAATAATATTTCCGCCACTCCAAATACGAGTATTTATATACCTTACAATTACATATACTATTCATGAATATATCACAGGTACTATAATGAATAGTACACATTTTTTTTTACAATTCGTATTTTTCAAGTTTTAACTAGATCAAATATTAGTAGGTTTTTTCGGGAGATAAACCTTCAAATAATTTTTTTTTCATTTATAATGCTCGAACCTCGGGATATTAATAAATGATGAGTATTTTACTACGTACTCAACAACGACTATGGGTAAACTAAAGTTTTTTAAAATGAGGATAATGATAACTAGGTTAAGAGGATGTCATATTATATTAATATAATATTCATAAATTGTAAATAAAGTTTTTTCTTGAGTGTGAATGAGTGTAGCTAGACTATAAGAATGTAATATTATATTGTACTATTCATAAATAGTGAACAAAGATTTTTCTTGAGTGTAGATTGATGTAATTAGGCTAAGTGGATGGGATATTATATTATATACTATTTGTGAATAGTAAATAAATGTTTTTATTTTTAAATTTTTATTTGCTTTCGAAAAAAATCAAGATTTTTATTGAGTGTGGATGAGTATTGATAGGTTAGGAGAGGATTTGATGTTGTATTGTACTATCCATGAATGATCAACGAATGTTTTTCTTAAGTGTGGATGAGTGTAGCTCGGCTTGGAAAATTGTATTATATTATATACTCTATCACTCTTTGAAAATTTGATTGGTTTCAGATCATGTGGTTAAGTTACTTGGTTTAAAGGTTTTACAAAAAAAAATTAACATTTTTGGCTGATGCCATAATAGCAAACCATTTTTTCTAATAAGAATGACCGAGATGTCTACATTACAATGTTTGAAGTCAAATGTATATATCAACAAGCTTCATGTGTTTCTTGATGTATTCTTGAACATCAAATCTATGCATTCTTGAACATTTACCACAATAACTACAGTAACTAAAAATAGAGATTTTTCATACATTTATAACAATAAAAATTCAAAATATACAATAAAATCTATACCTACCTCAATATTCAGCGGAGATCCGCCGGAGAAGCTTGAAGAGGCACCAAACTCGCCGAGGAAAAAGAAGAGAAAATTGAGCTTCGGAGCAAAAAAATTCGTTCGCTCTCTACAAATGAAGGGAAACGGGAGGGGATGAATTTTATGAAGGACTGGTAATGGGTAAGACCGTTACCAGAGGCATTACTACTGCCATGTGCGAATATTCTGCCAGCCAACCTGTCAGTGCTTGTAACGGGCTGCCAACAAATAGTAAACAGATGAGTGCCGAGTCGAATTCACAGGGATTTGTGATTCTAGAAATATGTGTATGAATTACTAAAATAAAAGAGAAGGAATTGATTTATGAAAGTGGGAATTAATTAAGTAAATATTATTGCAAGTGACTAACAATTAAATAACTAATGTTATCTCCTAGGATTATTGATCCACTTAAACTTCACATTTGATAATTTAGAATTACCTACAATTATTATTCTCATCTTGTAAGTTGATGTATCAATTCTAGAGTCCTCTATCGAGCGCTCCACCTAGGTAATTAAAGCACGACAATCCCTTTCTAATTGTTCAAGTGATCTATCTTCTCCTAGACCTATGGCAAGCCATAATAGTATCTAGCATAATTACCATGTGGTCTAGTAGTACTTTTCTCTATCGGGCAAAAGCATACCCTAAATATTCTCTCGCCAAAAGAATAATGCATGAACTATTAATAACATATAGAACTAAATAGTCAAAATCCTAGGTTTAAGTTTCACAATAAATCATAAAAGATAAAATAATCTAGATACTAAACATAATTAAAAGAATAAAATGAATCTCGGATGTGGTTCCTCTCAAGAGTCGATATATAGGCTTTAATATATAATAAGCACCTAAAATCAATCCAAGTCCGATTGGATTAATTTCCAAGCCAAATAGAAGTCCAAATTGGACTTGAATTCCACAAGCCATCACCTGCTTGTCTTGAAAAATAGCCATTTTGCTTCCTTTCTCCTTCTCCTTTATTCTTGGTCCATTTTGATCTTTAACTTTTCTCCCCTTGCTAATTTGATCATAGCTTTTGTTCATTGCTCTAATTCAGTCCTTTTTGCATCATTCTCGCCCAAATATCTACCGAACATTATCCTAAAAAATCTCTTACACAAATAATTAAGATCAATTTATCTCAATGAAAGCGCATATTTAAGAGTAAAATATGTAACATTATTTGTACTTATCAACTACCTCCGTCTTTAAATTAAAATCAAATTGACATCAAAAGTCAACTATTTTAATTTGTGAGTTAACTTTATAAATATATTTTACCTCTTACCTTACATGTTAAGGTGAGTTAATCGGTGAGTATAAAATTTTAATTAAAATTGATGACTATAAATAGCAGCCAGTGGTACTCAATAAGAGAACATCATGACCAACTCAACCATGGACATGAATCTCATCTCTCTATTTCCAGCACTCTTCACAGCTTCATCCATCTTCTTCATATCCATAGCTCTCCTCCTCAAACTCACGAACAAGTCCAATCAAGTGACCCTAAACCTTCCCCCTGGCCCATGGAAGCTCCCCATCATTGGGAACGTCTACAGCCTGATCGGCGCTCCGCTTCACCACCGCCTCGCCGAACTGGCCTATAAATACGGCCCTCTCATGTACTTCAAGCTCGGCGAGCTCCCCGTGGTGGTCGTCTCTTCACCGGAGACAGCCAAACAGTTCCTGAAGGTCCACGACATCGACTTCGCTTCACGACCATACACTATGGTCGGGGACATCTTCTTCCACAAAAACAGCGACATACTTTTGGCCCCATATGGAGACTACTGGAGACAGACGAAGAAGGTGTTAACGGTGGAGCTTCTCACGGCCAAAAGGGTGCAAACTTACCAATCCATCCGCCAAGAAGAGGTGGGCAATATGGTGAGAGAAATTGCGGCCGCCGCGGAATCAAGAACGCCGGTCAATCTCACGGAACTGATATTCTTGACGTCGTATCGGATTATTTGCGCGGCGGCGTTCGGGAGGGAAGTGAAGCACGCCAAGAAGTTCATGCCTATCGTGATGGAGCTTGTGGAGCTCACTGGTGGCCTTTCCATTGCTCTTATCTTCCCTTACGCCAAGTTCTTTGAAGTGTTCAAAGGGACCAAGTCAGTACTTCAGAAGTATCGTGACACAGCGGATGAGATCCTTCAAGATATTCTTCGAGATCACAGAGCGGCCAGAGAAAGAGGGGATTCTTCTGTGGACAAAGAAGAAGAGCCCCTTGTTGATGTTCTGTTGAATGTGCAAGCACAAGAAAACAAGTCTCTGTTGCGAGATACCACCATCAATGCCGTTCTCCTGGTAACAATCTCTTTCTCTAGCTAGCTAGTAATTTCATTTTGTTGTTTGGGAATTGTTACTAAAGGTTGCTTAAGTTGACAGTCACATGTACACTTCCCAATTGAAAGCTTGTCATATGATAAGTTCTTAATGGAAAAGTATACAAGTGACTGTTTTAAACTTAAATAGTAGAAAACAAATATTAAAGTTCTACCATATTTCAGGATTGTTTTTTTGGTGGGGTCCATCCAGCATCAACGACGATCGAATGGGCCATGTCGGAAATGTTGAAGAACCCAAGAGTGTTACGGAAAGCACAGGCGGAGGTGAGGGAGCTTCATGATAGGAAGGGTGGAGTACTACATGAGGCGGACATTCATGAGCTACAATACCTAAACCTAGTCCTACGTGAGACCTTCCGCATGCACCCTCCCTTGCCTTTGCTGGTGGCAAGAGAGTGTCTAACGAAATGCGAGGTTAATAAATATGACATACCGGCCAAGGTGATAGTGTTCATCAATGCATGGGGAATTGGGAGGGATCGTCGAATCTGGAAGGACCCTCATACTTTCAATCCGAGAGAGGTTCCAAGACAGTCAATAAATTTCAAAGGAGCTAACTTTGAGCTCATCCCTTTTGGTGCTGGTAGAAGAATGTGCACTGGGATCACATATGGGATGGCTAGTGTTGAGTTTCAATTAGCAAACTTGTGTCACTTTGATTGGAAGCTCCCATTGGGAAAGGAACTGAGGAGCTAGATATTGTTGAAGGAGTTGGTACTATTGTAAGGAAAAAGACTGCATTGTCTTTGATTCCTATCCTTAGGGTTGGTGATGATCTTAGAACCGTTTAGAGGTGAAACCCTTTGGGTTCCCATTTTTCTCTTTATTTCGTGAAACCCTTTGGGTTCCATTTTTCTCTTATTTCTCTATGCTCGCTTTCGACTTGTAGTCTTTTTTTTTAAATAAAGGAGGGGATTAGCCTCCTATGTTCTATCATTGATTTAGAAAAACGCCCAGCGGCACTTACAAGGAGAAGACCTAGAGCTTTACAAAAATATTGCCACCAGGCCACCAAACATCTAAGCCTCGGACATAAGAATGGAATTCTTAACTTGGATACTCCCCAGCACATCTCTCATTACTAAGTTCCAATCTTTGGCAGCATGTTTGAAAATTATTGAGTTTCTCTCAATCCAAAGATGATAGACAATTGAATCAAAAATAGATCTCCTTACCTTTGCTTTGATAGATTTTCCTTTGGCCATATTTATAATCCATCGGCCGCATTGCTTCCAATCGTAAGGGCAACCTTGCAGCTTGCACACCATCATCCCCTCAAGCAAGACCTTTCTGGAATAGCTGCAATAAAAAAAGAGATGGTCCCTCGAATCCATCCCAATACCACATAGCCTGCAACACATATTAACAGATGTTGACACCCGATTTTTGCCCGGACTGCTATAATCTAGTTTGTAATTGTGATTTTTGGTATTATTTTCGTATTTTTCATTTCGTGTGCTCTATGTCGTTATTTTATGTCATTTTTGTCATTTTTTATTATTTCATGTGCTTTTGTTATTTTCGTTATTTTGTGAACTCTTTTTTTCATTTTTGATCTTTTGTCATTTTTATTTCATGTGCTTTTATCACTTCCATTGTTATTTATTAGTTCTTACGTCTTTTATTATTTCATGTGTTTTTGTCATTTTCATGATTTTTTTATGTGCTTTTATCATTAAAATGTGTTTTATTTTATTAATTAATTATTAAAAAGAAAAATAAAAAAGGAAAGTAAAGAAAGAAGGATAAAGGGGTAATTTTGCCATTAATGTTTGGGCGTTGGCAATTTTTTGCCACTAAAGTTTTTTCTGGGGCTAAATTGCCATCAATGTTTATGAAATGGGGTCAAATTACCATTCTCGTTAATGGTTTGACGAATTCCGTCAATTTAATGTTTTTTTTTTCACCTTAAAGTTTGTAAACCTCACAAATTAACCCTTAAAACTTTAGATTTCTTACACTTTGACCACTGCCCCTCCACCGCTACACCATCGCCCTCTGTCGCTGCACCACCACATCAACCGCCGTTGTACCGCCGCCCCTCCCAATTTTGCACGTCCACCCAATTAATCAAAATTATGTTATTTTGTTTTTGAAAGTATCAAAATTGATTTGTTTAACCAAAACATATTTGCACCGTAGCCCAATTAATTAATTGATTTAGATTTCAGATTATAATATCCATAGGAATCATTCAACTTTAATATCTAAAAATTTATGAAAAAACCAAATATGTTTTGGTTAAACAAATCAATTTTGATACTTTCAAAAACAAAATAACATAATTTTGATTAATTGGGTGGACGTGTAATCGGCGGCGGCGGTCGATGTGGTGGTGAAAGCGGCGCAAGGTCAAAGTGTAAGAAATCTAAGTTTAAGGGTTAATTTGTGAGGTTACAAACTTTAGGTGAAAAAACATTAAATTGGCGAATTGCGTCACCATTAACGATGATGAATTTGATTTATTTGATAAACATTGATGCATTGTGGCAAAAATGATAAAAAAATTGTTTGCCTAAACATTAATGACAAAATTACCCTTTAAAAGAAAGAAAAAAGAAGAGTAGCATTCTTGGAAATCGGAGGTGGAGCACGCATGGGAGGTGCAGCAGCCAAAAGCTCTCCAACAACAGCAAGCAGTGAATTGTCATCTCTTTCATCATTGAACAAGTGTTTGATCTTATGGACAATACTCAAGAATTTGACTATAAATTGTATCATTTTCATCATCAAAGGAGAGGAAGGAGCTGCAACCAATATTGCAACCAAAAAAAAAAGAAACGAACCAGCAAGCCTCAAACCCGACGCCATCGTCCTCCACCCTCCTTCCCCCACATCCGCTGCATTTCACCTCAAAACTCCGACCTCATCAGCACCGCCACGCCACACCGGTCTCAACCATCCATCCCACGTCGCCGGAGGTGGCCAAACGAAGGAGAAATCGCCGCCGACCCGCCGGAGCTCCTCCTCCATCCCTTCCGATTTACTGCGTTTCATCCCTCCGTTCTATCACCATTGGCTTCGCCTCGACGAGACGGAGCCAACCCACCCTTTCACGATGCCGGATACGGCCTGAGCACGGAGAAAACGCCCACAATCCGATCCGACGCCAGCCGCCCATTTTCTCTGCAACCGGAGCTCCATTCGCCGCGCCACCGCCGCCACCGCCGCCACCACCCTCTCCGGCTTCCGCCGGTACAACCTGTCTCTTCTCCGCCGCCGAAAAGTCGACTCTGGTGCCAGCCGCCGTCCGCTCCGCCGCCGGTGCACGCTCGCGAAGAAGAAGAAGCTGGAGCTGAAGTTTTAAAGTTTTTGGTAAAATTACAACCTCAGTCCTAGTCCCTCTATTTTCTATCTTTTGTCACTTAAACCCCTTTATTTGTCCACAGTTTCATTCAAACCACTCTTTCAACTTTAAAACTCTACACTTTGGGCACTAGGCCTAAACCTTTTTGTGTTTTAGTTAATATTTTTGTTATTATGTCAATTTAAATTATTTTAATTTTGTTTTTCAACATATTTTGAACTTTTATTAGTTATGTGAATTACTAAAAATCCTTTTCTTCTATTTTTAGTTTTATTATTTGTTTTTTTCTTTATTTCCTTAAAATCAAGCAAAAATCTAAAAAGAACCCGTGGTACCAATTTTGGGCGTACGAAAATTAACCATTTTTGTACGTAACTGACAAACGATTCCAGATCTCTCGTAGACTATTTTCAGGTTTCCAATCGACCTAGGAAAAAGATTGGTGGCGACTCCGTGACGAAAACCACGTCGCTACAACAGAGAGGTCCCAAGAAAAGATTCTATCCATAGTATATAACCGATTATGAAAAGCCATCCACACCACCATAGAGTGTTTAGGGATGTGGAGGGCTCCCCATACTAACTTTTTCCAAAAGACAACATCAAAGTTCTCTGTACAGTAGGCATAAAGATGCTTCAAGTCAAGTACACTTGCACCCACATTCTTTTGAATAAGATCAACAAATATGTCCTTGCATCTTAACACAGATTTCTCCCTCTATAGAAATGTTTGACTTTTAAACTTTATTTTACTTTAACTTTATCTACATCATTTTTTTAGTAGAAATGTTTTAAAAGGCTATGCTAATAAACAATATGCATTAAATTAACATTTGTGTACATAAAGTTTGAAATTATGATTAAAAATATTAGAAAATAATTTTAAATTGTAGATTAAATGCTAAAAATTTGTGTTCTTTTTCTTAAGATAGGCAATGAACGAACTTAAATATTTTCCTCACGAAGATGAATAGAACAATCTTAGTGGTTTGTTTAACTTTAGTAGATTTGATTTCACCAAAAGTTACACAAATTTGGGTCACTAGCATGGAAAAAATAAAATTGGACTAAGGTATATATATGTTGTTTGAGATAGGTAATGAAGAAGAGATGTTGAATTGGTTGACCACGAAAATGTTACGTGTAAAATGTTCCGTGTTTGTAAAAATGTAGCATTATGGAAGATTCAACACACTACATAGTTGGGGGGAGTTCAGTAACGGATATAGTACCGCACCAACCCGCTACTACGATATTTAACTCTTTTGAATTAAAAAAACATTTAAAACGACGGTAGCGGGCTGGTAACACCCCCACCCGCTACCACGCCTAAAACAAATTTAGTTTCCCGCCTGCACTTCTTCAAAAGCCGTCTTTTACATTTTTGAGGATGTGGTGGCGGGTTAATGCCCCTACCCACTTCTACCACACCCCTTTTTCTCTCACCAGCACCTTCTCACACTTAGCAAAAGACCCATCTTCGCTGCAAATTTTTTTCGTTTGCCTGGTAAGTCTCCTGCTACTTCGTTTTTCTTTGTTCGTTTGTTCATTCGTTTTTCCTCTGCAAAATTGTTCATTCGTTCTTTGCGTGCCTTGTCAGAAATTGATATTGATCTTGCCATCATTTGTTCAACTTCTCATCTACAGCAGATGATTTGGGAAAAGAAGGAAAGTAACTGGAGTTGTGAGGACAGGGAGAACGAAGGAGTGGTCAATGGAAGGGTCGAGGGATCGCCGCACAATCGATCCGTTTGGAGGATTGTTTGATGACGAACCCAAGAGTGTTCTTGAAATCAAGGAACTTTTTGAAGATCATGACCAAGTTTAATTTTGTTAACACTTTATGATCTGAAGCTGAAAATGGAACAAGTTCTTGTTCTTATTCTCTTGTTTGACATTAATCTTCTACTTTTGGGCAGCATGTGAACCGATTGCGAAAGCATCCTTCAAATGAAGTTAGGAGATTAGTGAAGCAACTTGTGAGGTCAAATTCCTCAATAAACAAAACTCATGATCAAATTCTTTTTCTTCATCGAAGAAGAAGGCGGACAATTTGTAAACCCAGATCTGGAATTCGTTTCCAGATCTGTGAATTTTTGTATTTTATAAAAGAAATTGGTAACGGGCTGATGTGTTACTAACCCATTACCAATTGGTAATGGCATGGTAATGGGTTTGGAGAACGAGACAGCCTGATTCGTAGAGCTCCAACCCGCTACCAGGCCGTTACGATAATGCGGCATGGTAGTCATAGGCCGCTACTGTGCACCCATCGATACGTAGTGACACTTTAACAAACGGTGAACAATACCAACGATTTATAAGGATTCGGTCCAACGAGACCTATATCCTATCCTCAAGTATACTGCTTAAGAGCTTTCTTCACTATTCTTCCAAGTAGGTTACACCAATCACAGTTACAAAAAAAAATTTTCACCAAAAGGCTAACCACCTAGTGTTGACACCCAATTTTATTCGTATTAGTAATTTAGGAATTTTAGTATTTTCCGCATTTTTATTTCATGTGGTTTTTTTTTGTTCTTTTATGTAATTTTTTGTTTCACTTTTGTTATTTTATGTGATTGTTATCTTCTTTATTATTTCACGTGGTTTTATCTTTTTTATTATTTCATGTACTTTTGTTATTTTGTGAACACTTTTTCATTTTCTTTATTTTGTCATTTTTATTATGTCATGTGCTTTTATCACTTTCATTATTTTTTTTATTTATAATCGTTTTTATTAATTCATGTATCTTTTATTATTTCATGTGCTTTTGTTATTTTCATGATTTTTATGTGTTTTTATCATTTTATTGGGGTTAGTCTAGAATTAAAATGTGATTATTTTATTTTATTAATTTAAAAAAAGAGAGAAAACTAGAAAAGAAAAAAGGAAGGAAAATTACAGCAAGCACGAGCTCGCTCCGCCTCGTCCGCCGGACACCATCATCACGCCTACCATCTCCTCTTCCATCCATCAAAACCATCTTCAGACTCCATCATCATTGTTCCTAGCTCTGTCAATCAATCCTTGGGCTATAAATAGAGCAAAATAATTGAAGGAGAGGCGGCAACAAAAAAAAAGATAAAAAAAAGCTCCCGTCGGCCTCCTCCTTCATTACCTCCGATTTGCAGCCTTCCCCTATGTTGGCCTCACATGTATTATAGCAACCCCTTGCTCACTATATATAATACTCGACTAGGAATATTTTAGGAATATCATATATTCCAGGAATTAACGTAAGTATGTTTGTTTGTTCTAAGTGCGGTAAACAACAATCATAAATGTATAGACGATGTCTTTATTAATAATTAATCAATCAAGTCTGTGTCCAAAACTAAAGTACAAATATTGGGCTTAGGGCACAACTTTTACAAGAAACTCTCGTAACACGAACTCTGGTAGCACTTAACAAAAACAAGGATGCAAGGTACACAAAGATGGTACTGATCCTACATGGTAATGTGAGTAATCTAGACTCCTTAATATTGTCTTACAAATTTCTCCTTTTATGTTTTCAACTATCCCCATCCATTTTTAATCGAGACATTTGACTTTTGATACTTTGTTTGACTTAATTTTTAATTAAAAGAGTTTGTTAATTTTTTTTAAATAAACATTTTTAGAAACTAGACTCTTTGATTTACCTTTTGTAAATAAATTATTTAAAATTGTATAAAAAATATTGAAGAAATAAATGCATAAATTAAATACTGAAAAAGAAACGTAACAATTAAATTAGGATGGAAAGAGTATGATTTTATTTCCAGTAATTACTTTTCCTGCATTCAATCTATTTTTATTTAATATTCCAACATAAAAGATAATTAAGATTATTTATTGCAACTGATAAAATAAACGTGTCTGATACTTTGTTTCATATATATTTTTTAATAATATTAATGAAAATTTTAAGTCAAACTCAACTACATCAAAATAATCAAATGTTACAATTTTGGTCGGACAAAGGAGTAGTAATTATATATTACGTACCCTTAATCTTTTCCCAACTTATTACCTTTATTTTCTCAAACCTTTTAACATCATCTCTCTTCACTTTTACACATATATCCTAAATTATTATTTTAACTTTTTTGTTACTACTAATTTTAAAAGTGTAGGTTAAATGTTTAGGTTCAATAAGTACACGCATGTGTTGGTGTACATCAGTTATATTAGGTCTCTCCTAGCTAGGTGTTTCAATTTTAGTTGCTTACTTTCTGTGCAAGTCGTTATCTTTTTTTAAGACTACTTATTTCGCATACCTTAGTCTCTGTGTTTAGTCAAACGCATCAATCAATATGGAATGGAGGGAGTAGTATATATTTTCATACTAACTCCGTCCCTAAAGTACCTAAAAAATTAGTGTGTTTATTTTTCAACATTTAATTTAAGATTTTATTTATTCAACATTGTAGTATACTTTAAAGTCAAATAATTTAAATGAAAATTATAGATTAATGTTTCTAGTTTCTAAAATTTTGAAGACTATACTCAAAAGAGAGTGTACTTTTTAATTAGTATATTTTCTCTGAAATTTCTTAGCCTCCGTGAAGGGAGTATATTTTTTTTGAAATTTATTAATGAATTTTTTCTTGCAAAAATTACCATAACATTGAAAAAGAAACGCACCAATTTTTTAGAAACAAAGGAGTACAATTTATTTCTATAATACTCTCTTCGTCTCTAAAATGATGCACAGCTCGTTGACTTTCGTACTTGTGTGTGACTTAAATTTTCATTAGAAAGATTTCATAAAAAAAATCTAAAAAATATATATTTAGAAATTAGAGATTTTCATTTATCATTTACTTATAAATTATTAAACTTTATATATTAAAACATTGAAACATGAAAACTATAGATTAAATACTGAAAACATATTGTAGTATTTGTTTAGGAACAGAGAGTATTATGATTAATTCTATATGTATAACTCTATTCGCAGATTTTGACTACTTAGGACATTAATTTGGCGTGGGGAATTTCTATCACACTTTTATATAGATGAAGAAGCGTCCAAAAGCTTTATCCATATGTAAAGTACGCCAGAATGGACGAATGTATGAAGAAATTCGCATGAAAAGCACAGCTTGATGCATTGATGCATGTACTAATGAATAAAAAGTTCGTCTAATTTTGATTGATATTGATTGATTGAATAAGCAATTTTAATGTCATTTTAATGTCTGCTGAAGCAATGTCTAATTTTTAATTTTGTTTGAGTAATGTTTTATTTTTAGTTTTTTTTAAACCAATGACCAATTTTCATTTTTAGTGAGAGTAACTAGTTCTAATACACGTCTACGGCACGGGTTCCAAAAATTAATATTTAACCAAATTTATAAGATGTCAATTAACAATGTATTAGTTAGAGTAAATTTATGGTAAATTAGTGCATTTACAAAATTATGTGTAAACTTACAATTGAAATATTAACATGTATATAATATATTTGGAATATAAACATAACTTTATTTTTACTTCATTTATTATAAAAAAATGATAATTCTATTGTACATAAACTGACGAATGTACATGTAATAGTAAAACACCACATTCTTCAAACAATCAACTAACATTACTTAAATTAAATGAAGAACACATTTACGAGAAAGATCTAATATTTGAGAACTACCTAAATATCGACATGATCATCATCAATTGGTGTCAGTTCATCTGCATCTTCTGTAGGTGGCTCATCTGTATTATATTTGTAGATGTGGTGCTTTCGTTATGTACTTGACTATTTATTTATAATGCTAAGAATTGATGTAGTCAAGTTTTTTATATCTGTAGGTGGCCTCCGCCGCAGTAAATGTCATTTACCGCGACATTTACCACGGCGGAGGTCGCAGTAGGCCGTAGTAAATGGGTTTACTGCGTCCTCCGCTGCAGTAAAACCGCAGCTTCTCTACGTAGTGACATAGAATACAAAAATCATGCTAAAATCACTTAAGAGGGTGTTTGGTTCAAGGATTCTAACAATATGGATTTTCAAAATCCCACAAATTTATAGAATCTTGTGTTTGGTTCATTTTGGAAAATGATTATCCATCATTCTCAAAATCCTAGGATTCTTCACCCTTCACAAATTCTTGGATTCAAAATATCATTAATAATCATGGTATTCTTAGAATCCATAGAATTATTATGTTTCAAAACTTTCAATAAAGCTCTTAAATTTTATATTTACACATTTAGTCATTGAATTTTGAAAAATTTACAAAATGGTCCCTATTAAATTACACATTTAGTCCCTAATTTTTTTAAAAAATTATAAAATGGCCCTTTTAAATTACACATTTAGTCCCTGAACTTTTGTAAATTTTACAAAATGGTCCCGATAAAACTATGTGATTAGTCCATAAACTTTTGTAAAAGTTACAAAATGGTCATTGTAAAATTTATATTCCTAGAATCCTTGAACCAAACACAAGATTGTGAGAACAATTATTTCTATTTTCCATCATTGATACTTTCTATATTTTCACAATCCACGAATTTTTAGAATCTGCAACCAAACGCCTCCTAAATATATAGCCGATACTCCCATGGCTAGCAATTAAAAGTTATAACTTAAACACACATGGATCAATAAAGAAAAACAAGCTTAAACAAGGAGATAAAACATAATATGATCCCAAAAGCCAAACACAAACAAGACAAGTTAGCATGATCAACTGACTTAACCAACTAAGAAGCTCAATGACAATATCATACGAATCACAATTTATCTAACCAATTAACTAGAAAAGTTGGGGACACTTTAATTTGAAAAACTTTAATTAATTACCAAAAAGACAGCATTAGGACAACCAAGTGCAAAAAAGTGACTCCCCACTTCCTCAAGTTATAAATTAAATAAAACACGCACAAAAAAGTAACGATGGAAGCAGATTTAATCAACCATGAAATAACTGGCCAAATCATAAAATTAGACCATCGGAAATAGCAAGGGAAACAACATTCTAAGCTAGAGACAACATTCAACATGCAACCATGGCTGAGAAAACCGGACCGGACCGACCGGTCGAACCGGTTGGACCGCGAGCCGGTGGCCTGTTCGGTCCGGTTTTCTGTTTTGGGACCTCTGTTTAAAAACCGGTGAAAACCGGCGGAACCGGACAAAACCGCCGAACCGGCGGAACCAGAAACCGCCGGTTTTCAAGAAAAAAAACTAAAAAAAATTATTTTAATTTTTTAATGCTCATTGCAATTTTAAAGCAATTATGTGCTAACTATTTTGAGTTTTGATGGATATATGTTCTTGAGTTTATTATAAATTACTTATTTACTTTAAGATGAATGATAAATGTTAGATATCCCGCGTATTTAACTCATACCGGTTGAACCGGTGGCTCAATCGATCAAACCGGTCAGACCGTGAACCGGTAACTTGAACGGTTATGTGTCCGGTTCGATTTTATAAACCATGCATGCAACCGATCGATAAAACCATCTGTTTAAATAAAATTAGACTTTAGAGGTTACCCAACTGCTGGGTTCTCTCACGGTGGTGTAGCACCGGTTCCACCATCTCCGACGTCGCTCTAACCATTTATTCCACTTAGTCTCGTTTTCCTCTTAGTCAAAGCCGCGTTACATCTAACAGTCTGCTATAACACTAAATGCCGCTTTAATTCGTTTTAGGCCGCGTTGTGTTTGTTTTTTGTATTTAATTAAAAACTTGATTAGGTTACTTTTATAATTGAATAATTTATAATAAATGAAATAAAATAATAACAAATCAATATTACGTTATTATGCAATAAATTGATGAAATTGAATATATATATATATATATATATATATATATATATATCCAAAAGTACATTTCGTCATTACAAAATAAAGTTTAAGACCAACTAAATTAGGGCTACGGGCCCTGATCAAAGCCCGGCGAGGGTCTCTTAACAGATCGTCAAAATCTGAAGAGTAGTCCATCTGGAATGTCGGCAAATCACCGTTACTGACCGGAGGATCTGACCGGTAATCATTGTTGAAAGCGAGGTTCCCGAAACCGGGGTGAAGGTCGGGGCTGAGCTGGGGCTGCTGCCTGGGCTGATCCTATGGACGCCCTGAGAAAGGCTATTGCTAGAATTAAGGCATGGCTGATGGAGGCTGCTGTAATTGAGGCATGAGCAGCGACTGCTGCTATAATTGAGGCATGAGCGGCGACTACTGCTGTATTTGAGGCATGAGCGGCGACAACTGCTGTAATTGAATCATGTGCGGATGCTCAGGACATGGTCCGGTCTGATTAGCCGGACTAGAGGATGAAGCTCCAGCAATCAGGCCTGGCGGCACATCTGTGATCTGTATAGCTCCTATGTTGCACATCTGACTCCATAAGATGTTCATGGAGGCATTCCAGGTTGGGGTGTTCACGGGACGGGATGGATAGTGAGAAAAATAGTATCTACCCCGTCGAGTACGGGTACATATGATGCGGGTACCCGAGTTTCACAGTTTTTTGCGGTTCAAATCGCGGGTATCCGCATATGTTCCTTAGTATACTTATTCTATAAAATATTTCAATATACTTAGAGATATTTTAAAAGTTTGTATCATAAATGTATATATCTAGAGTATCAAAAAAGAAGAAAAGTAGTTTGCATAAATAGAACAACAATCTAACATTGCAAATCATGTATCATTATTGTATGAAATAAGTTTTCACACATAATATAAAAGAAATTTAAAGAAAAATTGAGATGAAGTAAGCAATTTTAGATAATTTGTTTGTAAATAGACATATGCGGATTGGTTCGGGTATCCACGGGTTTCCAAAATTAGAATCCGTGGGTTATCGGTTTCTTCGGTTCACGGGTTTTTCGATTTCGGATCATGCGGTTTGATTCAGTTTCTCGGTTTTTTGTGTTTATTGAACACCCCTAATTCCAGGGCGTCTCTAGCCGATGCTCCCAAGCCTCCCTCTCGTGCTGAGCAGCTTCTGTCAACTCGCGATTCTTAGTTTGCATCTGAGCAATCATCTCACCATGCTCAATTATTACTTTTTAATTCTTTTCAAATTTGTCATCAGATTTTCAAACTCTTCATTTCAGTCCTCAACTTTTATAAAATCCCAATTTTACTTGGCAAATTCTACTAATTTCCATTATGGTCCTCAATCTTTTAAATCTCTTCAGTTATGACACTGACAGGAGTCCGGGTCATAACACCATGTCCAATTCCAATTTTATTGGATCAATGACCAATTATTAACTTTTTGAAAATAATGCCAAATTCGAATTTTATTGGAGCAATACCCAATTCTGAATTTTGTGTGAGCAAAACTGAATTTCCCAATATTTTGGAGCAATACAACTCCAATTTTATTGGAGCCATGTCCACTTCTAATTTTGTTGGAGCAATGATCAATTTCAAATTATGTTAAAGCAATAATGAGTTTCAAATTTTGTTGAAGCAATGTCTAATTTCTAATTTTGTTGCGAATATCCAATTTTTAATTTTTGTTAGACCAATGTCCAATTTTCAATTTTGAGATTAATGCTCAATTCCAATTTTGTGAGAGCGATATCCAACTTCTAATTTTATTGGAGCAATCTTCAATTTCCTAATTTGTTGGAGCAATACTCAACACCAATTTTGTTGGAACCATGTCCAATTCAAATTTTATTTGGACTAATTATCAAATTTTGATTTTGTGAAAATGATGCCCAAATTCAATATGGAAGACATATCCAATTTTCAATTTTATTGGAGCAACGTTGAATTTTCAAATTTTTGGAACCATGTCCAATTCTAATTTTATTGGACATATGTCCAATTCAAATTTTGCTGTACCAATGATCAATTTCAATTTTGTTGGACCAATAACCAATTTTAAGTTTTGTCGAAGCAATGTCTAATTTCAATTTTGTTGAAACAATATCCAACATCTAATTTTTGTTAGATCAATAACTAATTTCCAATTTTGTGATGGTGGAAAAAAAACATTTTTCACCGCCAGAGTATAAAAAATTTATCCATATTATTTCTTCATTGAGAAATTTTTCAAAGTCTATTTTTAAAAGTAAAAACATTACTCCCCCAATCCCAAGAAGATTGCACATTTTTTTTCACGGTATTTAATCTACGGTTTATTTTTATGAATTCATAAACATGTAAAGCTAAATGATCCATACACTTCTTATAATTTACAATCTAAATTTTATAGATATATTTTTTATTATTTTTCTTTGATCATCTTAGTTAAAATTTAAGTCAAACACTGCAACTTGAAACAACAAAAGAAAATGCGCAATCTTCATGGGACGGAAGGAGTAAATTATTAGTTGTATATAGAAGTTTTGAAAATATAAGAGCTTGGCAAATTTGAAGTGGGACTTCTAGGTGCTATGGCTTATGATTTTCTCTAGGGTTCATTGTTCTTCTGCCGCCATCGATAGTGTTCACCGTCCAGGCCGTGTCGAATCTCCTTCGAGCCTCGATGGCTCGGCTTCGCTGGCCTGATGGGCGTCTCGCCCTTCCCACCATACTGGGTGGTTTGATTTGCGCTCCGATAGGGCGTCTGTGTTTGAGTGTCACTCTGGGACTCGCTATCCTGGCTGCGGCCTGCTCCTCCGATCGAGACTTGGCCACGCCACGCAAAGCGTTGTTTTGGTTTTTCCACGACTGCGAGCTTCCTAGATTGCCATGATCGACAATTGCTTTGTTTGCTCCACTATTTTCGGCCACGAAACAGTCGAGCCTCAAACGGACGTTCCTCCTTCAGCCACCGCCATCTGGTGGTAGCTCAGGGCTCCGATCGAATTTTTGTACAGCAAGGGGCGGTTTGCGTCATAGGTGTTGTTGTTGGTCGATAACATGTTTCCAGTTGGGTGCTTAAATGTAATGTCCCGCCACCGAGGGTGGAAGTTGGTGGAACGGAAGTCAGCCTTGTTGATTTCTTATTTGCTCTGGGTGGTTTTAGTTTGCGGAAGGTGCTAGGTTGGGATGGGGGGACGGTGGTATTTGACATTGCGATGGTGAATGGTGATTTTCTTTTGTCTACGGTAGGACTGAGCGACGTCTCATCCTGCCTGGCACCATGAACTTTTGGGTCCTAGGCTGGTGGGGTTTCGGGCTCTCCGAATCAGCTTGTGGGTGGTCTTCGGTTGGAGCTCTACAGTTTCTCTTTATTTCCGTTATTTTAGTTTCGGTTATATTTCTTTCGGTTGTTGAGAATACTCTTTTTTGTTTTGCTTGCAAGTAGCTACATAAGTAGGTTGCTGAGTTTACTATTATCACTAGGGTTAGTGCTCTCATTAGCCCACTATGGGGTATCAATACTATTTAGCCAATTTTGGTAGTGCATGGGTACCTAGAGTCGGATTCCAGATCTTTTTATGCAGCATAGTGGTCATGACCATCGTCATAATTTGCTTTGTCTTTGGAGGCCCCATAATAGTTGAACCTTACTGTAGTGGTTTTGATTTTCCTAAGTATTTCTATTTGTGTAGAGATTTCTTCTTTAGCGGACAGGTTTATTTGTACTTGTTCTAGGTACTCTAGTTCGTCGGTTACGACTTATTTTGTAATGAGTTATCATTAATAAAATAGATCTTCAATGTTTAAAAAAAAGAAGAAGTTTTGACAATATAATTTAAAATTATATAAAAATAAAATAATGAATGCTAAAAAATAGTATTTGTTGTAGTAATATATCCCTCCGTCTCCAAATAATTCTACATTTTGTTTTTGTTGTTTCTGATATTTAATCTATGTTTTTATAAATGCTTAAACATTTAAAGTTAACAATTTATATGCAGATCACAATTGAGTATAAACTTCACATATATATATATATTCAGTAAAATTTATGCAATGAAATTTTTGTTTAAAAAAGGACGTATGAAATATTATAGTATTAAATCACACCGTAAATGAATAAGTTGAAACTTTCACTAGGTATGACAAATCCAGATTTCTTCTCTTCATCAACCCTAAAAAACCCATATTTCTCTGTTCTTGACTTCCGCCATCATCATCATCTTCATTTACCCAGAATTCTTTTCTACATCAACCAAAAAGACACTTTGTCAATAGTTTGAATTATTCCGAAATTAAAAAAAGAAATCATCCAAAAGAAAAATTCTACCCTAGGCAGTGGAACCACAGAAGCAAAGAGAAGGAAACCCTTTCCTTACGTGATGAGATGACGACGGTGAGAAGAGAGGGAGGCCGCCAGGAAGGGTGAGAAGCGAGAGGCTACCGAAAATAACATGAAAATTTTTGAAAATTCACAATGGAAATTAAAAAGGAAAAAACAAACTTACGTGATATGAGTTCGGTGAGGGCGTCGTCGGTGGATCAAGATGATGATCAAATCGACAACGGTGGTGAGGGAGGAGATAAGGTCGCCGGATTGGAGAAAGTAAGAGTGATGAGATGGAGAGATGTGAGAGTGAGATAAGTGAGAATAAGGATGGAGGAAGAAACTAAATAAAAGGATTTTGTACCGACACCACGCCAAGAAAACAAGATTTACCGCGGCCTCCTCCGTGATAGGGCCACAGTAATTCCCGCGGTAAATAAGCTCGCGGTAAGGAGGCTTATCGCCAGTGGCGGGCGCAAGATTTTTGGTATGTGGGGGCACAATTTCTGAATTTCTAAAGCTTTCTTTTATGAGAATTTATTTTTTGGTAATTTCAATTCTCACATTAGATATCCATATATAATTTCCTTAATTTTAATATAAAAATGTTTATAGGAGAAAATTACTTTATTTTAATTAATACTATATTTAGTCACATTAAAAATATTTAAGACTAATTCTTAATATTTTATTAAAGTATAAGAGTTTTATAATAACATAACTAGTTTTGTGACTTCAATGGAAAGTTATATATAGTTGTAGGATGTAAAAAGAAGTTTAGCCATTTCTTCCCTGGGCTGGGCCAACAGAGAGCAGCGCGGCATTGCTCACATTTTCTCTTTTCTTTGGCTTTAACTGTCAATTAATCATTTAACTATGTATTTATTTTCAAAATGGTCCCTATATTTTATTTATATCAAAAAATACTACCACTACCACCAAAAATTGTAAAACTTTATTGGGGGCACGTGCCCCAACGTGCCCCCATTGTGGGCCCGCCCCTGCTTATCGCACATGTGGCTGCGGTAAACATTTTTTTAATTAAAAAATAAATGGACATCCGGATTCATCCACAATCCTAGAAATATTCATCTGCAGAAAAATTCATCTAAAAAAATATTCATCCCACAATCCGACTGCGCAACGATCGGTCAGAAGAAGGAGGAGGATGAGAGATAGGAAAAAGAAGACATGTGGAAGAAAAAACGTTGATTTAGAGGAAGAAAGATGAGAAGAGATAAGTGCGAGAGAGCAAGAGTGTAATTCAAATTAAGGTGTTTATTTTATTGCAGCTCCCACCATAATAAAAGTCGAATTAAAGTGTTACTGCAACCGTAGCCACAATAAAAAATGCAATGAGCACCAAGTCAACTTCTTCTATTACGGCCTTACAGCGGATGTATTGCGGGAGACTTAGTTGTAGCCTTTGTCGCAATAACTGCGGGAATAAGTTTTACATCATTCATGTAGTGAATGATAAGAGTCCACCCAAATTCAGTATCTTGATCTTTGTGTTGTAGTCCTTGTATCCCTTAGTCCCTTTTTGAGGGAAAAGGATATACAATATGTACTTGATTAATTAAAGGTTGGATCGGCCCTCCTGTTACTATTGTAGCGGCAAGGATCATTACAATTCCCGCTACCATTTTCGTCGCATCTTTCTACAAAGGTCGGTATAGGACCGTCATAGCGGCTCTGTCGGCTACAAATTTATTTTGAGGTGAATGAAGTATTAGTGAAGGTTAAAATCAGTGTTACGAGGCAAAACCTTCCTCCGAAGTTATCAAGATTACCAACACTACTTTATGTATATTTTGTTCTTCAAGAAAGTGCAGAAGACATTGTATGGTAGAGCTTCAACTTTTCTTTTCAGCTGGTAAATTCAATAATCCCTCCGTCCCATATACCAGATTATCAATGAACAACCAGAATGAGAAGTACTAAGATTATCAATGAACAACCAGAATGAGAAAATCTGTATACACTTGAAGCTGCAGCATATTTCTTAAAAGACAAAATGGGCTGTTGATCTATTAGCACAAAAAGAGAATCAAAAGAATTACTACCCCTTCAATTAATACTGCAATTAAAAAGAAAAAAAAACCTTCAGCAGTTATGCCTGAGAAAGTAAAGATACTAACTACCAAAACATTAGCAATGGTGTAACAAAGTTTCTGATGTTGCAAGTGAGCAGCAGCATCAATCAAGCAATGGCATAATATATCGTTTCGATCTCCGTGGGACGCCACATTGTCTTCTGAATGCATAGCACCCCCTCTTTGTCTTTCGAATACACCATTTGGATCTTCCAGTGCATAGACTTGGCGATGCTCTCCGCCTCAGCAATGGCTTCAGCATTGTCGCGTACGATCAGCTTTCCTTCTGGTCTCAAGATCCTATCGATTTCTGCGAATACTGTGACTAACTTGCACCTATGGCATAGTCATCACACCCCAAACGAAAGTGATTAGGACATTGAGGATTGTTAGCTGGAGGAAAGAAGATTAAAAGTCGATGTAGAAAGTTTACCGCTTTTTCAGACTAGAGAAGAGGTGATCAGCATGGAGAAGATCGTAGGTTCTCGGGTACGTGTTGAATGATTCGCACCAGTCGTGATAGATCCCGAACAAGCCACGTTCATATATGATCGTAAGTGTATCGGCTGAATCGATGGGGACTACATTCATTACCCAGACTTTCAAATCTGTCAACGCCGCAGCAAACCTAGAAGAACAATGGAGAAGATAAATAACTGTGAATGGATCTATATAACTTTAGCTGTGAATGGATCTATATAACTCACCCGCCATATACAGCTCTCATGTCCATGACATTTCTCACAGAAGACCAGTCAATTCCCATCTCATTCAAGTATGACTTGGAGACAATTTTCTTCCAGCGTTTGGTGTCTGCCTTGAAATCCTCTGGAGCTGGTTTACCATAGACACCAACCTGAGAACTCAACCAATATGGAGCCTTCTCCAACCGTGCTGGCCATTGTTCAGGCCAAACTGTTCCACGTACTGAAGGATCGACTGGCACTCTGTGCATGCATGCCTGAAGTAATACATTCCTGCAATAATGACATGAGACAATAGATGATATAATTTCAAATTTGATTTTCCTTTTTTCAGAACCACCCAAATGAATATTTGCAAGAACAAAACTGCTGCTTCAGTAGTGAAAGACTGGATGTTCATATATCAAACTCGATCTGTATTAATATCGTAACATTTCAAGCTGCTAACCTGCTAATGAACCAGAACAATATTGAACCTGGGTTTAATTAACTGACTTGGCATGTTATTCAGAAATCGTGAAATATATAACGAGTAATTATTAATTCATCAGAACAACAGCGGTCATAACTTCAAAGAACAACGTACCATGCTGCATTGGGGTCATCAGATTCTTCACATAGCTGAGGCTCATTTTTAGGTCGGTTATCATAGCACTCATTGGATGTAGGCTTCCTGAATATTGCAGCTCCAACAGAATTTAGTTTGTCACTTTTTACTGCCACCATTTCCCAGCACATTGCCTTTGTTAATTTGGACATGGCTGCAATCAAGAATGTGAAAAGAGACATGGAAGAAGTTAAATAAAGAAGTTTGTATGTGTCGAAGACAGTTCATACTAGCCTACACGAAACAACGCTTTACTCGTTTACAGGTTCATACCTTTCCAGATCTCAACATCCTCGGGAAGATTCTGGTAAACTGGAGTGGCTGACCAAACAAAGAAACCACCTGGCCGTAGGAGACGATTGAGCTCTAGCAGAAGCTTCCCACCTTGTATACATCAAAATACTCTTGAAAGTCAGATACGAGGGGGGGTAGAATATCAAATACAGAAGGAGAGGCGGTTTCACCTTCGGCATGCCAAGGGACCCTACAACGTGCACAGTGAACAATATCAAATACAGAACCAGGGAAAGGTAGCCGCTTAGTTCCCATCACATTGGATATTGCAGGAATTCCCCTTTCAAGTGCAAATTGAACTTGAGCTTCATGTTCATCCTTGGGAGCAAATGACATTGCAAGGACATCTCTTTCAAAAAGATAACCTCCAAAGCTAGCAACACCACAGCCAACATCTAGTATCACGCGGCTTCTCTTTCCCCATGCAATGTCAGGAACAGACTGCGTTTAACAAAAGCAAGCACAGATTATGACTAAATAGATAAAAGATATCATCGATCTGTCAACTTCAGCACCAATGTCAAGAGCTTTAAGACAACGTGAATGATATATGCCAAAACAACAAATTACATACACCAGAAAGTTTACATATTCATTGGCAGTTAATATGGTAAGCAAAAAGATAGCAGATATACATGTCTGCTTCTAGATTTCTTGATCATCTTAAGAACAAACATCTCATATACGTAAAAATATTTAGGAAGAGGCAAGATGTGATATCCTGTGTTCTTGTGCAATCACTATTCCAGCTATCGGTAACAGCCCAAAGAAGACCCAAAAATATAAATAGAAGACAAGAATTGGAAAGTTAAGAGCTTACATCCTGAATGAAGTCAATATAATGAAGAGCACCATGTATGAACTGAGTTCCACCACCAGGAAATGTAAGATACTCGCCAGTAACTTTAACCCAATTTTGGTGCCCCTTAACCTCTGCAAGCTTGGTATGAGGCACATTAAAGTACCAGATCTGCATTATGAATAGAAGAGAAAAGAAATTAGTACAGACATCCCTATAAATCGGCATGAATCAACCAGAATGAAATATTACTTAATCGCAAAAATGCACTTGAAAGGGGATGAGGGATTTTTTCCATATAATAGAATATATTTCATCTAAAATATTCCCTATCCGCTACTACTGGCAAGAACCTTGCAGCAAATCACTGGAAGTTAAATCTATTCACCTTGTCCCTACTTTTGGGCCATTTCAATGACCGCCTGTATCCTTCTGGTAGAGGAACAAGACATGTAGGTGCTTCCTCAGGGCAGTGTCTCTCCCGATGCTCATAATGCCTTCGACTTGACTTTTTAATAGCTTGCCAATTGTCCAGGCAAGGAATGTAGTCTGGCCCAGCAGTGACATTGCAGAGTTTCCATTCATAAGTACTTTGACCCGCAGAACTCGATGATGTCTGCATCTTCTTCTCATTTTGAGATTCTGTTCTTTGTGTGGACCAAGCTCCATTTACAGAAGTCGACTCACTTGATATCTCTGACTGTTCACTTGCAGATGATTCATTTGAAGCAGCTTCCTTCTCTTCACTTTCTTTGGTATTGTCATTTACAGTTTCTTCAGAGTTCTTATTCAAGTTTTCCTCACTTGTAACCGAGTCAGATCTACTATCACCTGAATTCTCCGCTGATTCATTTTGACCAATTGAATTCACTTCACTACCTTGCTTTTCAGCTTCAGCACTTTCCTCATCTTGCTTCCCATTTTGATCCTCAAACTTTGGCGCCTCTTGGGACTCATTTTTGTCATTAGATGTCGCTTTAGAATTTACTCCATCCTGATTTTCCTGAGCTGCAGCCTCACTATGTGTGTTTTCTTCAGTATTTTCTACGGCTTTCTTGTCTTCAAGTTTATCCTCAGTTCTATCAACAGACTCTGTGGTGGACTCATATTTGCCATCTTCTGCGTCCTCCTGACCGGATAATTGCTTAGAAACACTTTTGGGCATTGCTTGTGTTGCATCCTCCTCAGAAGAAAGCTCTAAATTCTGTGTTGGACCAGCCGATGATGACATTAACATCCAAACACCAACTAAACATACAGCAAGAACTACGACTATGCTGACGGTTGAGCAGTGACTTGACTTTCTGCCATCAATTCGAGAGTATTTCCCCATCGCCATTTCTGAAAGCACAGATGTGCTTAGTTACATTAGCCTGACAGAGAAGAAAACAAAGCATTAGTTAATTCCCTAATTATCAAGAGGGAAACTTGTGCATATCTGCGAACAGAAAAACCAGTTTTTTAAAGTTAAAGTTCACTGATTTAGATCCATGCACCAAAGTGCGGATCCAGGAACAGAGATTTATTTAAAGACCAAACTTTTAAAACAAGATCGATCGTAAATCACGGAGACTAGTGAAAACACCCTTCTGAAAAGCATCAAATTGAACAAGAGTAAGGTTCCACCAATCTGATCTTGACATCAAGTTGCAAATTTTACAGTATAGCAAGAATCAATCTCCATTTCCACTAAAGGGGTGCGTAAACAAACTGAGATCCACGCAACCAATAATCAAAAGGCTTAACCAGCGACAAGTTCGAACTACCCCATCAACAATTGGGGCCAGAAATCGAGCCTTCTCAAACAGAACAGATACAAATTTTCTACCAGAATACACAATCCGATTATATCAAAAGATGGTGGAAAAAAAGTACCCCGGAAATTTTGAAACAGAAACTTGCAAGCAAGGCTGTGCCCAAGAACGATTCTTGTCATAGCAACATAATGCGATCGCAACTAGAACAGAGAACAGAAACCAACTTCAAGACTGCAACAAAGTTGGGAACTTACAGATTTAAAGGTAAAGCTTTTCTTTACGGGTGATGAGAATCCAAAAAAAGAGGTTCTTTACCGCAGGTGCTTTTGGATTTGGAGAATGCGATCTGATTTGCGCGCCTTTGCTTCTGCGCTTCAGTTCAGTGGCCTCTTCTGATGGGGCATTTAAAGAGCGGCAAGGAGATTTCATTTAATGAAGCATCTGTTCTCTTATCGCCATGCAAATGGTGAAATTGGGGACTCACCTTTTTAACCGTATCATCAGATACTGATTGATTCCGTTTTCTACCGCACAAAGCTTACGATTTTGTTACCCATTTCCTCCGTTTTACTCGGACTGATCCAGAGTTTCTCATAAAACATACTACTATCCTGATTTTTTTGATAATTGCTAGTATTCTATCCAGATTTAATCCATGCATTTTTTTTTTGAACAATAATAATCCATGCATTTTAATAGTGTGAAAAACTTAAAATTTTAATAAAATTATTTTTGCAAAATGATTTAAAAAAAACTCAAACTAGGAGTACAAAATTATTGTATATCAAAATGTAAAAGAAATTCATGTTGAAAGGAAATCTGGCAATAAAAATATTTGGATAAATCTATAAACCCAGTTAAGTTTTTTTTTTTAAAAAAATCTATAAATAAATTCATGCTGAATTTAAAACTTTAAAAATATTTTTCTTTTTTTTCTTTTTTCTAAGGAAGGGGGCTAAAAGTAGGCCAAAACTTGTTTGAGACGAGTCGAGATTACTATTACACTCATTTCGTCCGTTATTAATTAATATATTTTTTTATTATTTTATAATATTTAATCTATAAATATTTTTATAAAATTTTAGACATTAAAGTTAAAATGGCGATCAAGTATGACACCATTACCGATCACTTATACATGGATGTTCAATCAAGCAGATCATTTATTATGGTGATGTTATTCGATAGAACTCATGTTACTAATCAAACACACACAACAACCTAAAAGAAACTTTTTAAGAAATTTATTTCGCTTTTCTAGACACTTGTATATGTTTGTTTGGTAATAATTTTTTTCAATTAATTATTTCGTTGTTTTCGAAACACTATTTACAAATAACTTTTAACTATTCAGCTACACTGTTTAATTTTAAGCATTAATAATTAAAATAGTTGGGGCATATATGTCATCAGCATCTTAATCTTAATTATATTGAGATTGGTGGTATAGTGATAATTAATTATAAAAAATATTTTTTTAAAACTATAAAAAATTAATTAACACAATAAATTCATTTAAAACATAGCATAGACTACCATCAAACGATTTTTAAAGAATTCTCACAAAATTAAAATCTATTACACATGTAACAATTTCTCATTAAAATAATTTTTGAAAAGCGTTTGTGATTTGTTATAAAAAAATAAAATCGATGATGAAAATCGGGTGATACTTTGACCCCATGGGCACCGACAGTCGCCAATGGCGCGTCATTTGGAAAAGGTTTGTTTTTACATTAGGCCAAATTACCTATTAGTCCTCATATTAACTCGCTCACTTTAAATCCTGAACTAAAATTTGTTCTCATCACCCAGTCAGTCCCTGCACTATGTAAATCCTAGTACTTTAATCCTTCAACTCAATAACTCGGCATCGGTGAGCTTAACACCGTCAATTAATTAACGGTTTAGGGTTAAATTTCTATAAATTTAAAGTTTTGAAGGTAGGAGAAGATAAAAAAAATGAAAAGGAAGTTGTGACGACGAGAACAGTAAGGTAGTAGGGTGGTAGGTACGAAGAAAAGTTGTTGGGGATAAGAGTATTTTTTATAGATCTAACAGGTTTAAGATGTTTAAGTATAGATTGGAAAAAAAATTGGACCATAATAAATATTTTTCCTAAGTTCAACTAATGGTGATATGGTCAAAGGGATAAAGTGATTAACATTGAATAGTTCGGAGACTGGGTTGGAACGATTATAATTCAGGGATTAAAGTGATTGAGTCAACATAATATATAATATAGGGGAGTAATAGATAATTTGTTCTTTAAATTATGAGCAAAAAGCACTTTACAGTTTACACTTGAGAGAGATGTGAGCATGTGCATCTCTGACATGCGGGGCCCACACAACAACTCTCACCGACAGACTTCACATATTCAGCCCGTTAACAGCCCATCAATCAGATCATGTGACTGGCCCAACGCCTGCTTTTATTCGGCCCAACTCCTCCTTGGCCCATCTTCAGATCGTCCGACTCAATGAACATTGAACAACAGTCAAGTCATTTCCATTATTCAGTCATCAGGATACGCCCTATATAGCTGAAACAATAATTTAATTATCCGCTTTTCATTGTGAATAAAATTCTAATATTTATAAGAATTTGATAATGTTGTAACATTAAATAAAAAATTGTTAAAGTTGCGATTGCTTGGAATAAACAATTCGATCATTGTTCTTCAAGCTAATTCTAGGGTGATTAGAAATTACTTCTCAATTTCTAGTTGCTTGGAATTAAGAAATTAATTAGTCGTTTGTTCTGGTTAATTTATCAATGAATTAATTGGGTTATTTATAGCTTTAGGTGGAATCCGGTTTATTTGCTTGAGTTAAAGTAATATTTGTTTCTATAATCAACCATATGTTTAGGGTGGATAATCAACCCTAGGCTGAGCATTTTTAGTATTTGATTAATTTGTTTAAATTTGCAGCTGATTACTTTTAGCATTTTAATCAACAAAACCCCTTAACCTTTTATTTCAGTTAGTTACTAAAAGACTTTAATTCAAAGATTTTCATTGGGATTCGACATGGTTTTCACCACTATACACAAATTAGTTTATTATGAGTTGTTAGTGGGACCATAAATAATTTTGGCTATTTTGACGCCCGATTAGTTACTAAAAAATGAAGTGTTACATTACTTTTAGGATATCCTAAAGAGAAAAGTGTTATGATACTTTTTGGCCGGATGGAGTATATCTTAACGTTTAGGTTACGTGCACTAAAAATGAAAAGATGATAAAAACATATGATTGTAAAATGAATAAATTGCACCATCTGTATCTAAACTACAGCTCGTGTTGCAATTCTATTCACGAACAAAATTTTGTTGCAAAAGTGGCTCTAAAGTATTAATACGTTGCAAATCTATATATGCAATTTAACACGGTTAAAACTTAACAGAAATTCTAGTTAAAATGCTCAAATTAATCCTTAGTGTTTTTGAAATGTGTTGAACACCTCTGTATATTTATAATTTTAAATTTTGAGCCATTATTTTTAATTACATGTGAAATATTTCATATAATCTTTTCAAATCAATAATATTTTGAGCCATTATCTGGCGGCCCTAGGCCCCGATCTATGGCCTAGAGGTATTTCTTGACCGTTCAGGATTTTGCATCGGTGGTTGGCGGTGGTCCGATGGGTGAGTGGGTTTAAGTGAAGTTTGAAAACTTTGGGGTAGAATTGTTAAGTTTATAATTGTTTGGGGGTGACTAAATTGTTAGTTTCAAAACCTAGGTTGTAAATAGATTTTTTTAAAGAAATTTAAGTGGCTAAAATTATCACTACGTAGAGAGGACACGGGTTACTGCGGCCAAAACCGCAGTAACTACTACGGGAGAGGCCGCAGTGTTTCCCGCAGTAAATAAAGGCGCGGTAGAAACTTCACTGCGGTAATAGTCTCATTACTTACTGCGGCCTTACTATAGCCATGGCCGCAGTAAATAGATTTATTAATTAAAAAAAAGTTGATGAATCCGGATGAATTTATTCATCCACCAACTCAGAAAAACCCAGAAGTCGGTGGTGATGGTGAGCAAGCAGCGGTCATGATGATGAGAAAGCGACTTTGGTGGAGCGGCGGTGCTGAGGTGGGAGCGGCGCGCGTCGGCAGCGAAGAAGAAGAAGAAGAAGAAGAAGAAGAAGAAGAAGAAGAAGAAGAAGAAGAGGAAGAAGAAGAAGAATAAGAAGAAAGTGAACGAAGAAGAAGTATAAGAAGAAGAAGAGGAAGAAGAATAGTACAAGGAAGAAGCGAAGAAGAATAAGAAGATGAAGAAAGGAGATTAAATAGAAAGTGAAAGAAGAAGAAAAGCGAAAAGCAAGAAGGAGAAGGAGAAGAAGAAGAAGAAGAAGAAGAAGAAGAAGAAGAAGAAGAAGATGATGATGATGAAGAGGAAGATGATGGTGAAGAAGAAGAATTGAAGAAGAAGAAGAAGAAGAAGAAGATGGAAAAAATGAAGGATGCGGCGGGTGAAGAAACCATAAAAAATGGTTTACTACGGCCTAGTTTACTGCGGCCCTGGCCACAGTAAAGCCTACCGCACCATTAACTGCGTCAGTTTACTGCGCCTTTGAGCTTATTGCGGCCCAAACCGCAATAAGGGCCGCAATAAGGATTGTCTTCCTCACGTAGTGTATCATTTTTCCCAATGATACGTCAAACTTAACGGTTCATTAATGGAAAAGGACCACCGATGATGAAAAAGTTTTAAAACAGGATCTTAGTGGTACAATTTCTTAAAATGGGTCTCCAGTGGGATAATAATTAAACTTACGGGACTATGGGTGCACTTTATCCCAAAAAACTGTAATAATCAACAATAATTCAAATTTTCATCAATCCCGAAAACTTTTACTCTCATATTTTTCACACCTATTTTCAAATTGTTTTTTTTGTTATGAAAAGTAGGGGTGTTCAGTATTTAGATAAAACCGAAAAGACCGAATAACCAAATTGATATTATTGGACGGTTCGGATCGGTTAATTAATAGGCGTTTCTGATAAGATTGGTTAAAAAATGAAATATCAAGCACTTATATGGTTCGGTTATGGATACTATAATTGGAACCGATGTAATCGAAATGACTAAATGTAATTATTAATAAAAGTTTATGTTTCATATTTCTCTTCTTATTGTGCATTTTGTCATAATTTGAAATTCTAACCTTCTTATCGTGCACTTTGTCAAAATTTGAAATTATAACCTAAAATTTTGCTCTTCAACGACACTATTGTTTCATGGCTTAGTATTATTTTTTTTCGTTTTCACTTGTGTATTAGATGGATAAATTGAAATTAAAACCAATTCAATCGAAAAATTATTCGGACAGTTTGGTTCAATTATTAATTCTATGGTTTGATTTTTAATTCTCATTTCTATAAATAGATCGGTTTTACCAAACAAACACCCCTGGTGACAAGAACACAACAAAGAAACAAAAAATGAAATTGTTGAAAATTGTTACCCCTCTATCCAAAAAATAATAGAGCGTTTGAATGTTAGTATTCGTTTGATTTTAATTTATACATTACCCTATAGTAGAAAAAATAAAAATAAATATGTTTATAAATTAGACCCATCAGATTTTCATTTGTATGCAAACGTTTTAAAATTATATTTCAAAATGCATGATTGAAAAATTATACAATGAAAAACAAATATTTTATTATTTTTGGGAGGGGTATAAATTTCTCCCATATTTTCATTGATATTTTTTCAGAAAATACATCCATACCTGAAGTCATTGCCGTGTAGCTCGGAGGTTTTGGCAATTGGTTTGACGGAAGGTACGAAGCGTGATAACGATGCGTGATAACGATGCGTGATGAATTAATGTGTATATAGCACGTGCAATAATGCAATAGATAATCGAAAACGTGTTTGTTTTTTAATTTTCAAATATTTACCATTATTAACATTTGTGCTATGATAAATATACTTGAAGGGGAAATCGTAAATCGGTTCATATATATATCCATCTCAATTAGGCTCTTAAAATTTCATATGCAATTGCCTCAGAATGTGTTATTTTTTATGAAAATTTTGGTAAAATATTTAAAATTGATATAATGCCTGTAAAAGAAAAAATTATTATAGAACACCCATCTAATTAAATGAAAATTACAAAAAAAAAAAACTAGGCTTCATATTTCAGGCTTCTAGACGTCTCATCCCTCGATCTCTTTACGATCACAGATGCATTTTCGGAACAATTATCTTATTGTGTAAGTATATACACAATTGTCTTTTCACTGAAAAAACAAAAACAATTACTCCATTCTCAAAAATTGAATACATATATAAAAAATTGATCACTTTTCGAAAATTGAATACATATATTTCGAAAAAATTGAATACATATATTTTGAAAAAATTGATCACTTTTCTTAAAAGAAAACTTCTCTCTCAAAGTTACTAAATTATCATCACTTTATCTCTACTTTTTATACCTAATTTTTCGTTCATTTTTAACAAAAAGTTAATTAAGTAAACATATATAAAAATCTTACATGTTAATCTCTATATCCAAACAAACCCTTCAATTTTTTGGGATAGGGAATATTATATTTTCTTCTCAACTTAGTGCGCAAGCAAAACAAACAATGTGGAACTGTTTTTGGGAGAAATCTCGACCCATCTTACAATAAAGTGCCCAAAACATGATAATTACCGATCTACCCTTAATCCAAACTGATCACCCCAATCAAGCATGATAAATATCGCGTCTTCATTTTCCATGATGTCACTTTCACAAACTTTATATCATAAAATTTCCAGAATTGACCTTTCATTCCAATTTTCCCCCTAAAAAGGAATGATGTTATTTACCAACTAGTTGGAAAAACCACTAGTTATGTTATGTATGTAAATACCCAGCTAGAATGGTATTTTAGTCTTTAAAATTGTTAGTTAGTTAGTTAAATAGTATTAAAATCAACTAGTAGTTTTACCCACTAGTGGGTAAATAGAAGAGCCCCTAAAAAACATCTTATTTATAGTTTTTTTTTTCAAAAACAAAAAAATTTAAAACATAGCCAAACATTCGACGAAGAAGCCAATAACTTGGGATGGGAGAATCTATTGAAAAAAAAGTTCAAAAAGAATAACTTTCTTCCCTAAATATTCATTGTGCACAAAAAAAAATATTGATCAAAATATGAATTCAACAATTTAATGTAGTTTCGACATTTAACTGGCCTATATATCCACGAATCAGAGAAAATTCATTAAGATATATACATCTTCAGTATGATATATATGAGAACTACAAACTTCTTTATCCTAGCTATTTTGGACTCCTTTTTCTCTTCACTCTTAGATTATGTCTCTCAACCACCTAGGTTTTTCTTTCATTCTCAAAACCCTAACATAACTTAATTTATATACGATATACAAATCTTGAGAAATTAGAAATATGTTTTGAAAGCCAATGATTACCCTAGAGAGCCATCACCGCTCTCTATCGTTTAGCCTAGTTGGTGGTTGCTTCGTCTCCAAGTAATCGCTACCGGCCGATGTACCTCGCCTCACCGTCGTTCCCCTTCGTTTTCGTCTCATCCTCGCTCGCTGCAGGTTTGTTCTCCATTTTTTTCCAGAAGGTTCGGGGTTGTCGATGGCTTCACCGTCGATTGTCTCTCGCCAAAACGCCCTCCGCCCCGACTTCTCATTTTCTATAAGTTTGAGTGTTGCGAATTCGTTGCTTTGCTTCGTTGTTCGGTTCATGTGTCGGCATGAATTCGATTTGCACTACTTTGGCCGGTTTGGATTTGGCCGCTGAACGGGCTAAGATTGTGCTACTAAGAGGCATACCTCCTGTTAGGGGTGATCAACTTCTCGGTTAAACCGAATTAACCGTATTTGTTTCGGTTTCGGTTAATTTGATTCGGTAAATTCGGTATTTCGATTCGGTTCTCAGTTATACCGAACTTTAAATTCGGTATTCGGTTATGTCTTTAACTAATTCGGTTAACCGAATTAATCGAAATATTCAGTATTTAATGTTTTTTATACAAAATTAAGCCCAACCCAATATACATAACATACCCAATGTTGAATGAACTACCCCAATCCCCAACCCATATCTTAACATTACGCTTAACCCATCAAAATTTCGGTTAATTTGGACAAAAACCGAAATAATCAAACCGAATTCGGTATTTGGTTAATACGGGTTTAGGTGTCGTTCGGTTAATTCGGTTTTTGTCCAAATTAATCGAACACCGAATTATTAGGGTAATCGATTTTGGTTAATACTAAATTACTCGAATGATCGGCCCTGCCTCCTATGGTGGCGGTGGCACCAACTCTGGTGGCCAGAGTCTTCTCACCTAGGCCGGTCCGGGTGGATTCCCTAGAGACCGCTTTCGATCAAGCATGGCCTCGGGACGTATCCTTCATGGTTCGTCTAGTGATGGGAACCCATCCGAACTTGTTCCTGTTGGAGTTTTCGCCCATGGACCACTTGAAATTGGTGCTCCACCACGGGCCAAGGTTGTTTGACAATCGGGTTGTGGTAATGGTTATCTGAAGAAAGTTGATCGCCCATCTTCGTGCTGCATGCAAAGGGTGTCACGTTTTAGCACAAGTTTTATATTTATAACTACCCTTTTTAAGCCCCCAAAGCACAAGGAACGCAACAATATAGGGATTAGTGAGAAAGGGTGTCGAACCCAAGGGAAAAGAGTGTTAATCTGCTTAATTGGCTAAGTGGACCTAAATCGCTTAATGAAAATGAGTTTGGGCAGTAAACTAGGTGTAACAAATCATGTTGTGAATGAGACTCAAACTAACTTCGAACACAAGACACTAATGCAAGAACAACTTAGAATGCAAGCAACAATAAAAACAACGGTTTTAAGGGTAATCAAGGCCAAGTATCTCCCGGGGTTTGCTCAGGTACAAGAGAGTTCCTACAAATTCCAGCAATGATTTAGAGGTGAGTTACAACAACTAACTTGTTTCTATCTCTAGCAAACAAGCCAACCTTTTACACATGCTAGTCTAGTCATTCTCATGATCTAGCACCAACACCTAAGGCATTACAGCCCCTAACCTAACCACCAACCAACTCCTAGAGGTCATCTCTAACCAAAAGCAAATCAATCAATTGATTCCCACAAGTCAAGGTTCATTCAAACCTCTCTAGAACATTTCAACAAACACTTGGTGATGTATGTGTGAATGTGGCCACAAACAAACATACCTATGAAAAATAATGATCAAGAATCAATATCTAAACCATAAGATGCTAGGAAATTCGTAGGTACACCCCTAAGCAAGCAAACCCCAAGAGAAAGGAGTGTTAAACAAATGCTGAAAATAAAAGACAGCAAGGAAAGAGCAACAAAAGATGAGTAAAGAGAGAAAAGAGTGAAATAAAACTCTATTAAAGATGGTCTTTAATAAATCCTCATCAATGTCATCAATCCCAGCAAGTAGGAGAGCACAAAACCCTAGGAGAAAATGGTGGAGGCTGCTGCAAAAGAGATAAATAACTAATCCCGAGTAAAATGTTTAAGCTACCTAAAACTTACCCTATTTGAGTCACTCTACACATGTTAAATGTCAAAAGAGTCCCTAAACATATGAGATATCATAACATGGTAAAATAAGGGTAAACATGTCCAAAAAATAGGTGCAAATCGGATGGAATCAAGGCTGACTCGAGTTGACCTCATTAAATGACGTGGGCAATAGGGGATGATATGGGATGTTCTGGAGGTGCGTTGGGGGATGCTGTGGTATTGTTCACGTATGCCAAATGTTCAAGGGAATGATCTAGGATGCTCTGGGGGTGCACTGGGGGGATGCTCTAGTACTGTTCACGTATGCCAAATGCTCTAGGGGATGCTCTGGTACTATTCATAAAAGCCAAAACTTGGCGGGTGGCTCTCTTTCCATGTTTCATTTTGTTAGATCCTTTAACGAGGTTCTCCAAGCTCCATCTACGCTCTTCAAGTGTGTGCCTACAAACAAATAGCCACAGAAAATAAAATGCTCACACAATGAAGAAATAAACTCAAATAAGTAATGAGTTTGACTTAGAACACCATGGAAATGTGGTATGTGTGTGCCACATATCATAGCCCCAAACTCAAATTGTTGCTAGCCTCTAGCAACGAAAACATCTAAGAAAGTAAAGACTCAAGGACTCCTACTCTAGCCACCCACGTACACATTTACAAAAAAATATTTGATGTAGGCAAGAAATGGAATCAAAGCTATTCATGCAGCTAAGAATCACTACTCAATAAAGCTTGAGTGCTCCTAAAGAAAGACTCGTGTCTTGTTTAGTTAACAAGTGAACAACTTGTGAGAAGCTACAATAGAGATTACAAGAGACAAGAGTTGGGGTAAGTTGGTCATTCAAGCATTTAATACTTCTTCAAAAGAACGTAGACTCCAAGTTTAATGAATACCGATGAGAAACTAGATTTAGCAAGTGAATGTTGAATGCACATTGCTCACACCTTATTGATTAGGGTGTTTCAAACCTCACCATTTTAAGATGAAAAATTGGGTGAATTCACTTCCCCAATTCACTAGTGAATTAACGAAAAATTCACTTTCAGAATTCGGACCTATCGTGAAAAACACAAAAGTGAATTCTATTTTTCACGGTGAATATCGGAGAACGCCGAACTAGCAGTCTCCTCCCCTTCCAAAATATCGGAGAACAAGCCTAGCGCCTACAAGTCCGACAGGCGCATCTCCCCTTGCAAATATCGGAGCACACAGCGCATGCTCGTGCGAACAGAGTAGCGCAGCACGCCACTTCAGTAATCCGACGAAACCAGATTTCAATGAGGAAGACAGAAGTTCATCTTTCCTCCTCGAGTAATCCGTCAGCGAACAATGCCAGATTTCGATGAGGAAGACAGATCAAATGGGAGGAGATTTTGGGCTAGCGAGCTTGGAAGCTGGGTACTCGGATTCTGGGCGGCGGAGGTTGGACGAGACGAGCCTGCAAGTGATGAAGCGAGGCAAAGGAGGGGGAATACAAGGAACACGAATTGGGGGGAAGATCAGTTTGGTCTTCTGATTTCAATTCGAAGCAAGGAGGGAGGTGCATCGGAAGGAGTAGCGATTCAAGGAGATGATTTTCGAGGGAATTATCACTATGATGCGCGACGCAGATGAGTGAGTTCAACTCGTCAGAGGTTGAAGACCAGTGACCTTTGACGGAGGAGATCGATTTGGTTTTCCACCGGAGGTTCGATGGTTGGTTCTATGATTTAAGGAAAAACTAAAAACTTCAATTGATTGTAATGTTAGATCGAAACTGCAAAGGAAACGAAATGAAGATGAAGTTTTGGTTTGGTTGATCAATCCTATTGATCGGGACAGAAACTTGTAATAGAAAAGAAAAGCAAGAAACTATGAATCTGAAAATGGAGAGAGGGAGAGAAAGAATTTTGTTCACGCCTCCTCAAACATGAAATCGATTTTTCACCGTTAATCTACAAAAGTATTTCACTCATGAAAAATTGAAACATTCGGTGACTGACTCACTTGAAAAAAATGAGCTTTAAAGCCCCCTATTAACTCATTTTTCTTATTTCTACTCCTCTTTTTTTCTATCTCTTTTTCTCCCTTTTTTCACATCTTTCTCCTTTTTTTGTTTTGGTGTGAGGATGGTTTCCTAAGCTCTTAAGGTGGTCGTTTGGAAGAGGGTCAAGAGGCCACGCAGTTGCGATCTGCTACCACATGTCTAAAGAATCATTCCACTGAACCTCCTTAAGGCGCGCGAGAGCGTATACTTGTACTCCAAACTTTCACTTGGAAGAGAGGCATTAAGCTATGCTACAGGTGCTCCGCTTCATGACAAAAGCGTCATTCCAAGTGTTGCCAAACTTAGAGTGCAAATATTACGCTCCCACCTAGCATTTCTCTTTCACAAGCTAGCTAAATCAAGCTTCACAAGATATCATTAACAAAGTTTTCTAGTTCTCTTTAAAGAAAATTTTCATTCTCAAGACCAATTTTAATCCAAAAATCATATTATGCAATTCTAAAGTGTAACAATTCACAAAATGTTCTACAAGACACTCAACAAGTAAGATCCATCTATATTAGTACTCAAGCTAAGTACACACACACACCCTATTCTATCATCGAATGCATGAAACACTTATCATCTTCCACATACAACTTGCCAACAAGTTGTTTTTGTTTCCTATTTATTTTCCAAGGTTTTTCTGATTTTTTTATTTCTTGAAAAAAATTCACAACCTTAAAAGAAAAAGAAAAAACTAGATGCTTACAAGGAGTTTCAAGTCAAATACAACACAAGGTACTCCCTACCATCTCCCACATAAAACATATACGTATACCCCCACTCAAAATATGCAATGTTCATCATGTATCCAAATAGAAAGACAACTCCTCATCATCGACCCTCAATGTCAGAACACCTCTTTCAACTTTTCAACTTATCACAAAACGATCACCGAACTTATCGATAGCTGAAAATAAATTAGCGAACTTTCAAAATTGTACAAATTTAACCATTTCATTCGAGTTTTGTTGATGTTTCGAAAAGAGGAACGACGTGAATTAAATGAAAAGTACCTCTAAGTGTTCGATTAAAAATTCATATTAAATCAAGATAATTCCAAAGAAAAGTCAGAGCATGGCATGGACTTATAGTAAGTGAAACGATGTGGTAATCTCTTAACATGTGTTTTTTCTAAATCAAGCATTTAGAAATTCTTTAAGTTTAAATTCCCACCCATGAATTCATTTTTTTTCTTAAACATCGGTGAAAGTCAAATGGAACAGCTAAATTAATACAATTTCAAAAAATTTAGTAATTTATTCGGTTAAATAAAAAGTAAGTGACTGATTCTTAATCAATCGAAAAGTTCAATGACGTTTTGTATTTTTAATCTCCCAATATCTCACTTTTTTATTGAAAGAGAATGCTCACATTCAAGATCATACGGCGGGAGCTAAAAAAGTTTGACAATCAAAGACGAGGACCTGAGGAAAGCTAATGACTAGCTTTTGGCAGATACGAGCGGTATTGTGATTACGAGCCAGATAACTTAAGATTAAAAGGCTATCTAGACTAGGATTATAATATCCAAACATAAGTAGAAAAGATAAACATAGGAAATACATTAAAGGCATAAAAGTTTGAGATATGATAAATGTTGGGAGCTTCAACTATATTGAGAAGTACTATTCAGAAAGCTTTCTTGCTTCGTACGAAATCCTACCCACAACATACTCTGAAAAGTAATCGGCCACGAATCTCCTCCACCAAGCAAGCTGCATCAAGCATGTTCCAAATAGCCTAGACCCTAGACCCTCTGAAAGATACAGGAAGAGCGCATCCTTCCAAAACACAAAGCATACTATAATTCATCATAATCCAACAATAACAAAGACATATTAGAATCTCTCTAAACAACCAAACAGGGGGAAGAGCTCATAACTATGAGGAATGAATGATTCTTACTAATCTAGGCAGGGAGAGTGAACGCCAATATCTAACTTTTAGATCATAACCAGATGCTATACAGCCTGTATGTTGTAGTGAGGAAACAATTGTATTAAAGTCTGGCTCAGTAGCCCGGCCCCACAAATCGGCTAAAATAATCTTCAACACAACATTGTGTCCATGTATGCTTTCTATGCCGTTGTTGTATAAATGTGGTATTGTTTTATTTATTAATTCTAGTACTGAGTATGATATTTTCAAATTTTACATTTCCTTTAGATGTGTTGGTTAGATGTGAGAAATAAATTTTCAGAAATTTGGAGATGTTTGTGTTTTGATTAATCAATGATAATGTATTAATAGAGAAATTTGAATAAAAAATTGATTTGATAAATAGTTGATAGATTTAAATTATTTTATATATTGAGATGTGAAAAGTGTAAATATTTTTTGGAAAAATCCTACATCATTTTTGTCCTGCCTTTCCAACTTGTATCTCATTAAAAAGCACACACCCACAAGAGTCTTGATATGATACACATATGTGTAGAGACACATAGTAGATTAGATCCTAATTTACAAAACAGTTTCACCCAAATCCACTAAAAATACTAAATATCTAAATTATCCCTACATACTTTCTCTATAAATTCTATGTGTCTCACACATATGTGCACCATATAATTGGTACACCCACAATCTAGAGCAACATGAAACAAGTACAAATTGTGAGAAGTTGTTCCAAACGAACGACGTGTGGTTGCTCCTTATTTTTGACAGACTGTCTTCAAGCAGCTCGATCCTTTTCACACTAGTGTTGCAAAATGCTTGAGCTAGTGTAATAAGTAATTCATGAACCGGATAATATCAGGATTATAATTAAATAAGGGACTAAAATGTACCAATCCAATAATTAGGAGCCCATAAAATTTAGAGAACTTAGAGCATCTTCAGCGACTTCTCTATTTTATTGTAATGCTCATTTTTAGATAATTTTGAACATTTTTTTGTCCAACAGCTTCCCCATCTCATTCTCCAAAAATGGGAAATTGGGGAGCCTTCCCCAAATTTGGAACATTCACCAAATTTTGAAGAGTCTCCAAAAACAATTTTTTTCAAACTTCTCTCCTTTATCTTCTCTTTTGGCTATTTGTTATTGGTTTAAATATATTTTTCTTTCATCTCTCTCATCTTTTCAAATAACTTATTAATTAGAGTGTGGATAGGTTGTGCCAATGGCACACTATGTGTGCTCCTAGATATAAGAAGGAAGGATGATATACGTGAATCTGTCCACTCGCCGCGTTTACCGGCGACAAATTCGGAACTGCTATAAGGTAAGTCGATCACCTTCCTTCCTCTTGCAGAAACGAAATCCAACAACAAATCAACCAATCGACCTCCTTTCTCGCACGAACGCGGCAAAAGGACGACAAAAACAAGCAACCACCGTCCTCCGGCGACAAAAACCACCAGCCACGCCGTAGTGTTCAACAGCCAAAACTCAGAGTCTACAGGCGCGTAAAGTTGTTCTTCCTGTTAATAGTGATGCTCTAAATCAAAGTTATGATGCTCCCTATTAAAGACTAGCTCAACATTTCAACATATTACCAACATTAATTAGATTTTTTTACCACAAATGATGTGCTTCTTGCACCAATGTGAAGCTCTAATTTAACATCATGATGCCTTTCTCAATAAATCATCATGTTCCACCTTGTCCCTGTTTGTTAATAAATGGATGATCTTTGAGGTATAACGGGTGCAAAGAAAAAATATGGTGCTCTTCGTTCACAATGATGAACTTCGTGAAAGCGTGATGCTCTTTAATCAATGTACAATGCTCGTGTTTTAAAAATTGATGCTCTTGTTACAAAAATGAACCAGACGATAAAATTATATTTTTCAACTTTTTAATGTTATGAATGCTCTTACGACATATCCGATGCTCGTAGATTCTATGGTGATGCTCGCGCTTTGAACATAGTGTTACGTCATTAACAAAGTATGATATCTTGGTTCAAAATGATGTGCTTGGTGTCACGAATGATGCGCTTCTGTAAAAATATGATGCTCTTCAAAAAAGAATGATGCATTCGTTAAATATTATGCTCTTCGTCTAAAGGATGATTCTCTTTGTTTCAAGTATGATGCTCTACCTATCAAAAATGATGTACTCGTTTTGATGACTTAATCGTGCACACATTTTCTTCATTCTCTTAAAATGATGCCTTTGATGACCATAACGATGCACTTCTGTTGCACTATGATTCTCTCAATTACAAACATCGTGCACATGTTCTGATAACTTAATTATGCACTCGTTTTCTTTAACCTTACAAAATGATGAAGTTCTCAAACTGATGCTCTATGTGGTTAAAATGATGCTCCTTTTATAAGTATGATGAGCTTAGCACTTAAAATGGTGTTTCATCTGGTAAGTATGCTTTTATGGTGCAATGTATGTGATGCTTGTTTATTTGAAAAATTTATCTTCTCGCAATTCATCACTAATTGGTGTTATTAAGTTCATTATAATAGATTTAAGCATTATTTGTATGTAATTCGTGGTTATATCATTTTTACACAAAAGAGCATCATAATTAATCGAGAGCACATCATAATTATATGTAGGAGCGCCATAATTTTGTTGTCTGCAATGGGTTGCGATTTGAGGACTTGAGGCAATTTTCGCTGTTCATTTCGGAAAATAGCCGGGAATGAAGTGTCGGCGACCGGGAAGAGATTGACGGCTTCGGCGGGTCGACACGCCTTGGTTGGCGGATTTCGTCGGATCGGATAGCGGGTCGTCCGAACGGATCTACTACAATTGTTGGTATCCGGTGGTTGTTGATGGAGGGGGAGACTATCACTGAGTTGCTAATCGCCGGCCGGTGTTTAAGGGAGGAGCTACCGTGGTCAAAGGCAAGAGTGAGAGGTGGTGGGTGGTGGTTAAAATCTCCGTGGAAGTCGACGTAAAGAGCAGAGAAGAGAAGAAATGGCATTATTGTAATTAAATGACTTTGCACAACCCAAGACATATTTTGAGAGTGGCACACTATAGCTGTGCCTATTAATTATTAACAAAGATATATAATATTTTATTGTTGTCATGAATGCATGATTCTTCAAAATGGGGAAGCTGGAGTTGAAACAATTTTTTTAATAATATGACTTCCCTGTTTTAGAAAAAAAAATGGCAACCCTTCCTTTTTTACTTTTTAGGTTTCCAACAATCACATACTTGATGTGTCTCGAAAATTAAATAAATTTGTTTTTACTATTTCACATTATTTAATTTATAATTTTATTTAAAAATATTTAATTATTATATATATATATATTTGTGGGATGGATGGAATGTTTTAGTTATTTTTGCACGAATATAGCTTTCCATTTTTTATGCGAATTTTCCAATAATTACCAATCCAAATAAGTACATGCTTTGCAGCCTATACGTACGGCTGTACCTTCTATCACTAATGAGGAAACAAAATCTACAGACTTATCCAGGTATTATTAAAGTCACACTCGGTTACCAAAATAATTATTCAATCATCACTAAAGTAGCAAAACACTATCCAACTTCTTTGCTCCTATTGCATATATGACTATACCCGTTTTATTTGTTTGACTCTATTTATCAATTAGTTGAAAATATTACTATTTATATTATTTATATAAAGGCTTAACTATGAAGTACTATTTTAGTCTTTAAAATTGTTAATAAATTAATTAAATTAGTTAGATAGTGTTAGGATCAATTAGTGATTTTACTCATTAGGTAAATAACAAATCCGATTTTATTTACTCCCTCATCTCTTTTTTATTATAATATTCTTCTTTCCCTCTTTTAATGTTTGTAACATTTATTGATTTACTAATTTTTTTTCAAATAACTTTTTTAATATATCATTTTAACTATATTTTTCTTATTTCTTTATTATCTGATTTAACTTCAATAACTCAACTCATTTCGCTCTTTTAATTTTCTATTATCCGAATTAACACCACTAACACTAAACTTTTTCTCTTTAAGAGGTAATTTTATCAAAAAAATTGTACATCTTTCTACACACCTCAATCTGGTTCCATATCAAATATATTGTACAAATTAAGATACGAAATGAGTATAATTCTAATAGTATATGATATTTCTCGAATTTTCCATTTTCCTTGCATAACACCAACAATACACTACGTAGAAAGGCAGTTTTCATTCCGCGTGCGAATCGCTACGATTCTGGCCAGATGGTGATTCCCGCATGAACGAATCAGCGGTTGTGGTAGTTCGTTTCACGCTTTGCCGCAGATAAAGCCGCGATCGCGCCTCGTGGTCCACGTGCCTTACCTACCACCACCCTACTGCGGCCGTTCTGCGGATTAGGCCGCATGATGGGGTAGTCTATAAATACCCCCATTCCCTTCCGATTCATTTCAACACAAATCAAAACTCTCATCTCTCAATTCTCTAAACTCTCAAGTTCAAGTGGAAGTTGCGATCATCGATTTGGTGTATTATTGAGGTAATAAATATTGTATTTATTAATTTATGCTTATGGAGTTTTTAATTCAATTTAAGTTATGTGTATTGGTAATTTTTTTCTTTTTAAGTAATTTAATTAAATTAGGTAGTAGTTCTTACATGAAAACTTGTAAGAATATTTTTTACACTTTATTTCAATACGTTAAAATAACGATGTGAAATAATATATTGTCTGAGTTTTAAATGGATTGTGGGAAAACGTGTGGGCTCTCCTTCTTCTTGACAGACATTTCAGAAGAAAAGAGGGTCTGTGTCCAAATCCTCTCTTTCATGTCTCTGCTTTAATTAATTAACGGATTAACTATCTGTCAAATATTTTTCTCATAGATATCTAATACCGTTAATTAAAGTTGAAGAAATGGAGTGAACAGAAATTTTAGATAACAGATCTTTGACTCGTCAGCAAGCAGCTCCGTCGAGCTAGAGCAACGCGCCGCCACCGAGAGTGAGGACGTTTCTATTAACTGGTAGTAGCAACCAAACATAATGGAAAAGTTCCCTCCCTACGCGCCGTCATGGATCCGGATTATTTAATACTCCTGAACGACGAAACTAGAAGTCGGAGAGCATGATGAGAATCTGATCGATGAGAATTTGGGTCTGGGCTTCATTCTGGGCAATGAGACGGAGTCGTTGTCTGATGTCGGAAATCTCGTCGGAGATTTCGTCCAGTTGGGCAAGCGTCGCGTCGGTCGACCCCTTGAACCGCCGCATCTCCGCCTTCACCTCCCGAATCTCCGATCTCACACTCGCCTTCTTGCGTCGCTTCTGCAATTCCAAAACCCCAGCTCTGGATCGGTAAAAATCAATCCTGAAACTACATACAAAAATTCAACCGGAGATGGGTTTGGGTCAAGATGACCGTACCTGAATTTTCCTTTTGGACGGCGGTTCATTGTTCTTTCCGGGAACATTCCGTCGGGTTTCCTTGCCTGTCAAGTCACCGGATCTAGTCGGATCAGTTACAGTATATTGAATATACTACATATATGCACAATTATATAGAAATTCTTTTGATTACAAGTGGCGGTGACAAAAATATACCTGAAGAAGTCATTGGATTGGGCTGGAGCTTATCAGAATAAACCGGCGGTTGGCTGCCGGAAATAACAGAGGAGGGGAACGGCGAGGGGTTGAAAAAGGAGGTGCTGTGCAAGGGAAAGCGTAATGAGAAAGCTTTTAAAATGGGCCTACTATATATATATATTTCATCCGAAAAATAATTCAAAGGTTACTATTCAAAACAGTGTGTCACATACGTCAGATGTCTCGTGGATTCTAATATAAATAATTCAAAAATTATTATTCAAGACAGTGCGTCACACGTACGTCTCGACGGATTCAATATATATATATATATATATATATATATATATATATATATATATATATATATAGTTTTGAACAGTAGCCATTTTGGCCAAATTATCTATAGCATGCGGATAAACTACGCAGGTAATTGCACAAATTTACGTGACTACCACCGCGTCAGTTCTGCGCGTTTATCTTTCTTTCTTGTTTTTCTTTTTGCTGAAACTATCTACTCATTTTTATCAAAACAAAAACTATTCCTATGCCACTAAATTTCCGTTTATTTTTTCACATCATTATTATTAAGGGTCTGCTTAATTTTATACTTCAATTGTCTCACAAAAATTATAGGATTTGTTTGAAGACATATATTAAAGAAAGTGATAGAGTAGTGTGGATTTTATACCCTAATGAAAAATAAAGAAAAAGAAAATCTTGTTGATCCCAATTTTAAGTTCAGTGTGAGAAAAAGAAAATCTTGTGGATCCAATATGTGAGATAAGAGGATAAAATAGTAAAAATTAAGGTAGAAAGTTTCTTTTAGAAAAATTAACAATCTTTGTAGAACGGTTGAGCAACATAATGTTGGCAATCTTTATGGAGCAGAGAGTATACATTTCCTTTGTGGTTTATCCTCGAAAAGTTATATATTTTTCATGAATGAAATTTTTTTCTTTTAAACTTACCAAATTTTCCATATTTTATATTTACTTTTTCTATGTATATGTAAACTCAACTCAAAATCAAATTATATAAAATCATAGATTCATGTTAATGGGGGAACGGGGAGTACTAGAACAACACGAAGCAAATTTTTTTTTTTGTTGATAAGAACATGAAGCAACTATATACTGTGAGAAGTTGTTCAAAACTAACGACGCGTGGCGGCTCCTTATTCTTGATAGACCGTCAGCAAGCACGTCACAGTAGTGTTGCAAAATGCTCCACGTCGCATAATTTATTTTTATTGCTTATTTAATTTATATTTTTCATGAATATTTTAGTATTTTATAAATATGTTATGAATTTATTTCCACTATTTATTTTTATAATTATATGAGTACTATAAAATTTGAAATATGAAAATAAAATGTATACTTTGAACAAAAAAGTTAAATGAGACAGTTTTTGGCGAACAAATGAAGTAATTTTTGAAAGAAAATAGATAATAAAAAGTTAGAAAAATGTTTCATTTTTAGGAAACATATACATTTTTGGAATAACTTAAAAAAGTATCAATTTTACTGAAACATATAATGTACTCTTTATCATACAAATGACTTAATCTATTAGATTAACTAAAATTAAGCATATTAATCTTCATTTGATATCCCTCTAGATGATCTGAGGAACTAGACACTCAATAGGGGATTTCAAACTTAGAAATTTAGGGATGAGTTTTCACCTAATAACTAAGACATTACGTGGGAAGATAATTCTTCGCGACCCTTACTGCGGTTTGAGCCGTAGTAAGCCCAAAGGCGCATGAAACCGACACGCTTGATGGTGCAAGAGGCTTTACCGTGGCTGTGGCCGAAGTAAACATGGCCGCGGTAAGGCCGCAGTAAACAAGGCCGCGGTAAGGCCACAGAAGGCCCAGATAAACCATTTTTAGGGTTTATTCACCCGCCGCATCCTTCATTTTTCCATCATCTTCATCTTCTACTTCATTTCTCTCCATCTTCATCTTCTCAATTTCTCTTCATCTTCATCTTCTCCATCTTCTTTCTCTCTATCTTCTTCTTCTTCTTCTTCTTCTTCGTCTTCTTATTTCTTTCAGATTCATTTTTTACCATCATCTTCATCTTCTACTTCATTTCTCTCAATCTTCATCTTCATCTTCTTCATCTTCATCTTCTCCATCTTCATATTCTCCATCTTCTTTCTCTCTATCTTCTTCTTCTTCTTCGTTTCTTTCTTTCTTTCATTTTTTTCTTATCTCTTTCTCTTTTCGCTCTCTCTTCTTGTTTCGTTATTTCCTTCTTCTTCTTCTTCACCGCTCCACCGACGCCACCGCCACTTGCTCCTCCTTATTGCCGGTTTTTGGGCATTTACGGGAAAAGGTGGATGAATCTGGATGAATTTCATCCGTATTCATCCACCTTTTTTAATTATTGAAAATGGTTACTGCGGCCTCTTGTGTGGTGAGGCCGCAGCACATACCACGCCCTCAGTGCAAGTGCTTTCGAGAAACTGCAGTCATTTTTACACAGCAATCACTACAGCCCTCGCCGTAGTAATCGCCCTCCTCTCCACGTAGTGAGAGTTTGAGAGGTGTGTGAGAAAAGTGAGTAATGGGGGCCCAATTTGAGGAGCCCGTGAAATTGACGGAGCTATAGTGTGAATTGCGCATTACTTGTTTAGATACATGATTGATCAACATAAAATGATGATCAACATGATGAGTTGTTTAGATCGATATCATTATCTTGTTAGATCGACATGACTATCTAGTTAGATCGACATCACTAACTTGTTACATCGACATACATACATGATTGATCGATAAAATGGTGATCAACATGATGAGTTGTTTAGATCGACATCACTACCTTGTTAGATCGACATAAATACTTGATTGATCAAAGATAAAATGGTGATCGGCATGATGAGTTGTTTATATCGACATCACTACCTAGTTAGATCGACATCACTACCTTGTTAGATCAACATACGTACTTGATTGATCAACATAAAATGGTGATCTGCATGATAAGTTGTTTAGATCGACATCACTACCTAGTTAGATCGACATCACTACCTTATTAGATCGACATACATACTTGATTGATCAGCATAAAATGGTGATTAGCATGATGAGTTGTTTAGATCGACGTCACTACTTAGTTAGATCGACATCACTACCTTATTAGATCGATATACATACTTGATTGATCGGCATGGGAGCAAAAGCGACATTGAAAGTGGTGGATCAATGGTGGAGGGCTGCGGTTGAAAGCGGTGGAGTCGAGAGAAAGGAGAAGGGAATTGTGAGGGGAGAGGGAACCTGTGGGCAGATGAAGTGGAAGCTTCTTTGAGAAGCTGGGCTAGTAGCTCCCAAACAGCTACCAGGGGCTACCACCCAAAATCAAAAGTTGAAATTTCATTTTCCCCACGCTCGGGACTTTTGCAATTTTCGTGGTAGCTACAGTGCGCTACCAATGCGGCTACCACAATAATTAATAAAACTATATTTACAAAATACACTACTAACACATGTAAATTCAATAATTACATAACTTTACTTAACGCTACAATAAATTTTGTAACTCTAATCAATAGTTAATATAAAATAATAAATTGGTAATTGTTTAGACATGTTAATATAAAATCATAAATTGGTAATTTTGGGTAACCCTAATCAACAGTCAATATAAATTTATTAAGTTTACACCAAGTTCACCGTGTAACTACAATAAAAAAAGTTTAAACCAAGTCAATCATCGGTATCCTCATATTCAAGAACATTGTCGTATTTGAGACGTTCTTGCTCACCGTGACTATCCATCAGGATATACTCATCATTATCCATCACAACTATGGTTTCTTCATTTCGTGGATCTTGGAAAGGATCGTCATCTTTCCTTTACTATGTGTTGTTGGTTGATGAGCTTGACGTCGTGTACCCTTGTTGCCTTCACTGTGAAATGTCGAGGCTTTATTTTGAAAATTGTCAATCTCTTTTTCAGATCCCAATGTTTTGAGGATACTCGATATAAATAATTTGTTGTGCCTGACTTGTAAGGATCATACACCTTCAATCGAGATGTGTGGTCGACATCAATGATCCCAGAGTGCTTATCTGTACTCACACCTTTATAAGGGTCAAACCGCATCCCATTGAACACTGTCAACTTGGTTCTGTTGTAGCAAAGCATGCGAATTTCAACAATCCAATCATAATAGTCTACATAATCCTCCTAATTTGTATACCTAAAGACACAAACGCCCTAATTAGTAGTGGTCTTATCTTGCTCATATTCTTTAGTATGAAATATAAACCCATTAACATATGAGCCGCGAACGATTTAGCATGTCGGATTCGGGAAACATGCCAAGTCATGCAATGATAGGGGAAAGGCCACCGATTTTTAGTGAAGTCCTTGAGCCACTTCGTGAAATTAGCTAGCTTTGTACTCATCCAAACAATTAGTAGCCAATCCGGGTAAAGTGAGCAAGATACCTCATTGAATTGACTATACATACGAAAAATGTTAGACTCTTGAATTAAATAAGTTATAATAATAAGTGGTTAATTACGATTGCAAATGTTACCTTATATACACTACAAACAATGTTACATTTGTCGACGGACAATAAGTATCGAAACAAGAAAAACAGTCAAAATAGACCCCTAAGTGCAATTCGACGGACAAAAAAGCGTCGGTATAAGAGGCGTGACGAGAAATATTAATACTAGTAATAACAACCCTGACCTACCCCTATGCCTACCCTGACCTATCCATTGGCGAATCGTTTGTGTCTATCCTGACGGACATTTGTCCGTCAATGTAGGCCTTAGGGATTTCTTAACAACCAATTATGTGTCAAGAAAAGTTTTGTTTGAAACTAAATAAACTAGGATTTGCCGAAACTTTTGCTGTCAAGAAAATTAACGTTGTATTAAGAAAAGTACTTTAATTTTTATCCTAAGTGATTTGTGCGTAATGCAATGAATTTTGCATAAATAGAAATATTAATACTAGTAATAACGTTGTTATGATACAAATTATGAGATGTCTGGAAAAAAACCCTTTCATCACTACAAATAAAGTTTAAAAGGTTCTTAAGTATATATATATCTTTCAACAAAAGCTTCTATTGGAAATTGCATTATGTAAACATACTAAATACTAGTTTAGAACTAAATGGATATAAACGAGCTATAATGATGAAACTCTAAGCAGCTCCGTTAATGTCTTCCAGACGGTCGATAATTTGTAGGAGTAAGTTGATCATAAACCTGAAATTATCATCGAGGAACTTCAATCTCAAAAGAACCAATTGCCATAAATGAAATCATCATTTAAAAGAAACCACCAATTAAGCTTAACTGAATATATATATATATATATATATATATATATATATATATATATATATATATATATATATATATATATATATATATATATATATATATATATATATATATATATATATATATATATATATATATATATATTCTTAAATTTTACTTGAGTCTTTGCAATAACAACAGCTACCACACAATCTCCAAAATTCACAGGAAGATGTGCACTGCAAAGAAGCTTGCAATTCAAACCTTGTAAAAGGAATTTGATGAGAATCTTACTCAAACATTCATTCATGTTTACAATATATCTCATATATATAGAAAATGGAACATGTAAAAGGAAAGAAATGACTATTAACAGCAAGCAAGAAGCAGAGGCCTACACACAAGTACAAAGACTTGCTGCACTTGATCCATAGAACAAAAGTTGCCAACGATGATATCTTTCCTTCTTTTGTTTTTCTCTGCCAGGACTTAATAAGGACTACTAATAATAAGGAATATATATGCCTTACTATTTCTTTCCTTCTTCCTTTTCTTTCACAAGTAGTGAACACACATCTCACTGCAATGCACTTGCAATTTAGCAGGATATAAAGAAGGGCAAGAAACCTGTTAAATCAGCATTAAAAAGCTGGCACCACAGCACCTAAACCCCTGTTAAAATTGGCCTGTCTCAAAATTGATTGCATTGCAGGAATCCTTTGTGAATAACCTCAAACCTAATGCTCTTGACTAGATCATGCATGTACCAGTGTTTATAGACTTAACAGAACACATACCTCATCAAGAGCTGTGGAAAATTAGATAACAAATCAGATGTGGTTGGAGAAAAAAAAAGATAACAATTCAGACCATGTCCAAGAGTTACCTCATTGCTCAAATGTGAAATATACCTCTTGCATCTATTCAGTATTAGGAAGAAATTAAGAAAGCTCATTATGGAATCCAATACGTTGCAAACGCAGAACCTCAGGAATAAAACACTTGCAAGAGCCATCCTTCACTCATACAATTAGCAATGTGAAGTAACTAAATATAGCAGCAGACTGATATTTCATAAATTGATTTCCAAATCAATATACTAAACATATACATACTTATAAAACTTGAAAAGCACATGGAAGACAAATAATACATACTAAACATATACATAAATTGATTACTATCGACTCGTCTCCATTGTCGTTTGCTTTAGAACGAATCAGATTTATTCCACTCTCGCTTCTCTGGTCTCATGAACTGTAAGAATCGAAAAGAAAACACAAATCCAATTGCAGGCATGAAAAAACCCTAACAAAACAGTGACAAAAACTATGATCCTAAAACGCATAAATCAATTTTAGTGCCAATCACGCTTTCGGAGGTCGGGGATGATGATTTTAGCAATCGAATCACAGGAAAGTCATTCCATGGTAGAGAAATATGCAGATATGCTTGAAGCCAATGAGAAAACCGCGATAGAGTCGGGAGAAGCTGATGAGAAAACAATTGCTCGATGCCAACCGTGACGGTCGCCGATCACTGCTCGACGCTGGCCGCTCGAATCTTGACGGTGGTGATCCCTTAAGTTTTTAACGGAGTCTCATTTTAACAATTTGAATCAGTAAGATTTCGTTTTAAAATTTTTCATTATCGGTGGTCATTTTCTGTTAATGGAGTTAAGTTTAACGGATCTTTGAAAAAAATGATGATTTTAGCCACTAAAATTTATTTTAAAAACATCTATTTATACCGTAGATTTTGAACCCAACAATTTAATCACCCACAAACATTTCTAAACTTAAAAATTCTACCCAGAAGTTTTAAACTTCATAAACCCACTCACCCACCGGACCACCGCCAAAAATCCGGAACGGTCAAGAAACACCTCTAGGCGGTGGATCGGGGCATAGGGCCGTCAGCCCTAGGTCGCGGATTGCGGCCCTAGGTCACCAATTTAAGGCACAGGCTCGCCATCGGCGGCATGAGGCCGTGATTCATCGCCGTGGGCCGCGATTTTCCGTGCTCATGGCCCCGATCTACGGCCTAGAGGTGTTTCTTGACAATTTCGGATTCTGCATCGGTGGTTGTGGTGGTCGTGGGTGAGTGGGTTTAAGTGAAGTTTGAAAACATTTGGGTTAAATTCTTAAGTTTAGAATTGTTCGTGGTGATTAAATTGTTAGGTTCAAAACCTATGGTGTAAATAGACTTTTTAAAAGAAATTTTAATGGCTAAAATCATCATTTTTCCCAAAGATCCGTTAAACTTAACGGTTCATTAACGGACAAAGATCGCGATAACGAAAAGTTTTAAAACGGGATCTTAGTGATACAAATTCTTAAAATGGGACTCGGTGGGATAATAATTAAACTTACGGGACTATGAGTGCACTTTATCTCGAAAACTGTAATAATCAACAATAATTCAAACTTTCATCAATCCTTCCTGAAACCTTTACTCATATTTTTCACACCTATTTTCAAATTGTTGTTTTTTGTTTCTTATGAAAAGTAGGGGTGTTCATTATTTAGATAAAACCAAAAGACCGAATAACCAAATTGATATTATTGAAACGGTTCGGATCGGTTAATTAATCGGCATTTTGGATCGATTGGTTAAAAATGAAATATCAAACACTTATATGGTTCGGTTATGGATACTATAATTGGAACTGATGTAATCGAAATGACTAAAATGTAACTATTAATAAATTTTATGTTCGGACAAATCAAAATTAAAACCAATTCAATCGAAAAATTATTCCGGTTTGGTTCGATTATTAATTCTTATTCTGATGGTTTGGTTTTAATTCTCATTTCTATAAAAAGATCGGTTTTAGAGCATCTCAACAGCCTCCTAAAAGTTTCTCCAGAATGGAGAAGCAAAATCCATATTCTCCAAATTATTTTTGCTTTAACTCCAAATGACTTCTTCATTTTGGAGAAGCTCGCATTTATTACAACAATAAAATATTCTACATATTTGACTAATAATTAATGAATTAATATTTTTTATTTGAAACGATTTTTGTATCCAATTAAATGTTGAGTTCACACCAATGAGAGGAGAGAAGGAGTGACTATTTATGTTGGAAAAACAAATTTGGAGAATGCTTTAAATTTTGGAGAATGCTCCAAATTTGGGGAAGACTACTCATTTTTCCTTCTCCTTCCCCATTTTGGAGAATAGGATGAAGAATCTGTTGGACCCAAAAGCCCGAATTTCTCCAAAATTGAGCATTCTCATAAAATGGAGAACCCATTGGAGATGCTTTCTTACTTTGCATTTAGGCAGTTATGTTCAAACCGACCAAACAAACACCTTTGGTATTGTGACACTCAATTTTGTACGGACTAATGTTATCTAGTTCGTAATAATTGTGATTTTCGATATTTTTATTGTGTGATTTTTGTTATTATTTTATGCACTTCTCGTCACTTTTATTATTTTATGTGATTTTCATTATTTCGCGTACTTTTATTATTTTCCTTAATTTACATATTTTTATCATTTTTAATTTTTTTAAGTGTTTTTCTTCTTTTTAGTCTAGAATTTAAATGTGTTATATTTAATTAACAAAAAAAATGAAAAAAAAAAAGAAAAAGAAGAAAACCTGCGCATGCTCCAGCTTCCCTCCCCCCTTCCAAGCATGTCTTCCATCACCCCAATCTCCTCTCCATTGTCAATTCACCTTAATTCACTCCCAATTTCATGTGGTGAACAAAAGGATGAGATCTGGACAAATAGAAGCTCCAAATCCTCTATAAATTGAAGGAGAATTGAGCATTTTGGTACCAATGCACAATCCAAATCTAAGCAAAAAAAAAAAAGTCTGCGTCTGTTCGTCACCGACTCGTGCTCATTAACCCATCATCCAACCCTTCGATTTCTTCTTCCGATCACCATCATCTCGTGCCCACAGTCCGCCCCACCTCCAGCCACTCGGCGGTACCATCCTCGCCGCCCGACGTCACCGGTAGCGTCCCAAATCGCCTCAAATCAGCCGACCCGTTTTGCGGCCCAACTCGTTCGAGTACAACACTCTGGGCCGTAATTGCTGCTCCACTGCCGCCGACGACCTCCTCAACTCCCGCCACGCTGTCGTCGACCATCTCCACCGCCAGACGGCGTCGCTCCAGCTGCGACCCACCTCCGGAATCTTTGAGACCAACGCAACGAGCCGGGTTCTCTTCGACAACCACAACTCAGTATGCCGCGCCACCACCTCCACCAAGCTCGCCGTGCGCCGCCAAGTCGATCCCCACCACTCTTGCCGCCGCTTAGCCAGCCTCATTCCTGCCGTGACCGAGGCAGACCCGTCGTTAGCACTCCTTTACGTATCGCATCTGCACTTCAGTACGTGTTTACTTCTTCCTTTGATTTTTATTTACTTTTTATTATTTTAGTCATCCATGTTTTCCCTTTAAATTACTTAAGTGCCCCAAGGTTCTAACATTTCCATTTGGGTCACCAACCATCACCCGTGTTCTAAGTATCCACAAACAAGCTTTAAAATCGACACTTTGGGCACTGGCCTAAACCTTTTGTGTTTTAGTTAATATTTTTGGTATTATGACAATCTAAATCATTTTTAATTTTATTTTCAAGATATTTTGAGTTTAATTAGTCATGTAAATTACTAATATACATATAATACATTCGAATATAAACTCAAGACAATAAATTTACTTTTACTTCATTTATTTTAAAAAAATGATAGTTCTGTCGTACATAAACTGACGAATGTACATGCAATAGTAAAACACCACTTTCTTTAAATAATCAACAATTATACTTAAATTTATTAAATTCTATCTGTAAGATCTAAATCGCTTGATCTGAACCGTTCTACTGCTATATCTGACAAATTTAGTGAAGAACACATTTACAGAAAGATCTAATATTTGAAAACTAGTTGATATCGACATAATCGTCATTGGTGCCACTTCATTTCGCGTCTTTCTTTTAAAAACACATTTCTTTATTATATTAATATTTATTATCGCATACTTGTGACCCGATCCGCAAAAATTCATTGTTGTGCGGATTGGTAACGGATAGTAAACTGGATATCACCCGCTACATATAGATAACATTTTATCTTCTATCTACCCAATCACAACCATGAACACCCCTACCCCTAACAGATAGGTCAAAATAAAATATTTGACCTCAAATTACAAACGTGAAAATAAAAATAAGATAATTAATTGCATATTAAAATAATAGAGACTAAACCAAATAACAAGAACTCTTGCGATAGAAAATATATATGTGGAAAATATTTTTTAAAATATAGGATCCGAATTATTTAATACTCCTGAACGACGAAACTAGAAGTCGGAGAGCATGATGATGAGAATCTGATCGATGAGAATTTGGGTCTGTGGGCTTCATTCTGGGCAATGAGACGGAGTCGTTGTCTGATGTCGGAAATCTCGTCGGAGATGTCGTCCAGTTGGGCAAGCGTCGCGTCGGTCGACCCCTTGAACCGCCGCAGCTCCGCCTTCACCTCCCGAATCTCCGATCTCACACTCGCCTTCTTGCGTCGCTTCTGCAATTCCAAAACCCCAGCTCTGGATCGGTAAAAATCAAGCCTGAAACTACATACAAAAATTCAACCGGAGATGGGTTTGGGTCAAGATGACCGTACCTGAATTTTCCTTTTGGACGGCGGTTCATTGTTCTTTCCGGGAACATTCCGTCGGGTTTCCTTGCCTGTCAAGTCACCGGATCTAGTCGGATCAGTTACAGTATATTGAATATACTACATATATGCACAATTATATAGAAATTCTTTTGATTACAAGTGGCGGTGACAAACATATACCTGAAGAAGTCATTGGATTGGGCTGGAGCTTATCAGAATAAACCGGCGGTTGGCTGCCGGAAATAACAGAGGAGGGGAACGGCGAGGGGTTGAAAAAGGAGGTGCTGTGCAAGGGAAAGCGTAATGAGAAAGCTTTTAAAATGGGCCTACTATATACAAATATGTCACTTTCTGTTAAAAGTTTTGAACAGTGGCCATTTTGGCCAAATTATCTTTAGCATGCGGATAAACTACGCAGGTAGCTGCACAAATTTACGTGACGCGTTTATTTTTCTTCTTTTTTTTTTTTTTTGCTAAAAACTATCTACTCATTTTCATCAAAAAAAAAAACTACTCCGTATCTACTCCTATGCCACTAAATTTTCCGTTTATTTTTTCACATCATTATTATTAAGGGCCTGCTTAATTGGGAAAAAATTCATTGTAAATGGTTTTGTTCTATAATAAGTTATTTAGTGATGTAAAATCTTATTTTTTAAATTTTGGATAAATTTAGTATTAAGATGGAAAATTTTAAAATAAGGTTCTCCAAATTAATGTTTCATCAATCACTAAAAAATTATACTTCATCCGTCCCACAAAGTTATAGGATTTGTTTGAGCACATATATTAAGGAAAGTGAGAGAATAATAGTGTGTTGACAAAATTACCCTCATAAAAAATAAAGAAAGAGAAAATCTTGTGGATCTCAAGTTTAAGTTGAGTGGGAGGAAAAAAATTGTGGAGTCATGGTGTGAGATAATATGATAAAATGGTAAAAATTGTGGTATAAAATTTTTGTTTTAGGAAAATTGACGATTTTTGTAAAACGGTTGAATATAGTAATGTTGACAATCTTTGTGGAACGGATAGAGTATACATTTTCTTTGTGGTTTATCCCTAAAAAAATATATACTTGTTTGAATGAATTTTTTTTCCTCTAAATTTACCAAATAATCCATATTTTATATTTACTTTTTTCTATCTCATTTTTAAATTTTTTATGTAAACTCAACTCAAAAATAATTATATCAAATTATATAAAACCATAGATTCGTCTTAATTGGGAACGGGGGAGTACTAGAACAACACGAAGCAATGTGGAGTATTTTTTTTGATAAGAACATGAAGCAACTATATACTGTGAGAAGTTGTTCAAAACTAACGACGCGTGGCGGCTCCTTATTCTTGATAGACCGTCAAGCAGCTCCGTGCTTTTCACAGTAGTGTTGCAAAATGCTCCACGTCGCACAATTTATTTTTATTACTTATTTAATATATATTTTTTCATGATTATTTTAGTATTTTATAAATATGTTATGAATTTATTTCCACTATTTATTTTTATAATTATATGAGTAATATACTAAAATTTGAAATATGAAAATAAAATGTATACTTTGAACAAAAAATGTTAAATGAGACAGTTTTTGGCGAAAGGATGAAGTGATTTTTTTAATGAAAAGAGATAAAAAAAGAGGTTAAAAAATGTTTCATTTTTATGAAACATAAAAAATTTGTTGGGATAACTTAAAAAAATATCAATTTTACTGAAACATATAATGTACTATTTATCATACAAATGACTTAATCTATTAGATTAACTAACATTAAGCATATTAATCTTCATTTGATTTGATGTCCCTCTAGATGATCTGAGGAACTATACACTTCAATCTATCTCAATCAGAGTTTTTAAGCTTCGGCCTTTGGGCCCCTCGATGACATACCAGTTTTGCATCTAAACTACATATTCCTTTGACCTTTCTATGCATTTAAAAAAACAATTTCGACAATTAATTTTCCTTCTGGAGACTCGAATTAGTTAATTAATTAATTAATTAATTCGGAAATCCATTGTAGGGTCTCGGTACTCGGTAAACTGTTCTTGCTGCTCTTCATTTGCAAATTTGATGAACACTTGTGTACATGGCCCGTGAACCAGAAATTTTAGCATGTGGGGCATAAGTTTTTTACTATTTCTTAATTAATCTTGTAGAAATGAATATAATTTCAAAACTTCAAATTATGTTTTCATAGTTTCCAAAAAAAATTGATATAAATGAGGTAAAAGGTTGGGGATATCGGAGATTCGAACTCGAGATATCTACAAGTGTTTTCAGGAACATGATCAGTAGACCAAGTGCTCGGAACAGTACCCAAAATTTTAATATTATAAAAATTCTGTAATAATAAGCAACAATTATAAAAGAAGTATGCAAGGAGTAGAGGGTGTTATACTAGATAGCTATATGAATATTTAATTTCAAGTATAAATTCGTAATTTAAAAAATTTGAAAGTGTAATTACTTTTTAAAGCAACATGAATAAAATAATAAATTGTTTTAACTATTTTTTAGTATCTTTTTAAATATTGTGATAGGATATTCCAATTTTATAAAATGATAACACTTATATATTAGGAGGAGAAAAGAAAATTATTTTATTTAATAGTGGTTAGCACGTTATAAATATGTAAGAATAATAAATAACATTTTAGTAAATATCTAATACTTCTAAGATAAAATAACCAATTTTATTAATTAAATATAAAATTATGCTTATTATTAGGAAGCCATTGTCATTTACCCAATTGTTTTCATACTTAGCCCACTGATTAGGGGTGAGTTCGAGCCGAGCCGAGCCCGAGCCTGTGACTACGAGCTAGATAACTTAAAGTTAAAAGGCTATCTAACCTAGGACTATAATATCCAAACATAAGCAAAAAAAAATAAACATAGGAAATACATCAAAGGCATAAAAGTTTGAGATATGATAAATGTTGGGAGCTTCAGCCATATTGAGAAGTACTCTTCAGAAAGCTTCCTTGCTTCGTACGGAATCCTACCTACAACATACTCTGAAAAGTAACCGGTCACCGACCTCCTCCACCAAGCGAGCTGCATCAAGCATGCTTCAAATAGCTTAGACCCTGTATAGGATACAGGAAGAGCACATCCTCCCAAGACACAAAGCGCATACCATAATTCACCATAATCCAACCATACCAAAGATATACTCCTACTCCGTCCCCAAATAATTATACACTTTGTGTGGGCGCATAAATTAAGGTGAATATAAGATTTTACTCTATCCGTCCCCAATTAATTCTACATTTTGTGCGGGCGCGGAGATTAAAATGAATATAAGATTTTATGTAGTTTGATTATAAATGTATGAAGTATTAGAGTCTCTCTAAAAATCCAAATGGGGATAATTCTCACTGATTTTGGTAGGGAGAGTCAACCGAAAAACCGTCAACCCGCTCCCTGCTCCGAACCGTGCAATCCGAAATCGAAAAAAACCGAAAAAGCGGGTAACCGAAAAATGGGTAACTGGTCTGTCGCGGATCGGTTCGGTTTTTAATATTACAAAACCGCGGGTACCCGCTCCGACCCGCCCCTACATATAATTATCCACAAAGTTGCTGGATACATCATTTTATGTTGATCAATCAAGTATGTAAGTCGATCTAACAAGGTAGTGATATGGATCTAAACAACTTATCATCATGTTGATCATCATTTTATACTGATCAATCAAATATGTATGTCGATCTAACAAGATAATGATGTTGACAACTCATCATGCCGATCACCATTTTATGTTGATCATCAAGTATGTATATCGATCTAACAAGGTAGTTATGTGGATCTAAACAACTCATCATGATGATCACCATTTTATGTTGATCAATCAAGTATCTAAACAAGTCATGTGAGTACCCGCTCCCCGATCCGCATAAACACGTCATCGTGCGGGTACCCGTGTAGCGCGGGGCGGTTTCGGATGCTGAAATTAGGTATCCATCCTGCAGTGTATGGATAGCATTTTTCTCATTATCCGCCCCGTGCACACCCCTAGTGAAAGCTAATATCTCACTTTTGGATCATAAGTAGATGCTATACAGCATGTATGTTGTACCTTCTTGTATTAACGACTAGCTTAGTAGCCCGGCCCCACAATCGATTACTAAAATAATCTTCAACACAACATTGTCCATGTATGCTTTCTAAGCCGCTGTTGTATAAATGAGGTATTGTTTTATGGGTGTGTTGATTTGATGTGAGAAATAAATTTTGAGAAATTTAAAAATGGGTGTGTTTTGATCGTTCGATAATATGTATATAAATATAAAATTTTGAAAAAAAATTATTTTGATAGATAATTGATAACCTTAAAATTATTTTATATATTAAAATCGAAAAAGTTGAATATATATTTTAGAAAAATTTTACAATGAACACACGTCATACATAGTTTTCTCATACCTTTCCAACTTGTATCTCATTAGGGGTTTCAAACATAGGAAGTGAACAAAAAGTTTTAGGTGAAAACTGAGTGAATTGGAGGTGAGTGAGAAAAGTGAAAATAGGAGGTTTAAGTTTGAGGCCCCCGTGAACTAGAAGTTGAAAACATGTGAATTCACCACATTTGGCGTTTCCCGCCTCAACTTTCCGTCCTTTTTGCGCAACTCCTGTGTTGCGTTTGCAACCGAAATCAGTTTCCCCAACATCGAAACTTACTTCTCTTCATATCTAAGTTGTTCTTGGGTCATCTGTGCGCGTCGTTGTGCGCACATCTGTGCGCCGCGCACAAGTCGTTTTTTGTGTGCGTGGAGATTGTGCGCGGTGCTGTGTTACGCGCACAGATGGTTTTCACGTGTCTTGACGTTGTGCGCTAGGTTGTGCGGTGTGCATGCGCTGCGCCGCGATGACGTTGTTCCATAATGCGGCATGATATGCGCGGCGCGACGCAATGTGCGGACCTCTGTCGCGCGCAGATGTGCTGCTGCGCACATTGTCGTCCGCACCATGAGATACAGTTCAAATTCACACCAGGGAGTGCACGACAGAACGATGACGACGACGACAGCACGAAAGTACATACCTCGTACAGCGGTGTGGCAGGACGATGACGACGACGAGAGCGGCGAAGAGAAGAGAGGTGAATAAGGGTGAAGCGAGGTGAACAAGGGTGTTCATTTTTACGCAAATCAGCAGAGGTCCGCGCAAAGCGAGGAGAACGCACCTCAGCTATTCACGCGAATAAGAAGGGAGTGAACAACAGCTTGTTCACCCGTTTTTTTCTATGTTTGAAGCCCCCTATTAAAAAAAAAAAAACACGAGTGGTTGCTCCTTATTCTTGACAGATCGAAGGAGCTCGGTCCTTTTCACAGTAGTGTTGCAAAATGCTTGAGGTAGTGTAATTCATGAACCGGATAATACCAGGATTATAATTAATTAAGGGACTAAAATGTTCGAATGCTGTAATTCATGGAAGTAAAGGTTAATTAGCCCTAAAATGGAGGAAGAAAATAACATGGACATTTAAACTACCAATCCGGTATCAAAAATAAAAAAATAAAATAAAACTACCAATTCAATTGTATAAAAAAAAAAACTACATCCAATAATTAGGAGCCCATAAAATTTAGAGCTCCTATGACCGGAAGAGGGTACAACCACCCGATCGGGTACTTACCTACGCGATTCGCACGTGCCAAACTGAAGTGCATTAGACGGAGCGTAAGGGTGGGTGGACGTCTGTTCTCCAGCAGCAGATGGTGTTAGATGAGGGGGACGGTAGTAAATGTACGTACCCAACGAAAATACTAAAAGAATTCTAAAAATATTAAAAGAATTAATTATGCACATAAATATTTCCTAAAAACATAAATAATTCATAAAATAGGAAAATTCATAAAATACCCCTACTTTCCGAAAATACGTTGAGTATATACTAAAATTCTATACAATACCAACAAATTCGTAAATAATATCTAAAACTAGTTCTAATACCCGACTTCGTCACGGGTTCAATGAATTAATAATTATCAAAATCTTTAATGTATCAAATAATAATATATTCGGTGTAATTAATCATGAAAAAAATAGTTCACTTTTAAAAGTTTTGATTTTAATTTATTATTGAAATATTGACATGGATACCATGTATTCGGAATATAAACTAAAAACGATGTGTTCGGTATTACATCATTTATAATCCAAAAAATATAAATGTAAAGTACAGTAACTAATGAAAGTACATGCAATAGTAAAGATTTGCATGCATCCAACTATATTCTTAGTGTGTTTAAGTACATTATACTTGATCACCAAGATTCACAGTTGGGTGGGGATAAGAACATAGAATGTCTCTAAACCATTATTCATCTTGTTTATTAGTTCTGCAACTATTTAGTGTTGCATCCTTAATCGTGAATTAATTTCAGTAGGTCGTTATAATGGTTGTTTATCCATGAAAAATGGTTACTTACCTATCTCGCGGTTAAGTTAGGTCGTTAAAGTGGCTGCTTACCCACTCACGGTAACACTACGTACTCGATAGGAGTTTGGTAGCGGGTCTGGTAGGTGGCAACCCGCTACCAAGCTCCCAAAAGTGCATCTGGACAGCAGGGGCGTGCAGCCCGCTACTGGAGGCGCTACCGGGTAGCGGGAATGGTAGCGGGCCAGCCGCTACCATAATGGTAGCGCCAAGCCCGCTACCTGGCCAGCTACTATTACCTTCCACGTCATCGATCCTCACCCTTAAAGAGAAACCCAGTCTGTGTCCGCTGCAACTACGGCTCTCAGCCCCTATCTTCATCCCCACTCACCAATGAATCCTCAATTCTCTGCTTCGGCCGACCACCCAAATCTACGCCGAAGCACTTGTCATTTCTGTTCAAAGCCGATCCCTTTTCCGTGTTCAAGCGAAAAGTCTCGACATGCTTGAAACCCGAAACCAATTTGAAAGAGCTAAGCTGTTTCGGTGTTAAAGACTCAAGGGAGGAGACCAAGGTGGTCGTTGAATCTGGTGGCGGCGAAGGAGGGGGTGGAGGCGGCGGTGGCGGCGACGATGAGGTGGAAAAGAGCGGTGGGCCACCGCCCGAGTGGTTGAATTTCAGCGTGACGACGCGAAGACGGTGGTCGCGGCGGTGGCAATTTCTGGCGTTTGGTCGTTTGTTGCGGAGCCGAGGTACATTCCTTCGCTGTCCATGTATCCCACCTTTGATGTTGGCGATCGTATTGTTGCAGAGAAGGTAGCGATTTAATTTGCTCTCCAGGCACACCCTTAGTTTAACAGTTAAACTTAACCAATCCAAATGTTGGGTTCTATAATGAATCCTATTCCTATATTGGCACTCTTGTGAATTTATATGAAGTGAATTGCTGAAGTCTTTGTGACGGAAATTGATGAACGAATCCGGTTTCAGCATGTTTGCCTAGTATCATGGTAACAATGCTGTGTATAATTGCGGTTCTAGTGGACAACTGGTTTCTCTGATTATGGATGGTGATTATTGGAGGAAGTTACCTTTTTGCTACAATTCTGCTCTGTGTTTTTCCTCTTCTTATTTCCTCATGCTAATCAGTTTAATACAAGTCCCAAATGTTTAGCTGGTAAAATTTTTAGAACTTTATTTCCATGCCAATTTGCATCCTCATGTTTGCTGTCCCCATTTTCTCCATTTGTTTGCTGTGCAAGATGTGCATTTTTCTCCATTGCAACTTACATTGTTTTTATTCTTTTGCTACCAATTCCATACATCAATGCTGCTGACTATTTTTTTAATGGGATGCTGCGGACTATCTAAATGTGCATGTGATTGGAAAGGGTTAAATAGCTAATAAAAAGTTACTCTATTTCATGGCCTGCAATTCCTTTATGCCCTTTATTCTTTAACTGGCCAAACAAAGAAACTTCTGCGGCGCAGCTTGCTACTGATTGTGCACAAGTTGTGCACGAGCTTGTCTGCAAATAGCTTGAGCTTGTGCATTGTGCACAGGCTGTGCACAGTTGTGCACAAGTTGTGCACAGCAGCTTGCGCGCAGCAGCTTGCGCACATTGTGCACAAGTTGTGCACAGCTTGTCTTGCAGCGCACAAGCGCACAACTTGTGCACAACTGTGCGCACACTTGCGCACAGATTGTGCACAAGTTGTGCACAGGCTTGTGCGCAGCGCACAGGCTTGCGCACAGGTTGTGCACAAGCCCCTCAAAATAGAATTGGGTTGGGCAGCAGCAGGGCAGACACGCAGAACAAAATAGAATTGGGAATTGGGAAGGCAATTGGGGAAAAAGAAGCTTCAATCCCTTAATTTTTAAAAATATACATTATATACCCTATCTTTTACAAAATGTTGGGGGTGGCAGTGGTCACCCCCAGTCATACAATAGCTTCGCCACTGGGAGCAGTTGTCCCCACTGTCCCTATACCGGTACCTCCCCTGATCGCAGATATGTTGACACATAAGCATGTTCTTGGTTTCTTGTTTGTTCTCATCATGATAGTATCAGCAAATTCTATGGTAATATTCCTGAGGTTTCCAACTTGCATTCTTTTTTTATCTGTTTGTTTGGAAATTATGCTCCTTATTTACCAGTTTGATTGTTGCTGTATCTCTGTGAATATTGGTGCAGCATAAATAAGTAGCTGAAGCTCGATTCCGGCGAGGAAGAGGACGGCGTGGATGCGGGGCCATAGGTCCGATGGTCGCCGGTGCTTTTGGGTGGCGAGTCAAGAGAGGAGGATGGAGAATGGAAGATTTGGGGGATTTCGACCCCAGTTTCAGAATCGATTTCAAAATCGATCCTCCAAGGAATTGAACTCGGAGGGACTCCACGATACGTCAATGAGAAGTTGAGCTGCGACGGTGGGTTGTGGTTGTGCTGTTGATGAGTCAGGTGCCTTGTGGTTTAGTGATTTAAAGCCTAGGATTGGTTTAGCTAATTACATGTTTCTTGTGCTGATGAAAACGTGATAATCTTCACGGATTGGTTTAGTGATTTAAAGCCTAGGATTGGTTTAGCTAATTACAATTTGATTTTGGATGGTTTTTATTGTAATTGATACATTTGGTTTATTTATAATTAACTTTACTTACATTTTCATTTTCAATTTATTAATACTAATAATTTATAGAGTATTATTATTGAATCAATTTTAAATGATTAAAATTAGAATTATATTTTTTTTCCAAAAAAACAATTGGTAGGGGAAATAGTGGGGGGGTGGCGCTACCAGCTGGCACCGGTAGCGCCTACGTGGCCCAGGGGTAGCGCACTACCCGCTACCGTGCCCCCTACTAATGGTAGCGGGCTGGGTAGCGCCTTTCATGGAGGAAGCGGCCCGAAAAGAAGCGGGCTGGGTAGCGGGATGGCTCGCTACCGTGGTAGCGGATATGGTAGCGCACCGCCCCCTACCCAGCTCCTATTAAATACGTAGTGTATGGAAATTTCCATACATCCACCGATTAAATGCCAACATAGACCGAAAGAACTCGATCAGACAATTTTTTTTTGAAAAAATGACTAAAATATATAGATCAAAACTTAAAACGGAATTGAGGTTAAAACGAAATATTCCGTTAATATAATTGAAGATAAAACCAATTGAGTTAATTTTGACACAATTAAGAAATTTGAAAAAGGAAAATAAAAAAATGTCAGACTCTTGTGTAATTAATAGTGGGATGTTGCGGTTTATGTAGGAAAATTTGATTTGAATTTGGATTCCTCACCAAAATCAACACTTCTCATTACACAATCTCATTGTGTTAATTAAGATTCTCATTCAATTTTCTTTTTGTTAAAACTGTTTTTTTATCAAACATTTTTGTCTACATATTTTTATTTCATTTGTCTCATCTATTTTTTTCGTTCATCCCGTTTGAGGGGTGAAATTAGAAACTAATTCCTTACAAAATGGTAGGTTGATTCCTTAAAAAGCGGTAGGCTAATTCCTTAAAAATTGGTGGGCTGATTGATGCATACATATCGCATAAAAAAAACTCTTAGCCTAGTTGACACCTACGTGGATCTTAACTGTCATCACGAAATCGATTCGTTCACTTTTTTTTGCTATTGTGGCAAAGCTCTCGTATTAGTATATAATAATAGATTATAGATTATATATTACAGATTAATACTACCAATTAATAAATTGAATACTTTTTAGAGAATCAATCTAATTAATGAATTCAATATTGAGAGAATCAATCTAATTAATTTGAAAGCTGAAATTGGAAACTAATTCCTTAAAAAATGGTAGGTTGATTCCTTAAAAAGTGGTAGACAGATTCCTTAAAAAATGGTGGGCTGATTGATGCATACATGACACAAAAAAACTCTTATCCTAGGTGGCATCTACGTGGATCCTAGGTGTCCTCACGAAATCGCTTCGTTCACTTTTTTATGTCATAAAAAAGGATTTTGTTTTCAAATATTGTTCAATGTCATATATTTGTATTTTTTATAATTTAAGTAATTTTCGTTCCAAAATATTGTTTTATGTCATTTATTTCTATTTTCTATAATTTAAGGGATTTTCATTTTAAAATATTGTTTTATGTCATATATTTGTATTTTCTGTAATTTAAGTAATTTTCTTTTTAAAATATTGGTTTATGTCATTTATTTGTATTTTATGTAATTTAAAGGATTTTTGTTTTCAAATATTGTTTTATGTCATATATTTGTATTTTCTGTAATTTAAGTAATTTTTGTTTTAAATTATTGTTTTATGTCATTTATTTCTATTTTCTGTAATTTAAGGGATTTTCGTTTTAATTTTTTTTTTGTGTCATATATTTGTATTTTCTGTAATTTAAGTAATTTTTGTTTTAAAATATTGGTTTATGTCATTTATTTGTATTTTATGTAATTTAAAGGATTTTTGTTTTCAAATATTGTTTTATGTCATATATTTGTATTTTCTGTAATTTAAGTAATACTTGGTCTCGGTCTTGGCTTTGACTATCGGCGACGGCGGGAATGATGTTCACCAATCTCCTCAGCCATGATAACTTTTACTCGGCATTGGACGGTCAAACGGAGGGAGCAGACATAACTATTCCAGTCGACCCAGGGACCTGATTCACAGCCACTGCCTATTCAGACCCCGATACAGCCCGATGGCTCGACGGCGCGCGATGCTCCGGTTGATTTGCGGGATGAGGAGGAGAGCGACGAGGAGGAGGACGAGGAGGATGTCGACGAGTACATCAACAACCGGGCGGATGAGTAGTTTTCTCTTTGTAAAAAATGTTATATTCGAAACTTTTAGAATATCAATTATGGAAATTAATATATTTTTATTATATTTAAATTGGTATTTTATTTAATTATTAATGTTTTTATAAACTTTTCATTTTAATTTAATTTTTCAACCCATAAAACAATACTAAAAGAATTGATTTTTTTCATTATAAAAAACAATTTATGAAGGCCCAATCCGTCATAATTCCGTCATAACCAGCATCCGTTTTCAATTACACGTGGACATGTTATGACGGCCGTATTGGTCACAAAGCCGTCATAAATATGAAGGCCCAATCCGTCATAATTCCGTCATAACCAGCATCCGTTTTCAATTACACGTGTACATGTTATGACGGCCGTATTGGTCACAAAGTCGTCATAAATATGACGACTCTGATAACAAAATGTGACGCCCGAAATAATAACGAAACAAACAACGACCTCTTCCGTCATTATTGTGACGGATAAATGACGGATACGGCCGTTATAACCAATGAATCAACTATGCAGTGTCAATAAATTCCTAAAATATTAAAATTCATAAAACAGCCAAACAAATACATGGACATGGCGCTGGAGACGGCCGACAACGGAAACTCTAACATGAACATATAATTCCGTATGAATAGTATTCACCTAATAAGATTATGTCGTCTCATCATAATTTAGTGATTTTATTGATTTCTGTTTCAAATTGTTTAAAAAACTAAATCTCTATTTCACTTTTATTTCTTATTCTTTTGCGTTTACTCTCTCCTATTTTAAACTTCATATGATAAAATGTACAAATTCTTAGACCTAATTTTTTCACCCATAATAATTATATACTTTATCATTTAATTAGTAGAAATATACATTTATTTCATTTAATATTACACCCTTATTAAATTCTTCTAAGATATTGCAATTTATGCTCGTACGAAGCGCGATAATTAAACTTTCTTCCAAAACAAATATAGTACTTAATTCTATATCCTCATATTATCTTTGTATAAATGGATTACTAAATAGTAACATCTACCTACTGACATGTACGCTTCACAAGTCAAACTTGTCATGCGGCTACCCCTTTTTCAATATATACAGAATTGCAGTCCAACAAAGATTAAGTGAAACCCTCCCCTTCACGGAAACCGTAACCCACCGCTGCAACCCCATCCACCGTCTCATCCACGTCCACTACCTGCTGAACTTCACGCGTGTGAGGCCATTCGGGTAAGCACCCGATCGGGTGAGCACCCTTTTCTCCCCTATGACCTAACCTCATGATGCAACCCTCCTTTTTACTTTCTAGGTTTCCAACAATCACATACTATTATGTGTCTCGAAAAAGATAAATTCGTTTATACTATTTTACCGTATTTAATTAATCACCAATCCAAAATCCCAATTACAATCTCGTTTGAGAACGTAAGTAGATGCTGTGCAGCCCGTACGTACGGCTGTCCTTCTATCACTAATGAGGAAACAAAATGTACAGAGACATATCCAGGTATTATTAAAGTCACACTCGGTTACCAAAATAATTATTCAATCATCACTAAAGTAACAAAACACTATCCAAATGAATGACTTCTTTGCTCTTCTTGTCTTTTTTATTATAATATTTTCCTTGGATTGTCTTCAATGGCTTCATTTCTATAAAAAAATTTCCTAATTTGACCGATTAGACACTTATTGGATGAGACAAATACTTTACAATAATTGAAATTAGCAAATTACCCTTTATCTTTTGCATTTAATTTCAATAACTCAACTCATTTCACTCTTTTATTTTTTATTATTTGAATTAATACCACTAACTCACTAAATTCTTTTCTTTTTAAGAGGTAATTTTATCAAAATTGTACAGCTTTCTACACACCTCAATCTCAGGCCATATCAAATATATTGCAAAAGTTAAGATACAAAATGAGTATAATTCTAATAGTATATGATATTTCTCAAATTTTCCATTTTCCTTACATAACGCCAACAATGAAGACCAACATGAAACAAGTGCATATTGTGGGAAACGTGTGGGCTCTTTCTTCTTGACAGACATTTCAGAAGAAGAGAGGATCTGTGTCCAAATTCTCTTTCTTTGATGTCTCTACTTCAATTATTTAACGGATTAACTATCTGTCAAATATTTTTAACAGATATCTAATACCGTTAATTAAAGTTGAAGATATGGAGTGACAGAAATTTTAGATAACAGATCTTTGACTCGTCAGCAAGCAGCTCCGTCGTTTGCACGGCGGCGTTTGTAGAGTGACGCGCCGCCACCGAGAGTGAGGACGTTTCTATTAACTGGTAGTAGCAACCAAACAAAATGGAAAAGTTCCCTCCCTACGCGCCGTCACCTGAACGACGAAACTAGAAGTCGGAGAGCATGATGAGAATCTGATCGATGAGAATTTGGGTCTGGGCTTCATTCTGGGCAATGAGACGGAGTCGTTGTCTGATGTCGGAAATCTCGTCGGAGATGTCGTCCAGCTGGGCAAGCGTCGCGTCGGTCGACCCTTGAACCGCCGCAGCTCCGCCTTCACCTCCCGAATCTCCGATCTCACACTCGCCTTCTTGCGTCGCTTCTGCAATTCCAAAACCCAGCTCTGGATCGGTAAAAATCAAGCCAGAAACCGCATACGAAAATCAACCGGAGATGGGTTTTGGTCAAGATGACCGTACCTGAATTTTCCTTTTGGGCGGCCGTTCACTGGTCTTTCCGGGAACATTCCGTCGGGTTTCCTTGTCTGTCAAGTCACCGGATCTAGTCGGATCAGTTACAGTATATTGAATATACTACAGATATGCACAATTATATAGAAACTCTTTTGATTACAAGTGGCGGTGACAAACATATACCTGAAGAAGTCATTGGATTGGACTGGAGATTATCAGATTAAAGCGGCGGTTGGTTGCCGGAAAAAAACAGAGGAGGGGAACGGCGATGGGGGTTGAAAAAGAAGAGGTGCTTTGCAAGGGGGTTGAAAGTTGAAACAGAGGCACCGTATAATATTGGAGTATAAGGGAAAGCGTAATAAGTAAGCCAGGGGCCAATGTATATATATATAGTCTAGAAATTCACACCCGGGCTTTTTATCGAAAACACCCTTCATGTTCGTTATAGAGTACTCCCTCCTCCATCCCACCAAATATAATTCATTTAATTTTTCACAAAAATAATTGACTAAAGGGTAATAAGGTAAAATAAATATATAAGACAAAAATAATTTTTTTATAAATTTTATTTTTATGAAACGTTAAATATGTTAGATATTTATTAGGACGGAGTGAGTAATATTTAATCTAAAACATCTCTATTGTACGGGATTGAAATACGATCACGTAGGCAATGTTTGCCTCACGGTTTCTGGAATTATCACAGTTAATGGACACTTGGTTTTGCGTAAGACTTTACCACTGTGCGGTTTTGTCATGTACTTGCATGTTGTATGCTTGTTCTCTGATCAGATATATATTATTGTCTGAACATTTAATAATTATTGTATGCTAATGTTGGAATGAACAAATTGTTTCTCATGCAATTGTTTGACACCTGCTACAATAATAGTTTGAATATTACTAGCTCATTGTCTGAATATACTGAGATATAGGCTAATTTTAATCTTTTTTCCTATCAAACAGACACAAATGTTTTCGAACAATGGAACAACTGCAACAATGGTTGGTGGTTATGTGCAAGGTGAAACGACGAACGTGTAGTGGCGTGACGTTATAAATACAGAAGTAGAAAGGATCACTTGTGTTTTTTGTTTGAAATGTATTGTTATATTAATTGTCTGATGTTTGCTAACATATTATCTGAGATTTATAATTTGAAAATCTATAGACAGTTTCTTACATAATTGTAAACAATTTCTTTCTTTTCTTATCAATCACCAAAAAATAAATTCGTGGAAAAAAATAACTAATTAACCTACCATATTGCGATCTATTGTCAGATAAATTTGAAATAATAGACAATTCTTTAAAATTGAAAATAATTACTTTAATTTATTGATCATTTATAAATAATAGATGTAGGAAAAAAATAGGATATTTGAAACAATAATAATGAAAGTTATTGAGAAGAGTAGACCAATAAGTGAATTAAAAAAAGAAATAAATAAAACTAAAGAAACGCAACTTAGCATACGAAAATCAAGGAAACAATCAAAACACAATACAAGGAAAAAAATAAAGAAAACGGAAAAAAAAAAGAAAATAAAATAAAAGGCCTAAGCATATAAAACTTTGGCAACACTCCGTATCTCACATGTAGATGTGGTATATACATAAACAAGACAAACAAATAACAAACTTGGTGCCCAAGCATATACGTGGCCCCACATGAAAAAGAAAACAATTCAGCATTGGGACATTAATGTTGCTTAATTCTTTCTTTCCACCAGGTGTCCAGCGATCCATTGGCCATGACTCCACGTTTAATCCTTACTCTTTTATTTATATAAAGAAAAACAGCTTATATTATTTTATTTAAAATAATACTCCATCCGTCTTAAAAAGAATGCTCTATTTGACTCTTGATGTTGTGTTTGACCTCAAATTTTATTATGAAGAATTGTTTTAAAAAAATTAAAATAAATATATTTACAAAGTCAAACATTCAATTATCATTTGCATATAAAATTTTTCATTTTTAATATCAAAAGATTGGAGAAAATAATTCATAGATTAAATGCTCAAAAAGAAATGAAACATTCTTTTTTGGACGGAGGGAGTATAAATCAGGGGGAGACGCGAAGACGTAAGCTCAAACTTCAAACATTCAACAAGAGAAAAACCTACTAGACAATTTAACTCTTCAAAAGGAAAAAAATTAGAAGTTTTCGGTTGTCCGTAGAATGCAGTGGATCGTCCAAAGAAGCTAGCAGAGGCCTTCCAATAAAGCCGAGAGGCTTGAACGTGCTAGAATTACTCATGGTAAGGTTGAGCCGGACTTCAACTGATTCTGGGACGCACCAATTTAGTTGCACATGAGCTAAACGCCAACTTGCCATGATGTTGCGCAAAACAGAAAACCAGTCAACTCTATCAACGTAAACCAACCAATAGACACATAAACCACCATAAACAATATGATAAAACGTTTGCAGGACAAAAAGCTAAACCAGAAATCTAGACTTCTCAAAAGATAGAGATGAAGAAAGTTCGAAGCTATCACTCCAAATATGCCTGGAGATCACTGCTCCAGGCGAGGCAGGAATTCCCCCTGCCTTGTCAAGCATTGACCAATACCTTCAGCCACAGCTTTAGATATGTGGGGCTTCTTGCCACAACCCGGCCCAACTCCTAGGCCTGACGATCGACCTCTACCCCTTCCTGCTTTAGTAGCACCCTTGAAGCGAGTCACAATAGAGGAAACTTGCCCCACATTCACCTCATATAAAGCCAGTTGGTTAACTGGCACCAAAGCTAAAGCTTCCTCGTCAGTTCCTTTGCCATCCTCCGACACCAGATGTCCCCGTCGAGCCTGCGAAAGTTGGAATCGTGGCATAAAAGGTGGAACCTGCATGGTTTGCACAAGCGAAGGAATGAGGGCTATCACATTCACATGCGGTGTCAGAGACGAAGTTGAATCCACCGACGGGAGGGCAACAATATGGACCGGTCGGGTCAGCTGGGCCATCAGTTGAGGTTGGACAGTCGTGATTCGAATCTCTCGATTCAGCTCCCCTGTAATGCCAATCCCTTCATGCTGGCGGGTTCCAACCAAAACTGTGAGTGTCAGTTCTGCGTGTACCTGAATATCTTAACCACTCACCGAACTTATTGCCTTCCATAGTCATGTCAAGAGCAGCTAGACATTCTCGTTCAACATGTGTGCACTAGCCGCATCGAAAACAGAAGACAGTTAGGCAGTCATACTGCAATAGGAAGCGTTTAACCACACCATCAACTGCTACTTTTACAACTTTTCTCAATGGTTCCGTAATGTCAATCAAAACCCTAACCCGAAGAGATGAGCCATTCACATCAACACCCTTGACCGAGCCAATCTTAGATGCAATAGATGATACCATAGCAACAGTGAACTAGTCATAAGGAACACTAACAATATGAAGCCATAAATCAATCATTCTAAAATCCATGGAAATGGGTGAATCAGCGTTTTGGAGAAAATTCATGATTAGCAGCCTGTTGTTGAACGACCATGGTCCTTTCTCCATAATATGGTTCACTTAGTCCTTTGAATCAAACTAGAAGAGAAAAATATTTTTTTTTATGAGTTGTAGATGTCGATTGAACTGAGTAATTCACTTCGGACCATGCATTATGGAAAGCCTTCTCAATTAAATCGAATCGAATTTGTCAAAGGACTCTTTCCGCGACAACGACGCCAGTGCTAAGGAGGAGGATGTCCGGCGCGGCTTCCACCGAGATGTCATCCTCATTCAACGACAAAGCGAGCATGGCAAGCGTTGCGTCCAAGGCTGCCATTGAAGGAGGTCGCGATGACATTGGTAGGGAGAACTGGAGCGATGGAGTTAGGGATTACGGAAGGGAGAGCGAAAGCGGGGAGGACAGGGACGACGACTTGCAAGAGCGGTTGCTGGCGACGAGATGAGAGTAACTGATGGCACACCAAGCTTGGGGCTGATGGCAGCGAGCACTTTGGAGAGAAGTGCCGCTAGGGTTTGGGGGCGAGAGTCGACAATGTGTACATGTGCATTTAAAGTTTCAACCGAATCCTTACGTTTTTACTCCCTATACTCCAAAGAAACTATGCGTTCTAATTTTCAACAACTAGGTTTGGCAGTGGTGTGGATAAAAACCGCCAATTATAGATACCTGCTCATTACAAGCGGTTTTAATCTCTCTCCTTTCTTCAACCATCGTTTAATTCGTCCTTCAGATCATCTCTCTCTTTCGCTCTACTCCTACATTCGTGTTCCTTGTGTATTTCTTCTCTTGCAAGTTTTCGACTTGTTCAACAAGTTCCCAACTTCTTCTCCAAATTTTCGCCCATGGAAACTCTAGGTGCTAATCTCACTGGCCTCCAGCTATCTCTTGAAGAGGAGAAATCATTCCAACTATCAGATTATGCCCTTGCGTAGATAATGTCGTCGACTTTTGGAATATTTTCAACTGGTGGGACAAAGAAGAAGCTGAAGATTTCGAGTACGGAAGCTGCGGTGGTGGAGCAACCCTTCCGGGGTTGGGGGAATCCCAGCCTGCGGGCGATCCATGATGGATTGTTCGCTAATTTTAATAATTTATAGGGCCACATAAACTATGTTGTGTTGGACTCTATTGAGCTTTTTAGTTGAGTCATTTTTAGATTTGTTTTTTGTTGGCTGCTTGGAGTTTGTTGGTCATTTGCATGTATTTCTCTTTATTCTCTCATCTGTGGATTGTCGTGATGCACTAATAACATTTTGCTCAGAAGCATCTCAGGGGTGCTGGGAGCTTGCACTACTCATCTTTCAATCCATCATTGCAATCTAGATTTCCCAATCATTAGATCAAGCTAAACTTAAGCACGTTAATCTAGATTTGACGTCCCTCTAGATGATTTGAGGAACTAGATACTCAGCGGTGAAGAAAGGTCAATGCACGTGCCCAATCAGATTTTTTAAGCTGTGGCCTTTGGGCCACTCGAGGGCATACCAGTTTGGTATCTCAACCACAATATTCCTTTCTACACATTTAAAAAGAACAGAATGAGAAAAACAATTCGGGGGACTTTAATTTCCCTTCTCGGAGACTACAATTAGTTAGCTAGTGAATTAATTAATTCAAAAATCCATTGTAGGGTCTCGCTACTCGGTAAAGTGTGCTTGCTGCTCTTCATTTGCAAATTTGATGAACTTGTACTCCTCCATTCCCAACTAATTATATATTTTGTGTGAGAGCGGAGGTTAAGATGAATGTAAAATTTTATATAGTTTGACATAACTATTTTTGAGTGGATGTTGTATAAAAAATGAGATAAAAAAATTAAGATAAAATAGGGATAATTTGGTAACTTTGGATGAGAGAAGTTTCTATTTAAAGAAAATGTAGAAATTTTTTAGAGACGTCCCAAAAAAATATTGTAGAATTAATTAGGAATGAATGGGGTATAATGAACACTTAGTAAATAATTCATAATTTCCATTCTCATTCCCATTCCCATTCCCAATTCCCATTCCCATTCCCAACTAATACATTTGTCAAGGATATTTGCCATAGTAACTGAATAGTTCTACTTTTGGCTTTTCTGAATTTAAATATTCATTTTTGAATCTTTGATGTCCGGTGGTGGTAGGCTGCTCAGATGAGTTTGGGCCAAACTATTTGAATATCCTCAACCTTTTATCATATTTGCAATAAAACCCCACATGCATTTCACCGTTTTTTTTCCTTTTTTTTCTTTTACTTTTGTGTTGGTCTAACTCCCTTAATGCCTACTATTTTCCAATTTTGTTCCATATTACCCTAGATTTTATGTTTCGTACTGTTTAGTCATATTCAATTCCTTTAATGTTGTTGGCTTATTGTATATAACAAAATTATAATCTAAAGACTATTTTTTCCCTAGATCCCTCTTCCAAGTGGCTTGCTTTAATATGTTCCATTTCGGATGATTATTTACTTATTCACCTTAAACATTTAAAGTGAATAATACTTAGGTTCAATTTCATTTTTCCTACATCAATAACCTGAAAAACGGAAGAAAACTTAGATCTATCAAATTGATGTATTTTTTTTTTCAATAGAAATAGTTATGTTTCAAAATTCAAAATATCTAATATAATTTCTCTTATTACCGTTTTCATTTTTATTAATTATCAATTCCAAACATGAAACAACGTTCCAAAAATATTTCCTTTTGTGTTGGTCTAACTCCCTTAATGCCTACTATTTTCCAATTTTATTCCATATTACCCTAAATTTTATGTTTTGTACTGTTTAGTCATATTCAATTCCTTTAATGTTGTTGGCTTATTATATAGAACAAAATTATAATCTAAAGACTATTTTTTTCCTAGATCCCTCTTCCAAGTGGCTTGCTTTAATATGTTCCATTTCGGATGATTATTTACTTATTCACCTTAAACATTTAAAGTGAATAATACTTAGGTTCAATTTCATTTTTCCTACATCAATAACCTGAAAAACGGAAGAAAAGTTAGATCTATCAAATTGATGTATTTTTTTTCAATAGAAATAGTTATGTTTCAAAATATCTAATATAATTTCTCTTATTATCGTTTTCATTTTTATTAATTATCAATTACGAACTTGAAACAGCGTTCCAAAAATATTTATCTATGAATTTCATATAATTTTATTCCTTTTATTTCTTTGGTTGTTCCACGTCACAAAGCGTGGGTGAACAAAAAACCTAGTTCTCTACAGTGACGGGTTCATAAATTTTCTTTCGCGGGGCAAAGGCAAAGTCAAAATCAAGGGCATCTGTTAGGGATCCAAATGTACGAGTTTTCCTCATTTTTGTCGAATATTGATGTTATAATTATTTTGAGAGGTAGTAAAAGTTCGGTAAAAAAGATGAAAGTATGAAAGTAACCTGAATCTTTACTTCATCTCCACAACTTCCCCTAAATTACTAGGATGCATGGATATTTATAAATTGTTTACACCTGTACATAGGTATTTTAGGTTTCTAAATTTTGCCCATGATTCTTTAGTAAGTTTGATGACCCCTTATATAAATTTCATGATACACTGTAGTGTAATCTTTAAGAATTTTCTATTGTAGGCGTCGTAAGCACCACCTTGCAAGAAAGACTACAACAATTGTTGTGGTAGAGAGAGCTACAAAAGCGGCTACTTAAACAACGGTTATAGAAGATGTTGTTTGTGGCTATGACCGTTATATTTGTAGTGGCGTATGTAGCGTCCATAACCTTTACAAGTTTGTTTTATAGATAAAAAAAAATATAAAGTCAGATCTTCATCCAAATTAAGCTAGGTATATTCATCATCTTCTATTCATCGTCAAACAAGAAAAATGTACAGAAGAGCATCAATAACGCAATGTAATGAAAACCAGAACAAAGAAAGGAAACACAATTGAAAAGTGGCATGCCTTCCCAACTTAGCTTGTCCGAGAAGAGTATCGGCTTCTCTACTTATCCACTCTCTTTCATCAACATCATTTGAAGCTCACCCCTTTCAATGTTGAACATAGACACAATCTTTCTAGTGTAAACTGATTCTCAATGTCTCAAATCCTTTTATAAATTGACACTACGTGCGGAAGGCAAGTCTTACTGTGGCCCTTACTGCGGTTTGGGCCGCGGTATGAAAGACGCAGTAAATGGTGCAGTAAGCTTTACTGCGACCTTGGCCGCAGTAAGGGTCCGCATTAGAACTTATGGAATTGAATATGCAGAGACTTTTGCCTCCGTATCAAAGATCAAAAAGTGCATGTTTTGCTATCTCTAGCTTTTACCTTTGGATGGCCACTCCGTCAATTGGATCTAAAAAATACATTTTTACATGGAGATCTCAAAGAGGAAGTTTATATGACTTTACCACGAGGCTGTAGACTTCAGGAAGAAGGAAGTCAGCTAGTGTGTAGGTTGAAGAAATCATTATACGGATTAAAACAGTCACCCAGAGCATGGTTTGACAGGTTTACAAAGTGTATGAGGGATTTTGGATATCAAACAAGCAACTCTGACTATACTCTTTTCATCAAACACGGTAGGGGTGTGCACGGGGCGGGGCGGGGCGGATAGTGAGAAAAATAGTATCCGTCCCACCGAGTGCGGGTACCCTAAATGCGGGTACCCGATTTTCACGGTTTTTTGCGGTTCGGATCGCGGGTATCCGCGGGTATTCCTAAGTATAATTATTCTATAAAAATTTTCAATTTACTTGGAGATATTTTAAAATTTTGCATCATAAATGTACATATCTAGAGCATCAAAATGAAGAAAAGTAGTTTGCATAAATAGAACAATAATATAATATTGCAAATCATGTATTATTGTTGTATGAAATGGGTTTTCACACATAATAAAAAAGAAATTTAAAGGAAAATTGAGATGAAGTAAACAATTTTAGATAATTTATTTGTAAATAGGCATATGCGGATCGGTTCGGGTATCCGCGGGTTTCTAAAATTAGAACCCGCGGGTTATCGGTTTCTTCGGTTCACGGGTTTTTTCAGTTTCGGATCATGCGGTTCGGTTCGGTTTCTCGGTTTTGCGGATTTTTTTAACACCCCTAAAACACGGTGAAGGAGAACTCATAGCGCTTATCATTTATGTTGATGATATGATTGTTACAAGAAATGATAGTGAATAAAGAGCCGCCTTACAACAATATCTCTCCAAAAAATTTGAAATGAAAGATTTGGGAACTTTGAAGTATTTCTTAGGAATTGAGGTGTCAAGATCTAAGCAAGGTATTTTTTTGTCCCAACGGAAGTATACATTGGATCTACTTAACGAAGTAGGTATGTTGGCTTGCAAACCGTGTGACACTCCTACAGATGAGAATGTTAAGTTAGGGAAGTCTCCGGATTTTACACCAGTGAATAAAGAACAGTATCAACGGTTAGTTGGAAGTTTGATGTACTTGTCACATACCAGACCTGAATTAGCATTCTCTCTTAGTGTTGTAAGCCAATATATGCACTCTCCAAAGGAAGAACATATGAAGACAGTACTATGAATCCTAAGATATTTGAAGTCTACACCTGGAAGAGGAATCATGTTCACTAAAGCAACAACACTCACGGTTGAAGGGTATACAGATGATGATTGGGCATGATTGGTGGATCACAGACGTTCTACTATTGGTTACTTGGTATTTGTTGGAGGTAACTTAGTTACATGGCGGAGTAAAAAGAAAGGAGTAGTAGCAAGATCAAGTGCAGAAGTTGAATATAGAGGTGTAGCTAAGGGAGTTTGTGAATTGCTGTGGGTCAAGAAACTTTTGCAGGAGCTGAAAGTTCCATACATCAACATATTGAAGTTGATAAATCTTCATCAAAGAGAAACTAGATGCAATGATAATTGAGATTAAACATGTTTCATTTGAAGATCAGCTAGCAGATATGCTTACTAAAGCTGTATCTGGCCAGGCTTCCCATACAGTGTTAGACAAGTTGGGCATGGAAGATATATATTCACCAACTTGAGAGGGAGTGTAGAATTATTTGTTAATACTAGTTATTATTTGAGTCTTACTTGTAATTATCTCTTAGAGTAAGTTGTATTCTAGTAGAAGTCTCTAAGTTGTACTCCCTCCGTCCCCGATTAATAGATACATTTGTTTTCATTGTTTCACAGTATTTAATCTATCATTTTTTTTCATGAGTGTTTGGTCATTTTAAGTTTAATAATTCTTATCCATATCATAATTTGAAGTATAAATTTTCTTAATATATTTTTTTTGAATTTTTTTCACCATTTTTCTTAGTAATTATTTGAGTCAAACGTTGAACTTTGAAACAACAAAGTCAAATGTATCTATTAATCGGGGACGGAGGGAGTATTACAGTAGAAGTAGGACTTTAGTTCATCAGCTCTTTAAAAGGAACTGATGTAAACCTTTCAACATATACGTGAATATCACAAAAGGAAAATACTATTGAAAAAACCTTCACTAATTCCAGCTTTAAAGTTGCTCTTCAAGTACTTTTCTTGGGAAAGGACCTCATGTGATGCTTGCCCTTCATGCACTCACCACAAACCTTGGTTGTAGTGACAATATCAGATCAACCATGCACCATATCTACCCTTTTGAGTGCATCAAGTCTTGTATAACTCAAATGTGCAAATTTCCTATGCCATAGTCAAATTCTGTGAGCTTGTCTGTAGACAAATCGAGGGTTGTATTTTGACCTCTATGCACAGGATGAACATCTTGTTATTGCTCATAGATGTCCCGATGATTAAGCCCTTTTCCTGATGATAAATCTTGCAGGCCCCCTTCACTACGTGGGGAGGAGAGGCCTCACTGCGGCCTCAGGCGCAGTTGGCCCGTGGTACCAACTGCGGCGAGGGCCGCAGTGAATGCCGCGGTTGAAATGTCCGCAGTTTCGAACTCACTGCGGCTTCGGCCGTGGTACGTACTGCGGCCTTACTACGGCCATGGCCGCAGTAACCGGTTTGAATAATTAAAAAAAAGTGGACGAATCCGGATGAAAGTTCATCCGGATTCGTCCAATGAAACCCAGAAAACGAAGAAGAAGAAGAAGAAGAAGAAGAAGAAGAAGAAGAAGAAGAAGAAGAAGAAGACGAAGAAGAAGAAGAAGAAACAGAAGAAGAATAAGAAGAAGAAACAGAAGAAGAAGAAACAAAAGAAAAAGAAGAAACAGAAGAAGAAGAAGAAGAAGAAGAAGAAGAAGAAGAAATAGAAGAAGAAGAAACAGAAGAAGAAGAAGAAGAAGAAGAAGAAGAAGAAGAAGAAGAAGAAGAAGAAGAAGAAGAAGAAGAAGAAGAAGAAGAAGAAGAGGAAGAAGAAGAACAAAAACGAGAAGAAGAAGAATTGTGCGGCGAATAAAGAGAAAGGAGAGGTTAAACCCTAAAAAAAAATTTTACTGCGGCCTTACTGCGGTCAAGGCCGCAGTAAATCTTACTGCGCCAGCAACTACGCCATTTACTGCGTAAATGGGCTTACTGCGGCCCAAACCGCAGTAAGGGCCGCAGTAGCTTTTGTCCTCCCCACATAGTGCTTGCTGATCACAATGGTGAGATCCTTTTCTTGTAACTAACCTAAACTCAACAAATTATTCTTAAGGTAAGTTACATAGTACACTTTTGTTAACATGAAACTCATATCTCCAAATTTTATTCTGACAGTTCCTTTTCCCTTGACTTGAAGCTTGTTGTTGTTGCCCAAGATAACAGAATGTTGAAAGCTTTTGTCTATCATCTCAAACAGGTTCTCATGACCACACATGTGGTTAGAGCAACCTGAATTCAGGTACCATTGACTATTATTGCCTGATGGTCTCGAACCTCCTTGAGCCATGAGTAGCATCTTCTCCTCTTACCTTTTCTTTGTTTAATTCTTGTTGTGGTGTGCTTCTTTATGCTCTGGACACTCAGATTAATAATGTCCAAGCTTGTGGAAGTTATAGCATTCTACATAAGCTCGGTAATTGACAAATTGTCCTCTTCCTCTACCTCTGTAACCTCCTCTAAAGCCACCTTTAGCCTCTTCTGAGACCTTCAAAACTTGTGTCTCACCTTCTCCTCTTTTGAACTTCTGTTCATGCACGAGGAGGGCACTTTGAAGCTCATCAACAAACAGTGTGTTTGTGTTAATGAGTGCAAATACTGTTATATATTATGCCCCTAAATATATGTTTTAATTGGGATAATTTGCTATGTTCTTATTATTTGTGTAAGAATTTTGTAGGAATATGTTATGGAGATATTTGGATAAGAATGATACAAAAAGGACTCAGTTGGATCAATGAAGAAGAGCTAAGGATAAAATTGGTCCAAGGGCAAGAATTGGGGACTAGATTGACGAAAGAAAGAAAGATACATGGTTACAATGTATTTGAGCCATTAGAAATCAATTCTAAGTGGTTTAGGATTGCACAGCCACGTGATTGACTTGGAAAACAAGTCCAAATCGGACTTGTGAAGGCTAGGATATAAAGCCTATTATTTTTGGCTTTGAGAAAGGGGAGAGAGCTCGCATAATAGAAGCCGAATTCGGCCAAATTGGAGGCTCGCACAACTGAGGCTCATCAAATCGGCCAGAGGAGACGGACGCACAACACGGACCAAGGGCTGCTGCGTCCAATGATTTTTATTCTTCATCTATTTTACTTAATTATGTTTAGTAGTTAAATTATTTTATCTTTTAGGATTTATTGTGAAGCTTAAACCTAGGGTTTTGCTATTTAGTTCTACAAATTATTATTCTATGATACTTGTTTAATTATTCGAATAGTTCATGCATTATTCTTTTGGCTAGAGAATATTTGTGGTATGTTTTTGCTCGATTGAGAAAAGTATTACTAGACCACAGAGTAATTGTGCTAGATTTCGTCATAGAGCGATGATATGCCACAAGTCTAGGAATGAGATTGATCACTTAAACAATTAGAGTGTAGCGATGGTTGTGCTTTAATCACCTCGATAGAGGACATCTAAAATTGATACTTCGAGTTACAAGTTGAGAATAATAATTATGGGTAATTCTAAATTATCCAAACTGAAGTTTAAGTGGATCAATAATCATAGGGGGTTACTTTAGTATTTAAATTTTTAATCACTAGCAATAATATTTAGTTAATTAATCCTCACATTTAACATCCAATTCATTCTCTTTTATTTTAGTAATTCATACACATATTGCTAGAATCACAAGTCCATGTGGATTCGACCTGGTACTTATCGGTTTACTATTTGTCTGACAGTCGTACACTTGCGCTGTCCCGACCATGTGTCCTTAGATATTTCAATGAAACAAATATTGAAATTGAACCTTTTAGGCATAGTTCTAAGGACCTTCTCAACTATCTTCTTATCAGGCATATCTTCTCCAAGATTCCTCACGCTGTTGGCTACGATTATAACTTTGACAAAATAACTGGTTACTGATTCACCAAGTTTCATCTTCAATACTTCAAATCCTCTTCTCAAACTGTTAATCTAAACTTTCTTCACCCTTGTATGACCTTGATACTTCAGCTTCATTGAATCCCACAACTCTTTGGTAGTTCTTTTCTGAGCAATGGTCATCGAAATACTCTTATCAATTGAGTGGAAGAGATAATTTTTAGCCTTTAAATCCTTGAGCCTCAATTCTTCTGAAGCCCTTTTCTGTGTCTGTTGCATCTTGACTCAGTTCCTCGAACCCTTATTGAACCACAGTATCGTATTCTTTCGATCTCAAAAGATTCTCCATGAGCAAACTCCAGTGCTCATAGTCCCCTTCAAACTTGGGAATCCCTGCTTGTGCAAAGCTTGATTCTGCCATGGATGAACCAAGCTTTGATACTAGATGTTGAATGCGGTTGGATTCAATGATGAAACTCAATCGTGCCAAACCTCAATACCTGTATTGAATGAAAGACAGACTTATATAGTAAACGAATCATAAACCTAATAGGACTAGAACTAAGTTAATCAGTAGAGTTTGGCCGAATCTACAAGTCTTAAGGGACTAGAACTTCAACAACAAGTTTAACTTGATTTGCAAGTAACACTTTGGACACACGCACCTAGACACTTATCTTAATGAATAAACTAATATCCTAACACTTGAAGCTAATTAACTCTATGTAGAAATAACATCTTACAGTCCACTTGATCGAGTCCTAGTCATGAGGGGGATCGACCAAACAACAGATTTTGTTCCGTAATTAATTAATTAGGACTAACTAGAAGAGCTTCTCCCTTTGTCGCCGGCGTGAACATGTCCGGAGCAACAACTTGTACTCGGAGGAAAACTTCTCAAGCAAAACATATTACAGAATAGATAAGATAGAACTGAACTGATCACCTGTTTGCTCCGGTCTCCGATTAGATCAAGGTTCATGTAATTTCAAACCAGACTTGTTCTAAGTAATTCCCACAAAGACTATATATATAGTCCATGTCAGGCTACCCTACAAAACAAGTTTGCGACAGCAAATATTGGGATAACAAAAAAGAAAAAGAAAAAGAAAAAAGATGCTCCTAAAAGAAAACAAGAAAAAGAAACACGACCTATGAGATTGATAACAACGTGTTAGTTCAGGCGTCGAACATCAAGTCGACGAACATCTGGCGTCGAACGATCCCGCTCGTTCAGGCGATGAAGATCGGCTTATGTCGTGCGGTTTCCATCAAGTCTTGTAAAAGTTCCATTAATGTTAAATCGGTGGTGTGTGTGATTGGGGACCCATAACTTTCATACTTTATTAAGATTCTTCAATGAATGAGGAAAATGATAGAAATGAGAACGAAGCTTCCCAACAATTAATTCCACTATCTATCAAGCGTGACTAGGGATAATTAATTAGGTGAAAGTGAAACCACGAACCCGAACCCGAACCCGAACATAAACCTGAAATGTTGGGTGTCGGTTTTGGTGTAGAAAATGCCCTGGACCGACTGAGTTCGAATGAAATTGAAGTTAAATTGACAAAATTCTATCACAAACATCATAATCCATCCGTCCCAAGTGGATTGTCAATTTTATTTTTCTCGTAGATTAAGGTTATCTTTGGTTAATACACTACGTAGTTTTCCCAACTTTTGTGACGGCAAAATGAGGGTCCAAGCCGTCATAACCGTAGTATGAAAATGTTATGACGGTTCTATGACGGCTATTTCCGTCATATACTATTTCCTAAAATTTTATGACGGCCCTATGACGGATACGGCCGTCATAAAGTATTTCTCAAAATTTTATGACGGCTCATGACGGACGACGTCATAAAATACTTCGTACGATATACGTATTTATGCATATTACTTATGACGGCCTTATAACCGCTTTGACCGTCATTAAATTTTTGGATAACACGTTATGACGGCTGTATAACCGCTATGGCCGTCACAACTTTTTCGAAAAATGCACTCAAGATTCCTTCAGACTTATGACGGCCTTATGACCAACCGGGCCCTCATAAAAAGACTTCACCTCACCATTACAAATGTGTAAGGACTGGATTGGATGTTATTTCACTCTTTATGACCACGTTCCCCGTCATAAAGCCGTCATAAAGTTGGACGTTATGACGGCCGGCCGCCATAAAGCCGTCATTACTTGTCACATTAAATACTATATGACGGCCTGGGCCGTCATAAAGCCGTCATAACGTTACAAATTCTGACGAAATCTTGAATTTTGTCCCGTTGCACGTTATGACGGCTTCGGCCGTCATAAAGCCGTCATTACTGGTCACATTAAATACTATATGACGGCCTGGGCCGTCATAAAGCCGTCATATCGTTACATGCATTAAATGCGACGTCTGTAAATACTCCTCCCTTCCCCTTCCCCGATACGTTTCGTCTGTAACCCCTCCCTTCCCCTTCCCCAATACGTTTCTTCTTCCCCTCCCTCCCTCTGTAACCCCTCCCTCCCTCTGTCTCGTCCCCTCCCTCCCTCCCTCCCTCCCTCTGCAACTCGTCCGGAGACCGCGACGTCACAGGTAATTTCTTCCTCTTCCTCGTTTTTGTTTGTCTCTCTTCTCTTCGTCATCTCTCTCACCTTAGGGTTTCGTTTTTGCATCTGCTGCGCCCGCCGCCGTCGTACTCGCTGCTCGCCGCGCCGCCGCCGTCGCCGTCCTCGTCCTTCACCGAGGCAACCGTTGCGACAGGAAGGTAAAACCTAAACCATTGATCTTTTCATTTTCATTCGGGTTCATGATGCTTGCGTTCATCATGAGAAACAAGCTATTGGAGTAATTTTCTGTCATTTTATTTCTATTTATTTTGGTAATTATTTAAATTTCATGATATTTCGTTTTTTGCGTTAATTCTGTCATTTTATTTCTGTTTTACAAATTTAAATTTTCTGTTTTAAAAATTTAGTGCGTTAATTCATCATGTTTCAATTTTAAAAAATTGTTCTTTGTTATTAATTCTATTTTTGTAATTTGCTTGTCATTTTTGCAATTTTCCATGTAATTTAAGTAATTTTCGTTTTCAAATATTGTTTTATGTCATTTATTTCTATTTTCTGTTGTTTAAGTAATTTTTGTTTCAAAATATTGTTTTATGTTATTATTTCTATTTTCCATGTAATTTAAGTAATTTTCGTTTTCAAATATTGTTTTACGTTATTATGTTATTATTTATATTTTCCATGTAATTTAAGTAATTTTCGTTTTCAAATATTGTTTTACGTCATTTATTTCTATTTTATGTTGTTTAAGTAATTTTTGTTTTAAAATATTGTTTTATGTTATTATTTCTATTTTCCATGTAATTTAAGTAATTTTCGTTTTCAAATATTGTTTTACGTTATTATGTTATTATTTATATTTTCCATGTAATTTAAGTAATTTTCGTTTTCAAATATTGTTTTACGTTATTACGTTATTTCGTTTTATGTCATATTGTTTTACGTTATTATGTTATTATTTCTATTTCTGTAATTTAAGTAATATTATGTTGTTTAAGTAATATCCGGACTTTGTATTTGAGAGATATGGCTGGAACCGGGGACCATCATGACAGTGCCGGGACCGATCGTAGCCACTGCCTATTCAGACCCCGATACAGGTCGATGTCTCGACCGCGCGAGGCTCCGGTGGATTTGCGGGATGAGGAGAGTGACGAGGAGGAGGACGAGGATGTCGGCAGTACATCAACACTCGGGCGGATGAGTAGTTTTATCTTTGTACAAAATGTTATATTCGAAACTTTTAAATTATCAATTATGGATGTTAATATATTTTTATTATATTTAAATTTGGTATTTTATTTAATTATTAATGTTTTTTTAAAATTTTCGTATTCATTTAATTTCTGAATCAATAAAACAATACAAAAAGAATTAATTTTTTTCATTATAAAAAACAGTTTATGAAGGCTCATTCCGTCATAAAGCCGTCATAACCAGAATTTGTCCCCACTTACACGTGGACACGTTATGACGGCCAATGTGGTCATAAAGCCGTCATAAATATGAGGGCCGAGGCCGTCATATGGCCGTCATAATCAACATCCATAACAGTTACACGCGTCCATTTTATGACGGCCAGTATTGTCACAAAGCCGTCACAAATATGACGGCCGAGGCCGTCATAACGAAATGTGACGCCCAAAATAATAACGAAACAAACAACGGCCTCACCGTATAATTGTGACGGATAAATGACGGTTATGGCCGTCCATAAATGATAAATCAACTACGCAGTGATAACTCATTTTACATAAACTTACATCATTATGCCCTTCCAAACCCATTCTAATCTCTCCCAACTCATCCCCTTAGACCGTTTGAGAGAGTGCATTACAAGGGTAAAAGTGGACAAAAATAAAACAAAAGTGGAAAAATATCATTTCATTTGGGATAAAAATATTTTTATGTTGTGACAAACCACTTGGGACAGAGAGAGTATCAAGTTTCAAATACTTCACCAAATTCTCCAAAAATTCATGCAAAGAATTAAAACACCATTTCTCTCATAAACTTCACATCAATTTTTTTATCCAATTTTTAATAGAAAAACTTAACTTGAGTTATAAAATCCGTTAAATTGATTTTTTATCATTTTTCTCTCATAAACTTCACGCCAATTTAAAACTACCAAATAACCCTAAATATCTCCGACCTAAATTTCAATTGAAAAACCTCTAGATTTTATATTAAAATTCTTAAAATTTCTTTGTTACAAATGAATTAGATTTGTTCATTTTCCAAAGAAAACTAATTTCTCAATCAATCAAACATAAATTCCTTTAACAATGTTAGATCGATTTTTAAAAATATATATTTTTGAAAAAAATCCAAATCAATAAACACATCCCTAAGGGTGTGTTCATGGGAGGGGGAATTTTGTTTTTGAAAAATTTAGGTATGTGTATTTTGATTGATAAATGAGATGTATATGAGTATAAAAATTTGAGAAAAAGTCATTTTATAGAGAATTGATTAATCTAAGGTTATTTTATGTATTGGTATAAGGAAAGTTGGAAAATTGTTTTGGAAAAAAATTTGGTGATTAGAATGGACACGTGGCCATTGGGATGGACTCCTCTCAATTGTTACTCCTCGATCTCGGCAATATTCATACATTTATATTTTTTTGGTTGTCTCAGCAAAATTGATACGTTTCATAAAAATGAAACATTAATTTTCACACCAACTTGATCTTATTATCCTCTATTTCCCTCTTCCCACTCAAAAAGCTACTTTTGTCTTATATGACTACTTTGCATTTTTACCCTCTAGTCAACAATATTCCTTATCTCCGTATATCCAATCAAATGTAAATATCTTTAGTGGGAGGAGAGAGTATTTTGGATGGTTGAGTGTTAGATTTTTCGTTAAATAACTTCTTCATCGTCTACATTTTAGAATGGGAAAAAGTCTCTTTTTGCCACTAACGCTTGACTATTGAATCTTTTATGCATTTATTTTTAAAGCGGTTCGTTAATGCTACTATCGTTAATGTTTGAGGCCCCGCTTTTCCATTAGCCGTAATATTTTCTTACATGGCGTTGTATTTTCCACCGTGTACAACTCAGTGGCGTTTATGTTGATGATGTGGAAACCTTACGTGTATTTTGGATGACTTTCCTGGAAACTTTAAATTGTTTGTGAGTTAAGTAATAGAAAAACTAAAGAAAAGGCATTGCAAAATAATTTCTTATTGAAATGAAGTTTGACGAGTGCTGGCTGGTTTGGGCGTCTCCGGCAACGGTACGAAATGGGCTGGCTCCTCGGGCAAGGCACCTTCGCCAAGCTGTACTACGGCCGAATCACCGTCGACGGCCAGGGCGTTGCCATCAAAATCAGCGACAAGGAGAAGGTCAAGAAGGTCGACCTCGTCGGCCAGATTAAAAGGGAGATCGTCATCATGCGCCTTGTCCGCCACCCCAACATCGTCCACCTCTACGAGGTCATGGCCAGCAAGCGTAAGATCTACTTCGTTATGGAGTACGTCCGCGGTAGTGAGCTGTTTAATAAGGTTGCCAAGTGTCGGTTGAAGGAGGACACCGCCGACGGTATTTTCAACGGCTCGTGGCGGTGGTGGATTCTTGTCATAGTCGCGGCGTATATCACCGGGATTTGAAGCCGAGAATCTTCTCCTTGATGAGAAAGGGAATCTTAAAGTTTACGATTTTGGGTTAAGCGCTTTCAGTGAGTCGCAGCACCGTGTCGACGGCCTCTGCATACCACCTATGGGGCCACATACGTCGCGTCGATGGTTCTCAAAGAGAGGCTTCAACGGAGCCAATGATGATATTTGGTCATGTGGGGTGGTCTTACTTGTTCTCCTCGCCGGCCAACTTTCGTTTGACGCTAACTTGATGAATTTGTACCGAAAAATAGCAAGGGGGTCTCCGCGACGGTATTGGAGGTGGCGGATGGACGCCTGGAGCGGCTGGAATTTAGTAGGAAGACTATGAAACTGGTTTGGCGGGTTGTGGCTGGAATTTGGTAGGACGCCTTGAGCATCACCATGATGATTGATGCTTGCTATTTGAGAGTGACGATAGTATTTCTGTAGTCCGGATCCGATGGCGGAGAGAGTGGGCTGAGAGAGAGCAGGGGAGATTCGGTAGTCCGGCGGCAGAGAGGGTGGGTCATGGGTGGTGACGTGGAGGACGACTCGGCGGACTGAGAGGAGTGGCGCTTGGTGGAGAGAAAGGACTTGATTTGTGAGGCTCTGTCTTTGAGGAGGCCTATGGCTGAGCACACATGGAGGCCTTATTCGGAAAAAACACCCACATCGATCACCGTCGCAGAATATTCTCTCAAGTACTGCCGTTAAGTAAAAGTAATGCCATAAAAGGTCCCAAAAAACGTTAACACTGGTAACCTTCGACCGCTATACATAAGAAAAATGCATTAACGAACCGCTTTAAAAATAAATACATAAAATATCTAATAGACAAACGTTAGTGGCAAAAAAGACATTTTTCTATTAAAACCATGGTAAAAAACCGAACCGGACCGGCCGATTGGACTGGTTAAACCGTGAACTGGCCATGTATCCGGTCTGGTTATTGGTTTTGCAGTGGTCAAAAACCGGTTAAGACCGTTTGAACCTCAAACCGGTGAACCGATGATTTTATGAAAATGAAGACAAAAAAAATATCAGATCTGACAAAAAAAAGAGAAAAACTTAGATCTAGTCTTCGTAATCCGCAGGAATGCAAAGAAATAAACTAAAAAGAAACAAAAGAAATAAGAAAAAGAGTAAATACTAATAGAATGTAAAGAAAAGAAGAAAGTGTAAAGTGGAAAAGAAGGAATAAGAGAAGATGCAGGGAAAGAGAGAAGATAGAAGATAGAAGATTTAGAGACTGGTGCGGCGGGCGGTTGAGTGAGATTTGAGTTGTGGGGGCGTTTGCTATAAAAGTTGAATTCAAGTCAATATGTTTTTAGAGTTGTTGCTTTCAACCAGGTATTAAATATCGTGCAGGTGATCGTCTTTTTTGGCGATACGAGATGCAGATCAGTCTGTAGGAGTATCTAGGTTGTCTGGAAAAAGCTATCTTAGGTGTGTGTGTGTATATATACCCTGTAAAAGTATACGAGATTCTAAATTTTTACATGAGTCTTGGGTGATCACCTATTTGACTAAGAGAAAAAGAATGTAATAAACAAGTATTTACTAGCTACATACAAGAACTAAATATACTAATTAAAAGAATTAAAAAAATGAATGAGGTAAATTAATTTTTTAAATTACAAACCTGGGAGTCCACGAAATATAAACATGATAATTCTAATCGATCTCATTAGTCAACATCGAAACTAATTTAAGTATGGAAAACAATTTTAAATAGCATTGATCTCAAATAGATTAATATATTATTTATTTCTTTAACGTAATTAACATATTCCAAAACAATCGGTGAGAAGTTTTTATGAATCTTGTGATTTTGTATTTTAATTTCTTTAATTTAGTAGATATTTTTCATTCGTGATTCATCATCAAACTTTTAAAAAAAATGTTCATTTAAACCCCTTGTCAGATCAGCTGCTTTTTCTTCATTTCGGTTCGGTGACACTGGCAAAGATTTACTTGAACTACGCGATCCACGGTCGGCATTTACCGCCGATACAATTTTGGTCTAAACGGTGCCGTTTCCGACCTGCATCAACGAAACCAAGGCATCGCCGGCATTTAAAGCGAAATTTAATACTATGCTTTCAACCCTTCATCTTACAACTAAATAATAATAATCTTCATTGTATATGAATTGTTTTGCTATAATTCTATAAGATGATTACTATATTATTAACTTATAACAGTAAAAAAATAACAGTTTAACCACTATTAGTTTAATTGATTTAACCGATTGAACTTTGAAACATTAATTTTAAGGTTTAATGTCTGACCGGATTTTTTAACCTTGATTAAACTACAAATTTACCGCTGAGTAGTTTTTTTGTGTTGCTCAGACTCTCTCCCTCCTAGATCTGCTGAGGGCCTACCTGAGGTGACTCTTGTCGGCCGTGGGGCCCCTTGTTTCCAGGGCTCAGATGGAAGTGGAGCAGGCCAGCCCTTTATTAATGCTCCATTTTTTTTGAATGGTAATAATTTTATTAATAAAATGAATAGTACAATAAATCTAGTGAAATTTTAGAACGAAAACTCAATACAAGTAAAACTTATCAACTATAAGAAAAAATTACGACCTTTTTTTAAATCCAAAAAAAAGCCCCAAATTATCCCTTGAATGACAAACATTAAATATCTCTGGTTTATCATAAACTTTCAAACTCTCTGATTTTTAAAATTTCATCTAATCTTCTTAATTGATTTTTCAGTTTAACACCGAGATCAAAAATTATAAGCTGCTTTATCTGAAATTCTAATGCTCCATCGCTAGTGAGTTGGAGACCAGTTCGGTGGGTGATGTTGTGTATGATCGATTTCTTAGGAATACAAGTTGGTTTGTCCAACTTAGACTACTCCAAGTCCAAGTCAGATGTCTTCTCAGCTAAGCCCTCCCTCCTTTCCACGGTTTAATTTGTTTAACTCAAATTTTTAAAATATATAATTTCTTAAAAATCTTTAAAAATATTTGTATATATATACATATAAATTCTTAAAGTTTCTAAATGTATAAATTTTAATAAATTTTTCATTGTGAAAATTTGAGTTAAAAATAAAAACTTAAAAATCAAACTATAGCAACTTTTAAAGGATGAATGGAGTAATTGACATGCATGGAACTTTAGCAACTATAGCAACTTTTGTTAGGAAGTAAAATAGATATAATTAATGGAGGGCCTTTTGCCCTAATTAAGTGATTTCTTGGTTCTTATAATAATTAGTTTTTGAAATAACACACACACACACACATGATGTTTTTTTAATTTTGTGCAAGAGAACAATCTGCTTGACTTGTTAGTAAGATTGTGTTTTAGTTTCTTAAATATGAAAAGGTGTCAAAGGCATCACATGTCCATTAAATTATCCTCCTATATTTAGGTACCCATCCTGTCTAGGTGTTGTTGCAGGTGATCATCACCCTTGACCTGGATATTAATTTTCAATTTAATATATATATATATATATATATATATATATATATATATATATTAATTTGCTACACTTATTCAACGAGTTCTTTAATCCATTAGCAAATTTGACTAACCATAGATAGCTTTTCAAGTTTGTCAGCAATTAGCTAGCATTACAATTTACAAGATCCATCATTGCTTGTGTTTTATATTTGTGAAAGTTTTGGAAAACTTACTCCCATTTTTACCTCGCAAATTTGGTTTGTAAATAATTACTGAAACCAGCTCCTCTCTTTTATTCCAGAGAAAAGAACACAACACAACAGAACACAACATAACATAACATAACAGAACATAACAGAAGAGCAAAACAGAGGCTGCTGCTCAAAGCGAAGCTGAAGAGAGTAATAATCAGAAGATGAACTTGATGGTGGCAGCTGGCAGGAAAAGCTGCTCAGAGAGAAGCTGAATGCTGGCCTGATTCTTGGCCTGATTCTGGTGAAGGAGGCGGTTGCGGCGTCGCAATTCTTCATGTTGCTCCGACATGCTGTCCATCTCCGCCCCTATCTTGAATCGAAAGGATTTCTCCGCCGCACGGTCCTCCCGCATTTCGGTCTTGAGCCGCCGCAGCTCCGATCGCAGCAGCTTTTCCGCCGCACTTTTTTCCTGCATTTTGGCCCTGAGCCCACGAACCTTCTCCTTTTCCTTCCTCAGCTTGGATCTCACTTCACGTAGCTTGGATCTCATTTTGGGCTTCGTCAGTATTGCAGATGAAAGCCGCGTGGATATCAGCCGCCCGCCTCTGGTTGAACGCTTTCCGACGCCTGAAAAACTGCGTGGCTCAGGCTCGCCATGCATGCACTTTTCTGATTTTGTGCCATTTTTACTCCTTTTGCTTCACTGAATTTCACACTTTAATTAAATTTCCACTCTTACATGCACGTCTGTCCCCATGGCTGGCTGTATATATATATATACCCGAATCGTTGTCTCACTACGTAGAAGTTGCAATATTTATCGCGGCGTTACGCGACGGAGTCGCGGTAAGCAACATTTACTGCGGCGTTAGGCCGTGCAGACCGCATGAAAGCGACTTCATGCGGCACATCGGCGGTAATGCGCAGAACGCATTTATCGCACCGCTTACCGCGCAATAAACCGCGGTAAACATTGCAACTTCCACGTAGTGTCTTGTCCCCATGTGCTTGGATTCATATATACCGACTTAGGAGTTAAGAAAGTGCGGTAGATCAGGTACGCAACCCTTAACCCCTTATCTGCTCCACATCATTCATCAAGATTCTTCTGAAATTTAATTTTATAATAATAATAATAATGTTCAGTTGTTAAAAGTTGTAGCTAAATATAAAAAGGCATTTATTCTTCAAAAAGATTAGAAAATATTAATTTGGTTAGACGTATTATTGCATATATAATAGTACGTTTTTTCCATTCAAGATTAATGTGAGAGAAATTTAATATATAAGAAATTCATGGTAATGGTGGTGATTGGAGACAGTAATTTCGTAATTCTCTTGGAATTTGGTAAAATTTGTACACATCATCTCAAAAGTAATACAATGCTTTTATTTTTGCGACGTCTTAAAAGTAATTCAACAATTCTATTTTTAACAATTTTTTACATACTAATTTACCAATCCTTATATCTAAAGCTCAAGAAATAAAGATAAAAGTATAATCAATATAGGTCTCATTCTTTTCCAAATAAAATTTCTTATTCACTAATATAATTATTTGACTTTTATTCTTGGTATATTTATCGTTATATTTTGATTTTGTTTTACTGTTCTTCCTCGATTATTGTGTTAGATTACATATTCCAACATAAAGAAGGGTAAAATAGGAAAGCCCATACCAAAATTTTCTGATCTTAATCTCCGTGTCAAGTCAAACCGTTGCATTATATATGTATCATTGGAGTAATATAATTCGGTAGAGATTGACTAACTATTTTTAAGTAAAATTAGACGTGATATTTTCATGAAAAACGTAATATAATACATTTTCAGAATGTGTTTATAATTTAATATAAGAAATATATTTAAAAATGGTAAAATTGGTAATATAAATTGAAGATTCTTCTTTCATCTTTTTTGTTCTTGTAAATCTTGGGGTAAATTACAAATACCCGGCCCAGATTTAGTGAAATGTTCAGCTTGCTCCTCTATTTTAAAAACTTTCAGTTACCCCCTTTTGATTGTTTGTTATGTGACCGTCAAGAATTTTATGATTATTCTTATCACTAAATTTTTACGTCAACTCCAACATTCAATTTCTCTTATTTCTCCATCCCCAATTGGCTACCTCTACCATCCATCGTTGTCGTCGACCACCGCAACAACAAGGATAAGCTCGGGCCGCAGCGACGCAGATGATCGACCATGTTGCTGCAATGTAGATGTGTCAAAACCGTCCCTCACTGTTTTGTGTTTTGGAGTATAGTTAGTACAATTACACTTAAAATCTTTAAAAGTAATTAAATTCACAAATGATTAAGAGAATAACCGAAGGTTTTACTATACTTATACTCATGAGGGTAATTTGAAATTTTTAAAAATAAAGATTATAAACTGAACATTTTATTAAATGTCGGGAGATATTTGCAATTAACCTTCTTGTAATAGAAGTTGTGGACTTGTGGGACGCTGTGTAATTGAAGCACGCCGAAGATGACCTCGTGAGAATAGGAGGTGACGTGTCTGTTTTGAAATTTGTGGCTGGAATTATTATTATTATTATTATTATTATTATTATTATTATTATTTTAAGTGAAACTAGTAACCTATGTTTTATGGTACTTAGATTTTAATAAATCGACAGCTTAGATTATTCTACCTCGATCCAACGGTGTATGTAATTTAGACACTTGTTTTTTTAACAGCCTTCTTCTTCTTTTGGGGGCACCGAAGGCATACCGCATATCCTACCGCATATCCTTTGGGGTCAATTCACCGACCACTTTTATCAAAAACAATTTTCAAATTTCCTAATTTTAATATATTTAATACTTTTAAATCCATCATTTTAATATAAAATAATATTTATTTTAAATTTTTGTACTCATATATATTTTATCCATCGATTAAAACACACAATCAATCCTAAATTTCTCAATTTTTTTCTCATTTTAGTGAGCAGTAAATTTAGACAATTGTACGAAAGTTTCTATAAAGTTTCTAGAAGCTTAGATTTTAATAAAACACCCAAATTTCCCAAACTTTTTCCTATTTCAAATAAACACATCATATGAAGCTTAGATTTTACTTCCTCCGTTTCCAAATAATTGTACACTTTGACTTTCTTGTTTTAACATTCAATATTTGACTCAAAAATTAAAAAGAATAAAAAGTTTAAAAATTCAAAAATATATTTAGAAAGTTTATATTTCAAATTATGATATGCATATACATTATTAACTTTAAATATTTAAACATTTATGAAAAAAGTATAAATTAAATACTGTAAAATAATAAATATAAAATTATTTGGGGACCAATGAAGGAATAAACTTGTACTAGGTTTCTATGAAGTTTCTCGGAATATTCAACAAGCGTTGACGTGATTATACGCTTATATCAAATCAGCAATCTAAAACATGAAAGAGTGAATGTCTATTTACCATATATATGAAAAACACACATTATAGTCAAGTTTATCCTCATAATAAATTTCTATAAATGATGTTTTAGTCTATTAATTTATTACATTAATTAGTTAAATTAATTAATTAATAATTCATTTAGATATGTATTTTTCAGATATGATAAATAAACTGACTTCTTTAAACAAGCTTCGTGAAACAATCTAGGACAACATATCTCACTTTAGATAAATGATCCGGTATTTTTTATCTCCCATTTATTTATCTCACTTTAGATGATAAGTAGATGCTGTACAGCCTGTTGTACCTTCTAACACTATTAGAAAACAATTGTAGTATTAAGGGGCCAACAAAATACATAAAATATAAAAAAAAATTAATTGTAGCCCGCCCCCACAATCGGATACTAAAATAATCTTCAACTCAACATTGTCCATGTATGCTTTCTACGCCACCGTTGTATAAATTAAGGTATCTGATTTATTTATAATTCTAGTATGGAGTATACGATATTTTCAAAATTTATATTTGTGTTGATTTGATATGAGAAATAAATTTTGAGAAATTTGAGAACAGGCGTGTTTTGATTGATCGATAATATGGAATATGTAAGTACAGAAATTTAAGAAAAAAATGATTTAATAGATAATTGATAGATAATTAATAAATTAAAAATTATTTTATGTGTTGAAATTGAGAAAATTGTAAATATTTATCTTGGAAACATTTTGATTGAACACATCATACATAATTTTTGTCCTACCTTTCCAACTTGCAATATCTTATTATAAAAACACAAACCCACAGTCTAGAAGAAAATGAAGGCTCAGAAAGTAGGAAATAAGATTTGAGAATTTGGGGTGTCTATTTTAATTGATATATATAAATAGTAGAAATATTTAAGGAAAATATTGTTTATATTAAAATGATGGATTTAAGGATGTTAAATGTATTAAAATTGAAAATATTGAAAATATGTTTTGGAAATTTTTGCATTCAACAACCCTACATAATATTTGTCCCACCTTTCCAACTTGTTTGTATCTCATTAAAAATCACACACCCCATTCTAGAACAACACGAAACAAGTACATAATATTGTGAGAAGTTGTTCCAAACGAACGACGTCAACGTGTCAGTCTTTTTTTTTTTTTTTGATAAGAGCAGCTCAGTCCTTTTCAAACTAGTTTTGCAAAACGCTTGAGGTAGCGTAATTCGTGAACCCGATAATAACAGGGTTATAATTAATTCATTTGCTTTAAGATTAACTATCTTATCATCTTTTATTTTCATGGTTTGAGCATATTGATGCCAGACGCTTTAAATTGGGTATAATGAGTAATCATCATACTTCTTTAAACGTACAAAAATTTCTCTCCAAATTGTGTACATTTTTGTATGTACAACTTTGTTAAAATTTTCAAAAATACCACATCCCCAATCATTTAATAAGTGTAAATGCACCCATAATCCTGTAATTTTAATTATTGTCCCATGAGGTCATATTTTAATTTTTATACAATTAAAGTCATATTTTGTAACTTTTTTTTAATTCGTGGTTTTTGTCCACCAGTCTTAGTTAAGTTTAACGGACATAGTGGAAAATTGATAATTTCAGTAACTCAACTTTTTTAAAAAAATCTATTTACGCCCAAAGTTTTATATCGGGTAAACTCTACTTTTAGTCTCTTAGCTTTCTGTTTGTCCTACTGGGTCTATTTTAAGAATTTGTATCATCTCGAGTCCCTTAGTTGTAATTTTTGTCCCAACGAAGTCCTTCTGTCATGTTTCTCTGTCAGATTTTAAGTTTTCTTTGTTCTTTTACTTAAATACCCCACAATTATAATCTAATTATGTAATTACTATAAGTATGGTCATTATACTTCTAACAAATAAACATATAAGTCCTTATATTTTTTTCCCTCTCTTTTACTCAGATCTTCATCATATCTCTCTCAGTTTTCTTCTCTCTGGTTAATACTCCAATTGATCAAGGGATGGTGTTGACACCCGATTTTGTTCGAAGTAGTAATTTAGGTTTTTTTTGTATTTCTCCGTATTTTTTATTTCATATGACTTTTGTTGTTATTTTATGTAATTTTTGTTGTTCTTGTGTATTTTATGTGATTTTTGTGATTTTCGTTAATTTACATAGTTTTTTTTTTTCATTTTTCACGTGCTAGTGTCATTTTCATTGTTTTATGAATTTTTGTCGTGTGTTCTTGTTATTTTGTGAAACTTTTGTTATCTTCATTATTTTGTCATTTTTTTATAATTTTCAGATGCTTTTGGTATTTTTCTTATTTTTGTTACTTCTATTATTTCCATCATTTTATGTACTTTTTTTCATTGTTCATGTTATCTTGTTTTTCTTTTATTTCATAATTTTGAGTGTGCTTTGTTATTGAAGGCCGCCCCAATACGCACTGAAGGCCTAACAAAGGCCCACACATAAGCCCGAAATAAGGGCCCCATTAAAAACGGTAAATGAGTAACTCGAATAAAGCTTAAGGACGTTCCCGAACCATACTTCCCAAGTACTTATACGACCTAAATACATGATCACCTCATATTGAGATATTATGATAATACCACTCGGACACGGAACTATAAATACATTCACTATTCATACCTAAAAGGAAAGCGTTTTACAACTACTCGACGCGACTTGTCAAAACACCACCCCAGAGGACCTCTCTATTTCTCGACAATCGTGTCCTAAATACGCAAAGTCGACCTAATGACTTCACCAACATCGGACACGTAAGTCAAACCTAACGTGGCGGTTACACGCATGCATCCGCCATTATTAAACAAAAAGGAAAAAATAGAGGAAATTAATTATAACTTTTAAAAGGATTTTTCTAAAATTAAATTTTTTTATAGCTAAATAGCTATTTTATTGAGAAAAAGAAAGAAAGAAAAGAAAGAAAAGAAGACTTACAGACTTACAAGCTCGTGCTCCTCCGCCCGATCCGCCGCTTCATCTTTCTTTGCTACACTCATCCATCCATCAAGTCTTCCATTAAGTTTAACGGAGAAAAGCGCCGCCGATCCGCCGGACCTCCTCCTCCATCCCCTCCGATTTGCTGCGTTTCATCACTCCTATCTATCACCATCAGCTCCGACACGACGATATGAAACCATCCCACCCTCTCATGCTGCCAAAGATGGCCTGACGAAGGAGAGCCGGTCAAAAACCGTTCCCGTCACGGACTCATTTTTCTCTCTAACCGGAGCTCCGTTCACCGTGACTCTACCGCCAAACGTCTCCCCTTCCGCCTTTGCACCAACACGAGCCCGAACCGCCGCCGAAAAATCGATTTCGTCGCCGACGCCGTCAGCTCCGCCGCCTGGTTCGCGAAACGTGAAGAAGAAGAAGAAGTTGTTGTACCATCAGTTTTAAACTTTTGGTAAAATGACAACTGCAATCCTTGTCCCTTTAATTCAGTCTCTTTTCCACTTAAACCCCTCTAGATTTCTATAGTCTCATTTAAGTCACTCAAACAAGTTTCAAAACTAACAGCTTGGGTACTAGGCCTAAACCTTTTTATTTTAGTTAATATTTTTGTTAATATGTCAATCTAAATTATTTTTTTATTTTCAAGATATTTGAGTTTTATTAGCTATGTAATGTTCCAAGAATCCTTCTTTTTATTTTTAGTGCTATTATTTATCTTTTTCTTTTATTTTTTTAAATCAAGCAAAAATTTATAAAAATACTCGTGGTACCAATTTTGGGCGTACGAAAATTAACCATTTTTGGTACGTAACTGACAAACGAATCCAGATCTCTCGTAGACCATTTTCAGTTTTCAATCGACCTAGGAAAAGATTGGTGGCGACTCCATGTGTAGCGGCGTGGTTTTGACATGGAGTCGCCACCAATCTTTTCTTAGGTCGATTGGGAACCTGAAAATGGTCTACGAGAGATCTGAATCGTTGTCGATTACGTACAAAAATGATTAATTTTCGTACGCCCAAAATTGGTACCACGTTCTTTTTAGATTTTTGCTTGATTTTAAGAAAAAAGAAAAAAGAAAAATAATAAAACTAAAAATAGAAGAAAAGAATTTTTAGCCATTCACATAACTAATAAAAATTCAAAATATCTTGAAAATTAAAATAATTTAAATTGACATAATAACAAAAATATTAACTAAAACACAAAAAGGTTTAGGCCTAGTGCCCAAACTGTTAGTTTTGAAACTTGTTTGATGACTGGACTGAAACTTTTGAAAACATGATAACCTATGTAATATAAGGGACAAAGAGTGGATTGAAATTTGTAATTTTACCAAGAAAAGTTAAAACCAATTGCAGTTTTCTTCTTCCTGGCGGCTGCTGCGACGAATGGACGTCGGAGGGAGTGCTGGACCTTCCTCCCGTGGCGGAGCTGCGGTTTCAACGGCGGACCTGCAACAGAACGGTCCAGCGGCGGATGTCGAGTCTGCTGGTGGCCCTTGGAGCGTGAACGGCTGCCTAGATCGGTGGCTTCATCCGGGTTGACCGCGAGTAGGTTCGTGGCTGATATCTTCTCCGTTTCAGAGCCTCCGGCGGTTATTTCGGTTGGGAACGGTGCTCCGGTGAGTGAGGGTGGCAGAGGAGGCTTCGATGCGGTGCTATGGTGGATCGAGAGGGCCTGCGGAGCGTCGGGCCGGCGAGCTCGGGTTCCTCGGTTTTGGCGTCTCCGGCGGAGTATGACGGACCGTTGTGCTCGGCGTGAAGCGGCTGTACTGATGAGGAACTGGTTTGGTGACGAGAGGCGGCGGATGTGGAGGAAGTGAAGGAAGGAGATGGCCGGAGGCTGCTGCGTTTCTTTGCTTCTGTGATCTTTTAGATTGCAGCTCCTCTTCCTTTTGTGTTGCAACCTCCTGCAAGGTGAGCTTCATTGTCCATTAGATGATGCAAGTCATTGTTCAATGAGGAAAAAGGGAGCTCACAAGCTAAGTTGACAACACAATGTTGCTGTAAGAGCAAACTTGCTTCAACAATCAAAACAATTGCGTTTCACGTTTCCACTTCCTTTTTTTTAATTACTTTTTTTGTTAATTAAATATAACACATAAAATAGTAAAAATGTGTAAATTAATGAAAAATAATGAAAATACGTGAAATGATGAAAATCACATAAAAATAACAAAAACGACAAAAAGTACGTAAAATAATGCAAACGAGTAAAAATTACGTAAAATGATGGAAAATGATACAAAATCACATAAAATAAAAATAAAGAGAAATACCGAAAATCAAAGTCACGAATTAGATATTACTACAACCTAAATTACTAGTCCGACAAAATTAGGTGTCAACACCATGTCAAAAACCACGTCGCTATGGCGACTCACGGACTTGTCTAGCCATATAACGGGTTTGTTTTTACTTATTTTTTTGATTGTACTCTTTTTTTTATTTGTTTCAATTGTATATATTGTAACACACACACAACAAACATGATACAATCATCTCATGGAGCTACCTAACCGAGCTCTAAACAAAACAATATCTTTCTAAGCGCAATACGGTGTTGTTATGCTTGTGAGACGTTATTCTCCAAGCCTTCACCGTTTCCTAGTAGGGAAGTAGTGCTAGTCCCGTGGGATTAATATTCCCCGCATGGACTCACGAAAACCTATGACCCAGATTAATTCATTCCTTGCATGTCCCTCGTGGGTAAGGATTGGGCGTCGTTAATCAACGATGGAATGCGGGAACCATCACGAACCTCTTTGACAAACCGTTCCTTGCATATAGTTTAACTTATATCGAAGCCATTAGAACAAACCTTAGGCTTCCCCACCCATTTTTTTCACCCTTAGGCATGTGTGTTCTTGATTCACATATTGGTCACATGTGGTGCTTTATATGGCTATTGTTTGCATTTGGCAAGAATTAATTTCTCAATTATCAAGCTTGAACACTTGAAAGAATCAAAGTTTAAGAAAGGAAAAATACGTCAATTCTCGAAGGAGCGAGTGCGAGACTTTACGAGTTGCATAAGTGACAAATGAAGAAGCACGAGATCACATGAGATGTGATAACCACACAAGACAAAGCCATTTTGACTGAATAACCAGGGCAATTTATGAAGCTGGAAGACCCGAGTATAACAGCTCTTTGAGTTGGATATTTATTGTACAAAAAATTCATTTCTTTCAGCAATTGTCGATTCAATCATTTATTCTTCATACTTGTACATTTTTTATACGATTTACATCAATTTTTTTCAATTATCAATGACACAATTACTCATCGATCATGCATTTGGTCATTTATTTTTCACACATGTCACTGTACATTTTCATTCATACATAAATAAAAACATCTTTGAAAAAGAGAAGTGGACATCAAGGAGTTTGAGGACAATTGTATGATGTCAAAAAATCAGACGACCCCTCATTTGTGATATGGAAAGACAATTTCTCGAAGTCATCTTTAAGTGTGTCTAATACGTTGATCAATACAAATTGATGAATAATTGGAGAAATATTTGAATTTTTACTCGAATCTTTGAGAGTTTGTCAAGATAAATTGAAAGCTAAAGTTACCTAGATTTAGTCTAAAATCTAGAGTACAGTCTTTGTTGCAATGGACCTTCGTTATTCTTTGTCTTGAAATAAGAAGGGGTAAATGTGCACTTTGGCATCCATTAGCAAAATACCACACCACAGTTCAAGTATTCTTTTTTCTGTTTGAGACTCATTCATCAAGTCACAACATAAAAATGTCATCGATGAGCTAAAAAGAGGACTAGAGGGTGGTTATCTCGAAGACATTGCTGAATCTAGTAAGAGCGATTTCGGTGTGGTCCTTCAACTATGGGATTCGTTTTGGAGAAAATAATGCTTTACGCAATAGCTCGATGGCTAAAATTACCGTCGAGAGCTCTGTTTATGCAGCAAAAGATCAGTTATTTCAAAGATTCTTTCCAAAAAAACTCCATTCATCAAAAAGGAGAAGCATGAGAACAAGTGAACATTTCGAGATCATTGGTACGGTTGAGATCAAGTTGAGTTTCATTCATCAATCCCAAAGTCAGATCAACGGTCATGATGTCTTCATCACATCAATACCCGTGACTCAAAGAAAATGAAAAAGGGTCAATATAAATTCTATTCCGCTGTCTTTAGCTAGAAATGGCTGAAGTTACGAATAGTGCTAGTAGCCATTTGTCTTTGCATTTTAGTCAGAAGTAATCGGGCGTAGGTAGCAACCACTATTTACGCTCGCATGAAAATAACTAAAAAAGCGAGTCAAACAAGGTCCGACAAAAAAGGAATGAAAAAAGAGTCATGGAGTCTAAACTGAAAACCTACAAAGGCGGTTTAGAATGAAGGCACAGTTCACCATCCCAATGAACAAGGGGGCAACAAAGAAATCCCAAGCAATATCGACAAATTCTCAAGTTTCTCAAGAGCAAGTCCACAAATCATGAGAGTTGGGGGGCAACATTTGAGGTCATTCTTGCCGGATAAGGCAGTGATTTCGTTATTGGCACTATCAAGTTACGCAAAGAAGTCAATTTGCTCATCGCTGACATTACCGGTCTTTCGCTTTGAGCTACTCTACTTTTCATAGCCCATATCAATGGATGTCATTTACCTTAAAAAAACTCATTCGGATGATATTATTTTTTCACCTTACCCTCCACATAAGACCATCATTCATACTAAAAAGTCAATTTTCTACCCTCGCACATTTTACTTCTTCAAGTAAAAAAGGGAAAGAATAACGAGTTATGATAAAAACACAAAGATCATCATATATCTTGTCAAGCTCTACAAATTGATAAGAGTTTTCTTTAAGGACCAACCATTAAACATTAATGAGTATCGATCTTGCGGCAAACATGGTTTAAAGACTCTTGTTGAGAATATGCAATTTTGTGACCAAAGCGGGGGCAAATAGATCATTCACTCATATAATTGTTGTCAAGGGCGAAAAAGTCCAGGAATGGAAAAACAATTCGACGATGAGGTAAGATCACTTCAGGCAAGATGAAAGACATTCATAAAGAAAGCTTAGTAAATGTTTTTTTGCATCTACCATGCATCATTGGTTTTAATTGAAGATCTCATCATTGCAAATCCGAACATCAAGCATTCACAAAATCATACATCATTGGCATCATGTATCATGTAGCATTCACAAAATCATACATCATTGGCATCATGTATAATACACAATAGCATCATTCATACTCAGAAACAGGTTTTCAAGGAACTCATCAACACATGTTTTGATATCAAGGCGAGAAGATTATGATGAGAAGCTCTCTAAGATGGCAACGATTCATGTTCTCTTCACTTGAAAGTTTTCACAAGGTTTCACTTAAGCTTTCCACATTACCATGATACAGTAACTCTCTTTCACTTGCCTCATCTTGTACATACGGGGCACATCACAAATTGCATATAGTCAAAGACTACGACTCTCAGAAATTCACTCATTTTGTGCGATTTCACATTCGAAGTTTAGTCATTTCGTCAAACTTCGCCGTTTTCCAAATTCGCTCATTTTGTGCGATTTCACATTTTTATGAAGTTTAGTCATTTTGTCAAACTTCGTATCAATCTCATTCACTCAGTTTTTTTCATTGAAGGCAAGGAAGGTTCCTTAGCCTTAACCCACGAGAGAAAAGTTTCTCTCCCCGAATGGTAAGAAAGTTCTTTCATTCTCTTCATTCCAAGTCAGCGGAGCATCACTCAAAGAGGGCATTGGTGTCGTAGCTTTTCATCAAGCACATTTCAGATGATAAGGCTGGTCCCAACTTTGGTTGCCAAGCATTCATCTCCGACCACTTTCAGCCCTTGCCCGAGCATTTACACACCCCTTGTCGTAGTCTGGTTCCCTCCACGTCCACAGAACTCCACAAAGGCGAAACTCTCCTCCAAAATGCTCCCAAGTTGCCGGAAACATCTTTTCCGGAGCCTAAAGATCTTTTCCCACCATTCGACAGCCCTTTCTCGTCATCTTCACCGTGCTCCGGTGAAACAAGCGCCGCCTGTGTCGAGTCTCTCACGAGGAAGAAGAATGCTCATCTCTAATATTTCAGAATTTCACTCGTTTTGTGGAATGCCTCTACTTAGAAGTGTAGTCATTTCATCACACTGAATCACTCAACTTTTCACCAAAGGCATGGAAAGTTCCTTTGCCAAGTCCGGAGAGAAAGGTTTCTCTCTCCATATGGTAAGAAAGCTCTTACCATTCCTCTCATTTCATGATTTTGACCAATGATCTCCTTTCACCAACAGTGAGGAAAGTTCCTCAATCTTGAACGTGAAAGAAAAGTCTTCTTTCCTCAATCTTGAACGTGAAAGAAAAGTCTTCTTTAAGCTGAATGGTAAGAAAGTTCTTACCATCCTTCTCATTTCAAACAATCAACAAAGAAGCAGGGAAGGTTCCTTTGCTTCACGAATAACAAGAAGGTTCTTGTTATTCAGTCACTGAATGATAGGAATGTACCTGCCATTTTTCTCACTTCATGGTAATTTCTTGTCACCAAAGGTGATGAAAATTCCTCAACCTTAATCGTGAAAGAAAAGTCTTCTTTCGCTGAATGGTAAGAAGGTTCTCACCATTCACTTCGTCTCGATATTTCAATCGAGTCTTTCGACAAAGAAGCAAGGAAGGTTTCTTCGCTTCATAAAGGAAAGAAAGGTTTCTTCCCTCTACGGGTAGCAAGAAGGTTCTTGTTATTCAATCACCACTTCCAACGGAAAATCAATCATACACTTTTTCCGAGCATTGAGAATATTCTCAATCTCGAATTACTGGAGCAAGAAAGGTTTCTTCGCTTCAGAAGGGAAATAAATATTTCTTCCCTTCACAAAAACAAGAAGGTTCTTGTTGTTCTTTTTTAATCGATCAGCCATCTATTTCATCGAGCATTGGGAAGGTTCCCAATCTCGAATCATTGAAGCAAGGAAGGTTCCTTCGCTTCATGAATAATGAGAAGGTTCTTGTTATTCGATTCTCCACTTTCATTTAATCAGTCAACCATCTATTTCATCGAGCATTGGGAAGGTTCTCAATCTCGAATTATCGGAGCAAGGAAGGTTCCTTCGCTTCACGAATAATGAGAAAGTTCTTGTTATTCCATCTCATCAATCAATCAATCAGTCTTTCATCTACTTTCATCGAGCATTGGGAAGGTTCTCATTCTCGGACCATTGAAGCAAGGACGGTTCCTTCGCTTCACGAATAATGAGAAGGTTCTTGTTATTCGATTTCAATCAATCAATCAATCATCATTCATCTTACTTTTTCGAGCATTGGGAAGGTTCTCAATTTCGCATCTTTGGGATAGGAAGGTTCCTTAACCTCGAATAGTGGAAAGATTTCCGCTATTCAACTCAATAGGAATGTTCTTATTGAGAGAAGGAAGGAAGGTTCCTTCGCTTCACGAATAATGAGAAGGTTCTTGTTATTTGATTTCAATCAATCAATCAATCATCATTCATCTTACTTTTGCGAGTATTGGGAAGATTCTCAATCTCACGTCTTTGGGGTAGGGAAGGTTCCTTAACCTCGAATAGTGGAAAGGTTTCCGCTATTCAACTCACTAGGAAAGTTCTTATTGAGAGAAGCACGGAAGGTTCCTTCGCTTCACGAATAATGAGAAGGTTCTTGTTATTCGATCCAATCACAGCAGTCGGCTACTTTCATCGAGCATTGGGAAAGCCGTCAATCTCCAAAAGAAGGTTCTTTAGCCTCGAATAGCGGAAAAGTTTCCGCTATTCAATTCAATAGGAAAGTTCCTGTTGAATGAAGCAAGGAAGGTTCCTTCGCTTCGGAAAGGTAAGAAAAGTTTCTTCCTTTCGTGAATAATGATGTAGCAACGTGGTTTTTGACAGGAGTCGCCACCAATCTTTTTCCTAGGTCGATTGGGAACACGAAAATGGTCTATGAGAGATCTGTAATCGTTTGTCAGTTACGTACAAAAATGGTTAATTTTAAATGCATGAAATTGGTACCACGGGTTTTTTTAGATTTTTGTTTGATTTTAAGACATAATGACAAAAAGATAAATAATAACACTAAAAATAAAAGAAAAAGATTCTTAGTAAGTTACATAGCTAATAAAAACTCAAAATATCTTAAAAATAAAATTAAAATAATTTATATCGACATAATAACAAAAATATTAACTAAGATAAAAGGTTTAGGCCTAGTGTCCAAATTGTTAGTTTTCAAACTTGTTTGAGTGACTAAAATGAGACTATAGAAAGCTAGAGGGGTTTAAGTGGAAAAGGGACTGAATTGAAGGGATAAGGACTGAAGTTGTAATTTTACCCAAAAATTAAAAAGCATGCAAGAGGCTTCTTCTTCATGGGCTCGGCGGCGTTCGTTGCGACGGCGGTGGAGACGGCGGCGAATGATACCGGCGGTTAAGGTGCTAGTCGGTGCGGCGGAGGTAGGGGGTGCAGTCGGTGGTGGTCTCGCGGCCAACCGAGCTCCGGTTAGAGAGAAAACGAGTTCCGAGTCGGCATCGGATTGTGGCTCTGTTCTCTTTCGTCAGACCATCTCCGGCAGCATGAGAGGGTGGGTTGGCTTCGTCTCGTCTTGGCGGAGCTGATGTAATTGATATGAGTGATGAAAAGCAGCAAAATCGGAGGGGATGAAGGAGAAGGCCGGCGGGAGTTTTTCGTTTTGTTGCTGCTTCCTCCGTTTTCCGGCGGTTTCGGGCGGAGCTAAGGGCACCTTCGGGTTGCTGGAGATGGCGTGATGATGATGGGAGTGGTGGTTGTTGACGAAGGTGGCTGTAGCGCGGCGTGGGAGGTGGTAGACGAATTTCCGATCAAGAAAAGAAAACCACCCCCTCTTCCTTCGTTTTTGGCTCTATTTATAGCCAAATGACGGATTGACAGGGCTTGGGGGCTACTCTTTAATGATGGAGGAGTCTGAAAATGTCTTTGATGGATGGAAGAGGAGGATGGCAGGGAGTGATGATGGAGTCCGGCGGAGGAGACGGAGAGCTCGCGTGCTTTGTAAAGATTTCCTTCCTTTTTCTTTTTCTTCTTTTAGTTTATTTTTTTTTCGTTTTATTAATTAATTAATAAAATAAACACATTTTAATTATAGATTAAACCAAATAAAATGATAAAAAAATACATAAAAATCATGAAAATAACAAAAGCACACAAAGTAATAAAAGACATATGAAATAATAATAATAATAATAATAAAACGTACATGAAAATGACAAAAAGTACATAAAATGATGGAAATAATAGAAGTACCAAAAATAAGAAAAATAACAAAAGCACCTGAAAATTATAAAAAAACAAAATAATGGAGATAACAAAAGTTTCATAAAATAACAAAAACATATGACAAAAGTTCATAAAATAATGAAAATGACACTAGCACGTGAAAAATGATAAAAACTACGTAAAATAACGAAAATGGCAAAAGTTACATAAAATAACGAAAATGACGAAAAGTACATAAAATGTCGACAAAAATCACATGAAATAAAAATACGGAAAAATACCGAAAAAAACCTAAATTACTACTCCGGACAAAATCGGGTGTCAACAGCTGCCCCCCTTTGCGTGTTTCATGAGAAATGGAACGCGCAAAGTAGGATGACCCCAAATTTTGTCCGGCGAATAACGAGAACCTTCTCATTATTCATGAAGCGAAGGAACCTTCCTTGTTTCTCTCAATAAGAACGTTCTGTTGAGTTGAATAGTGGAAACCTTTCCACTATTCGAGGCTAAGGAACCTTCCCTACCCCAAAGATGCGAGATTGAGAACCTTCCCAATGCTCGGCAAAAGTCGATGAATGATGATTGATTGATTGATTGAAAATCGAATAACAAGAACCTTCTCATTATTCGGGAAGTGAAGGAACCTTCCTTGCTTCTCTCAATAAGAACCTTTCTATTGAGTTGAATAGCGGAAATCTTTCCACTATTCGAGGTTAAGGAACCCTCCCTACCCCAAAGATGCGAGATTGAGAACCTTTCCAATGCTCGACAAAAGTAAGATGACCGATGATTGATTGATTGATTGAAATCGAATAACAAGAACCTTCTCATTATTTCATGAAGCGAAGGAACCTTCCTTGCTTCAATGGTCCGAGAATGAGAACCTTCCCAATGCTCGATGAAAGTAGATGAAAGACTGATTGATTGATTGATGAGATGGAATAACAAGAACTTTCTCATTATTCGTGAAGCGAAGGAACCTTCCTTGCTCCGATAATTCGAGATTGAGAACCTTCCTTGCTCCAATAATTCGAGATTGAGAACCTTCCCAATGCTCGATGAAAGTAAGATGAATGACTGATTGAATGAAAGCCGAGAATCGAACAACAAGAACTTTCTCATTATTCATGAAGCGAAGGAACCTTCCTTGCTTCAATGATTCGAGATTGAGAACCTTCCCAATGCTCGATGAAAATAGATGGCTGATTGATTAAAAATTGAACAACAAGAACCTTCTTGTTGTTTGTGAAGGGAAGAAATATTTCTTTTCTCTTACGGCGAAGGAACCTTCCTTGCTCCTAATTCGAGATTGAGAATATTCCCAATGCTCGGAAAAGATAGATGACTGATTGATAAAAAAGAACAACAAGAACCTTCTTGTTGTTTGTGAAGGAAGAAATATTTATTTCCCTTCAAGCGAAAGAACCTTCCTTGCTCGTAATTCGAGATTGAGAATATTCTCAATGCTCGGTAAAGATAGATGACTGATTGATAAAAAAATAAAAAAGAACAACAAGAACCTTCTTTTTGTTTGTGAAGGAAGAAATATTTCTTTCCCTTAAGCGAAGGAACCTTCCTTGCTCCGGTAATTCGAGATTGAGAATATTCCCAATGCTCGGTAAAGATAGATGACTGATGGATTAAATAAAATAAAAATGAACAACAAGAACCTTCTTGTTGTTTGTGAAGGAAGAAATATTTCTTTCCCTTCAAACGAAGGAACCTTCCTTGCTTCTTTCTTTGAAAGACTTGATCGAAGCATTGAGACGAAGCGAATGGTAAGAACCTTCCTACCATTCAGCGAAAGAAGACTTTTCTTTAACGATTAAGGTTGAGGAATTTTCCCCACCTTTGGTGACAAGAAATTATCAAAAAGTGAGAAAAATGGTAAGTACGTTCCTATCATTCAGTGACCGAATAACAAGAACCTTGTTATTCGTGAAGCAAAGGAACTTTCCCTGCTTCTTTGTTGATTGTTTGAAATGAGAAGGATGGTAAGAACTTTCTTACCATTCGCGAAGGGAAGAAACCTTTCTTTCCCTTATGAACCTTCTTACCATTCAGTGAAAGAGGACTTTTCTTTCACGTTCAAGATTGATGAACTTTCCTCACTTTGTTGGTGAAAAGAGATCATTGGTTAAGATCATGAAATGAGAAGAATGGTAAGAGTTTTCTTACCCTAAGGGGAGAGAAACCTTTCTCTCCGGACTTGGCAAAGGAACTTTCCATGCCTTTGGTGAAAAGTTGAGTGATTCAGTGTGACGAAATGACTACACTTCTAAGGTGAGACATCCCACAAAACGAGTAAAGTTCTGAAATATTAGAAGAAGAGACGAGCTTTCTTATTTTCTCGCGAGAGAGTCGACATAGGCGACGACTGGTTTTATCGGAGCACGGTGAAGATGACGAGAACAGCTCTGAATTGTGGGAAATGATCTCTAGGCTCCTGAAAAGATGTTTCCGGCAACTTGGGAGGGTTTTGGAGGAGAATTTCGCCTATGTGGAGGGAGACAGACGACTTCAAGGGGGTTGTTAATGCTTGGGCAAGAGCTGCAAAATGGTCGGAGATGAATGCTTGGTAACCAGAGTTGGGACCAGCCTTTTCGACGAAATGAGCTCGAGGAGAAGCTACGACACCGATGCCGTCTTTGAGTGATGCTCCGGTGACTTGGGATGAAGAGAATGGAAGAACTATCTTACCATCGGGGAGAGAAACCTTTCTCTCATGGGTTAAGGCTAAGGAACCTTCCTTGCCTTTAATAAAACAACCGAATGAATAAGAATGATACGAAATTTGACAAAATGACTAAACTTCAAAAAAATGTGAAAAACGCACAAAATGAGCGAATTTGGAAAACGACGAAGTTTGACGAAATGACTAAACTTCGAATGTGAAATCGCACAAAATGAGTGAATTTCTGAGGGTTGTAGTCTTTGATTATATGCAATTTGCAATGTGCCCCGTATGTACAAGATGAGGCAAGTGAAAGAGAGTTACCGTATCATGGTAATGTGGAAAGCTTAAGTGAAACCTATGGAAGCTTTCAAGCTGAAGAGATGAATCGTTGCCATCTTAGAGAGCTTCTCATCATAATCTTCTCGTCTTGATATCAAAACCTGTGTTGATGAGTTCCTTGAAAACCTGTCTCTGAGAATGAATGATGATATTGTGTATGATACATGATGCCACTGATGTATGATTTTGTGAATGATACATGATGCCAATGATGTATGATTTTGTGAATGATTGATATTCGGATTTGCAATGATGAAATCTTCAATTAAAACCAATGATGCGTGGTAGATGCAAAAAAAACATTTACTAAGCTTTCTTTATGAATGTCTTTCATCTTGCCTGAAGTGATCTTACCTCATCGTCGAAAAATTGTTTTCCATTCCTGGACTCCTTTGCCCTTGAGAACAATTATATGAGTGAATGATCTATTTGCCCCCCAGTTTTGGTCACAAAATTGCATATTCTCAACAAGAGTCTTTAAACCATGTCTGTCGTAAGATCGATACTCATTAATGTTTAATGGTTGGTCCTTAAATAAAACTCTTATCAATTTGTACAGCTTGACAAGATATATTATGATCTTTGTGTTATTATCATAACTCTGTTATTTTTTCCCTTTTCTACTTGAAGAAGTAAAATGTGCGAGGGTAGAAAAATGACTTTTAGTATGAATGATGGTCTTATGTGGAGGGTAAGGTGAAAAAATAATATCATCCGAATGGGTTTTTTTTAAGGTAAATGACATCCATTGATGAACAAATTGACTTCTTTGCGAACTTGATAGTGCCAATAACGAAATCACTGCCTTATCCGGCAAGAATGACCTCAAATGTTGCCCCCAACTCTCATGATTTGTGGACTTGCTATTGAGAAACTTGAGAATTTTTCGATATTGCTTGGGATTTCTTTGTTCCCCCTTATTCATTGGGATGGTGAACTGTGCCTTCATTCTAAACCGCCTTTGTAGGTTTTCAGTTTAGACTCCATGACTCTTTTTTTCTTTTTCTTCTCTTTTTTTTGGGTCGGACCTTGTTTGACTTGCGTTTTTTAGTCATTTTCATGCGAGCGTAAATAGTGGTTGCTACCTATGCCCGATTACTTCTGACTAAAATGCAAAGACAAATGGCTACTAGCACTACTCGTAACTTCAGCCATTTCTAGCTAAAGACAGCGGAATAGAATTTACATTGACCCTTTTTTCATTTCTTTTTTTTCATTTCTTTTTTTTCATTTTTAGAGTCATGGGTATTGATGTGTTGAAGGCCTCTTGACTTCTGATCAAACCATGTAGACTGATGAATTGAAGAAGGCTTGACTTGATCTCGACCTTCGTAATGTAGCAATGATCTGAAATGTGCTATCATTTCCATGCCTCTATTTTTGATGAATGAGGTTCTCTCCTTTTGGAAAGAATATTTGAGATGACTAGTCTTTTGATGGCGAGAAATAACCTTCTAATGTTTATTCATCCAAAGGTTGAAGCGACATTTCTCCGAAATAATCTCATAGTCGAAGGGCCACATCGAAATTGCTCTCACACGATTTGGCAATGTCTTGAGATAGCCACTATCCAGTCCTCTTTTAGCTCTTCAATGACATTGTTTATGTCGTGGCTTGGTGACAAAGTCTTGAAATGGAGAAAAGAATGTTTGGACTGTGATGTGATATTTTGCTGAAGGATGCCAAAGTGCACATTTACCCCTTCTCATTTCAAGGAAAAGAATAACAGAGGTCCGTAGTAACAAAGACAATACTCTAGATTTTGGACTAAATCTAGGTAACTTTAACTTTCAATTTATCTTGGAAAGCTCTCAAAGATTTGAGTAAAAATTCAAAGATTTCTCCAATTATTCATCAATTTGTATTGATCGACGTATTAGACACAAAATGAAGAAGACTTGTGAGAAATTGTCTTTCCATGTCACAAATGAGGGTTATCGTTTTCTTCACATCATAAAATTGTCCTCAAACTCCTTGATGTCCACTTCTCTTTTGCAAGATGTTTTTATTTGTGTATGAATGAAAATGTACAGGTGACATGTGTGGAAAAGAAATGATGAAATGCATGATCGATGAGTAATTGTGTCATTGATAATTGAAAAAATTGATGTATGTTAATTTTATCAAAAAGAAAAAGAACAACAATTAGTATAAATCGTATAAAAAATGTACAAGTATGAAGAATAAATGATTGAATCGACAATTGCTGAAAGAAATGACTTTTTTGTACAATAAATATCCAACCCAAAGAGTTGTTATACTCGGGTCTTCCGGCTTCATAAATTGCATTGGTTATTCAGTCGAACTGGCTTTGTCTTGTGTGTTTATCCCGTCTCGTGAGATCCAGTGCTTCTTCATTTGTCACTTATGCAACTCGTGTAAAGTCCTGCACTCGCTCCTTCGAGAATTGACGTATTTTTCCTTTCTTAAACTTTGATGCTTTCTAGTGTTCAAGCTTGATAATTGAGAAATTAATTCTAGCCAAATGCAAGCAATAGCCATATAAAGCACCACATGTGACCAATATGTGAATCAAGAAACACATGCCTAAGGGTGAAAAAATGGGTGGGGAAGCCTAAGGTTTGTTCTAATGGCTTCGATATAAGGTCAACTATATGCAAGGAACGGTTTGTCAAAGAGGTTCGTGGTGGTTCCCAGATACCATCGTTGAATAACGACGGCCCAATCCTTACCCACGAGGGACATGCAAGGAATGGATTAATCTGGTCGTAGGTTTTCGTGAGTCCATGCGGGGAATATTAATCCCACGAGACTAGCACTACTTCCCTAGGAAACGGTGAAGGCTTGGAGAATAACGTCTCACAAGTACAACAACACCGTATTCCGCTTAGAAAGATCTTGTTTTGTTTAGAGCTCGGGTAGGAAGCTCCATGACATGAATGTAACATGTATGTTGTGTGTGTGTGTGTTACAATATGTACAATAGAAACACAACACAAAAAGTACAATCAAACAAATAATTAAAAACAAACCCGTTATATGGCTAGACAAGTCCCCAGTGGAGTCGCCATCTGTAGCGACGTGGTTTTCGTTAGGAGTCGCCACCAATCTTTTTCCTAGGTCGATTGGGAACCTGAAAATGGTCTACGAGAGATCTGGAATCGTTTGTCAGTTACGTACAAAAGTGGTTAATTTTCGTACGCCCAAAATTGGTACCACGGGTTTTTTTTGGATTTTTGCTAGATTTTAAGACATAATTAAAAAAAAATAATAACACTAAATATAAAAGAAAAAGATTCTTAGTAATTTACATAGCTAATAAAAAACTCAAAATGTCTTGAAAATAAAATTAAAATAATTTATATCAACATAATAACAAAAATATTAACTAAGATAAAAAAGGTTTAGGCCTAGTGCCCAAACTGTTAGTTTTGAAACTTGTTTGAGTGACTAAAATGAGACTATAGAAATCCAGAGGGGTTTAAGTGGAAAAGGGACTGAATTGAAGGGACAAGGACTGCAGTTGTCATTTTACCAAAAGTTTAAAAAAAACATGCAGGAGGATTCTTCTTCACGGGCTCACCGCGGTGGAGACGGCGGCGAATGATTCCGGCGGCGGTTAAGGTGCTAGTCGGTGCGGCGGAGGTAGGGGTGCAATGGTGGTGGTCTCGCGGCCAACAGAGCTCGGTTAGAGAGAAAACGAGTTCCGAGTCGGCATCGGATTGTGGCTCTGTTCTCTTCGCCGACCATCTCCGGCAGCCCGAGAGGGTGGGTTGGCTTCGCCTCGTCGTGGCGGAGCTGATGGTAATTGATATGAGTGATGAAAAGCATCAAAATCGGAGGGATGGAGGAGAAGGCCGGTGGGAATTTTTTTCGCTTTGTTGCCGCTTCCTCCGCTTTCCGGCGGTCACTACGCTGGGAAGCCCAAACGCATCGCGCCTTAATCGCGGTTACGGCCGCAGTGAGTCGCTCGCAGTGAACGAATCAGCGGGTTGTGGCAGCCGTTTCATCGCGGCCATAACCGCAGCATTAGCCGCAGACATGCCTCGTGATCCACCCGCCTCTACCTACCACCCACCCTATCATGGCCGTGAATCGCGGATGTGGCCGCAGCTTGGGTAGTCTATAAATACTCCTCCATTTCCTTCCACTTCATTTCAACCGCGGTTCACAAAACAAATCTCTCATCTCTCAATTCTCAAGTTCGTGGAAGTCATGTACCAAGTCGATTTCGTGTGTATTACTGAGGTAATAAATATTGTATTTATTTATTTATTTATGCTTATAGAGTTTTTCATTCAATTTAAGTTATGTATTGGTAATTTTATTTTCTTTTGAAGTAATTTAATTAAATTAGTTGAGCCGTAGTTCCTGTCTATGAAAACTTGTAAGAATATATTTTTTTACACTTTATTTCAATACGTTGGAATAACGGTGTGAAATAATATATTGTACAGAGTTTTCATGGATTGTCCAAGTTGGACAGTTTGTAAACTTTTATGGTTGTGTATGTAAAACTGAGCGGATTACATAAGTTTCGGTCGCATTTTAGTCTTGTTCCACGTTATACCTGTTCTGGGAGTAATATTCCAGAGAAATGGTATAGTGTGGAACTAAGGCGAAATGCTGCCGAAATTTATGTAATTACAGTTTTACGTACACAACGATAAAAGTTTTTTCACTAATAGTACTTTTATGAACAGGATAGGACCCATGCACCCTGGATCTGGATTAGGCGAAAATGATATGTGAATATTAATTGTGCATGTTTATTGTTTTTATTGATGAATGAATGATCATAGGAAAGACCGTAAATGGGCGAAGGACGTGATTGGATGTATCAGCGCTTTGAGGAAAGGACTCGCTATATAAGTGAAAGATTTTTCACAGGCTTCAGGAATTCTTGGATTACGCTTTTGTTGTTGCTAAATCGAATGGAGAAGAACCGTGAAATGCCCGTACAATTTGTAAAAATAGATACTATTATGATCGAATTACAATTGGCAATCATTTACTTGTTAGACGGATTTACACCCAATTATCATGTGTGGATTGCCATGGTGAACGACCTGAGATCAATCCATGTGTCTATCGAGGTTATTGCTTTGACGAAGTAGCGTCGACATCATCAAATCGCGCAAGTACAAGTACCGCAATACATAATTCTTCCGATGGTAGCCAAGAACGGCGGCTTACGAAGAAATGGTTCGTGATGCTTTTGGGTTTCATGAGCACTCTAGTAATTTTGAGAATGATCGAGTAATAACGATGAGGACGTTTCAGCTCCCAAGTGCCAAACGAAAGGGCGCAGCTTTTTTCAATCGGTGGAGCATGCATCAAAACCTTTATATGAAGGTTGTGGTGATAAGTACACCAAATTATCGGTTGTAGCGAAGTTGTTGAGTATGAAAAATCAACACAACGTATCGATGCCTTTTTCTCTCGAGATGATCGGATATATCAATGAACTATTACCCGAGGAAACTCGTTGCCAACAAGCATGTTTAGTACGAAAGCTATGTTGAAAGAGCTGGGGTTACCGTATAAAATAATTCACGCTTACTAGACTAATTGTATGTTGTTCTACGGTAGCTTCAGCAAGTTATTGAATTGTAGGGTGTGTGGAGCGGATAGGTATCAAGTGTGTGACCCGAGTAAGAAACTCAAACCGAAAAAGGTTTTGCGATATTTACCAATCATCGAGCGGCTACAACGGCTTTACTACCATCTAAAACCGCAGAGTTCATGACGTATCATATTAGAGCAAGTGGAAATGTATCCACATCGCTGGACATCCATCTCAAGGTGAGGCTTGGAAACACGCCGACAAAATGTATCCGGATTTCGCATGTGAGTACCAAGCGTACGATTGGGGTTAAGTACTGATAGCTTTAACCCGTTGTCCGAAACAGGACAATCGTATTCGATGTGGCCGGTATTCATCGTTGTTTACAATCTGCCGCCCGATTTATGCATGAAGGAGCCGTACACTTTCATGCCTCTTCTAATTCCAGGTCCTCGATCTCCCGGTCGTAACATTGACGTGTTTTTACGTCCACTGATTGAGGAGTTACATGTTTTATGGAATACGGGAGTAGAAACTTGGGATGCGCAACGTAATCAGAACTTTGTCATGCGAGCATGTTTGCTTTGGACGATAAGTGATTTTCCGCGTACGGAATGCTATCGGTCCGAGTACGCATGGAAGACTTGCATGCCCATACTGCATGGGTGATGTTAATAGCTTTCAGTTGAAGCATGGACGGAAAACCAGTTGGTGGGGCTGTCATAGGAGATTTTTACCACGTCGGCATGCTCTGCGTAACAATACCGAATCGTGGGGACAAACTGACCGTAGACATCCGTGTGCGTATAAGTCAGGTCATGAGATCTTAAGGGATCTTAATAGGATTGTATTCCCGGCATTCGGAACACCGTGGGACAAAATGAGGGCTGACAAGTTTGGCGTTGAGCACAATTGGGTTAAGAAATCAATTTTCTGGGAGTTGCCGTATTGGGCAGACTTGAGAGTACGCCACTGTCTGGATGTAATACACATTGAGAAAACTGCTTTTGATAACATCTTCTACACAGCTTCTACACAGCTCGATCATTGAAAAGTTCCTGATACAGGAGGTAGCTTTTTTTTGTGAGCATTACATGGAAGATAATCAAGGAACACGGGTGAACCCTCACATACGGAACGAAATTAGTTTTCCGACAGTTGTTAACGATCCGAGACTATCGATTTTCAGTCATCCTACAAGAACGTTTGGGAAGGCTCGGGCTCGAGATTTGTCTGCTGAAGAAGTAAATCATGTCCAAACATACATTCTTCAGAATTGTCGGGAGGTGGAGCAATTCGTGAATCGATTTAACGAGCTGTCCCGCAACCGGTTCCCAGAAATGAACGATGATGCTGTGGACAACTTACGGCTGGCAGAGTTCGCACGTTGGTTCAAGAATGTGGTTAGTTTGCGTTTATTTATTTACTCATTTATATTTGTTGCGATCTTAATCGGAACGAAATTTATATGTTGATTGGTAATTCGTATAGGCCAACGCAAATCAGCAGCCCTCCCACAAGCACTATATGACCTAGCGTGCGGTCCTAGAATGAGGGCTAAATTGTTTCCAGTGTCTATATTAATGGGTACAGGTTTCACACAAAACAACATTGTGAAACTAAAAGGACTGCGAATTGGGGCGTCTGCGTTGGGGACACAAATGCGCAAGACTATTTGGATTTCTATGGCTGGATTGACGAAATTCTTGTTCTTGATGCAGAACAATAGTCTTACAGTCTTCAAGGGTACGTGGTTTTCGATCACTAAAGGCATCCGCACCGATAAAATTTCAGGGATCATCGATGTCGACTACACATCCCGACTATATCCCGATGATCCATTCATTCTTGCAAGCCGTGCCCAACAAGTGGTATACGTCGAATATCCTTCAAAGCGTCGTGACTGAAAATCGGTGACAGTTTTCAAAACGAAACCCCGCCGATTTAGGGACGAAAGTGTTGATAATGCAAGTGCCACCGTAATCGATGCACTGCATTTAGATTGGTACGGAACATCCTTTACAAGAATCGACAACACTTGGTGAAACCATACGACCGGCCCCTGATGAAAGTATGTCATTACTAGATCACCGTGCCCATACCGATATAGTTGAAGTGGATAACGATGTGGAAAATTACCAGGCGTATGACGATGACGATGACGTTCCTGTGGATTTGTAGTAGAATATCTCCTATTTGAATTTGTACTATCGGAGAATATTTGTACTAAATTCGTAATTCTAAACAATATCCAAATGCATAATAAATTTGGGTTAAATTGTAAGTTCCAAAGATGTTTGGGCTAAATTGTAAGTTTTTGTCGAATTTGCGTGGCACCACAATATCCAAATGCATAATTAATTTGGGGAAACGAAAAGTTCAAATTGGCTGTTTGTGGGCTTCATCATGCGGCTTCACTACGGCCCAACCGCAGTGAGACAAATGGGCTGGGCCTTACTGCGGCCTCGTGCGCAGTGCGTCCGCAGTGAGGCCCAGCCCATTTACATCACTACGGCAGTTGCCGCATGAGGCAGCGACTCATTAAAATCTGAATCGTCTTCTTCTTCGCATTTTACTCTCGGTCTCATCTCCCTCTCCCTCCCAAACCGCCGTCCCTCCTCGCCGTCGTCGCCGAAGAAGCCGTCGCAACCGCCCGGGTTCGTCACCGCCGCAGCCGCCGCAGCCTCCCCTTGCCCCAGGTGAGTTTTATTTTCGAATTCCACGGTTAGTTTTTGAGTTTTTGAGTTTGTTTCATTGATTTGTGTTTTTGAATTTTTTAGTGGAAATTAGTTTAAATCAGTTGGAATTAGTTGAGATTAGTTGGAGTTTTGTGGAATAGGTTAGTTTGTGAGTTTTGTGGATTTATGAATTTTGTGGAATTATTTGAGATTAGTTGGAATTTTGTAAATTTTGTGGAATTATTTGTGAATTTTGTGAAATTAATGAATTATTGATAGTGAAATTAATTAATTAGTTAAATTAGTGAATTAGTGAATTTTGTGGATTAGTTGAATTTAATGAATTAGTGAAATTAGTGAATTTAACTAAACTAGTTGAAATTAGTTAAATTAGTGAAATTAGTGAAATTAATTAAATTAGACAAATTAAATGAAATTAATTAAATTAGTTGAAAGTAATGATTAGTGAAATTAGTGAATTTAATTAAATTAGTTGAAATTAGTTAAATTATTGAAATTAGTGAATTAGTGAATTTTGTGGATTAGTTGAATTTAATGAATTAGTGAAATTAGTGAATTTAACTAAATTAGTTGAAATTAGTTAAATTAGTGCGATTAGTGAAATTAATTAAATTAGACAAATTAATTGAAATTAGTTGAATTAGTTGAAATTAATGAATTAGTGAAATTAGTGAATTTAATTAAATTAGTTGAAATTAGTTAAATTATTGAAATTAGTGAATTAGTGAATTTTGTGGATTAGTTGAATTTAATGAATTAGTGAAATTAGTGAATTTAACTAAATTAGTTGAAATTAGTTAAATTAGTGCGATTAGTGAAATTAACTAAATTAGACAACTTAGTGAATTTTTTTAAATTAGACAAATTAGTGAATTTTTGAATGGTTCGAGGTATGGCGGACACACCATCCCGTGGCCAGGATGCGTCAGGCTCGGGCTCACGTGGCTCGGGTTCACGTGGCTCGGGCTCCCGACGCTGAGTTCCTCGCGGAGGCGTGGTGGCGGCTCGCACATCGAGCCGTCCTGGACCGTCGTCTCAGACACCGGAGCCCACCGAATCGGTGGAGCAGCCAATCCCTCCTCCTTGGTCCGATGCTCGACCTGCCCAGCGCCGACGTCTAGCAGGACCTCCCGCGCCTCCTCTTCCCCCGCCCGAGAGGGGTCCTGATGGGAGGTTGGTCGCTCACATCGGCCAGTAAGTTTTTAATTTTAAGTTTTCATAAATTTACTAATTTTAGTATTTTATTTCTGCATGTAACATTCAACTCTTATGCAGTTTGAAACAACATACGTCGGGCGTGCCCAAGGCGATCGGGGCGATCGTCGCCAGCAAGTTCAAAGGCTTCCCGCCTACGTACTCCGACCTCCCCGCGGATGAGCAGGCCGACTACGTCCACAGATTCTCGGTAATACAAATACTAGTTATTGCACTATATATTTCTATATACTCTTTTAAAACTAATTCTATAACTTTCAACGTTTTGATGTTTTCTGGAACAGGAGCAGTATTCGTGGACAGATAACAAATTCCTAGAGACGCTCAATTCCCGGTTCGCGAGTTCTACCGAACACCCGTGACAATATCCGGATTGGGCCCAGAAGAGATGTCCCCTCGATCGCGAGGCTCCCAACTACATGGAGTGGTTGGACATGCCTCCGCCGAGGATAGAACCCGCGAAGTGGAAGCTGCTGCCGAGTATTCGCAGCGCGAGTTCAAGGTCAACTCCGCGCGAACAAGAGAAATGCCAAGAGCGACAAACGACTCAGTCTTCAAGTCGCATGGCAACAAGTCAAAGGCGACAATTTATGAGGAGATGGTAAGTTTTTTAAAATATTTATACATAATTACGTATGTATAAAGAAACTTCTGAATACCTAACATATTTTAATTGGCAGTGCGAGAAGGCGGGACAACGGCTGCGGGTGGACCAGTTCGGGGAGGACTGGCTGGGCAAGGAAAATGCGGCCTTGGTAAGTTTTGGTTGTTTTTTAATCATTTATATGTTTAAAGTATTCAATTTATTATTCATTAACACAAATTTTCTTAATCTTAACTAGGAGGAGTACAAGAAGCGCTTGATCGAGAAGTATGGGGCGGACGGCCGTTCCCCGATATTGATGAGGACATCTACACGGATGTCTTGGGCCCGCCCACGCGAGGGCGATGGGTCGGTGTCCCGCCCCAGCTTTCTCAGCCCGAGCTGTTCGAGCAACCTCGGCCGTCGCAGGTAATAAAATTGAACTTTTACCACTTCCATACCTTTACAGTACATTGACAATTCATCATTTCATTATAAGTATAACATTTTCAAAACGTAATTTTGATTTCAGCGCGAGATCGACCTGGAGGAGCAGCATCGGAGGGACATGGATGAGATCAGCGACCTGAGATGCAGGGTCGCCACTCTCGAGGACAACGCTGCTCGTGCGCAGACAGACGTTGAAGCCCTGGTGGCAGCCCAGGTGGAAGCCCGGGTGGCAGCCCAGGTGGCAGCCCAGGTGGCAGCCCAGGTGGAAGCCCGGGCGTACGAGATGACGCGTTCGACGGAAGCGGCGATCAGCAGCATCTGGTCGGCGCTACGCAGGCAGGGACATGTCCGACTCTCCGACGTGCCAGAGACTTTTGTCGCCGGATCATCCCGGCCTTCCCCCTCGCACGCCCCACGTCACGAGCATCCTCCGAGGCCGCCTTCTCCGAATCCCGACCTCACCCTCCACTCCGCCCGAGATGAAGATCACCCGAGCCGCCATGACATCGGACCAGCAGACCGGCCCGATCAACTTTTTTAGCTTCCTCAATATGCAAGATCAGGATTTTGACAATTTTCTACAACAACATCCTCCGAACAATTAGAATTAGAATTACTGTAAATATTTTTAGGATGTAATTGGTTAATTATATTAAATATACATTCAATTTATATTTATTTCAATTAATAATTACTTTCTTAATTAACATTATTATTATAATTTCATTTACTGATTTAAATAATAGTTACTAAATATTTATAAGAATTTATTTTTTTTCACAAAAAATTCTTCTTACTGCGGCCAACGACGCAGTGATGGCCGCAAAGATCGATTGGCGCCAAAACGGGCCGACACCGTCGTCGCCTATCGCGTATATACCGCAGTGAGGCCGCAGTAAGTACCACGGCCGAAGCCGCAGTGAGATCAAAACTGCCGACATTTCAACTGCGGCGTTCACTGCGGCCCTCGCCGCAGTTGGTACCACGGGCCAATCACGGTTGGGCCGCAGTGAGGCATGCCTTCTACGTAGTGGGTTTTGGGCGGAGCTAGGGCACCTTCGGGTTCTGGAGATGGCGTGATGATGATGGGAGTAGTGGTTGGTGACGAAGGTGACCGTAGCGCGAGGTGGGAGGTGGTGGACGAATTTCCGACCAAGAAAAGAAAATCGGCCCTCTTCCTTCGTTTTGGCTCTAATAATAGCCAAAAGACGGATTGACAGTGCTTGTGGGCTACTCTTTAATGATGGAGGAGACAGAAAATGTCTTTGATGGATGGAAGAGGAGGATGGCCGGGAGTGATGATGGAGTCCGGCGAGGAGGCGGAGAGATCGGGTGCGTGCTGGAAGTTTTCCTTCTTTTTTCTTCTTTTCTGTTTTCTTTCTTTTTTTGTTTTTTAATTAATAAATAAAATAAAATAAACACATTTTAATTCTAGATTAAACCAAATAAAATGATAAAAAATACATAAAAATCATGAAAATAACAAAAGCACACGAAGTAATAAAAGACATATGAAATAATAATAATAATAATAATAATAATAATAATAATAAAACGTACATGAAAATGACAAAAAGTACATAAAATGATGGAAATAATAGAAGTACCAAAAATAAGAAAAATAACAAAAGCACCTGAAAATTATTAAAAAATAATAATGGAGATAACAAAAGTTTCATAAAATAACAAAAACATACGAAAAAGTTAATAAAATAATGAAAATGACACTATCACGTGAAAAATGATAAAAACTACGTAAAATAACGAAAATGGCAAAAGTTACATAAAATAACGAAAATGACGAAAAGTACATAAAATGTCGACAAAAATCACATGAAATAAAAATACCGAAAAATACCGAAAAAAAACCTAAATTACTAATCCGGACAAAATCAGGTGTCAACAACATGAGAAAGCTCTCTTTATTCGCCTTTGACAAAATTTGGGGTCATCTACTTTGCGCGTTCCATTTCTCATGAAACACGCATGGGGGGCAAATGTTGACACCCGATTTTTTCCGGAGCAGTAATTTAGGTATTTTTCCGTATTTCTCCGTATTTTTATTTCATATGACTTTTGTTGTTATTTTATGTAATTTTTGTTGTTCTTGTGTATTTTATGTGATTTTTGTGATTTTCGTTACTTTACATAGTTTTTTTTTTTCATTTTTCACGTGCTAGTGTCATTTTCATTGTTTTATGAATTTTTGTCGTGTGTTCTTGTTATTTTGTGAAACTTTTGTTATCTTCATTATTTTGTCATTTTTTATAATTTTCTGATGCTTTTGGTATTTTTCTTATTTTTGGTACTTCTATTATTTTCATCATTTTATGTACTTTTTGTCATTGTTCATGTTATCTGTTTTTCTTTTATTTCTTAATTTTGAGTGTGCTTTGTTATTAAACAAAAAGAAAAAAATAGAGGAAATTAATTATAACTTTTAAAAGGTTTTTCTAAAATTAAAATTTTCTTTTTAGCTAAATAGCTATTTTATTCAGAAAAGAAAGAAAGAAAAGAAAGAAAAGAAGACTTACAGACTTACAAAGCAAGCTCGTGCTCCTCCGCCCGATCCGCTGGCTTCATCTTTCTTTGCTACACTCATCCATCCATCAAGTTTGAACCTACACTCTATCATCATTGAGTGAAGCTCCTGTCCATCAATGAAATTGGCTATAAATAGAGCCAAATTGGAGAGCAAAGAGGGGGAGCTCGGTTTTGTTCACCGCGACAAAAACGCCATCCACCTCCACCTCGCGTTCGCCACCTCGTCGCCGAACACCACCGCCATCATCACCGCCAGCCTCCCACGAACTCAAAGGTACCCTCCTTCTTATCCGAAGCCACCGAAAAGCGGAGAAAAGCGCGCCGACCCGCCTCGGACCTCCTCCTCCATCCTCCGATTTGCTGCGTTTCATCACTCCCGTCTATCACCGACAGCTCCGACACGACGATACGAAGCCATCCCACCCTCTCATGCTGCCGGAGATGGCCTCACGAACTAGAGCCAATGACAAGGTCCCGCCTCAGACAAGTCCAAGCAGGCCTCAATGCTTACATGAAACTTATGGCGCAAGCAGAAGAACAAGCGGAAGTGCAAGGAAGGACCCTGAAGCTTCGCCATCTCGGCAATCCCCTGAATGGAGAGTACGCGAAGCCCTTTGGCGTCTTGAATGTAAGCATGGTTGAGAAAGGTGAAGACAAGACCCCCTTGCAAGACTCCCAGACAAAGGCGAAGCCCCAAGGCGATGCCTTTCGCGCGAGCCCATACGGCGAAGACCCCGCGCCGAGACTTCCGGATGCGGTGAAGCACCAAGGCGATGCCATTCGCGCGAGGCCATACGGCGAAGACCTACGCAAGGCTTCCGGACAAGCGAAGCCCTAAGGGTTCGCTAACCTGAAGAAGCCTCTATACGCCATAGTCAAGCGAACCATTTCAATTATGAAGAGCCTTTCCCTCCCATCTCCCGCCAACTATAAATCCTAGGAAAATGGAAGCGACAGGAGCAGGTAGCCTACAATGTCATCCATCCTCTGCCTCCTCTCACTTCACTCACCATAATTCTAGGAAAATGGTTCCCTAGTCAAAGTCAAGCTTTTGCCTTCACCATTTTCATCTTATATAAAGGAAACTTGTAACATTTGAAGGGCGGAATATATTTTAAGAAATCAAAAACTCTTCAAGAGAGGTTTGGTTTTTGTGTTCTCATATCTTGCAATTCCATTTCCTTTGTGATCCATGCAAGAGGATTCAAATATAATATCATGTATTGCTTGATCTTGTAATCAATAGGTGCTAGATCCCATCTCCCTTCCCAAGCATTATCAAGTGCATTGCCTCACCTCGTAGTGAGGAGGTTCACTTGGCCGAATTTGTATCTTCTGTTTCAGTACGCCTCCGTCAAGCTAGATCCGCGAACGCTTGATCGCGAGTTCAATAGCCGTGATCATATCACGCCGCCAGCTCCGCCGCCTGGTTCGCGAAACGTGAAGAAGAAGAAGTTGTTGTACCATCAGTTTTTAACTTTTGGTAAAATGACAACTGCGGGCCTTGTCCCTTTAATTCAGTCCCTTTTCCACTTAAACCCCTCTAGATTTCTATAGTCTCATTTAAGTCACTCAAACAAGTTTCAAAACTAACAGTTTGGGCACTAGGCCTAAACCTTTTTGTGTTTTAGTTAATATTTTTGTTATTATGTCAATTTAAATCATTTTTAATTTTATTTTCAAGCTATTTTGAGTTCAATTAGCCATGTTGTAGCGACGTGGTTTTTGACATGGAGTCGCCACCAATCTTTTTCCTAGGTCGATTGGAAACCTGAAAATGGTCTACGAGAGATCTGGAATCGTTTGTCAGTTACGTACAAAAATGGTTAATTTTCGTACGCCCAAAATTGGTACCACAGGTTCTTTTTAGAATTTTTGCTTGATTTTAAGAAATAAAAAAAAGAACAAATAATAAAACTAAAAATAGAAGAAGAGGATTTTTAGTAATTCACATAACTAATAAAAATTCAAAATATCTTGAAAATAAAATTAAAATAATTTTAATTGACATAATAACAAAAATATTAACTAAAACACAAAAAAGGTTTAGGCCTAGTGCCCAAACTGTTAGTTTTGAAACTTGTTTGATGACTGGACTGACACTTTTGAAAACGTGATGACCTAAGTAATACAAGGAACAAAGAAAGGATTGAAAGTGTAGTTTTACCCAAAAAATAATAAAAACAAAAGACTTCTTCTTCTTCCTTATGTCTGCAAGTCGCAAACAACCTCCGATGGTGGGCCTACTTGCGGCGGGAGAAAGGCTAAGAGGCGGCGGAAGCAGCGGATCGGCCGGGCGGTGCTCCGGTGGATGGGACGGCGGTCTACGGCGCCGGAGGGAGACGAAAAGCGGCGAGTTGGAAGATAACGGGCTGCCGGCGTCGGATCGGACGGTGGCCCTTTTCTCCGTGCTCAGCCATCTCCGGCAGCGTGAAAGGGTGGGTTGGCTTCCTCTCGTCGTGACGGAGCTAGGAGGTGCAAGTGTTGGTGACGGAAGGGTGCAAATCGGAGGAGAATGAAGGAAAACGGTCCGGCGGGTTGGGGGCACTTTCCTCCGTTTGAGGCTTTCCGGCGACTTTGGTTAGCTCGCTAGCGTCGGTGCGGTGCGGTGGTCTTCAGACAAACTCCGGCTGACGACGAAAGGATATGACTGAAGGAGGAGCAAGAGGAGATCGGCGGTTGGAGGCAAGAAAGCTTCTGTTTGCTGTATTTTATTTTTTGGTTGCAGCTTCTCTTCTTTTTTTTTTCTTGTTTTTTTGGTTGCTGCCGCTTTACTCTTCAATCCACCTTCATTTATAGCCATAAAATGGGAGTTTTGTCCATGAGATCAAGCCTTTGTTCAACATGCTTGACAATTCATTGATGTTGTAGAAAGGTTGGGCAAGCATGCTACCAATTTCCAAGAAGCACCTTCAATTTCCAAAACTTGCTCTCCTCTCTTTTGTTTTTTTTCTTTAAAAACGTTTTCTTTCTTTTTTGTTGTTTTTTTAATTAATTAGTAAAATAAATACATTTTAATTCTACATTAAAAAAGACACATGAAATAAGGAAAAAAACGTACATGAAAAATGATAAAAAAAAATTACGTAAAATAATAAAAATGATGAAAGCGACAAAAATCACATAAAATAATGACAAAAATCACGTGAAATGAAAAATACAAGAATAATACCCAAAAATCATAATTACGAACTAGATTTTAGCAGTCCGGGCAAAAATCGGGTGTCAACAGCTGCCCCCCTTTGCGTGATTCATGGAACATGGAGCATGCAAAGTAGGATGACACCGAATTTTTGCCCGGCGAATAACGAGAACCTTCTCATTATTCACGAAAGGAAGAAACTTTTCTTACCCTTCCGAAGCGAAGGAACCTTCCTTGCTTCATTCAACAGGAACTTTCCTATTGAATTGAATAGCGGAAACCTTTCCGCTATTTAGAGTTAAGGAACTCTCCTTACTCTGAAGATTCGAGATTGAGAACCTTCTCAATGCTCGGTGAAAATAGATGACTGCTGTGATTGGATCGAATAACAAGAACCTTCTCATTACTCGTGAAGCGAAGGAACCTTCCTTGCTTCTCTCAATAAGAACCTTCCTATTGAGTTGAATAGCGGAAACCTTTCCACTATTCGAGGTTAAGGAACCTTCCCTACCCCAAAGATGCGAGATTGAGAACCTTCCCAATGCTCGGCAAAAGTAAGATGAATGATAGATTGATTGATTGATTGATTGTTGAGATGGAATAACAAGAACTTTCTCGTTATTCGTGAAGCGAAGGAACCTTCCTTGCTCCGGTAATTCGAGATTGAGAACCTTCCCAATGCTCGGTAAAGATAGATGACTGATTGATAAAAATTGAACAACAAGACTTGTTGTTTGTGAAGGGAAGAAACCTTTCATTCCCTTCTGAAGCGAAGGAACCTTCCTTGCCTCTTTGTCGAAAGACCTGATTGAAGTATCGAGATGAAGTGAATGGTAAGAACCTTCTTACCATTCGGTGAGAGAGACATTTCTTTCACGTTCAGGATTGAGGAACCTTCCTCACTGTTGGTGAAAATAGATTATCATGAAGTGAGAAGAATGATAAGAACTTTCTTACCATATAGGGAATTTCCCTCCGGATTTGGCAAAAGAACTTTCCGTGCCTTTGGTGAAAAGCTGAGTGATTCAGTGAGAAGTGTGACGAAATGGCTACACTTATAAGTTGAGGCATCTCACAAAACGAGTGAAGTTTTGAAATATTAGATGAAGAGAAGAGCTTTCTTCTTCCTCGCAAGAGACTTGACACATGCGGCGCTGGTTTCACCGGAACACGGTGAAGATGACAAGAAAATGTTGTCGAATGGAGGGAAGGGATCTCTAGGCTCCAGGAAAGAGGTTCTCGGCAACTTGGGAGTGTTTTGGATGAGGGTTTTGACTATGTGGGGAAAGCAGACGACTCAAGTGGGTGGTTAATGCTTGGGCAAGAGCTGAGAATGGTCGAGATGAATGCTTGGTAACCAGAGATTCATTGAGACTAGCCTTTTGAGTGAAATGAGCTCGAAGGAGGTTACTGAGAACCGATGCCCTCTTTGAGTGATGCTCCACTGACTTGGAATGAAGAGAATGGAAGAACTTTTTACCATTTAGAGAAAGAAACCTTTCTTTCACGGGTTAAGGCTAAGGAACATTCCTTACCTTTAATGAAAAATCTGGAGTGAATGAGGTTGATACGAAGTTTGACAAAATGACTAAACTTCATAAAAAAAGTGAAATCGCACAAAATGAGCGAATTTGGAAAATGGTGAAGTTTGACGAAATGACTAAACTTCGGAAATGTGAAATCGCACACAATGAGCGAATTTTCGAGAGTTGTAGTCTTTGACTATGCGCAATTTCAATGTGCCCCGTATATACAAGATGAAGCAAGTGAAAGATAATGTGTTACCGTATCATGGTAATGTGGAAAGCTTTAATGAAACCTGAAAGCTTCCAAGCCGAAGTAAACATTTATCATTGTCATCTTGGAGAGCTTCTCATCAGAATCCTCCCATCTTGATATCAAAACCTGAGTCGGCGAGTTTCTTGAAAACCTGTCTTTGAGAATGGATGATGATATTATGTATGACACATGATGATCATGACTCTGAAAATGCTTGATGTTTAGATTTGCAATGATGGAGATCTTCAATTAAAACCAATGATGCATGGTAAGTGCAGAAACATTTACTAAGCTTTCTTTATGAATATCTTTCATCTTGTCTGATGTGATCTTACCACATTGTCAAAAAATTGTCTTCCATTCCTGGATTCCTTTGCCCCTGAGGATAATTATAGGAGTGAATGATCTATTTGCCCCAGGTTGTGGTCACAAAAATGCATATTCTCACTCGAGTCTTTAAACCATGTCTGCCGTGAGATCCATACTCATTAATGTTTAACGGTTGGTCCTTAAGGAAAACTCTTATCAATTTGTAGAGCTTGACAAGATATATGATGATCTTTGTGTTATTATCATAGCTCGTTATTCTTTCCTTTTCGACTTGAAGAAGTAGAATGTGCGAGAGTGGAAAAGGTTTTTTTTTTAGTATGAAGGATCGTCTTATGTGGAGGTTAAGGTGAAGAATGGATATCATCTGAATGGTTCTTTAAGGTAAATGGCATCCATTGATATGGGCTGATGAAAAGTAGAGTAGTTCAAAGCGAAAGGCGGCTTGGTAACGCCACCGATGAGCAAATTGACTTCTTTGCGTAACTTGATAGTGCCAATAACGAAATCACCGCCTTATTCGGCAAGAATGACCTCAAATGTTGCCCCCAACTCTCATGATGCGTGGACTTGCTCTTGAGAAACTTGTGAATTTGTCGATATCGCTTGAGATTTCTTTGTTGCCCCCTTGTTCATTGGGATGGTGAATCGTGCCTTCATTCTAAACCGCCTTTGCAGGTTTTCGTTTAGACTCCATGAATCTTTTTTCAATTTTTTTCGGGTCAGACCTTGTTTGACTTGCGATTTTCAATCATTTTCATGCGGCGTAAATAGTTGTTGCTACCTACGCCCGATTACTTGACTAAAATGCAAAGACAAATGGCTACTAGCACTATTCGTAACTTCACCATTTCTAGCTAAAGACAAATGGAATATAATTTACATTGACCCTTTTTCTTTTCTTTTTTTCTTCTCTTTTTTTTTTGATTTTTGAGAGTCATGGGTATTGATGTGATGAAGACATCATGACCGTTGATCTGACTTTGAGATTGATGAATGAAACTTGGCTTGATCTCGACCGTAGCAATGATCTGAAATGTTCTTTTGTTCTCATACTTCTTTTTTTTGATGAATGAAGTTTTCTTCTTTTGGAAAGAGTCTTTGAGATGACTGATCTTTTGCTGCATAAACAGAGCTCTCGATGGTAATTTTAGCCATCGAACTATTGCGTAAGGCAATATTTTCTCCAAAAAGAATCCCATAGTTGAAGGGTCACACCAAAATCGCTCTTACCGATTCAACAATATCTTGAGATAGTCACTATCTAGTCCTCTCTTTAGCTCATCAATGACATTGTTTATGTTGTGGCTTGGTGAGTGAGTCTCAAACGGAAAAGGGAATGCTTGAAGTGTGATGTGGTATTTTGCTAATGGATGCCAAAGTGCACATTTATCCCTTCTTATTTCAAGACAAAGAATAAAGAAGGTCCATTGCAACAAAGACTGTACTCTAGATTTTGGACAAAATCTAGGTAACTTTAACTTTCAATTTATATTTGCAAGCTCTAAAAGATTTGAGTAAAACATTTAAAGATTTCTCCAATTATTCATCAATTTGTATTGATCGATGTATTAGACAGGCTTAAAGACGACTCGTGAGAAATTGTCTTTCCATGTCACAAATGGGGGTCATCAGTTTTTCATCACATCATAAAATTGTCCTCAAACTCCTTGATGTCCACTTCTCTTTTTTGCAAGATGTTTTTATTTGTGTACGAATGAAAATGTACAGTGACATGTGTGGAAAAGAAATGACCAAATGCATGATCGATGAATAATTATGTCATTGATAATTGAAAAAATGATGTATGTGAATGTTATCAAAAGAAAAAGAACAACAATTAGTACAAATGGTATATACAAAAATGTATAAGTATAAAAGATGGAATTGACGATTGATGAAAGAAATGGCTCCCTTTATACAAAAATCTCATGTTTATCGGTCGAGTGTAGGGTCCAAAGATCGTGTTCCACCAAGAATTTGATATTGTTTGTTCTTTTGAATCCTTCCCACAACTAGATCAATTCATGTTAACCACAATCCACATAGATCACAAAGATATGAATTTTGCAAAGTCAACGATGAAATAATGAGGTTACTTACACAAATGAAAAAAATGTTACTGATTCGCCTCAAGCAAACGTCGGGTGTCCTATTCTATTCGGGTCAAATCTAGTGGAAGGAACTATGGTCATTATATGCACGGGTGGATTTTGAAAGAAAGGTCAAAGGTAGGTTCCCGAATCCCTTTTACTAAGTTCTATCGAACTAGAAAGGCCCAATTCCTTACCCACGAGGGTTATGTAAGGAAGGATTAATTCGGTCGCAGCTTTCGCGGTTCCATTGGGTGACTAACGCCACACCCGAACAACGCTACTAACCACTACGGTCTAGAGAAAGTGCGGTGACTATGGTCACACACAACTAGCCTTTCCCGGTATTCACAAAAATGGGTTACGAAGAGCTCGGGTAGGGAGCTCGAAATGCATGCTTTGTGTGTGCTCGAGTGAAGCATAATCTGTACAATAAACGATCATGAAAAGCAATGAAATAAAAAAAATCAAGCAAAGAAATAAAAATCAAACCCTTTATGTGGCTCGACCAGTCCCCAGCGGAGTCGCCATCTGTAGCGACGTGGTTTTTGACATGGAGTCGCCACCAATCTTTTTCCTAGGTCGATTGGAAACCTGAAAATGGTCTACGAGAGATCTGGGTTCGTTTGTCAGTTACGTACAAAAATGGTTAATTTTTAAATGCCCAAAATTGGTACACAGTTCTTTTTAGATTTTTGCTTGATTTTAAGAAATAAAAAAAAGAACAAATAATAAAACTAAAAATAGAAGGAAAGGATTTTTAGTAATTCACATAACTAATAAAAATTCAAAATATCTCGAAAATTAAAATTAAAATAATTTAAATTGACATAATAGCAAAAATATTAACTAAAACACAAAAAGGTTTAGGCCTAGTGCCCAAACTGTTAGTTTTGAAACTTGTTTGATAACTTGACTGACACTTTTGAAAACACGATGACCTAAGTAATACAAGGAACAAAGAAAGGATTGAAAGTGTAGTTTTACCCAAAATAATGAAAACAAAACAGACTTCTTCTTCTTCTTTTACGTCTGCAACTCGCGAACAAGCTCCAATGGTGGGCTGCTTGCGGCGGGAGAAAGGCTAGGACGCGGCGGAAGTAGCGGATCGGCCGTGCGGTGCTCCGTTGGATGGGACGACGGTCTACGGCGTCGGAGGGAGACGAAAAGCGGCGAGTTGGAAGATAACGGGCTGCCGGCGTCGGATCGGATTGTGGAACTTTTCTCCGTGCTCAGCCATCTCCGGCAGCGTGAAAGGGTGGGTTGGCTTCGTCTCGTCGTGACGGAGCTAGGAGGTGCGAGTGTTGGTGACGGAAGGGTGCAAATCGGAGGGGATGAAGGAAACGGTCCGGCGGGTTGGGGGCACTTTCCTCCGTTTGAGGCTTTCCGGCGACTTTGGTTAGCTCGCTAGCGTCGGTGCGGTGCGGTGGTCTTCAGACAAACTCCGGCTGACGACGAAAGGATATGACTGAAGGAGGAGCAAGAGGAGATCGGCGGTTGGAGGCAAGAAAGCTTCTGTTTGCTGTATTTTATTTTTTGGTTGCAGCTTCTCTTCTTTTTTTTCTTGTTTTTTTGGTTGCTGCCGCTTTACTCTTCAATCCACCTTCATTTATTAGCCATAAAATGGGAGTTTTGTCCATGAGATCAAGCCTTTGTTCAACATGCTTGACAATTCATTGATGTTGTAGAAAGGTTGGGCAAGCATGCTACCAATTTCCAAGAAGCACCTTCAATTTCCAAAACTTGCTCTCCTCTCTTTTGTTTTTTTTTCTTTAAAAACGTTTTCTTTCTTTTTTTGTTGTTTTTTTAATTAATTAGTAAAATAAATACATTTTAATTCTACATTAAAAAAAGACACATGAAATAAGGAAAAAAAACGTACATGAAAAATGATTAAAAAACTACGTAAAATAATAAAAATGACAAAAATGATGAAAGCGACAAAAATCACATAAAATAATGACAAAAATCACGTGAAAGGAAAAATACAAGAATAATACCCAAAAATCATAATTACGAACTAGATTTTAGCAGTCCGGGCAAAAATCGGGTGTCAACAATTAGCTATGGAATTTTCCAAGAATCCTTTTCTTTTTATTTTTAGTGCTATTATTTATCTTTTTCTTTTATTTTTTTAAAATCAAGCAAAAATTTATAAAAATACTCGTGGTACCAATTTTTCGGCGTACGAAAATTAACCATTTTTGGTACGTAACTGACAAACGAATCCAGATCTCTCGTAGACCATTTTCGTGTTTCCAATCGACCTGGAAAATGATTGTTAGCGACTCCATGCCAAAACCACGTCGCTACAGATGGGAAATTTTGATTTGGTTGGAGAAGAACAGAAGAGCCCAGTGCCTAGGGTGAGTGAGGTTAGCTTGAGGTTCATGACCAAGCACCACCCCCGTCCAAAGACTCCAACTCCGTTCGGCGGAGGCTCCATCTCCGTTCTTAGCTCTTTCGATCTCTGGGTAGGTGAGAACGAACTGAGCCCGTTCGAGCTCAGCTCGAGCTCGAGCTCAAATGAGCCTGTCGAGCTGAGCTTTTCCGAGCCTCGAGCTCGAGCCGTTTTTTAGGCTTGTGTTGACACCCGATTTTGTCCGAGGTAGTAATTTAAGTTGTAGTAATACCTAATTTGCAATTGTGGTTTTTGATATTTTTCCGTATTTTTATTTCATGTGATTTTTCGTCAATTTTTGTTATTTTATGTAAATTTTGTCATTTTCATTATTTTTCGTAATTTGTATCATTTTAATGCGCTTTTGTCACTTTAGTTATTTTCGTGAACTTTTTTATTATTTCGCGTGCTTTTGTATTTGTCAATTTCGAACTTTTTGTCTCGTGAGCTTTTATTAATTTCATTATCTTGGAATTGTTGTCATTATTTCATGTGCATTTTGTCCTTTTTATTTCATATCTATTTGTGATTTTTTAATATTTAAAATAATATACTAATAAATAATAATAAATTAATTAGAGAGAGAGAGAGAGAGAGAGAGAGGGAGGAAAACGGTAGAGCCAAACCTGGGAGGCTGCTGGAGGCTTTCCCCTTTGTCTACTGCCTGCATTGTAAAAACATGTTGGGGATGATGTTCTTTCACCATTTAACAAAGGGTTAGGGTTAGATCCTATGGGCAAAACACAAAAAAATTGGGCTATAAATTGCACCAATCTTGCAACCAATGGGAGGCAATTCGACGAAAATTCATCAAAAAAAGAACAAAGCAAAAGACAGTTCTTCGATCACTACACAGCCTCCAACTCAAATACCTTCAATCGCGAATTCGTGACTTTTGGCTGCCGAAACTTAGTCCTCCAGAATCGCCTCATCACCAAGAGCACGAATCCATCCTCGGTTTCGCCGGAGACCACCGGAATTGGGAGAATTTGCCTCCGATCCGCAAACCGACCCACGCTCGACCCGGACCAATCAAGTGACCCAGGCCGCTGTTCGACCTTCCACCACCAGCCACCTCGCTGCTCGCCGCCACCGACGCAGCCCAGGAGCAACAACCCGAGCTGCTGTCTCTCCCTCCTTCACGCTCGCGAATAGCTAGCAGCAGGTACGTTTTTCTGTTTGTTTTTTTATTTCTGTTTCATTATTACATTTATTACTTTAATCCCTCAAGTTGTCCCCTTAACTCACTTAGACCTCCTAAGTTTCATTTAATGTTTCGTTTGAGTCACTAATGTCCATTCACCCATAACAATCTTTAACAAGTTTAAAAGTAACCGTTTGGGCACTAGGCCTAAACCTTTTTGTGTTTTTGTTATTATGTCAATATAAATTTTTTTAATCTTATTTTTAAGATGTTTTGAGTTTTATTAGTTTCATTTAGCAATTCTTGGTTGAAGAAGTTGATTGTGTTGTGAGGAAGAAAGAAAAACTCTTTGACAGAGAATTATCCTGAGCAAAGGTAAATAAGGTAGCTACAATTGGCAAATGAGTGGAAATATGTTAATGATATGGTGATGCCTGTAAAGCAGTGACTTGAGGAATGTTAAGGTTTTTGGTTTGCTTTTAACGTATTGGAGTGTGAATGTATCTTTTAAAAATTAAAAAAACGAATTGATTACAAGATTTTGACTGATGTAGTATCCACGATTTATTTAGTTTTTATTACTCTTTCTTTAAATCAGGAGAACTGCAACAACTCCATGCCAATCTTGCTATTTGTAAGCAGGGTGCAAAGTCTAAGGCACAACTGAGTAAATATCCACATGCAACTTTTATTTTTATATTTTTATACCCTCCACCAACAATTGAACTGCTTTGACTTTCACAAGCTTTTTCAAGATTTAATATTTTACTCAAATTTTAACAAAGATAAGTATAGAAAAAAATTCACAAAAATATATTTAAAAAGGAATATTGCAAATTATGATATGCATATTGATTTAACTTAAAATGTTTAAAGATTCATGAAAAAAAATATAGATTGTATACTATGAAAGAGTGAAAACAAATGGTTCAATTATTAGCGGACAGAAGGAGTTAATGTCGTTTTTGCATCTAATCAATGAATTGTTTCTTAAATATTTTAATACTCTCTCTGTCCGTTAAAAAAATGTCTCATTGGTTTTGATAGTTTCACTGTATTTAATTTATGATATTTTTCATGAGTATTTGGACATTGAAAATTAAATATTTCATATGCGTATAATAATTTGCAATCTAAATTTTCTAAAAAAAAATTTCTGAATATTTTTAAATTGTTTATTTTTGATAAAATTTGAGTCACAATTGAACTTTAAAACAGTAAATTCAAACGTCAACTATGAAGAACTAAAAAAATGAAACTCTCATGAAGTAAGCAACTGAGGAAGAGTATTATCTAGTTTTATATAATGGGGACTCTTATTGCTTAAAGAGAAGCTGTTGGGCTTATTGATTCCTTAACCCATGTAGGTGAGTGATGGTAATCTTTGAGGCTCGAGCCCAACCTACAAAATCGATAGAATGGCCGTCAATTAATAATAATTTCATGGCGCCCAGCGGTCCAGGTAAAACTTCTGGAACTAGCTGAATGTTAACTAATTTTAAGTTAAAATAATAAAAAATTATACCCCATCTGTTCCAAATGCAACATCAAAATATATTCGCTCCAAATGAAATGACATTTTTCTATTTATGTATAGTTTTAATTCATTTTTATCTTTGCAGTGAAATCTCGCAAACTCACCATTAACTTTTTTTGATTTAACTCACCATTAACTACATTCAAAGAACAGTTTTACTTCTTTGATCGAATAAAAAAAAGAACAGTTTGACTAGGGTAAATCACAAAGAAACCATGAAGGTAGGGGAAACCTTCAACATACCCTTCTAATTTCGAAATTTTCAATTCCCCCATTGACAACATCGTTACAAAATTTAAATCCATTTACGTACATTAATAGAACCCTAACAATTTTAACCCTCACTACTCTACATTAATATTATAAAGCATATACCCCTAAGCCCACCTCTCTCTCGGCCACCCACCACCGCCTCCGCCTTTATTGGATCTTCAACCTTGTGGTCGGCATACACACTACCTTGACTTTTCGACGCTACGTCGTTGTTGCTGCTGAAATCGAAATGAAAATCTGCAAATCTTCTCGAGAAGTCAAAGGACGGCGGTGCTCGGCTTCACCCATGCCAAAGTCACCTCTCATCTTCGTCCCATCATTCTTTGCGGTGGTAAGCTGACCTCTTTCGTCGAGCCACTGAATGCATTTGAGAGACAACTTTGTCGAGTCGCAAAAGGAATGACTCATGCAATGGGTCACTTCAGAGATTGGCTCGTGAAGAGGGCTGCGATTGAGATTGGCCCTTGGGGTAGACAGTCGCTGCAAAGATCAATTCATTGAGCAAGGGCGACGATGACGGGCAAGTGGAGGCAGCAATAACAAGTTGGAGTTTTGGAGATGGATGGAGTGTTAGGGTTCAAGGTATAATTGTTAGGATGGTAAGAGTTGGGATATAGATATAGGTAGAGTAATTATCCTTAAAAGTTTAATGGTTAAGTAATAAGTTTAACGGTCAAGGGGATATTGGAAATGTTTAAGAATAGAGGAGGTAAACTCAAGGTTTTCCAAAACTTCAAGTTTTTTTTTTGTAGTTTACCCATTTTACTATCATTATTTGAACCGTTGACTTGCTCTATTTATTGTGATAATTAATCAATCAATAGTTCTTTTGGAGATATGAGTGTGTATGCCCAACCTTATTCCATCCACTGTCCGTTTGATATATTAAAAATTAAAAATTATTTTAAACATAAAATTGAGAAGTCTGAAATGGGAAGTCTGATATTGCATTTAATACAAATCGCACCAAATCAGTAATTTCTCTACAAGAATCCCGTTGGATATTACATCTTGTTTGAAACTCATTCCCAGACATGCGAAAAAGGAGAACCCAGATTTTTCGACACCTCAAACCCTAAAACGAAGTCCGATTTTGGTTACTCCCTCTTCCCACTTTTTCGACTTGCTAACGAAACTAACCAATAATCCCAACCAGAATTCCGACAGCCCACGCGTTTCCTACGGCGGTAGCATGCAAACAGGTTTAGAATCAAGAACCATGCATCAAATTCCTTCACTCTTCTCGTTTCTTTTTATTTTTAACATCACCACCGTTTTTTTTGCTCTGAGAAACGAAGGCAACGGCAGTTGCTCCAGTCGAAGCCTCAAAAAATCCACCCCGACAGTGTTACTTCGAGTCGCCGGCGGTCGGAACTCTGCGAAGCCCATTGAACAGACAGTGCAAAGGTTCCATCGTCAAACGATAAAGGAATTACGTACAGAAATTTGGACCCAAATGTGGTTGGAAATCACGGTGGGGGCTCTGGTTTATTTTAAACTGTAGGTGGAAGGGGTTTAAGGCGACGAGACTTTTTTGGAAATGGGGAAAACATGTTTCAGACTTACACTGCAGTAGTTTTAGACCTACATTCCGTGTTTGGACCTTAGTTGTTCTAAATGAGTGCCTACAAATTATTTCGCATAAATGCTTGTAATTTGGTACATTCAAATCGATGATATAGGTACGGTGGAGGGTCATTTCATACATTTTTGAGTCATCTTAATCGGACGATTAATCGGACGATCATATGGGTGTTAGCATGTTAATCGAACGGTAATAAGGGTACTAGGAGCAGTTGTTTAAGCATGTCTCGATATGATGTTGACACCCGATTTTTGCCCGAAATTGTTATAATCTAGTTCGTAATTGAGATTTTCGGTATTTTTGTTTCTCGTGATTTTTATCCTTTTATTTTATGTGATTTTTGTCACTTTCATAAAATTACGTGGTTTTCGTCATTTTCATTATTTTTGTCGTAGTTTTTCTCGTGTGCTTTCGTTATTTTTTATTTTTATTTTTTATGAACGTTGTTTTTATTTTTCGTGTGCCTTTGTTAAATTTCGTTAACTTTTGTCATTTTATTGTTTCGTGTGTTTTTGTTAATTTCTTTTATTCCGTGAGCTTTTGTTAATTTCGTTTTGTCATTATTTCATGTACGTTTTGTCCTTTTTATTTTTTTTAGGTATGTTTGTAATTGTTTTTACGTTTTTAATCATGTATTAATAATATATATTCAAAAAATTACTGTTAATGAAAAATTAAAAAAAGGACAAAAAAAAGAAAAAAAAAATGTAAAGAAACTCACCTGGGAAACACGCAGCTCGCCGGCAGCCTCCCTCCCTCAGCTTTTGTCCATTGCTGCCAGCCACCAACATGTTGGGGGATTGATTGTTTTTCACCATTGAACAAAGCACTGATCCTTGGTGCAAAAACTCATGAATTTGGGTATAAATTGGAGCCATTTGCTGAGGAGAAAAGAGGAGATCAACACCAGAAAAATACGCTGTTCTTCATTTGCCCGAAAGATCATTCTCATCACTTCGATCTCTCCCTTCGGCCTCTCAACACCAACGCTATAGTCCATCAGATTCGCCCCGCCGCAAGGAGCTCGAATCCACCCTCCTTTTCGCCGGAAGTTGCCAGACGAAGGAGCATTTCGCCGCGACCCGCTACTTGACCCGCGGAAGATCCAGACCAATCCGCCACCCTAGACCACCGTTCGAGCTCCGGCCACCGCCATTCAACTCGCCCCACGCCGGCCGGCCGATCTCCACCATCCCTCGCTGCCAGCGACGCCAAAACCGGCGACCCAAGCAATCTCTTCTCTTCCCTGCTCGCTCGCGTCCAAGCTGCCAGGTACGTGTTTTGCTATCCTTCCTGTTTTCTTTTATTTGTTTTATTATTTTTATTACTGCACCCCCCATAATTTCCCCTCATATCACCTAGGTTCCCCAACTTAAAATATTATCGATCTCGTCACCTTTAATACTCATGTCATAAGTATCTTTAACAAGTTTTAAAATTAACGCTTTAGTCACCCGCTAGGCATTTTGACCTCCTTTAATCTTTGTTGTTAATCTGTTTTTTTCCATTAAAAATTAATTTTTTTCTAAAAAAATCAAAAAATGGAAAAAGAATAAAAATATAAAAATCAAGCAAAAATCTAAAAAGAACCCGTGGTACCAATTTTGGGCGTTTAAAATTAATCATTTTTGTCGTAATCGATTTAACGATTCTAGATCTCTCGTAGACCATTTTCAGGTTCCCAATCGACCTAGGAAAAGATTGGTGGCGACTCTGTCAAAACCACGCCGCTACAGATGGCGACTCACCGGGACTTGTCCGCCACAAAAGGGGTTTGTTTTTATTTATTTGCTTGATTTTACCTTTTTATTTTTATTGTATTTCCATTGTACATATTTTATTTCACACTCTTACACATACACACACAAAGCATACATGTTGCATTCATATCATTGAGCTTCCTACCCGAGCTCTAAACAAAACAAGTTCTTTCTAAGCGGAATACGGTGTTGTTGTACTTGTGAGATGTTATTCTCCAAGCCTTCATTGTTTCCTAGTAGGGAAGTAGTGCTAGCCCCGTGGGATTAATATTCCCCGCATGGACTCACGAAAACCTACGACTCGGGTTAATCCATTCCTTACATGTCCCTCGTGGGTAAGGATTGGGCCGTCGTTATTCAACGATGGGATTCGGGAACCACCCTGATCCTCTTTGATAGACCATTCCCTGCATATAATTGGCTCATATCCCATCCATTAGAACCAACCTTAAGTTACCCCCACCCATTTTTTTTCACCCTTAGGCATGTGTTTCTTGATTCACATATTGGTATGTTGTGCTTTGTATGGCTTAGCTTGAATGCTATAAAGCATCAAAGTTTAAGAAAGGTCAAATATGTCAACTCTCCAACGAGCGAGTGCGGGACTTTACACAAGTTGCGTAAGTGACAAAGGAGGAAGCTCAAGATCGCACGAGATTGGCCAGCCACGCAAGTCAGACCGACATGTAGCCAAGGCACCCAAGTGACTGCACCGAGCTAGATGACACTAGTAGAGTGATGTGAAATCGATCAACATTTCTGTTCAAAGGGAGTTATTCCATTCAGTAATTGTCAATTCAATCATTTGATTTTTTTTTTATACTTGTACACTTTTGTGTATACAATTTATACTAATTGATATTCTTTTTCTTTTTTTATAACATTCACATGCATCATTTTTTTTCAATTATCAATTAGACGATATTTCATCGATCATGCAATTGGTCATTTCTTTTTCCGCACATGTCACGGTACATTTTCGTTCATACACAAATAAAAAAAACATCTTGCAAAAAAAGAGAAGTGGACATCAAGGAGTTTGAGGACAATTTTATGATGTGAAGAAAAACTGATGACCCCCATTTGTGACATGGAAAGACAATTTCTCACAAGTCGTCTTTAAGCTGTGTCTAATACGTTGATCAATACAAATTAATGAATAATTGGGAAAACCTTGAGTTTACTCCAATCTTTGAGAGCTTGCCAAGATAACTTGAAAGTCAAAATTACCTAGATTGAGTCTGGAATCTAGGTATTATCTTTGTTACTACGGACCTCTACTATTCTTTTCCTTGAAATGAGAAGGGGTAAATGTGCACTTTGGCATCCTTCAGCGAAATACCACACCACAGTTCAAGCATTCTCTTCTCTATTTCGAGACTCATTCCTCAAGCCACAACATAGGCAATGTCATTGATGAGCAAAAAAAAGAGGACTAGATAGTGGCTATCTCGAGGACATTGCCGAATCTGGTAAAGAGCGATTTCGGTGTGACCCTTCAACTATGGGATTCTTTTGGAGAAAATATTGCCTTACGCAATAGTTCGATGGCTAAAATTACCATCAGAGAGCTCTGTTTATGCAGCAAAGGATCAGCCATCTCAAAGATTCTTTCCAAAAGAAGAAAACTCCATTCATCAAAAGAAGAAGCACGAGAACAAAAGAACATTTCGATCACCATCAAGGTTGAGATCAAGTCAAGTTTCATTTATCAATCTCAAATTCAGATCAACGGTCATGATGTCTTCATCACATCAGTACCCATGACTCTCAAAAATGACAAAAAAAGAAAAAAAAGAAAAAGGGTCAATGTAAATTCTATTCCGCTGTCTTTAGCTAGAAATTGTTGAAGTTACGAATAGTGCTAGTAGCCATTTGTCTTTGCATTTTAGTCAGAAGTAATCGGGCGTAGGTAGCAACAACTATTTACGCCGCATGAAAATGATTGAAAATCGCAGGTCAAACAAGGTCTGACCCAAACAAAAAATTGAAAAAGGGAGTCATGGAGTCTAAACTCGAAAACCTGCAAAGGCGGTTTAGAACGAAGACACGATTCACCACCTAATGAACAATGGGGCAACAAAGAAGTCTTAAGCAATATCAACCAATTCTCAAGTTTCTCAAGAGTAGTGTCACGCACCATGAGAGTTGGGGGGCAACATTTGAGGTCATTCTTGCCGGATAAGGCAGTGATTTCGTGATCAGCACTATCAAGTTCTACAAAGAAGTCAATTTTCTCATCAGTGACATTACCAGACCTTTCGCTTGAACTACTCCACTTTTCATCAGCTCATATCAATGGATGTCATTTACCTTAAAGAACCATTCGGATGATGTTCATTCTTCACCTCGACGTCCACACAAAACCATCCTTCATGCTATGAAGCCCTTCCGTTATCCACACATTCTACTTCTTCAAGTTGAAAAGGGAAAGAATAACAGAGTTATAATAATAACGCAAAGATCATCATATATCTTGTCAAGCTCTACAAATTGATAAGAGTTTTCTTTAAGGACCAACCGTTAAACATTAATGAGTATGGATCTCCCGACAGACATGGTTTAAAGACTCTTGTTGAGAATATGCATTTTGTGACCAAAACCTGGGGCAACTAGATCATTCACTCATATAATTGTTCTAAGGGGCAAAGGAATCCAAGAATGGAAAACAATGTTTTCTACGTGAGGTAAGATCACATCAGACAAGGTGAAAGACATTCATAAAGAAAGCTCAGAAAATGTTTCTGCATCTACCATGCATCATTGGTTTTCATCAAAGAACATTGTGTTCATTTTTTATGACGATATCAAACATCAAACATTCTTGGCATCATACACGTTATCATCATTCATTCTCAGATACAGGTTTTCAAAGAACTCATCAACATGGGTTTTGATATCAAGATGAGAGGAGTTTCTCCAAGATGACAATGATTCATGTTTACTTCGGTTTGGAAGCTTTCAGTGTTTCACCTAAGCTTTCCACATTACCATGATACGGTAACACATTACCTTTCACTTGCTTCATCTTGTACATACGGGGCACGTTGAAATTGCGCATAGTCAAAGACTACAACTCTCAGAAATTCGCTCATTGTGTGCGATTTCACATTTTTATGAAGTTTAGTCATTTGTCAAACTTCGTACCAATCTCATTCACTCAGGTTTTTCATTAAAGGCAATGAAGGTTCATTAGCCTTAACCCATGCAAGAAAGGTTTCTCTTTCTCATTTGAAGTTTAGTCATTTCGTCAAACTTCACTATTTTTAGAAATCTGCTCATTTTGTGGGATTTCTCATTTGAAGTTTAGTCATTTCACAAACTTCACCATTTTTAGAAATCTGCTCATTTTGTGGGATTTCTCATTTGAAGTTTAGTCATTTCACAAACTTCACCATTTTTAGAAATCTGCTCATTTTGTGGGATTTCTCATTTGAAGTTTAGTCATTTCACAAACTTCACCATTTTTAGAAATCTACTCATTTTGTGGGATTTCTCACTTGAAGTTTAGTCATTTCACAACTTCACCATTTTTAGAAATCTGCTCATTTTGTGGGATTTCTCATTTGAAGTTTAGTCTTTTCGTCAAATTTCACAATTTTTAGAAATCTGCTCATTTTGTGGGATTTCTCATTTGAAGTTTAGTCATTTCACAAACTTCACCATTTTTAGAAATCTGCTCATTTTGTGGGATTTCTCATTTGAAGTCTAGTCATTTTGTCGCTTCGTCATTCTCAATCATCTACTCGTTTTACCGTGGGAGTCCCCTATTCTTGAAGTTTAGTCGAGAATGTTTTGTCAAACTTCTATCGTCAATTTCAATCAATCACCAATCAATCTGTCATCCATTTTTCCGAGCATTGGGAAGGTTCTCAATCTCGAACTATCGGAGCAAGGAAGGTTCCTTCGCTTCATGAATAACGAGAAAGTCCTTGTTATTCCATCTCATCAATCAATCAATCAATCAGTCAATCAATCAGTCAGTCATCCATTTTTCCGAGCATTGGGAAGGTTCTCAATCTTGAACTATCGGAGCAAGGAAGGTTTCTTCGCTTCACGAATAACGAAAGTTTTGTTATTCCATCTCATCAATCAATCAATCAATCAATCAAAATCACTCCATTTTTCCGAGCATTGGGAAGGTTCTCAATCTCGAACTATCGAGTAAGGAAGGTTCCTTAACCTCACGAATAGTGGGAAGGTTTTCCATCTCAACAATCAATAGGAAGGTTCTTATTGAGAGAAGTGCAAGGAAGGTTCCTTCGCTTCACGAGTAACGAGAAGGTTCTTGTTATTCAATCTCAATAACAACACCATCTATTTTCACATTTTCACCGAGCATTGAGAAGGTTCTCAATCTTGAATCTTGAGTAAAGAGAGTTCCTTAACTCTAAATAGCGGAAAGGTTTCCGCTATTCAATTCAATAGGAAAGTTCTGTTGAATGTAGCAATGAAGGTTCCTTCGCTTAGGAAGGGTAAGAAAAGTTTCTTCCTTTCATGAATAATGAGAAGGTTCTCGTTATTCGCCGGACAAAAATTCGGTGTCATCCTACTTTGCATGCTCCATGTTCCATGAATCATGCAAAGAGGCAATTGACACCCGATTTTTGCCCAAACTTTTAAAATCTAGTTCGTAATTTTGATTTTTCGTATTGTTTTCGTATTTTTCATTTTTTTGATTTTTGTCATTATTTTATGTGATTTTCATAAAATTCATCATTTTCGCCATTTTTATTATTTGTCGTCGTAGTATCATTCTCGTGTGCTTTCGTTATTGTTATTTATTTTTTTATGAACGTTGTTTTTATTTATTTCATGTGACTTTGTTAATTTCGTTAACTTTTATCATTTTATTATTTCGTGTGTTTTTGTTAATTTCTTTTATTTTTGTTATTCCGTGAGCTTTTGTTAATTTCGTTTTGTTATTATTTCATGTACGTTTTGTCCTTTTTCATGTATTTTTTTTCTTTTTAGATATATTTTTGTATTTTATTTTTTTCGTTTTTTTTTTTGTTTTTTTTATTAAATATTCAAAAATTACTGTTAATGAAAAAAATTAAAAAAGGAGGGAACAAAAAGAAAACTTACCTGGGAAATACCAGCCCGCCAACATGTTCTTCACGCTGCAAGAATGGCTCCTGATCCTTGTCCACTGCTGCCATAAGCCACCAAAATGTTGGAGATTAATCTCCTTTTGTCCCTTGAACAAGAACTTAATCTCATGGACAATACTCAAGAATTTGGCTATAAATTGAGCCAATTTTCGCAATCAACGGAGGAGATCAACACCAGAAAAATACGCTGTTCTTCATTTGCCCGAAAGATCATTCTCATCACTTCGATCTCTCCCTTCGGCCTCTCAACACCAACGCTATAGTCCATCAGATTCGCCCCGCCGCAAGGAGCTCGAATCCACCCTCCTTTTCGCCGGAAGTTGCCAGACGAAGGAGCATTTCGCCGCGACCCGCTACTTGACCCGCGGAAGATCCAGACCAATCCGCCACCCTAGACCACCGTTCGAGCTCCGGCCACCGCCATTCAACTCGCCCCACGCCGGCCGGCCGATCTCCACCATCCCTCGCTGCCAGCGACGCCAAAACCGGCGACCCAAGCAATCTCTTCTCTTCCCTGCTCGCTCGCGTCCAAGCTGCCAGGTACGTGTTTTGCTATCCTTCCTGTTTTCTTTTATTTGTTTTATTATTTTTATTACTGCACCCCCCATAATTTCCCCTCATATCACCTAGGTTCCCCAACTTAAAATATTATCGATCTCGTCACCTTTAATACTCATGTCATAAGTATCTTTAACAAGTTTTAAAATTAACGCTTTAGTCACCCGCTAGGCATTTTGACCTCCTTTAATCTTTGTTGTTAATCTGTTTTTTTCCATTAAAAATTAATTTTTTTCTAAAAAAATCAAAAAATGGAAAAAGAATAAAAATATAAAAATCAAGCAAAAATCTAAAAAGAACCCGTGGTACCAATTTTGGGCGTACGAAAATTAACCATTTTTGTACGTAACTGACAAACGATTTCAGATCTCTCGTAGACCATTTTCAGGTTTCCAATCGACCTAAGAAAAAGATTGGTGGCGACTCAACAAAGATTGTTCAAAAATTATTTGGCACGCCTACGTTCGATGAAGGTGTAACATCCACTTGGGTGAGTTGTGACTCCATGACAACATCTTCCCCATCAAAGTGATCATTTAGATCAAAATCACAAATATTTTGAGATGCTTTTAAATTTAAATCAAACATGGTAGCATGCAAAATGAAAAGAAAAGAGAACGACGAAACCTCCTCCTAGCAATAGTGGCAAGCACCAACGTAACATTTACAAATGAAACCAATACTTATTAACGCCTCAAACACCACTACCATTAAGTCTCAAATCTAAAAGATTTCTACCAAGCCTGAAGGAAGAGTGAAATCAAGAATTGGCAGATATCGCATTAAATATCCACTTACCAAATCAAAAACTCGTGAATCCTGACCAACCTAATTAAAGAAAGAAAACGTATCCATTAATTTTAAAACACACAATATGGCAAACGGGAAATCGCACATGATATATTAGTCTGAAATGGGAAGTCCGAAATGGGAAGTCCGAAATGGGAAAACTCCTAACGGAATATTCCACACTTAACCTTAAGTGTTAGTGTTAGTGGGCATATGTATGCCCAGACATAAATAAGATTTTTCCGTTCTTTTTAGTAGGGAAAATGTTTTCAGTCATTAAAAATATACATATATGTATTGAACATGAAGCTCAACCAGAAACAACATATATATGTATTGAACGAGTGACCTAAGAGCTTCAGTCATCAATATATATATATATATATATATATATATATATATGAAATAGAGCTGGCCATTTGGAAGAATATGCTTCATTCCCAGCTTACTGGGAACAGAACTTACATGTTGCGTCACATATGTTGACTAAAATTTGTGTTGCACTTGAGTTACTGGGAACAGAATTTACACTTGTGTTTGAATCTAGAAAGTTGTTGCCAAATAGTGTTGCACTTTTATTTGACTAAAATTTGTATTAGCAAGATTTCATTAAAATTTTCCTAAATAAATATATTTAAAAACTATAGAGTGTTAGTTTATTATTTACATAGAAATTATTAAATTTTGCATAATAAAATATCGGGAAAAAATAAATTAAAAAATACTAAAAAAGTGTATGTAAAAAGAGAGGGAGGAGTATATCAAAAGAAAACGAGATTAACGCAATTGATAATGTGCAAGTTTGTCGAAAGTAGACGAATCTTGTCTTGTCTTGCACCGATCGAACGTGCTCGTTCGATCTGGCCACCGAATCTTGCAATCTCGCGCGTTTCGGTCGGGTCGACATACATAACGTTGGGACTTTAAATTTATGGTAACAAATAATTGAATTTTGTAGCTTTCTTTAACGGGAGAGCTCGAAGACATTTCCTTCCTTGTCGGCTTCAACTGGCAATGAAAGGGGTCCCAGTTCCTTCCATCTCGTGCCTCCTTTAAGCAAACATTTTAACACTAATTTTATCTTATTAACTTTTTAGTTCATTTTCCATCAAAAAATTACTTTTATCCTGAAGTATCAATACTTATAAATCTTCATACCGCATCAAATATTTTAATCATTTTGGGACAAAAGAGGGAGTAATTCTTGTTTATGGCAGTGTTTAGTCCATGAATTTCTAGAAATAAATTTATAGTTTTTATTTTCCCAAATGTTTAAGCCTGAGAAAAAGGTGGGACCGTGTGAAATAGAGGAATAGAAAAGCTACAGCTACTAATATGCCTCTTTTAAAAAGAAAGGGAAAAAACAAGTTCAGTATAATATTTTTCTACAAGTTTCTACCAACTTATGGTGACAAATAATTGAATTTTGTAGCTTTCTTCAACGGGAAGCTGCTAATTGTAACGCCTATATAAAGCCTTCCATGGATGGGAGGAAAACAGTGCATTCCAATAAATAAATAAACAAGAGGAATTTTGCATGCAATAATAAGGAGTTTCCAGCCATAGCTGATTAATGGCATCCCCTGCTTTTCATTACCGTGCCGGAAACCTTTCAAAGCAACGGCGGCCGGGGCCTAAGCGCCTGTCCTCCGCCTTGCTCAAGGCCAAAGTGCGCCGAAACCAACAGGTCTGTTGTCAGAATTATAAACAAGTTGATGTTAACTTGCTTCGACTAAATTGATTCTTACTGTAATTTATTACTTGTGATATCAACAAAACGTGGAACAGAGGAGAAGATCAGATACGATGGAGATTGAGAGGAGGATGGAGAAGTTGAGAGAGGAAATGCGGGGAATCGGAGAAGAACAGAGGGAGATACGGGAAGGGCAGAGCGAGGTGCGGGTGAAGTCGCTGGCGCTGGCTTCAGAATGCCGGAGGCTGAGACAGGAGACCGATGGCATCTTGAAACAGAGCGCCGCCACGCAGCAGCGGCTCCGTCTCATCTTTGCTATCCTCAGAGCCAGAGACGCCGGCGACTTTGCCACTGCAAACGACTTGGCGCTGCGCCTCCGGTTCGATTCGTGATCCCAAAATACTATCATAATTCACGGCCAACTTAAAAATATTTATGATATAAGCTCTGAAAAGTTTCATCAAAATAAAACTTAAAAAATATTTAAGAAATTCACAATTAGAAAGAATTTACAATTAAAAATAGATGGAAGACGTAAAGCTTTCGTTCTTTCAATATACTCTATATATATGTCCTAAAAGAATTGGTGTTTTCTTTTTTAATATTGTGGGATTAATATTGTGGGAGATTCAAATTATTACTAGAAAAAAATTATTAAAAAAATATGAAAAAATATATCTCTTTGCTATCACATTAATCTATAATCTTCACTTAAAATATTTGATTTTACATATCAAAGTATTAAAGAAATAAAATCATAGATTAAATACTAAAAACGAAACGAACCAATTTTTTTTTTTTGGGACGGAGGTAGTAATAATTTATAGATATTATTAAGTTTAATTTTACTTTCAATCTGCAAATGAAACAATCATATGAAAATAATACTTAATTTATAAGAGTAACTTCATTAAATTATTGTTTTCAATTTGCGATCAATTATTTGACAAGGGCGCATCCTTTGGGATATATAGCAGACTAATAATTAATGTAGATTATTATTCGTCTTATCCACGTGTTTATTTCGGAACGTATATTGCAGTGAGATGATATGATCAAATTCAAATCACAAGGGCGCTCCATAATTCGATGGGCCTTCAAAAAGGAACTTAATCTACGTCCCCAGATGTATCAATATAATTATAGACTTCTCCCTATGAGTCTCTCAGCTTCTCTGTCGTTTATTTATCAACTAGTATCTTGAAAATGAGTCCCCATTAAAATATAAGTAAATGATTAGTTATGGTTGTTCAGCTTTGTTTACTAATTATATGCAATACAACCTATAATTAAAGTATCGTGTGCACACACCATGTATTTTTCAATAAGTAAATGATTAGTTATGGTAATTGTTCAACTTTGTTTACTTATATGCAATACAACCGCTATAGGCAGCAACTATAGTAGTAGTTATGATTGCCACAATCTTATTTTATGGAGAAAGTATCCAAATTCATCCGAATCTAAATGGGGTAACTGCAAATGTAGTCCTCTAAGTTTCATTTCTTTAACGATTAAGTCTTATATATTTCTAAAATAACGTTTAACTCCCAAATCTTTTCGTCTTAACATCCCGTCCTACAACTTACATTGTTTTAACAAGGAAGTCCTAAAAGTTTCGTCAAATAAACGATCAAGTCCAACATAGTACTCCCTCCGTCCCTGAAAAATTGTACACATTTCCTTTTTAGGCTGTCCCAGAAAAAAGGAAACTTCTCACTCTCAAAGTTACTAAACTATCCTCACTTTATCTTTACTTTTTCTACCTCGTTTTTTGTGCACTCCAACTAAGGAGCAATTAAGTAAACATATACAAACATCTTATATTCACCTTAATCTTCGAGTCCAAATAAATCTACCAATCTTTCGGGGACGGAGGGAGTATGTCAAAATAACATTACTAAAAGGAATATTCCCCTGTTCCTTTGCTTTTTCTAATTTTTTCAGTTATTGTCACTTCAACTCTAAAATTTCTAAAATCATATTTTCTCTCCAAAAATAGCATTATTTCTATAATTTGTTTATCAAGTTTTCATGTTCCTGGATATTGCCTTTTTGTTTTCCTAGATTACATTTGGTATGACAGTTAAGTTGGCTAAAAATGAATGTTTTGAAAGCTAATAGACCTAAAAGTGCACTTAATTACCTGGAAATTAGTGGTTTGAAAACCTACCTAAAAGGTTGTAAATGTCTGGCATATTGAGAAAGTCTTGTTAGTAAGCTAGTTATAGAAGCTTTGTGAGTCAAACAAATGTAAAGTCTCGTAGTCACACTAGTTGTGTAAGGCCTGTGAGTGAGACCAAACTTTTTAATGAAGTTAAACTCTCAAGTTGGACCGAAGCTCTATAATTCATGGTGTGCATTACGCTTGCTCCACTCTCTTTAACCCTTGGTACATCTTACTTATGAACTGCTGTGATGCGCCAGTACCATTTTGCTCAGAGAGAGCATGTCAGGGGTACCGAGAGCAAGATCTAAATGTGTTATCCATCACTGTCCTTCTAGTGCTTGGGAGCCTTCTGAGACAAACTAAGATCTACGTACTGATGGTTCCTCCTTGGCTTTATAAGCAATCATCGTGCTATATGGGTCGATATTTATTTAGTTGGTACTTCTATGACTTGTTTTGTAATATGTCATTATTAATAAAATAAGTCTTGTTTCAAATTAAAAAGTTTTTTATTTTTTTGTCTTTCCTTAGGCCGAGTCTATCACCTACGCCACAAAACTGTCGGCCTATCTTTTCACCGATGTCCCCGCACCGCCCGATCTACTTCATCAACGCCTTTTCAGATGTTAGAAAAAGCATTTTTGAATTTTTTTGAAGTGTTAGAATTTCATATCTAAGATATGATAGCCAAAAGATGGTATCTGGTGGTACTGTTACAGTGGTGATCGGAATAAAGCAGCTACCAGGACCTGCGAAAGGCAAGACATAAGAAGCTTTCAGGTGCAGAAGAAAGGAGAGTGGGTGTGTGTAGTAATCACCTTATTTTTGGTTGGCATCACCCAGTTATAGGGTGATGCCAGGACTCTCCCTATGCTGGGGTAGAGTGTTTGGTAGGATTTTCTCCACGCTTGGACTGCTGACACCTGACTCCCAGAATTTTGCGGATTGGACGTAACTGCCAAACAGTGTTGGTCTGACAGCATTTGAGTGTATTGAGTTAGGGTGTTAATTGGGGTTGTCCCATATCTGTCAGAGTCAAACCCATGATAGGATGACATTTCCCGCCAATATGTTTATACGGGGCGCACCCACAGGCCGCATACGAGGAACCTCGTCGTATTTACGAGGAGTGCTCCTCGTAGTGATGACGTCATGTCGTGACGTCAGCGTTGCGTTTGGTGGAACGACCATACGAGATGGGCCCATATATATCAGTATGCCCTCCTCTCACAACGGAGGATGGGTTGGGCCCCTGTGCTCCGTTTTGGTCTTTTATTGCAAAAGGCCCAAGGACTGGCCCACTCTTTTTGGGGCATGGCGGTTGTAAGCAGTTTTTGAAATTGCGCCGTTTGTGATTATGGGGGGGAGTGCCGCAGCTTTTCGCCTTCCCCCTATTTATACGCCAGCCCACGTGCGATTTCTGTTTTCCAGACCTTTCGCTTCTTTCGCCTTGCTTTTGCGTTTCTGGCGATTTTTGAAGAAATTTCCGGTGATATTTGAAGAGCATTCGTCACACAGCCTTCCGGTGTCGCTTATACCAGTCGAATCGGTAAGAGGCGTTTTATCATTTCTTGTTTATTCGGCTGTGTTGTTGACGAATTTGTAATTTAGTAGTACACGTCGCTTGGGTTCTTGGGCTTAGGGTTTTAATTTTCGAATCTGTGATTAATTTTTGTAGATGGCTCCCAAGAACCCAAGTAATCCCGGCGTAGGTCCTGATGTCGGGGAGTTGTGGCCCCGAACGTCACTGTCGGAGAAGAAGATGACCGACATTTGCAGAAACCACCATGTGTATACAAGGGTGGTTTGTGGGCTTTCCCCGGTAGACATACTGAGGAAGGCGGGGATGGAATTAAACAACGGGGCCCTGAGGGAGCAGACCATGGTGGTCTACGAGGCCCAGCTAAAAGCCGGATTGAGGCTTCCACTCTGCTCACTGTTATTGCAGTTGTGCGAGTGGTGGGGGGTTTGCCTTGGGCAGCTGGCCCCGAACGTTTTCACCACTATAAACGCATTCATAGTGGCTTGCCACCTGGCGAGGACGGTGGCGTTGCCCGAGTTTTTTTTGCAATTCTACACGCTCAAGAGACCGGTCGGTCACCCCTTTTATCAGCTTACCCCCGAGGAGGTGAAGGTAGGCAAAAAATGGTGAAGATTGGTGTGTTTATCGACAGCACCAGTTCGTGGGGAAGCTGGAAAAGCTCCTTCTTCTTCATCCTGAAGGAGGACAGCTGGGGGTTCCCTGCATACTTCATAAAGGAGAAGGATGCGAGGGTGTCTGTGAAGCCCTCTGTATGGGCAGGGAGTGAAGGGAAGAGGGTCCTCGATACCCTGTGCGAATGGATCTGCACTGTGGTAAGGATCGAGGACTGTGATGGCGCCTTTCCCTTCACTTTGTCGAGTATGGACGAAGTAGAGCTGAGGAGGGTGCAGATCAGCAGGGCCTACCGGCTTGTGGGCCATGTGGACACACTGGAGAACTGGGTCGAGGGCTTGGATGGAGACATAATCGAGCGCTTCGAAAGCTCTTTTAGGAACCCTCGACGTCAGTTGCTTTGCTTTTTTTTCTTGCTTTTCTTTCTTTTGTTAAGTCTCCTGTTTGTGATTGTAGTTATAATCTGTTTTTTGGATTCGCTTTGCAGTTCCAATGACGAAAATGGGCGGTTTGTTTGCCAAGAAGAAGGACTTGAGGGAGGCCGTCATTAAGAAAATGGCGGAGAGATGCCCTGCAGAGCCCGTTCGGGGGGTCTACGAGGGGCCCTCCGAAGGGCCTTGGAAGGGTGAGGCTCCTCGAACCTCAGAGGCGGTGGTGACAAAGGTGCAACCAGTTAGTGTGGTTGCTCCTCAAGTCACCATAGAGAGCTCTGGCGATTCCGAAGTGCCAGGCCTTAGAAGGAAGTGCCCTCGTACTGAAGGTACTGCTCTTTCTGTTAAGTGTTGCTTACAGGTTTAGGAGATTATTTCTCACTGTCGAAGCATTCATGCTCTTTATTTTGTAGGGGGTGGCGACTTGGACGTATCTTCGGACAGCTGTCCAACCCCGGCAGTGGACAAGGGGAAAGGGTTGGCCCTCAAAGAGAAGCCTTCAAGCCCTGTAAGGGGATTCAGGGAGCCTTTTGGGCTCTTGGCGGATGCTCGGAGGGTATCTGTGACTCCTCGAGCGGCCGTCAAGATGCCTTTGGGGATCCCCTAGACGCTTGAGGGAATCGACCCGAGGTACGAGCCCCAAGTGTTCGAGGACGTTCGGCGGGAATCTCGGGCGAATGCCTTCTAGCTTAGGGGCAGTGACATAAGGGAGGCCTGGGACCCTGTCATGGGGCTGACCCGTAATGAGTCCCTCTTCCTCGACGGGGACGAGGTGAGACTAAGGATAGCAGAGGGTCTCCTCCTCCCTCGAGACCGACATTATGTGAAGCATACACTCTCGAGGGGACCCAGGAGATGGCTAAAGATCTATGCTAGAGCGCGATTCGGGTAAGTGCTTTTCTTCGATGCCTGTCTTTTCATTGATGACATCCGCGTATTGTCCTTACGCTTTTCGTGCTTTTAATTTACAGGAGATGCCGGAGTGACGTTTGGCCTGATTGAAAGGGCCGTTCAAGATGGGAAGATCATCGAGGACCTTCAGGCTAAGGTAAAAAGCCTCGAGGCGGAAGCCAAAGCCTCTAAGGAAGTGGCTGGCCTGAAGGAGGCCTTGGCACGAAAGGTGTCAGAGGTAGCCTCGATGGCGAAGGCCATGGAGGGGAGGGAGGTTGCGCATTCTGCAGCCATGGAGGCCGTCCAGGACAAGGTCGTGAAGGCCTTTAAAGCGCGCTTCCTCGAAGAGAAGGCTATGGGTGAGGGGTATAAGTTGGAGATTGAGCAGATGTCTGGGGTAATCCAGCGTCAAGAGGCCCTCATCCGCCAACTGAAGGATAGCAAGGAGGAGAAGGATAAGCTCATCGAGGAGCTATCCCTTCGAGCAGCGATGGCTTAGGAGCAATCTTTGGTGGCGGTGACCAATTTTGGCACGTGCGCAACGGCCTTCGGGGAGGTGGTGGGTTCGAGCGTGGCTAACTTGGTCTCCTTCGCACAACTCGAAGACAAAATTGGTCTTGAGTTGTTCAAGGGTGAAACTGCTCAGCCACCGAATTTTTTGAGGCCAATTGCAGAGAGGGCTGCTCGAGTGGAGAAGGCTTTCGAGTTATTGACTGAAGACGTCGTAGAGACGAAGGCCAACGAATGCATCCGCTTTGCTGAGGGATTTCTACCTTGTCGACACCAGGTGGAGTCGACGGGTGAGTCCCTGCAGCTGGAGACGCTCGACACCACGAAGTTAGAGGAGCCCTCTGAAGAGGTTTTGTTCGAGTGGGGTAGGTCTGGGAAAAAATTAGGGGTTGAATTTCCTTATGAAATTTTTCCAACACATGTAGAGGATGTTGCAGATGTACCTCCAAACGATGATGTCCAAAAGTAGTGCTTTGGGCTTAACTGTAATTAAGTCTTCTGTTTCACTTTATAAAGTAGTGAACATTCCTTGTAGAGTTAATACTATTTGTTTGACGTATCGAAATTATTCACATAACACGAAGATTTTGAACTTCATTAACGTGAAATGTACAATTTAGACGTAGTAAGGCTTCAAGTCGTCGGTGTGGTAGTCGTTTTTGAGGACTTTGCCTTAGTGATCTTTTAGTTTGTAGATGTCGTGCCTTTCTTTGCTGTGCACGACGTATGACCCTGCCCATCGAGAGCGGAGAGCTCCATGTCCAGGGTTGTGGCCCGATAATTCTGCCTTTAGCAAGACCATACCTCCCACGTGAATCTGATTGGCTCAAACCTTAGCGTTGTGGTCGAGTTTTGCACGTTGTCGTAGGGCCATGAGCCTGAGTCTAGCACCTTCACGGAGCTCCTCGATAAGGTCTAGACGTGCTCGAAGGCCGCTCTCGTTATGAGGGGCGTCGTAGTAGAGTGTTCTGACTGTTGGGACAGACACTTCAATTGGTAGTAGGGCTTCGACACCGTAGACCAGGGAGAAAGGTGTTTCCCCCATTGGTCCTCGTGTAGTCGTTCTGTAATCCTAGAGGACGCTGGAAAATTCCTCTACCCACTTTCCTTTGGTAGCATCGAGGCGCCTTTTCAGCCCCTCTTTGATTGTGCGGTTTGTAACCTCCACCTGACCGTTTGATTGTGGTGGGCTGAGGGGGCGTAGAGCATCTGTATTCTCATTTTCTTGGCCCAATCCTTGAGCTTGGTGCTTGAGAACTAAGTTCCATTGTCTGTGATTATGGCCCTTGGAGTGTCGTATCGAGATATGAGGTCGTGCCACAGGAAGTGTATAACTTTGGATGAGCTGACTGTTTTGGGTGGTCGAACTTCGATCCATTTGGTGAAGTAGTCAACTGTTACTATGCAAAATTTGAACTGCCCTGTAGCTTTGGGCATTGGCCCTATGAGATTGAGGCCCCATAGTGCGAATGGTATAGGGTAGGTCTCTGTGACCGCCTCATTTGAAGGCTGTCGTTGGACGCGGGAGTTGATCTGGCACTTGTGACATTTTCACACCAGATCATGTGCATCCTTCCTTAGTGTTGGCCAATAATAGCCGAGGCGTAAGCATTTGTGGGCTAAGGCATCGGAGCCAATGTGTGCTCCACAAACTTCAGAGTGGACCTCGTTCAAGATGAATTGGGAGTCATCGAAGCTGATACACCTTTGTAAAGGGGTAGAATATCCTTTACGTCACAGGGTTCCGTCTATGACCACATGGCGCGAGGATTGTGTCCTTATTTTTTTTGGAATGCTGGTGGGCCATCGACGGTGCCCGATTGGAGATATTAGAGGATTAGATGCCTCCAGTCAGTTGTTGTGTTGGTGTCAATTGCATGAATAGTGCTTATTGAAGGCTGTGCCAAGGTTTCGAGGATGGTGTCTGTTCTTCCTTTGGACAGCTTATCAGCCTTAGTGTTCTGGTCTCTTGGAATCTTGTTGATATTCAGTTGTTCGAACTGTCCCTATAGGCTTTTGACAAGTCGTAGGTACCTCGACAGAGTGGGGTCTTTGCACTCATTCGTCCCCGTAACCTGGCTTACCACGAGTTGTGAGTCACTATGTACGGTCAGACGTCGTAAGCCAGACTTTAGGGCTGTTTTTAGCCCTGAAACAAGGGCCTCGTACTCTGCCACGTTGTTGGTGACAGGAAATTGGAAAGCCACTCGTAAGTTTGCTTCCATGCCGTGTGGGCCCTTTATATGGATGCACCCTCCTGGGCGGTCCGCGTTTGATGAACCATCCACGAACATGTCCCATTCGGGGGGCCCCAATTCTGCTGGGGGAGTCCTCGAGGTACATGTTCGAGGGGGTAGATGGATAGCTCGGCCATGAAGTCTGCCAAAGGTTGTGCTTTTATTGCTCGTCGAGGCTCGAACTTAATGTCGTACTCCCCGAGTTCGATACACCAACGGGCTAAATGACCACTATATTTTGGTCGGTTTAGGATGTCCCTGATTGGTAGATCAGTCCTGACGACGATTGTGTGGGCTTGGAAATATACCCGTAGCTTTCTTGCGGCGATGATTAAAGCGTAGATCGTCTTCTGAAAGGGAGGGTAGTTTATTTCAGCTCCTCGTAGAGTGTGACTCGTGTAGCAGACATGCCATTGTTGTGGACCTTCTTCTTTGACGTGTACTGAAGAAACAGTGTCATTTGAAGTGGCGAGGTAGATGATGAGTTCGTCTCCCATTCGATGGCACTTCAAAGTTGGTAGATCGGAGAGGTGCTTCTTGATTTGTTCAAAGGCTGCTTGACATTCTGGTGTCCAAGCGAATGCCTTCTTCATGCGGAGTTACTCGAAGAATGGTTTGCATTTGTCCCTAAGCTTCGAAATGAAGCGTCCGAGGGCAACAATTCTTCCAGTCAACTGCTGGATTTCCTTGATGCTTTTTGGTGGCGCCATATCAGTGATGGCTGATATCTTTTTTAGGTTGGTATCGATTCCTCTTTCGGAAATCATGTATCCCAGGAAGTTTCCTGCTCCGACAAAAAAGGAGCACTTGGCGGGGTTAAGCCTCATGTTGTATCGTCAGAATGACTGGAATGTCTCGTCAAGATCTCGAAGGTGGTCGTCGAATGTCATGCTCGTCACAATGGCGTCTTCGATGTAGGCCTCGAGGTTGCGTCCCATTTGATGGGTAAAGACTTTGTTCATTAAACGCTGGTATGTGGCTCCAGCATTTTTAAGCCCGAATGGCATTCGAACGTAATAATATACGTCGTCGCCCGTTGTGAATGCCGTTTTGAGGGCGTCTTCTGGGTCCATGTTGATTTGATGGTAGCCACTTTTGGCGTACATGAATGACAGATACTTGTATTTGCAAGTGGCGTCGACGAGCTGGTCGATGATTGGCAGTGGATACGAGTCTTTAGGACAATGCCTATTGACGCCTGTGAAGTCGACACACATACGGAGTTCCTCGTTAGTTTTGTTAGCTAATACTATGTTAGCAAGCCATTCGGAGTATTGAATTTCCTTTATTTTTCCAGCATCAAGGAGTTTGGAAACCTCCTCTTTTACAAACAGTTTTTGGGAGGGGGCCATACCCCTCTTCTTTTGTTTAATCGGCTTGGAATCCGAAATCACATTGAGTTTGTGGGTGATGATGCTGGGGTCGACTCCTGGCAAATTCTTCATATCCCATGCAAAGACGTCCAAGTTGGCCTCGAGGAGGTGGATGAGGCTCACCCTTTCCTTTTGTTTAAGATCTTTGCCGATCTTAAACTTTTTGCCCGGGATGACTTCAACCTCGTCGGTGACGTCACTAAGACGTGGTTGCTCTTCTGGATCCATCGAGTCGTCAATGGCCTTTGAGGTCTGCGGGTCCTTGGTGGCGCTTAGAAAGGCCACGTAATTTGTCCTGGAAGTTCGCTGGTCGATGTATATGTGCGCGTCCCCTCGAGGTGTTGCAAAAGTGATGGTGAGGGAACGGATGTCGCACCGCATATGGAAATCGATCTGGCTTGGTTGGCCAATGATGGCGTTATAAGTTGAGGGGACCTCGAGGACCAAGAATTTTGTCATGATGGAGTGGCAGTCAAGCGTGTTGAACTGCGTATCCCTTATCAACATGAGAGGCAGATTGACGACCCCCATTGTTGGGACAATGTCCCGGCCAATGCCAAATGTGGGGCCGGAACTTTTCTTGACTGTGGACATGTGCACCCCGAGCTTGTCGAGCATGTCCTTGAAGATGACACTAGTGTTAGCACCAGTGTCAATGTATACCCTGTTGGTGTCGTAACCCGCGATCCGTGCAGTGATCATCAGTGGGTCGGAGTGCGGAAAAATGACTTTGGTCCTGTTAGGGCGGTGAATGACGTTCTCCTCTATGTGGTCGAGTTGTAAGATTTCCCATGCATAACGCTTTCTGGAGGAGGCGTCTTCCGACTTTGTGAGCACATGAATTGTGCCCACTGGGGGGTGGCGGTAGGTATTGCCTTCGAGGGCTGTTTAGTCGACGACGCGTCTTGTCGTCGTCCCTCTTGCGGCCCTTTGGGAAATCTTTGCAAGGGGAGGTGGAGTTTGCAAGGAATTCCTTGAGTTTCCCCTGCTTGATCATTTCAGAAATGAGGTGCTTGAGTTGCCAACACGCCTCGGTGTCATGTCCACGATCATTATGGTAGATGCAGTATTTGTCAAAACCTTTTGTGGTTTTGTGTTGGATGGGCTGGGGCCACTTGAGAACCTTGTTCTGCTTTTCCAGCTGCAGCAGAATGTTTGTGTGGGTGTCACGAAGAGTTGGGTGAGGCTCGGAGGGCCTCGAATTGCTGGTCGAGGGTTGGCACCTCGACAAACCCGACCCTTTGTCGAACTTCTTGTTGCTATCGTTGGTGGGGGCCGCTGGTAGGGCTTATTGATCTCCTCGGAGTTCATGAACCGAGTTGCTCGATCGATGAACTCACCCAACGTTGTGACGAGATTTTCGTTAATGTTGTACGCGAGCCTTGACTCGCGTTGGAGGCCTTGAGTGACAACCAAGAGTTGCATGTATGGAGAGAGCCCCTGGACATGGACGGCTTCCGCCTGGAACCACTGGATGTAGTCTCGAAGGGGTTCCTCCTTTTCTTTGTTCACCCGCAGCAGTGTTGAACGATCTGGGTGGTCGAGCGCCCATGAAGTGGCGGAGGAAAGACGAGGCCAGGTCTTTGAAACATTTAAAATGTTGTGCTCGTAGTGTTCTGAACCACGTTGATGCAGCTCCCTTGAGTGTGGAGCTAAAAGCCTTGCAGAGAATCGGGTCTGTGGCGCGGGCCATCTCCATTTGGGAGATGTAATGCCGTAGATGATCGACGGGGTCGGTGGTAGCGTCGTAGCTTTCGATGACTGGCATGCGAAAGCCGGCAGACGCCTGGACGGTGATTATATCTTCGGTGAAGGGTTGTGTCAGGGGGACCTCGATATCATCGAGGATCTGGTTAGGTGTTTTGACCTGCTCCTCAACCACGTTGATTCGTCGGAGGAGGTCGTCGACACAGAGGTTCCCGATGGAGTGATTTTGGTTCTGGGATTGTTCTTCCCGTTCGCTGGGTGGCGGAAGGCGGGCGACTTGCATTTCCACCTTAATGGTGTGTACCATCAAGGTGGTCATGTCATTAAGGATATTAGCTTGGAGAAGCATCATCTGAGCAGAATCAATGATGATGGGTTGGTGGACCGTGGAAGGTCCGGCGACGTTGGCCAAATTGGCCGGTGGATGTTGTGTAGCCGACTGTGTCCCTGTTGCCCTGCCAACTGGGAGAGGTGCGCCTATGGAGCTGGAATCGGCCTCCTCTATATGCACACTGTTATCGGGATTGTGAGTTCTCCTTGTTTTCGTCATTTGAGATGGAGAAGAAGAAAAAAAAAGTATCTGGAGAAAATAACACGGTTGTTTATCTGTCCCACAGATGGCGCCAAACTGATAGCCAAAAGATGGTATCTGATGGTACTGTTGCGGTGGTGATCGAAATAAAGCAACTACCAGGACCTGCGAAAGGCAAGACACAAGAAGCTTTCAGGTGCAGAAGAGAGGAGAGAGAGTGTGTGTGTGTAGTAATCACCTTATTTTTTGTTGGCATCACCCAGTTATAGGGTGACGCCAGGACTCTCCCCATGCTGGGGTAGAGTGTTTGGTAGGATTTTCCCCACGCTTGGACTGCTGACACCTGACTCCCGGGATTTTGCGGATTGGACGTAACTGTCAAACAATGTTGATCTGACAGCACTTGAGTGTGTTGAGTTAGGGTGTTAATTGGGCTTGACCCATATCTGTCAGAGTCAAACCCATGATAGGATGACATTTCCCGCCAATATGTTTATACGGGGCGCACCCACAGGCCGCATACGAGGGATATGGCCACCCAAATTGTGCTATTTTCATTTACTTTAAGTCAAGCCCTATTTCTTTTGGTTGTTGCGTTTGTTGTATTATCTTTCTAGTTATGTTGCTTGACACATTATTTTCATATGCAGGTTTATCTATTGCTTTCCCTATCAGCGCATTGGCGTGATGTAGCTACACTATTTTACTCAATTAGAGCATATCACGAGTGTTGGGTGCTTGCATACCTTATCTTTAAATCCGTCATGGCAATAATGGTTCTCTTGACCTTTTCAGACGGGTTTGGGGAAGTTGAAGATTGATCTGTAATTTTGATTCTAACATTTTGGTAGGAACCGGGAATTTGAGATCGGGGGGCTGGTGTGTAGCTTAATATATATTGAGTCAATCATGAATGACGGAACCAAAACAAATAGTACAAAATAAATCCTTCAATCTTTAGACAAATCTCTCAAATTAATACACATGAAATACTCAAAATTCAACACGACGTTCTTTCTGATTTCTAAAATCATCAACTAGTGAATCTAAATCAAAAGTCTCTGCAAGACCCCTCTCAATATATAAGTGCATGCTATCTGCAAGAAATTCATTGTGCATCTTGTTGCGCAATCTATTCTTCAAAATTTTCATAGCAAAAAAAGCACGTTCAGTGGTAGCTGTAGACACTGGTAAAGTCAATACCAAACGAATCAATCTATCAACAAGGAAGTAGTAATTCGATTTCCCTGCAGCTGCCATTACTTGGCACAATTCACCAATTGAAGACAATCCTTCAAAATCTGATTGACCACAAACCTCAATATGAAAATGTTGCACTTAAAATGGCAACAATTCCAGATCATGATTTGTAAAATCATGGGGATAATAGTTCCTTGCAAGGCTGCAAAAGATTCAATGTTAAAAGATGTAAACCCATCTTTCGAGTTCAATGATGAACTTAATTTCAAAAGCTCCACAATACGGTCATTGAACCTCGATGAGATATCCTCCATCTGAAAATCAATTGTAGCATTAAAGATATCAAACTGAAAATAATGCCCCTCAGAAACACCATCCCGTCGGTGATTATATTGCGCAAGAAAATGAGGAGCACCGAAATATGGAATCTAAATCTTATGATTTGAACAAAACGATCCAACTTTGAGAAAGAAAGAATCCCATCCTTCCATCCTTAAACGTTACAACAACAATGAAGTAGTTGCTACCAAATCCATTGCCTTTACAATGTCCTGATTCTTTTCTTGTAATGTCATACATAAAACTTCAGTGATACCAAAAGTCTCATACATTAAGTGAGCAATAAAGACAAACTCAAATGATGTCATTCTTCTCAAAGCCGCTGCAGCATCACCTTTTGTTTTAGAGTTACCTTCTTTTCTAATGTTTGATAGAACTTTTGCAACAGCATCAAACATACTAAGAAGACTGCTAATGGAAGCTAAATGAGAACTCCAACGTGTATGCATAACATCAACCTCTCTTGCGGATACAACTAATGCTAATTGGCAATCGATGAGCACAACAATGGACATAATAAGCATGCGGACAATTCTTCAGAAAAAGTGCCTGCAATCCATTCCTCTCACCACGCATGTTACTAGCACCATCATATCCTTGACCATGAATATTCTTAACATTTAATCCATAATGAGACAAAACATCACAGATAGGGGTGTTCAAAACCCGCAAAACCGAGAAACCGAACCGCATGATCCGAAACCGAAAAAACCCGTGAACTGAAGAAACCGATAACCCGCGGGTGATGTGTGGCACACACATATCACATTTCCATGGTGTTCTAAGTCAAATTCATCACTTATTTGAGCATATTTCTTCATTATGTGTGCGTTTTATTCGATGTGACTATTTGTTTGCTGGCGCACACTTGAGGAGTGGAGATGAAGTGTGGAGAACCTCGCGAAAGGACCCGACATGGCGAAGCACGAGAAGAAAGTCTTCCACCAAGTTTTTGCTGCTGTGAACAGTACCAGCGCACCCCCCCAGAACATCCCGGCGCATCCTGCAGCATCCTGAGCATGTTAGCTTGCGTGAACAGAACCAGAGCATCCTCCCAGCGCACCCCGCAGCAACCTGCAGCATCCTCCTTTGTCCACGTCATTTATCGAGGCCAACTCGAGTCAGCCTCGATTCCATCCGATTTGCACATAGTTTTGGACATGTTTACCCTTATTTTACCATGTTATGATGTCCCATATGTCTAGGGACTTTTTGGACTATTGGATATAGTATATATAGACTTTTAGGATGAGTTTTAGACATAACTCACCATTTGGGCGAATTTTAAAGAGAACTTCAGTTTTGGAGCTGTTCTTCCTTCCTCTCCTAGGGCTTTTGAGCCCCTTCAACCTCACAAATATGAGAGGTTGATTGGGGCTCTTGTGGATGATCATTATTAGGGTGATTTCTATCCTATCTCTCTCTTTTATGTTTCATTGTTGGTGCTTTATTGATGCTGATTTTGAGTAGTATCATGAGTAGGAGTAGGTAGATTTCATTTCTTCTTGGGGTTTAGTGTTATTAGAGGTTTGACTGTGATATTCTTGACTTGAATGAGTTTAGATACCAATTCCATGATCATTGAATGCATGACTTGTGCTAGAAGATACATATTCTAGTTTAGTCTTCTAGGTGTTCGAAGAAATGCTCGAGAGAGGTTTTGATGAACGTGACCCATAGGAATTGGTTGATTGGCTTGTTGAGTGTTAGAGATAACCTCGAGGAGTCAATTGATGAGTAGATTAGGAGCTTTTCATGCCTTGTCTCCTAATGCTAACACAATGAGAGTTGGTTAGGTTAGTGATTGACAAGAGTTTAACATGCTATCTAGAGATAGAAGCATGTTAGCCTTAGTAATCCATCTCTAAATCAAGAGTTAAGATGTACAAACAACCTCTAATATGCATGAACTTCCTAAGAGAACTCTATACTTGAAAGTCCACAAATCCCGATTTTCGTTGTTCTTACTTGATTTTCACTCTCGATTCCATTGCATTTTGCTACATTTAGAATAGTTGCACGCTCCATCAACCAACCTATCAAGTCTTTTCTGCCCCCTTGCATTTCATCCTAGGTTAGTTTCACATATTGCACATTTAGTCTTTAAACGCTCGATTCTCTTGGGTTCGATCCCTTACTCTTTGCCCTACACTATTTTTGACAAATACAAGGGTGAGTTAGAGGTTTATAAATGTATTTGAATCATTGCACCCGAGTTTTTCATTGAGCAAAAACACCCTTGATCAAATTGGCGCCGTTGCCGGGGAATTGAGTGTAAGTTTTTAGACTTTTTGTGTTTTGTGTGTTGCATGTTGCATATCATGTTTATTTCTTTGCATTGTAGATTTTAGACCATGTTTACTTCCATTTCGTGTCTTGCATTGTAGGTACCATCGTTTGTGCTACTAACGGCACACCACAACATGTGGAGGATCAACCAAGACCATTATCATTGGGAGGACATGGATGCTTATGAAAACACTTGGTCATATGGACAACAATTCTCATGGAGAGAAAATGGCTTCTACAATCATCAAACATGCTACACTTGGGAGCCAACATATGAAGATGATGGAGCAAACACTCATGAGTACTATTATGTCACATCTCCACCACCTCTTGTGCAACGGAATGAAACATTGCTTTCTATGACACGAAAGTTAGATGATCTTGTGAATGAGATGAGGGCAAACAACATTCAAAGAGAGGAGGAAATGGCCAAAGTAATGAAGGAACCGCCTCTTGTGCAACAAAATGAAGTGTTGCTTTCCATGAACCAAACATTGGAAGATTTCATAAGTGAACTTCGGAGAGCAACAAAAGAGAAGAGGAAAGGTTCAAAAGAGAGAACCCCACCCTTCACCTCTCTTCATGGAGCCCCAAATTGAAGAAAAGCCATCTCTTAGTCAATTAATAGAGGATCTAGCTATAGAGATAAGAGAAGGCAACAAGATGATTGAAGAGGGATGTAACACTTTGACCAAAAAAATGGCATATGCGAAAGAAGAAACAAGGGCATCATTGAAGAACATGAAGGTTTTATGTGCACAAATGGCATGGGATTTACAAGACCAATTCCTAGAGATGAGCCATGGGATGCAAGATGATGCCACAATTGTGGAACATGACCAGCCATTGGAAGATATGAACTTGGAAGAGAAAAGTGAGCGCTTCGAGCAAAATATAGAGGAAAAGTGTGAAGAAGAATCTCAATGGGGTGAAGAGACAATTGAAAATCTCAAGCTACTTTTAGGAGCAACACCCACTCCTTGCTCTCAAGTGCCCCAATATGAATATGTGGAAATCTTCAAGTTGGATAAGTGTTGTGGAGGTGGGATGTTTAAAGTGAGATGTATGCCATGGAGACCTCCAAGAAAGACGAGTCTAGTGGATCTTGGAAGGAAACACCCTCTTGATCTTCATGTTGTGGATGACATAAGACCGAAGGGTGTCACGTGACACTTTCTTCACCATTCATGCCTAGCCAAGGGCTTTAAATGTGGCGCTTGTTGGGAGGCAACCCAATGGTTTTAAATTTCAGGTTTTAGTTTCTTTAAATTTAGGTTTGAATAAAAATAGGTGATTTAATGTGTGTTACATTTTTCAGGTGGATGAAGCTTTTGGAAGTTTGAATTTCATGGGGAAGATATGTTCATGGCAATTTTTGGTAAGGTGGATGAAAGGTAAGAGCACTTTTTTTGGTGTTTAATTGAGCCTATTTCAGCCCTTAAACCCAACCTATCCTACCCAGCCCACCCCCCCGTGCAGCCCAGCCCATCCCAGCGTACCTGCTGCTACCACCCAGCCCATCCTTCCCAGCGAACCCCCAGCCCACCCCAGCTCACCTTCTGCACCCCAGCCCACCCGCTTAACCTGTGCCCGGACCAGCCCCTCAGTTCATTTCTTTTCTACTGCATCCTTGTTGCTCACACTCACACACTTCACTCAAATTCCTCACTCCCCACTCATTTCTAGTCACATTTGCACTCAAATGGCAAAGGTAAATCTCTCATCTCTCCCTCTTTCGAATTTATTCTCAGAATTTCAATTTTGTGAGCTAAAACCTACATTTTGAGATTTGAATTCCTATGCTTGTTTGATGCATTTCTTGCTTGATTCATGTCACATTGTAAGTGGGTAGGTGATTAGAAGCATGTTTGTGGTGCAAATGTGCCCATTTCTTCAAGTTGCTTCATTTTCTAGGGAGAGAAAGCTTGATTTTGGGTCTACAATGATGGGGGAATCGCGAAAACGCTCTCAACCCATTTCTCCACCGGTTGCATCACCACCTCCACCCAGGATTAGGGGGCCTACTTGGCCCCCCAGGTACGACCTACCGTTCTCTCTCTTTTGCCTTTCCCTCTCATGCCATGAGGACATTGCATATTTTGAGTTTGGGGGGTATACGCATATGTTTCATGTGGGAGATGGTAGAGAGTACCTTGTGTGGTATTTGACTTGAAACACCTTGCAAGCATCTAGTTTTCTTTTTCTTTTAAGGTTGTAATTTATTTATTTATTTTTTTCAAAAATCACAAAAAAAACAGAAAAACAGAAAAACCTTGAAAAAATCACGGGACTAAAAAGCTTTTAGGCAAGTTGTATGTGGGAGATGATAAGTGTTCATGCATTCGATGATAGAATGGGGTGTGTGTACTTAGCTTGAGTACTAATATAGATGGATCTTACTTGTTGAGTGTTTTGTTGAACATTTTGTGAATTGTTACACTTTAGAATTGCATGATATGAGTTTTGGTTAAAGTTGGTCGGGAGCATGAAAATTTTCTTTAAAGAGAACTGGAAACCTTGGTTAATGATATGTTGTGAAGCTTGATTTAGCTAGCTTGTGAATGGGAAATGCTAGGTGGGTGCCTAATATTTGCACTCTATGTTTGGCAACACTTGGAATGACACTTTTGTCATGAAACGGAGCACCCGTAGCATAGCTTAATGCCTCTCTTCCAAGTGCAAGCTTGGAGTACAAGTATGCGATATCGCACATCTTAAGGAGGTTCGGTTGGAATGATTCTTTAGACATGTGGTTGTAGACGGCAACTGTGTGGCCTCTTGACCCTCTTCCAAGCGCTCATCTTAAGAATTTAGGAAACCATCCTCACACATAAAAATAAATAATAAAAAAAAGAAGAAGAAGGAAGTAGTAAAAAAAAGGGAGTTGATGAATAAGGTGTGAGCAATGGGCATTCCGCATTCACTTGCTAAATCTAGTTTCTCATTGGTATGCATTAAACTTGGAGTCTACGTTCTCTTTAGAAAGTATTAAATGCTCGAATGACCAACTTACCCCAACTTTTGTATCTTGCGATCTTTATTGTAACTTCTCACAAGTCGCTCACTTGTTCACTACACAAAACATAGGTCTTTCTTTAGGAGCACTCAAGCTTTGTTGAGTTGTTATTCTTAGGTGCATGAATAACTTTGATTCCATTTCTTGCCTACACCAAATGTTTTTGTAAATATATATGTAGGTGGCTAGAGTAGGAGTCCATGAGTCTTTACTTTCCTAGATGCTTGCGTTGCTAGAGACTAGCAACATTTTGAGTTTGGGGGTGTGATGTGTGGCACACACATATCACATTTCCATGGTGTTCTAAGTCAAATTCATCACTTATTTGAGCATATTTCTTCATTATGTGTGCGTTTTATTCGATGTGACTATTTGTTTGCAGGCGCACACTTGAGGAGTGGAGATGAAGTGTGGAGAACCTCGCGAAAGGACCCGACATGGCGAAGCACGGGAAGAAAGTCTTCCACCAAGTTTTTTGCTGTGAACAGCAGCAGCGCACCCCAGAGCATCCCGGCGCATCCCGCAGCATCCTGGAGCATGTTAGCTTGCGTGAATGAACCAGAGCATCCTCCCAGCGCACCCCGCAGCAACCTGCAGCATCCTCCTTTGTCCACGTCATTTATCGAGGCCAACTCGAGTCACCTCGATTCCATCCGATTTGCACATAGTTTTTGGACATGTTTACCCTTATTTTACCATGTTATGATGTCCCATATGTCTAGGGACTTTTTGGACTATTGGATATAGTATATATAGACTTTTAGGATGAGTTTTAGACATAACTCACCATTTGGGCGAATTTTAAAGAGAACTTCAGTTTTGGAGCTGTTCTTCCTTCCTCTCCTAGGGCTTTTGAGCCCCTTCAACCTCACAAATATGAGAGGTTGATTGGGGCTCTTGTGGATGATCATTATTAGGGTGATTTCTATCCTATCTCTCTCTTTATGCTTCATTGTTGGTGCTTTATTGATGCTGATTTTGAGTAGTATCATGAGTAGGAGTAGGTAGATTTCATTTCTTCTTGGGGTTTAGTGTTATTAGAGGTTTGACTGTGATATTCTTGACTTGAATGAGTTTAGATACCAATTCCATGATCATTGAATGCATGACTTGTGCTAGAAGATACATATTCTAGTTTAGTCTTCTAGGTGTTCAAGAAATGCTCGAGAGAGGTTTTGATGAACGTGACCCATAGGAATTGGTTGATTGGCTTGTTGAGTGTTAAAGATAACCTCGAGGAGTCAATTGATGAGTAGATTAGGAGCTTTTCATGCCTTGTCTCCTAATGCTAACACAATGAGAGTTGGTTAGGTTAGTGATTGACAAGAGTTTAACATGCTATCTAGAGATAGAAGCATGTTAGCCTTAGTAATCCATCTCTAAATCAAGAGTTAAGATGTACAAACAACCTCTAATATGCATGAACTTCCTAAGAGAATTCTATACTTGAAAGTCCACAAATCCCGATTTTCGTTGTTCTTACTTGATTTTCACTCTCGATTCCATTGCATTTTGCTACATTTAGAATAGTTGCACGCTCCATCAACCAACCTATCAAGTCTTTTCTGCCCCCTTGCATTTCATCCTAGGTTAGTTTCACATATTGCACATTTAGTCTTTAAACGCTCGATTCTCTTGGGTTCGATCCCTTACTCTTTGCCCTACACTATTTTTGACAAATACAAGGGTGAGTTAAGGTGTTTATAAATGTATTTGAATCATTGCACCCGAGTTTTTCATTGAGCAAAAACACCCTTGATCAGCGGGTTCTAATTTTAGAAACCCGCGGATACCCGAACCGATCCGCATATGCCTATTTACAAATAAATTATCTAAAATTGCTTACTTCATCTCAATTTTCCTTTAAATTTCTTTTATATTACTTGTGGAAACTCATTTCATACAACAATAATACATGATTTGCAATATTATATTATTGTTCTATTTATGCAAACTACTTTTCTTCATTTTGATACTCTAGATATGTACATTTATGATGCAAAATTTTAGAATATCTCTAAGTAAATTGAAAATTTTTATAGAATAATTATACTTAGGAATACCTGCGGATACCCGCGATCCGAACCGCAAAAAACCGTGAAAATCGGGTACCCGCATTTAGGGTACCTGCACTCGGTGGGGCGGATACTATTTTTCTCACTATCCGCCCCGCCCCGCCCCGCCCCGTGCACACCCCTAATCACAGATCTCGGAATATAATGTAACTGATGATGTATCTTTCACATGAGAAACATGAAAGAACCGCTCTTGTATGAAACCTGTGATATCAACAAATCGAAGAACAAGAGCCATATGTTCTTTTCTACTTTCATCACAAGTTTCATCAACAATTATGCAAAACTTTGAATCACCAATGTGCTCACAAATTTTATCCCTAACTTTCTTTTCAAAAACATGCAAAATTTCCTTTTGGATTAGAGGTGATGAGTATTTTGCATTATGAGGTGCTTTATCCAAAATAACTCTTGCTATATCATCATTGTAAGTCCCCAAAAATTTAAGCAACTCAATAAAGTTCCCTCGATTTCTTGAATCAACAGACTCATCGTTCCCCCTAAAGGCAATTCCTTGAAAAGATAAGAACCGAACAACATCAATAGAAGTTCTTACTCGAGTCTATTCTTTTCAACCTCTTCATTTGATTGTCTCTGTACTACCTTGTCAATGTGACTAGATTGCTTCAACAACAACTGGAAATTATGGACTGCATTATTGTGAGGGGAACAAGGTCCTATGCCCATATGTTTCAGAAATGAACAATTTTTACCATTTTTAACCTTCTTCAATTTCTGAAAACCTTTCACAATAAAAGCATCCCAACCATTTTTAACTTTTGATGCCTCTGTAAATAGATAACATGGGAAACAAAATGCAACATCTACTTTGGGAGAATACTCAAGCCAAGAAAATTCAGAAAACCAATGGTATTGAAACCTACGTTACTTTTCTACTAGATAATTATCAAGCTTCAATTGATAAGGACCGGCTTGTAAATAAGCTCTTTTTTACCTCATCACGTTCATTAGCAGGCACTTTCCAAATAGGATCACGTTCACCTGGATCACGAACTATGAAATAATCCTTAGAAGTTGAAGCACTTGGAGCAGTATTTTGCAGTGGAATTCTATCATATTTTGAACCTCTTCCTCAATTCTTAAAGCTTGATCACTTTTAGGTGATTGACTTTGATCTTCACTTTCGGTTGTAGCTTTCTTTTTAAAGAAAGCAGATAGTTTCCTTTGCTTGTTAGACATAACTGAAAATAATATTTAAGCAATCAATTTAAAATTACTACAAACGAATGATAACATAACAATTAAATTAGCACTTATATACATTGTGTAATTAAAAAAACTTCGAAACAAGAATTCAATTAGAATTTAGAATTAAACTTGTAATTTTATTTTTACTCCAATTAAACTATTAACTAGGTTCCTTACTTCCTAGAAACTAAGAAACATGAAGACCTAATAAATAAATACAACTTTTACTTCCTAGAAACTAAGAAATATGAAGACCTAATAAATAAATACAACTTGTAACAATTAAACTATTAACTAGGTAGTAGGTTCCTATTTCCTAAAAACTAGAAACGTGAATTGGGGAGAAAGAAACAAAATACTATTAAATAAATACAGCTTGTTTTTCACCTAATTGGGAAGAAAAAAACAAAATACTTAATAAATAAATACATTAATAAATTAAAGGGAAAAACAACATTTACCTAAGGAGCAGCAGATGCTTGAGCTTCTTCTGTCCTTGTGGTAGCTTTCTAAAGTGCCAAATGGATTGGTGGAATGTTTGTGGAAAGGGGATATGTAGGGTGGGGTTATATTTGGAGTGAGTTTTGGACTTATAAATTGTGTAATAATTTATTGAATTGGGCTGAATTTTAATTTTTGATTGGGCTTAAAAGTTTTTGGGCTGAACTGAGGGGGCTAGTGGGCAAATTATTATACTAATCCTAAAAATATATACTATATACCCTATACCCCCAAACTAATTGGGGATGGCAGCTGCCCCCCTGTCAACATACACCTCCGTCCCTGGGTAGCGCCTACCCCGCTACCAGCCATTTCAAATTTCGAAACTTCCTTGGGCCCGGGAAAAGTACATGGTAGCGGGCTGGGTGGCTGGGCCCTCGCTACGGCGCTACCAGCCTTCATAAACATGTTCCCACGCTTCCCTTCCCCATTTCTTCTCCGAGTTCTCCTTCTTCGCATCTAAAGAAACCAGTTGCCGCACCGGACCCTTTTTTGACATCTCTGACGCCGTTTCAGCAACTATTTGCTCGGATCTTCATAAGAAAATGAAGGTAAGCTCGAATCTTCTTTTTATTTTGAATTTTGATCGGTTAAAAATGGTTTATTTTACCATTTTCATTTTTTTGAAGTTCTCTTCCAAACCGCCGACCACTCCATTTTTCCGTCACCAGAGGTCTCTCCACCGCCATCTACAAGTATGGTTTTCATATACATGCAAATTATTTCAGTTCTCTGTATTTTTTTTGATGTTTTAGTATTTTTGTGGTGTTTAAGTATTTTAGATATATTTTTAGTAATTTCTGTTTATTTATTATTGCTATTTATGTTTAGGAATTATATGTGTATGTATTTTCTAGTTTATGAATTATTTGCATATGTATTTTATGTTTTAGTAACTATTTTAGGTCGAAAGTTTTGTATTTTGTGTATGTATTTTTTTATTTTAGTAATTAACTTATAGATTATTTTGCATGTATTTTATGTTTTAGTAATTATTTAAGGAATTTGTGTATGAGTTTTAGTAATTGTTGTAGTAATTAATTATTTGTGTATGTATTTTATGTTTTAGCAATTATTTCATGTAAGGATTTTAGTAATCTTAAGCCTTTACTATTTCTAAGTGGTTTAGCTAGTAAGTTCATGGTATTTTAGTATATACTTTAGATATTCTAGTAATCAATTAAGCCTTTACTATTTTGTTCTATTTTAGTATATACTTAAGGTATTTTAGGAAAATAATATTATTTTATGAACTTTTGTATTTTATGAATTATTTAAGTATTTTAGGAATTTATTTAGGCATTTTAGGTATCATTTATGATTTTTGTGGTTCTGATTACTACAACCCGATGATGCCGACGCCGCAACAACCGCCGCCCAACAACGTGATCGACCCATAGATGTTCAGACTGAGTAATCAGTCGTTTGACATATTCTCGGCTGGGTTCAGGGGACAGCCGTATGGCGATTCAGAACACTATTCGCCGGCGCGTGAGGATCTGGATGACGATTATGATTTACCTCCCCGTAGGACATTTTTGTAAAAACAAATTAGTTTTGGATGTTTTTTTATTGTATTTGATACATTTTATAAGTAATTTATAATTAATTTTATTTCTATTTTTAATTGTGATTTCTAAATAATAATAAATAATATTCTCACTCAATCAATTTTTAAATGATGAGAATAAGAAAAATCATCTTAAAAAAACATTGGTAGCGGCCCCAGTGAGGGCGGCTACCCACAGTGCGACGCCTCATCATGTGCGCTACTCACTACCTAGTATCGGCTATCGTATGTACTTTTAGCTGGCTTGACTTGAAGAACTACCAGTTAAAGAAACTGGGTAGCGGGATATCTCCTACCCAAGCCCCATTAAATATGTAGGGTTCCTTTCCGACTTGTTTTATTTGGATTCTATTTTAATAAAATAAGTCTATACCAGTTTTCAAAAAAAAAAAAGTTTCGACCTTCCTAGGACATTGTAAAAATGAATATGTTTTCATTATTTGTAGAAACACATGGTAGGACCTAGTCGTTGCAAAAAGTATAGCGCAATTTGCAGAGCGATAGAAGTCGTCCGCGCGGTTCGTATGTAAATCGCAGAGATGCCGCGCGAGTTCTGTTCTGGCTGGACGAGTCTGGCCGGAACTAGCCACGCTCCATCACTAGCTCGCTAATATATAAAATGCCAAGTTACCCCTTCAGTTCCACTTTGTTGAACTCGGTTACAACCTCTGATGGGAGACGACCACCACTCCACCGGCATAGGATTTCACGGCCACGTCGCCGTCGGCACTGCAGGTTTCCAGCTCGGCGGTTCACCACTTCCAAATATGGAAGAGCTCAATAAGTACCTCATCTCTGATGGTAATTAAGTACTTACGTTGACCCATAGATCTGTAACTACATGGATTCAGTTGTGTTCTGCCGTGATTATTGTGAGTTCGCTGTAATTATGGGCAGATTTTCAGTTTGGTTTCCCGTCAGAGGTAGCTGATCCGAATCAAGATCTGCTTTTTCCTGCTGCAGCTGAGGTCAACAAGAAGGAGGAATCATGCTCTGGTTCTGAGGTTCAGAATAAAGGTAAACGAAGACGATCAGGTCCTGAGATCGACGACCCACGAGAAAGGAAGAAACTGACCGACCAAAGATACAGAATCAGAGTCAAGGTACCTTTTAATCACCTCTCATCCCTTATCCATATGTCTTTAATTCTTGTTAATTTCATCACCACAGATATTATTCACATATATATACTCGTCCAACGGACGGGAATCTGAATCTTAGGCTCTCGGATCTTTTACTGTTTACACACCCATACTCGTCTGTTAAAAGGAATCTGAATCTTGGTCTCTCGAATCGTTTACCCTTTACACACATCTACTCGTCCGTTAAAAAGAATCTGAATCTTAGTCTCTCGGATCGATTACCCTTTTAGGGTTCATTCCGAAAAGTACATGACTTGTTGTGTGTAGTTCAATTTGTCGAGTATAGATTACATTAAAGCATCAGATTCAGAAAATGCAATCATGAGAAATTGAGTGAAGGATAAGATTGACGAAGAGCGATTGACAGTCGAAGTGGGAAAGAACAAGAGATGGGAATTAAGTGAAAAAGAGAAAAGAAAAGTTAAAGGAAATAAAGAGAGAAAGAGGTGTTGTCTATTCATAAACTTAGTCCTTGTTTTTCTGTGTAGTATTCAAGTTGTGTCTAATACTTTGTACTGTCACACTTGAGTACTGACTCAAAGTCAAAGAGTCAAAGTGCTAGTATAAAATTAGTAGTGCAATACGGCCTAATTCAGTTATAAGTGATTTAAGCAAGCTCTAAATCCATTAGGGAATTAAAATTGATTTTTTTAATCAAGAAAGGGGCCCTAGTGAAGAATCCCACCCAAGAGCTCTTCTCTCCAAATTTTAAATCGGAGTAAAAAAACTAAAAGTACCTACACCTGGTCCGTTAACCCTAAAGAACAACATGGAAAGAATCAGAAAGAAAACCTCGACGGCCCAGTGGAGGGTAAAGAGATCAAAGGAGAAACGAAGAGAAGAGCATCAATAACATGCATGTACATGGATTATACTCCAGAGAAAATGACGAAGAGCGTCCCACCAAACCTGATGTCCTTCCATCGAAAGAGCCTGATGAGCTAAATGTTGAGCTGACTCATTTTCTTCTCGAAAAGCATAATTGACCCTCCACCAGCTCTTGTCAGCTAGAGTCCGCTGCACGTCTTGAATAATACTTGTTGCTTCATAATCTCCTCACGAGATAGAGTTGATAGCCTTAACCACATCTAATGAATCTACTTCTACGATGAATCGAGATGGTAACAAGGCATCAACTAAACCAAAAGAATCCCTTATTGCTAGAGCTTCTTCGTAGAAAGGGTTTGCAAGACCTCTAACCTTGTTCATCATCACTCCTTGAACAACTCCCTCCTTGTTGTGGGCTACAACGCCTAAACCCAACCAACCATCATCACTGATCGTGACATCAGTGTTCAGTTGATAAAAAGATTTCTATTTAAATCGTTGGTCAAGCCGTTCCTATTTATGCAATGAGTTTTTTCCTTCTCCAAGAAACTTCTGAAACGGCATGGAGGTTGCTTTTATACCTAGGATGAATTATGAATTATGTCATGTGGTCTATTGTTATATATTTTCAGTTTTGTTGGCGATATTTTCACTACGTGGAGAGTGTCACTTTTACAATGGCCGTTACTACAGCTGAGGCCACGGTAAGTGGCCCAGTGCTGTAAACGGCGTGGTCGCCTCAGGGTAAGTATTTATCGCGACTATCACCGCGGTAGAGCTGCGGTAAATGCTCATTTTAGGGTTCCTCTCCTCCTCCTTCACCATCCACCGCACTTCTTACATTTCTACTTCATCTTCTCCTCCATCTTCTCCTTCATTCACCTTCTCCACCATCTTCTTCTACATCATCTTTTTTGTCCCTGTTTTTTTTACTTCTCTTCTTCCTTCTTCTTCTCCTCCGCCTACTTCTTCTCCTCCTCCTCCTCCTCCTTGTGACTGAAATTATCAAATTAAAAGGTGGAGGACTAAAGTTGTTATTGTCCCAAAGTTGAAGAAACCAAGTTAAATAAGGATTAAGTTTATTATTTGGTTTCTTTATATATAAATGATAGGGTTGTGGACATGAGCAGATGTGGGAGAGAGCTGCACAGTGAAGGAGCAAGCTTTTTTTTTTTTTTTGCTTGTTGATAAGCAAAGGTGTGATGAGAATGTTAAATTAAATTGGTGTGAGGTGGTGGCATAAGATTTTTTGTGAGCAGTTTGTGTGAGTTGAGTTTTGTTTCTTTTGGTGAGTGTAGCGGCGGTAATACGTTGTTTGCAGTGAGGGCTGTTGAGAGTGAGCCACATTATTTGTGGTTAGCTTGAGGTGCAAGTCTTTGACGTGCTTGTTGCTAGGTGAGAGCAACATCCGGTTTATGTTTTTAGTACTTTCGTGTGTGTGGTTGTGAGAGATTGAAATTTAAGAGAATTGGTGCGTGACATTGATTTGAAATTGATAGTGGAATCGTCACAGTGAATTATATTGTTTGCCCGCGATACCAAAAACCCAACATCTTCTTCTTCTTCCTCTTCCTCTTCTTCGTCTTCGTCTTCTTCTTCTTCTTCTTCGGATTCATCCACTTATTTTTTAATTAAAAAAATGTTTATCGCGGCCACGTGCGCGGTAAGCCTCCTTACCACGGGAAGTATCGCGGCTCTCCCCGCGGAGGAGGCCGCTGTAAGCCTTGTTTGCTTGGCATAGTGTTTGTTAAATTGTGCATCTATTTTATATGCATATGTTAAAGCTTAAGCTTGCCCTTGATTGTTATCATCTTACTCCCTCCGTCCCATAAGTTTTGCAACAAATGGGGCGGGCACGGAGTTTAAGAGAATGGCTGTAATTTGAAGAATATTTCAATTGAATCGGTTATTTTGATTTGTTCACCTAACACGTACAAGTGAAATATAAGAAACAATACTATATCATGCAACAATGGTGTCGTTGGTGAGCAAAAGTTTAGGTTATGATTTCAAATTGTGACGAAGCACATGGTAAAAAGAGAAACATGGAATATATCATTAGCTAATAAGAAAAAGTTGGGGCCAAAGGCATGCTAGGTTAGTGGCAATTGCATCCTGTTGAAAGATTCGAGTCGACATACAAACTTAGTTAGTAGGGGGCAAAGAACGGAAGAAGTACGATTTTTTAGTGTGTGGGTGAAAATTCAATATATACCTAAGGACTTGTTAATTACATAGTCATCTATAAACTTTATTGATAGTTACATTTTGGTCATTTCGTTTCTTTCATTTCCAATTATATATAGTATCCACTAGAAATTAAATTTGGGGAAAATAGGTAGCATAAATTTGAAATAGAATATTCATGTGTCACAATTATAAAAACAAAATAAAGAGTTTAATGTTCATACTAAAAGAAAGATGAGAGGTTTAAGCGCTAATTTTGAGTTTTGCTCCTAATAAATGAACTTTAACATCTATTTATACTTGGCGAATGATAGGATGAATTATGTTATGGGTGTAAGTTAGTTAGCTACTTGTGGTCTATTATATACTGTATATTTGTTTATTGCCTTTCAAGAATATATATATATATATATATATATATATATATATATATATATTTTCCGGTTTTGTCATGGAGATGTTTTGTTAATTCTGCTTCTATTTTATATGCAACAGACAGAGAAAGAGCAAATGAAACAGCAACTGGATGAGCTTAAAGCAGAAAAGGGAAGCTTGACGCAGGAGATCGAACATCTGAGAGGGGAAAATGCTACAATGAATCAAACATTGGAGTCCAGTGCAGAGCACATGAGGGTAGTGGCTACAAGCCATAATCAGTTGAAGCGTGATTTCACTCGCCAGGAGTCATTTGTTCAGGCCCTATTATCCAAACTGGTAATATATAATAACTTCTTATTTTTTATTTTCAATTTTTAACCAATTCACTACAACTTGAATATAATGGAGGAAAAGAATTAAAAGTGTTTCAAAACTTGTGGAAGAAAGTGAACAATAATTAATTTCCTTTTCAGAGTGCTGATGAGAGCGAGATGATCATGATGGAGCAAAAGCAGCAAAGTGAAATGCTGCGGCTGAAGGAGGCAGTTATTCGCCAAGATATGACTGAAGGAGCTCCTAAATGAGAATAAGCGGCTAAGGAAGGAGAACAGGTTTCTTGAGGTCAAAGTGGACGCTCTTTGCGAGTTCGTGACAAACTCCAGAAATGACGAGGATAATCAACAACAATAATATTCTGTATAATTGCTCCCACTACTATGTTATTTTCCGATCTTCATTGTAATGCTTTAATATTTATGCACTCTACTACTGAAGATGATGATTGATCAAAGTCAGACGTGGAAAGTCTTATATGATTATATACAAATACAATTTATAGTTAGTTGTGAATTTCGTGATTATGACACAAGCACGGGTGGACCTACAATGAGGGCAATGAGGTAAGTGCCCCCATATTGAAAGTTTATGAAGTATAAGATATATATGCATATTTCTCAAAAGTTTAAACCTCGTCTATGTAATTTACCTCCACCAAATTATAATAAAAATTTTATTACATATGTCTTCCTAGACTATACCTAAAAGCACTTTAAACGTCATACCTTACAAACTTATCATTTTAACTATTTGATCCCATCATTATATGTTGTATTTTATATTTATACATATTTCATGTAATATTTTCATATAGCTTCAAATTTGCCTCCACAATGATTCAATATTGGATTCGCCCCTCGACACAAGGATTTAAAATTGTTAGCCAAAACCCTACCCTAAGTCTAAGAAAAGAAAACCAAAATTTCATAATGTAGGGTATGATCCCCGCCACAAAAAATAGCACCATTGCTTTAAAATAAAGCTCAATGACCCTTTTTCTTATTGTTACATCCTTTTTTGGTGTATAATCAATGACATTTTTCTTCAAAATTGTACTCCCTCTATCCAAATAAACTGACATGTTTATTTTTCAACATTTAATATATGATATATTTCCTTTAATATTCTAGCATAAAACATAGTAAACTATTTTATATGCATATGATAATTTGATGTTTCTAGTTTTTAAATATATATTTTAATATTTTTTAAAGAAATTATTCGTAATGAAAATTTGAGTCAAAGATAAATTTGAAAGTCAAACGTATTCGTTTTGCTGAGACAGTGGCACTAGGTATTTGATCTTAGTTTTGCAGCGATCGTTTTAGTGGTTAGGGCCGATAGGAAGCAAAAATCACTGCAGCCGCCATGCACGCCCTTATGAAATGAGATTTTTCGTTCATATTGGCAACGACCGTTACATGGCCGCTCAAAACCTTAAATTTGTATTATCTCATCCGACTTCTCAAATCTTGGCTCATTACTCTCTCTCTCTCTCTCTCTTAACTCAAACTTTCATCTCTTTCGCTCTCTCATTCGGCTCGGTGGGGGACATGGAGGCATTGGTTGAGGCTACCGCAGGGCAAGAACATGGAGTATGTGAAGGCAGTAGTGGAGGACGTGAAGGCACCAGTGGTGGACATTCGGGTTTGGGTTTTTCTCCAGATATCGGTAGGTTCGAGTTTGTTTCCAAATCTGGATTCGAGTTTTTTTTGAGGCATAGATTCGAGGTTTTTTGGGTTAAAGATGAATATAAAATGATTTAGATATAGGTTTGTATGAAGACCTGGGTATGGTGATGAGTTAAAATGTGTTGAAGATCAAGATTTGGATGAAGTTGTGTTTGGCAGATGAATTTGTATGAAGTTTGAAGATCTAGATATGAATTTTTTTATAAAAAATAGAAAATAATTTGTAGTGGTTAGGTTCGTTATAACGCTACAACAATTGAAGCGGCGCCTTAAACAATAGCGACGTAAATGTTGGCCATTGCCACTACAATTGTAGCGTAGCCTGTAGCGATATGGCTGCTACAAAGGAGAGATTAAATGGGAAGTGAGAGAGTAATATGTAAATTCAAGTTATCATATGTAAGTCAAAGTCAAAGTTAAATACAAATTTTATAGAGTGATGATTTGTTTAGGAGATTTGTGTGCCGCTTAACTTTTTCTTTTGAAGTGACGTGTTGTTTAAAATATTTATCTCAAATCTTTCTAATATTTTCTTTTTGGGTAAATTACCAATATCCATGAGTTTTAGTGAAATCTTCAGTTTGTCTCGTCTATTTTCAAAAATCATCAATTACCCCCCTGAGGTTTAGTGAAACCTTAAGCTTCCCCCCTTTATCGTTTGTGATGTTAGTTGACCGTCGAGAAAGGACCTTGAGAGTTTTCGTCATAATTTTTTATGGGTGGGGGGGACAATGAGAGACGGAAAATTGTATGGATCTCGTGGGATAGAATTTTGGGGGAAATGGGAGAATGGGGGGCTAAATGTAAGAAGTTTGTCAGCAAAAAATAAAGATCATTTAGGGAAGTGGTGGTGGCGGTTTAGAAGGGACGAGAACTCTTTGTGGGTTAAAGTTATTAAAGCCATCCATGGAGATGATGGAGGACTTAGAACTAGCAAGCAAGCCTTTCCTTGTGGCGTTTGGGGGGGATTATAAAAATTGGGAGGGATTTGAAGAAGAAAGTGATTGATTCCTCTACTTTTAGTAGAAAGGTTCGGGACTGGTGTAATACTTTGTTTTGGTGTGATGTATGGGTAGGAGAAAATCGTTTGAAAGACAAGTTCCCCAGGCTAGCTGCTCTGGAGTCTAATGTTTTGTGTCTAGTTTCAGAGAGAGGTGAATGGAGGGAGGGAGTTTGAAGGTGGCGGTGGTAATGGAGTAAAGCCACCACAAGTCGGACGAAGATGAAGTTGGATGAGTTAAATGTTCTTCTGGATCATTTTTCAATGACTGCAACTGCTCGAGATACTTGGAGCTGGCGATGGGATCCTTATGGAGTCTTCATTGTTTCCTCTCTCTCCAAGTCCGTAGATGAAGTAACACTCAAGTCTCTGGTGGTGGGTGCTCAAACTCCGTGGAACTCATGGCTTCCCATCAAAATCAACATCTTTACTCAGAGCTACTCGGGACTGCCTTCCTTTAAAGGTCCAGCTCATCAGGTGTGAAGTGCAGATCGATGCTAACGGGTGTTCGTCCTGCAGTTACGCTCATGAAACTTCTGCTCATGTTCTTTCCTCATGTACGGTGGCTTTCACACTTTGGCTGAAGGTTTTCCAATGGTGTCAGTTGGGATCTTTTTTCAACATTAGCTGGGATGAGCTTCTCCATGAAGATTGGAATCTTCACCGGCTTAATTCCTCTCAACATAAGGGTTGGTGAGCAATAAGATGTGTAACAGCTTGGTGCCTTTGGTCAAGAAGGAACTCAACCATATTCAGTCCTCTTTCGACACAGGTGTACAACACAGTTTCAGATATTCAACTCCTCTCATATTTTTGGATCTCGCACAGGAGCTCAAAGGCTCATTTCTCTTGGTCTGATTGGCTTCTGAATCCAATGGAGTCAATTAGAAATTGTTAAGTCTTTCATATCTGCTCCTACTCTGCGTTTATGTTCTCTCTTGTCTGTTCATGAACTCATAGGAGTTTTGTACTTGCCTCATTCTCAGAGGCAAGATTTTCTTCTTCATTCTTAATATATTTCTTCGGATGCATTTTTCAATAAAAATAGATAAGCCACCCATGTCAGAAGGAGCCAACCGGACATACTCTCACACCTCCCTAAAGAGGTTTAAGGGCATTATAGGTGCTGTGATAGACAGAAAATAGAGATCGACGAAGCCTAGTCCCTACACCACTGACAGCTCTAGAGGAGCAAAATAGCGTTGGCGCACCACAACAGTGCGCTAGTAGGAGATAAGCTCACTAGACCTATTCCAGAGTAACAACCAGCCTACCACACTGGTCACAAGTATCAAAATAGAAAGAGGGTCTGTAAAGTAAATAATAAAGTACGAAAGAAAAATGAGGTGGCCTTCACACCCAAAACACGAGCCCATGCGGCAATCAAGGGTTGCCTGCCTGTTGGGAATGCCCCAACAGAAGTAGGTCCTGCTCAACCGCCTCCACGAATGGAGAGAAGTGTGCCTTCTTCTTAGCCCAACCGACTGACCCAACTCTTAGGCCTTGAATATGGTGCTTAACTAGCTCACCACCTCGGCGACTACCCATCCTCTCTCTCTCATAGAGAAGTCAACACCTGGCGCAGCGAAAGGAAGATCGTCAACCGAAAAAGTGACAACATACTGTTCAGATACCATAGATGAACCGACCTGTGTAGGAATCGTGACCAAAGCAAAAGAGACCAATTGCGCTGTTGAACCACAGGGACCGGATCGTCCAAGACCTCCTCAACACGTGGCTAAGGAAGCATCACTACCCCTAGATCGGCCACCCACATCGGCGAACTACGTCGCGCCCCAACCACACCGGCCACCACGGTACCTCATCCAATCTTTATACGGTCCGACAGCAGCAGGGAAAAACAATCACGTGTAACTTGATTTACCATACCACAAATAAAGCAGAAATATGCGAGTTTCTCATAAGCAAGGAAGTAAATACGATATTCGCCATCATTATTTACCTTAAGAACCCTTCACAAAGGCTTCCTGATATCCATAGTCACGCGTAACCTCAGCGAAGGACCTGCATACTCAACCTGTTACACACGCCCTAACTGATTGCTCAGAAAACGGGCCATTGCTTCACTAAACCATTCAATTGGTACATCCAAAACATGAACCCAAAAGGTAACAAAAGATCCAATGCCGAAATTTGATCACCTTTTTTCATTAGCATCATCACAATGAGGTGATTGTCAACAAACTACGGATCTCGTTCTAATATCAGTTTCGCATGATCTGCAACGTCGAACTCCAAAAAAAACATTGGGCGAATCTTGTGCACCCGTTGCCCAGGTGCGGAACATGACGTGTCTCAACCACAGACACTTCATGTCTACCCTAAGAAGGTCCGTATAAAGGTCCCTTCGTCCCCAAAAGATTGATAGATTTGGTTGGGCACGGAGATTAAGGTGAGTGTAAGATATTTGTATATGTTTACTTAAATGCCCCTTGGTTGAGAGTGCACAAAAAACAAGATAGAAAAAGTAAAGATAAAGTGAAGATAGTTTAGTAACTTTGAGAGTGAGAAGTTTTCTTTTAAGGAAAGTGATCAATTTTCTGGGACAGCCCAAAAAGGAAATGTGTTCAATTTTTCAGGGACGGCGGGAGTATTTATAACAACAATTTGAACAAACACAAAGGAGTAGCTAGTTTTGATTATAAAAAAAAAAATCTTTATTACAAATAGGGTCAGACGGTCAGTTCAGGAGAAGAGGGGAAGATAAAAAAGTATCCGGAAATATTTTGAATGTCAAATAAAGCCTTGTTACTGGTGGTGAAAGTAGGACAAAATTGACAAATTAGTGTAAGTCTAGTTGGCCTTGATATTTAATGCTTGTTTTTGGTTGAAAGTTAGTGAATATGTCGTTGGCATCGAACGATCACGTCTGATCGGCGCGGCCCACATCGGCTATCTCGCGCGGTATCACAAGTCTCGGCATTAGTACTAGTGATGAATGGACCATTCAATGCTTAATTATTGGGTGTGTTCTTAGACAGTACTAGTGTGCTACATTGAAAATGATTTTAAGTATAGCAACAGCAAGCATGACTGCAGTTTCCACGAAGCTTCCTAACACAAGGCCAGCATTAGTGCAACGACTAATAATACTTCAATAGGGCGCTTGGTTCATGGGTTTAAAAAATTCATGGAATTCAATAATAGAAAATACTATGAATATTTTCAAGTATGGCCTGTGTCTCTGAGCCCTCCTCCCTGGCGTGCGACCTGTGTACTGGTTACAGGTGGTGGTAGTGGGCGCATGTTGGTGCCGTCCTTTTCTAATTTTATGGCAGGGCTAAGTCGGACCTTGCCCTGCCAGGTGGAATGAGTCTTATGGAGAGAGGTTGTTCGGGTGTGAAGCTTCCCTTGGCAACCTTTCCTTATAGGATAGGAGCTTCGACAGTGGCTACGCTCTTCTTGGTAGGAGGAGAAGTTCAGCTTTTGGGTCTTTTTTGTTGGGAATTGGTGCGGAAACTCGAAATAATTCCTCTACCCAACGATACAAGAGTGAAATATTGAATCAGAAACCACAAGTAAGGACAATTCCAGGAAAGACGGAGGGTCACAATGGTCCCGCTTAAAACCCGACTCCTTAGCAGCAATTTCCTCATGTAATTTTAGAGCACAATATATCACTACAACTATACCCTATCATGCTACTCGGACAATAACAATATAAAGAACACTTAATTAAAGCATAAGAGAAAGGAGAGAACACACCGTATTTTACGAGGTTCGACAATTTGCCTACGTCCTCGGACCCCACCAATATATTTCACTAAGAATGACAAGTGAAAATATTACAAGAGGAAGAAAGAACAAGTGAACGAACATTCACTTCTGGGATGATTTAGAATGAAGGACAATGACCTCTTTATATAGCTAGAAGTCCAAGCCATCCTTCATAAACAAGCAATGTGAGATGAGCTTCCACTTGTTCAAACTATGGGATTGGACCATTTGTGGTACCAACCACAACATTTTTGTGCAGTGCATTGTATGACATCACCTTTTCACCCTCTGATATCACTGCCACCCCACCTCATCATCCTACCTGGCCGCTTTTTTTCCTAGAAAACTACGCTCCTCCTGCCCCTAGCTTTCGGCACTATGACCTATCTCCACCTCATATCTGGAGTGTGACGGTCAGCCTCTTGCATACTAGATTTGAGCATGGTTTTAAAACCAGACTGGAAAGAGAACCGTTCGAGCACCGGTTCATGGTTTGATCGGTTCAACTGTTTGGATCACCGGTCCAACCGGTTACTTTTTTAAAGTTAGTATTATAACTCATTGTTTAGAATTATCATGAAATAATCTAAATATGAAATAATAATGCACATTTTTTATATTAAAATAATAATTTAAAATACAAATTACTCATTTTATAAGAAGGAAAACAATATTCTATATTTTAATTAATTATGTCATTGGAAATAATAATTTAAAATTAATGTGTTAAATATGAATTTATAAATAAATGTGGAATAAATTAAAATTAATGATAAAAATTTGGGAGTTTTTGACAGCATTTTTCAAAAAAATGCAAATAAAAAAAGGAATCACCGGTTCTTTCGGTTCTCACCGGTTTAACAGATTTTTCCCGGTTTTGACCAAACGCTTCAAAACCGAAAACCGGACCGGTTGGCTAACCGATTCGACTGGCCGGTCCGGTTTTCAAAACCATGGACCTGAGAGAGGAGTGACGACCATATACTAAATATGTGTAGCACACTAAAGAGTGTGCATGGGCGGCGTAGTTGATACTACATTGGCTACCGAGGATACGGCAGCAGTGTTTTCCGCAGTAAAAAGTGGCGTAGTTCATTGCCTACTGAGGAAACATCAATAATACTTATCGCGGCCTTACTTCGGCTACGACCGCTGTAAACGTTTTTATTAATTAAAAAAATGGTGGATGAATTCAAATGAATATTTATCCGAATTCATAACCAAAACCCAACAAATTTAGAGTCAAGAGCACAATCATGATTTCTCTCACGATGGTGAAGCTCCACGGTCCTCTACCGTCTTGGCGTGACTCTTCGCATCTTGGATCGATCTCCTCCTCTTCACCGCTGCTCAACTCCAGTGACCACCTTTGCTATTCAAATTGAAGCTCCAACTATCCATTTTTAAACCCCAAATGCCAGCCCTAATCCTTTCATTTCTAGCTCCTAAATTTGTTGCAGCTGACTTGCCGGATTCTCCCTTCCCGCCGGAACTCTCCTCACAGAAGAACAAAAAAAGGATGAAGAAGAATGGTGAAGCTCTTCTCAATGAAGATTTTAAAAAGGATGAAGAGGAAGCGTGCAGCGGAACTGAAAAAAAAAGAGGAGTTGAAACTCTAAAAAGATGGTGCCTCAATAAATGCCTACTGTACCATTAATTGCACCATTTACTGAGCAAAAAGATCAAAGATTAATTAAGTATTAATCATAAAAATTTAACAAAAAAATGAAAGTACATCAGTATAGATGAAGTACATATTTTACAAGATCAAGCAGGCGTTTGAGATGATTTCTGAAAATTGAATACAATGAGAAATTTTTAGGGATTTTTTTTATTATATTGTATTTTATTGGCTAACTCAGGTAATGCTATGTCAGGTTAATATGTAGTGTATTAGAGTGAGTCTTGCTTCTCTCCATATAATTGGAAGAGGAGTGGATGTGGACACCCATAATTCCACTTTCTGATTAGTTGGTTTCAAACTTAAAAAATATTCAATCCGTAATTCACAGAAAATAAATCTAATTCACTACTGAATTAGATTTCTAATTCACCTTGTGAAAGGTTTGAGACACCTCTAAAAAATGGTAAGAATTAGTGGTTAATGTAACATTTCTTCTTTCCTGTAGACAGAGACCGGCGAGTCGAAGAGGAGGAGCAAAAGGGATGCGAGTTGACCGATTGTTGGAGTGCAAAGAGATGGTGAGAATGAGAAGAGAAATTCACAGTAAATTATTGAAATTCACACCTTTTTAAAATCACCTCATATCCTAATTAAATGAGGTAAATTAGTTGAATTAATAAGGGGGGTTCAAACTTAAGGGGTATAAAAAAAATTTCGATGAATTCTCGGGTTGATCACCGGTGAAAAATTGAAACACAGAGGTTACCCCCTCAAACTAAAAATCAGTCCACCCCCACATGTGTGCTGCTTGTGTAATTCGTAAGACGTCAGCAAAAACAAGCAGAAAGGCAGGTGAAGCAAGAGACATATGGGGGGTGAGGATGGCTGGAAAGTGGGGCCATGGTGGGGGACAGGGTGAAAAAATTCACATTTACTAGTGAATTTCGATTGTTCACGTTGGCGTGAATATGGAGAGGTCCGAAAAACTTGTGAAAGTCACCGTGAGTGATGAGGACATCACCCCAAAAGACCCTCAGGATCCAGAAGGTCCACAACCTCAAGCGCGCGCGACCCCTGATCCGCTCCAAGGCCTTGGCGGACCCATGACCAGGTCCCGACTGAAACAAGTCCAAACGAACCTTAATGCTTTCATGAGACTCATGGCGCGGGACAATCGAGAGGAGTCTCGGGTAAAGGCCTTACAACTTCGCCAACTCGGTATCGCGTTGGACGAAGAGCATGCGAAGCCCCTTGGGGTCTTGAGCCTAAGCGTTCTTGAGGAAGAGAGCAGCCAAGCCTTGGCGTGCGGACACTTGACAAAGGAGAAGGCCTTAACCAAAGGCAGCTCCGCGAAGGCGCCCGACGAAGGCATTCTTGCGAAGGCCCCTAGCGAAGGCATTCAGCGTAACCCCGTGCTTAGCTGGACCGACCAAACCTGACACAAGGAGTCCTTTCTCCGCCGATACTAGGGACGACAAACAACCACTCTACACAAAAGACATCTGAACACTTATAGGCTAGCCATACCTTTATACCTTTTTGAAAGCTTTTCACTCTGTAAGCGTGCAAAAGTACTTTATACTTTCTGCACGCATGCACATTCGAAATACTCCTTTCACTTCTTCCATTTCGCTTCACTATATAAGCTAAGTGGCAGTCACCGATGTAACCTAGAACATATTATTGAATTTAAGCAATTCGGCTGAAACACTCCCGGGAGTCATCGGCTTTTGTGTTCTCCACTCTTGCATTTCCATTTCCCTAGTGATCCAGTGCAAGAGGATCCAAGCATAATATCTAGTATTGCTTGACCTTGTAGTCAAGAGGTGCTAGATCCCATCTCACTTCCCAGGCATTTTCAAGGGCATTGCCTCACCTCGTAGTGAGGAGGTTCCCTTGGCCGACTCTGTGTTCTTCGTGTTCTTCCCCTGTTTCGTTTCCGTTTCCCGGAAACCCGCCTCTACCAAGCTAGATCCGAGCTCGTGATCACACCCTTCTTCTCGTGATCACATCAAGTGGTATCAGAGCCAACTTGCTTGTTGGAGGTATTCGTGTTCTTGTTAAGTTTTCTTCAAGCAAAACCTTTTGTTACCTTTCTTACGCTTGAAGGACTATCGGTTGATGATCTCAGTGAGACCGAAAAGTTGTTTCAAAGCGAGCTTGTTTAAGCCAAGTATTTTCGAGATAAACCAAAAGAGTTGTCCTGAGCAACGGATGTGCAAGGAAAAACGTTTAAAGAAAGAAAAGTATTGAGCAAGTTTCTGTGTTCTGGAAAAGTTCTTGAATGTTCATACGTGTTCTTATCAAAACACAAGTAAACAGTAAGTTTGATCCGACAAATAGTTTCAGAACTTAAACAAGTGTTTGTGACTGCAAAAGCCTTTTCTAACCTTCCAACCTGTTTCTTTCGGCCCCAACTCGACCCTAACATCCCACAAAACTGGTTTCAAGTAACTAGTCATTTTCTTGGGTCTCAAGTTGCGGTTTTACTAGAGTTTTGTTTGTGTTTTCTTGCTTGTTCATCTTTGATCTAAGGTTGAAAACGGTATCAAGTTTAGAGAACTTGTAAAAGCCGTCGGTGAACAGCCAAGGTAACAAAGTTGTTGAGAGAAACACGAGAGCGAGAGTAAACACTCAGGGAGTGGTGAGTTTCTTTCCTAACTACATATCTTCAACATTACTGTGTTACAGATGGTTTCAACAGACTCATCCCCTCCTCATCCATCCCAGCTAGCTGTGCACAGCACGCTAGCAAAGATCTTACAAAGGCTGGATGAATTGGGAGCTCAAGTCGCTACTACGAATGAGCGACTGACGAGAGTGGAGGTAGCTCAAGGAAAGCAGCCAGAAAGCTCGCAAGCCCATGATGTTGCCCATGCATCACGAGCTCAAGGCGGAGTCACCCATACCACTTTCGATCCGGCATTGGCGAGGCCTCATGCAACCCCTCACAGCCGTCCGACCACTTCTACAAGAATGGATGGTGGTGTTGACATCCTGGACAGTGATGACCAGGAGTATTACACGGGGCCCCGGCCAAAACCTGTAAAGAGAAGGGTCTTTTCCGATAGAGCTCAAGCCAGAGCCTATCTCCACAGAGACCTCTACGAAGATGAAGAAGCAGAGCGAGGACATATCCATCGAGGTTTCAACCGAGACCTAGGAGGTAGGGCGCAAGCCCAAGACCAGCAAGCCCTCGCCAACATTAAGCTTCAAATACCACCCTTCTACGGGTCCAGTGATCCGGAAGAGTACTTCACATGGGTGGCTAAAACTGAGCGAATCATTGATATGATGGGGTACACTGACGCGATAGCCTTAAAACTCGTGGTCATAGAATTCCATGATTATGCTCTCACCTGGTGGGAGCAAGAGCATCACGAGAGGGCCAGGATCCGTTGTCGTCCCATCACCACTTAGGAAGATCTTAAACGGACTATGAAGAATCGGTTTGTGCCCAGCTATTATGACCGAGATTGTGCCCAGAGGCTGCAGCGCCTTATCCAAGGTCATCGCAGCGTCGAAGAGTACCAGAAGGATCTTGAGAGGGCCTTGATGAGGGCCAACGTCAAGGAAGACGAAGAGGCTAAGTTGGCCAGATTTCTGTATGGTCTGCGAGAGGACGTCGCCAAAATGGTTGAATTGTGCGATTACCGGGATTATCAAGACCTGGTGCATAAGGCCATCCGGGTGGAAAAGCAACTGAAGAAGGGGAACTCCTACTATCCTGCTCCTACACCCAGCAGGGGCCCAAGCAGCAAGACCCCTCCCTTCTCCAAACGGCCTCCGCCAAAACCGTACACATCTTCTGCGGCGATGCCACCCCCTCGCCAAAATTACCCCAACACGAGACCCTCCTCGCAACCTCAGCCGAAACCCAACGCCAGCACTTATGATGCCCCTCGCCAGTCAAGGAGCATCGAATGCTTTAAGTGTTTGGGCAAGGGACACTATGCGAGAGATTGCCCCAACAGAAGAGCCATGGTCATTCGGCCCAATGGGGAACTGTCTAGCGAAGAAGAAGGAGAGGTCCTTCCCGAACAAGAGCAACACGAGAGTGAAGCAGAAGAGGGAGAACTGCCTATGGACGGGCTCATGCTAGTCACCAAGAGGGTCCTGCAAAGCTCTCCAAGCATCACTGAAAGCACTCAGCGGGAAAATCTGTTCCAATCAAGAGCCATGGTGAATGGGACCCTGTGCAGTCTCATTATTGATAGCGGGAGCTGTGTCAACGCTGCCAGCGAAGACATGGTTGCTGAACTGGGTCTTCACACTATTGCCCATCCCAAACCGTATCAACTGCAGTGGGTTGATGACCGGACCTTTGTGAAGGTCGTTAAACAAGTTGAAGTCCCGATAAAGATCGGCAAGTACGAAGATTCCATCACTTGTGATGTGGTGCGGATGCAGGCCACCCACATTCTCTTGGGCAGGCCCTGGCAGTATGACAAGGAGGCCATACACTATGGCAAAACTAACAAATATGCCCTCACCCATCTCAGTAAACCCTACACCCTACTGCCCCTTACTCCCACCCAAGCTCACCAAGATCAGATTCACCTAGCCAGTAAGGCCGAGAGAAAAAGAAAGAGCGAGGGCAGAGAAAGGAGAGAAAATGGCGAGAAGGTTCAAGGAACCTTGAGTGAGCGAAAAGAGTGTGCGTTGATGGGAAACACCCCGAGTGAGCCCACGAGAAAACAAGAGTGTCTCTCTCCCATGGCCAAAGAGAGGGATTTTAAAAGAGCGTTTCTGGGAAACAAGACTTGTTTTCTCATGATTCCCACTCACTGCATGCTAACCCTTGACAATGTATCTTATCTCCCTTTCTATGTACAGGAAGTTCTAAAAGAATTCGATGAAGTATTCGATGAGCCGCGGACCCTCCCCCCTATCGCGGCATAGAGCATCAAATCGACCTGCTTTCGGGAGCGCCTTTACCCAACAAGGCCGCCTACCGGACCAACCCTCAAGAATCCAAAGAGATCCAATTGCAAGTGCAAGAGCTGCTGAACAAGGGGTTCATCCGCGAAAGCCTGTCGCCATGTGCGATACCGGTCATACTCGTGCCAAAGAGCGATGGCACTTGGCGCATGTGCATGGACTGCCGTCCCATCAACTCTATCACTGTAAAGTATCGCCACCCTATACCTCGACTTGATGACATGTTAGATGAATTGAGTGGTGCTTGTGTGTTTTCAAAAATTGACCTTAGAAGTGGCTATCACCAAATTCGGATGAAGGAAGGTGATGAATAGAAAACTGCTTTCAAAACCAAAATTGGTTTGTATGAGTGGAATGTTATGCCCTTCGGGTTATCTAATGCACCAAGTACTTTCATACGTCTAATGAATCATGTTTTGAGGCGTTTAATTGGGAAGTTTGTGGTAGTATACTTCGATGACATACTAGTTTATTCTAAGAACCATGAGGAGCATGTTGAGCACTTGAGGCAGGTCCTCGACACGCTTAGGTTAGAAAAAATGTATGCCAAATTTGAAAAGTGTGTCTTCGCATCCCAAGAAGTTAACTTTCTTGGATATGTAGTGGGTGCGAAGGGAGTCAAAGTAGACGAGAGTAAGATCAGTGCCATTCGGGACTGGCCTACTCCTAACTCCTTAACTGAAGTAAGATCCTTCCTAGGACTTGCTTGTTTTTACAGGAGGTTTGTTAAAGACTTCTCTTCCATTGCTGCCCCTTTGCATGAGCTGGCTAAGAAAAATGTCGCCTTCGAATGGGGTCAGTCGCAAGAGAACTCTTTTAACGAATTGAAATCTCGTCTGACAAATGCCCATCTACTCACTTTGCCAAATTTTGACAAAGTGTTCGAAGTAGAGTGCGATGCCAGTGGTATAGGCATCGGCGCTGTCTTGCACCAAGAGGGTCGTCCCATCGCCTTCTTTAGCGAAAAGCTGAGTGGAGCCACCATGAATTACTCCACATACGACAAAGAGCTGTACGCTCTTGTGCGGTCCCTGCAAACGTGGAGTCATTATCTGCTGCCTAGAGAGTTTGTTATCCATACGGATCACCTGTCCTTGAAGTACCTTCAAGGGCAAGGAAATTTGAGCAAAAGGCATGTTAGGTGGGTAGAGTTCATCGAATCGTTCTCCTATGTTATTAAGTATAAAAAAGGCAAAGAAAATGTTGTTGCCGATGCTCTATCTAGGAGATATGCGTTACTTATGACTCTCGATACCAAGATTGTTGGTTTTGAAGGTTTAAAAGAGATGTATGAGCATGACGTGGATTTTGGTGAAATATTTGCCAACTGCGTTAAAGGTAGCCAAAAGGGCTACTATGTTTTTGATGGTTTTCTGTTTAAGTTGAAAAGGTTGTGCGTTCCCAGAGGATCAATGCGCGAAGTCATCATCAAAGAGGCGCATGGAGGCGGTCTCATGGGGCACTTCGGTGTCCAGAAGACACTTGAGGCCGTTAAGGAGAACTTCTTCTGGCCAGGCATGAAGAAGGACGTCACCAAGGCTTGCGCCAGATGTGTCACATGCCACCAGGCCAAATCGACTCTCCAACCGAAAGGGAAGTACACCCCTCTTCCTACGCCTTCTATTCCTTGGGTTGAAATAAGCATGGATTTTATAAGTGGTTTGCCTAAGACATCGCATGGTCATGATGCTATATTTGTGGTAGTCGATAGGTTCTCCAAAATGGCCCATTTCATCCCATGTCATAAAACTGAAGATGCATCTCATGTAGCTGAGTTATTCTTTAGCAACATTGTTAAGTATCATGGTCTCCCGCGATCCATTGTTAGCGATAGGGATTCGAGGTTCCTAAGCCATTTTTGGCGAACCCTGTGGTCTAGGCTAGGCACAAGTCTGATGTACTCCACGTCCAGTCATCCTCAAACAGATGGCCAAACTGAAGTGACTAATAGGACCCTCACCACTATCCTGCGCACCCTCCTTAGGAAAAATCTGAAAGAATGGGAAAGATGCTTGCCCCATGTAGAGTTTGCATATAACAGAGCCTACCATTCCTCTACATCCCATCCTTTTGAGATCGTATATGGCTTCAACCCTTTAACCCCTTTGGACTTAGTCGCATTAGCCTACGCTGAGCAAGTGGATGTAGATGGGAAGGAAAAGGCCCAACACATGAAGGACTTGCATGCTAAGATTCACAAACAACTTGAGAAAATTAATGAATCTTACGCAAGAAGAGTTAATAAGGGCAGAAAATTTAGGAGTTTTCAGGTCGGGGATTGGGTATGGTTACATTTAAGAAAAGACCGATTTCCCTAGACTAGGAAAAACAAGCTTGCACCAAGAGGCGATGGCCCTTTTCAAATCACTAAGAAAATTGGGGAAAATGCTTATGTACTTGACTTACCTTGCGATGGCTCTTATAATGTACATGCAACTTTTAACGTTTGTGATTTGGCCCCTTTTGAAGGACAAACAGAATTTGAGAATCCGCGGACGGATTCTTTCGAAGAGGGAGAGTATGATGAGGACATCACCCCAAAAGACCCTCAGGATCCAGAAGGTCCACAACCTCAAGCGCGCGCGACCCCTGATCCGCTCCAAGGCCTTGGCGGACCCATGACCAGGTCCCGACTGAAACAAGTCCAAGCGAACCTTAATGCTTTCATGAGGCTCATGGCGCAGGACGATCGAGAGGAGTCTCGGGTAAAGGCCTTACAACTTCGCCAACTCGGTATCGCGTTGGACGAAGAGCATGCGAAGCCCCTTGGGGTCTTGAGCCTAAGCGTTCTTGAGGAAGAGAGCAGCCAAGCCTTGGCGTGCGGACACTTGACAAAGGAGAAGGCCTTAACCAAAGGCAGCTCCGCGAAGGCGCCCGACGAAGGCATTCTTGCGAAGGCCCCTAGCGAAGGCATTCAGCGTAACCCCCAGGCTTAGCCAGTGGACCGACCAAACCTGACACAAGGTGTCCTTTCTCCGCCGATACTAGGGAAGACAAACAACCACTCTACACAAAAGACATCTGAACACTTTTAGGCTAGCCTTATCTTTTTACCTTTTTGAAAGCTTTTCACTCTGTAAGCGTGCAAAAGTACTTTATACTTTCTGCACGCATGCACATTCGAAATACTCCTTTCACTTCTTCCATTTCGCTTCACTATATAAGCTAAGTGGCAGTCACCGATGTAACCTAGAACATATTATTGAATTTAAGCAATTCGGCTGAAACACTCCCGGGGAGTCATCAGCTTTTGTGTTCTCCACTCTTGCATTTCCATTTCCCTAGTGATCCAGGTAAGAGGATCCAAGCATAATATCTAGTATTGCTTGACCTTTTAGTCAAGAGGTGCTAGATCCCATCTCACTTCCCAGGCATTTTCAAGGGCATTGTCTCACCTCGTAGTCAGGAGATTCCCTTGGCCGACTCTGCGTTCTTCGTGTTCTTCGTGTTCTTCCCCTGTTTCGTTTCCGTTTCCCGGAAACCCGCCTCTACCAAGCTAGATCCGAGCTCGTGATCACACCATTCTTCTCGTGATCACATCAGTGAGAAAGGTAGGTGATTTTGTGTAAAATTCATATCACATTTTTCAACTTTGAAACCCCCTAATCACTAATTCACTAAGAAATGATAGGATGTGAATTATCACTAAATCACTTAAAAAATTTTACTTTTGAAACCCTTATTTTAGTATTTTAGGGGTGATGTATTATTCTTCTACCCCCACTACTCCCTCTCGCACGATTCCTCGCGCTGAGGTCCCAAGAGGAGCCTAACTTAACCGTGCGCCTATCGAAATTCAGAACCACGTCCTGACATATGATTTTATATGTAGAGTAATAATTTAGCAATTTTATATAGACTACAATGAAAGTATGCGGCACGCTGGCACCATATCGATTGATGTGTTCTTTAAAATAAAAAAATGGATTTTTTTTTATATAGATTATAGAAAAAATGATGTGAAGTTTGTGATAATAAAGAATAAAATGAAAATTGATTTGATAAATTAAAAAATAAAAAAATAGTCAGAGACCAAAGAATATAGTGTCTGTGTGTGCTGAGCATCCGTTTATTTACTTTACCACATATGTGGAAAAATACTCATCTAAGTGTATTATTAATTAACTAATTTAATCAACTAATCTAATAAATTAAAAGATTAAAACACCATTCATAGAGATTTATTAAGAGGATAAATTTGACATTTTTATAATGTGTATTTTTCCACATATATGGTAAATAGACACCTACCTAAAGTTAAAGTTCATGTGTTAAAATCAAGCGCGGCGACTGCTCTTTGCACGACTACTAGAGCGGCATGCATGTGATTTACCCAATTTCACCAACTTTTATCAGAAAAAAATCAGTTTTTTCTCCCACTCCTTTGTTGTTTTCTCCGTTCTTTCTGTTGTTTTCTCCCTTCTTTCCCTTTCATAACTCGACTTTATTTTTCAAAATCTTCTACCTTTTTTCCAAAATATCTTGTAGAAAACACACTTGCCTCTAACGTTTTCTTTGACAATATAAATTGTTCCCATGAACCCGTCCGTTTAATTTTCCATAAATTGTACCGTTGATACTGCTGATGAATAATAATTTATAAATATATACAATTATGTGTTGATTAATTGTAACGCTATAAAAAAGTATTATGGATAAATCGGATCCAATGGGCCGACCTGGAGACCTTCCGGTGGCCCTTCCTGCATCTCGTCGGACGGCCACGCACATCAATAGGAACGTCCTCTGACGATTTCACCGAAGGTGTCGGCGACCTCCTGGTTTGAACCTCTGCCGCCGCGAAGTTCATAGAGATATCTCCACCTTTCCTCTCCTTAATCGCAAACCCAGCCTGAGTCTGATCCTTATTAACAGACCCCCCACTTAAGCCCAAGTGAAGCTCCAAATCATTGTTAGGCCCACCAATCTTTGACGAGCCCAACTCTTTCACAGCTGGCCCATAAGAATCAGGTATAGAGGCTGCAACGTGATTGGGCCTTAAGTCCTCCTGGCCCACCAAGCCAACTAAACTCTGCCTTCTGCCCACCTCTTCTTCAAAACGCAAACAACTTACCTTGGGGCTCCCACCCACGCTACTCTGACCTTCATCAGACCTCACACCTTTCCCAACCCTCTTTTCAGCCGGAGATCCGGCGCCTCTGCCGCCTGACGCTCTGGCACCACCAGTACTTTTAGCCGCCCAGTCCTCCCCTCCTCCCGAGACCGAGTTTGGAACTCTACTCACTAGCTCACAAACCGAAACTGAGTCGTCCCCCGATTCGCCGTCGACGTCGGAATTCCTCTCCGGTATCCACTCGCCTTCCTCCTCCTCGTCCTCTGTCTCTGAATCTGGGAAAGCAGCCGATTTTACGTATCTCTGGCCAAAATCGACAATGTTCGCTAAATCCTCCACCACTTTTACTGAAAACACGGATCCTCCCACCACCAATCCTACCGTTGAATCAATCGTCTCCAATTGGGAAGTTAGCACGCACACCCTACCAATGTGGAGTTGAGTTCTTTGAGATGTAAAATCCTCCACCTCAATTACTGAACCCCACAGACCAGCCACCTTCACGAACATACCCGTGTTCCAGGCGTGTACCGGCACTCCGACGATATTAACCCAGACGATTCTTCCAGGCCTTCTTTCCTCCGTTGTTGCGTTCCAAGGCGCAATCTCTGTGAACCACTCTGCCAAGGTCTCACTTTCTCCAACCAGCAGCTTCTGAACTGCCTCCCTAGAGCCACACTCTAACAGGACCCGCAACCCTCCCAGGTACTTCACCGAGCACTGCAAGAACCCTTCCCCCTCTAAGAACTCAGGGAGTTTGGCGAGGAGGTGAGCATGTTTTACCTCTGCCACCGCGCACCTCTGCAACCAGAGCAACTCTTCATCCCGAGTCTCAACCTGCACGTTGAGTGACGTAGAGTTCCCAGCCTTGCCGCCTTGATTTGTCACCTTTGCCCCATTAACAACATCTTTAAAAGACCTAGTGTTATCCCGAAAACTGCTGCCCGATCCCCCTGTTGATCTCGCCACCTCCACCTTACTGATACGCCTCTCACTGGAACCGCACTTGTCTCCTCTCCTGAAGCATTCGAACTTGGCCACATTGACAACCAAAAGTTCAGCCCCAACCGCTACCTTCTGGATCTTTGAAATTAGAGCTTCCACGTTCTTAACATCTTGATATCTGACGAAGCCAAACTTCTTCTCCTGTTTTGATCTTTTGATGGGTACGAAAATATCAATGACCTTCCCAAACAGTAAAAAATGTTTCCACATACTTTCTCTAGTCCACTCCATCGGAAAATTCGTGAAGAACAGACTAATTCCCTTCTTGTCAATTACGTTGATGAACCCATTCATAGAAGATTTGCGCCTGTTCCACAATCTCTGCTCGTGCGACCACCCCAGGTGGTCTCTCTCTAGGTTTCTCTCTCATCTCGTGGGTGTATTTGTCTTGTTGCGCCACATATGTTGACTAAAATTTGTGTTGCACTTGAGTTACTGGGAACAGAATTAAAGGGCTAGCTGTTATATAAAGCCAAAAGAGAATGCTCCGTCCGTGCGTGTCGCATTTGTCACCCTCAAGGGGAAAAATTGGATAAACTGCATTTGGTGTCTAAAACTTTGTATATGTTTCTATTGAAGTACTAAAACTGTATATTTTATCTTACAAATCTTAAAATTTGATAAAATGTTAAGAATTAGTCATAAACATTTATAATGTTTTCATCAAACAAATAAGAGTGCTAGTATTTTCAGGGGCAGTAATCTCTCTCTTGTTCTTCCCTTAATAAAATTTTCTTCATCGCTGTTCAAAAAAAAAAAAAAGAGTGCTAGTATTTTATAAAATAAGAATAATACGGTATTTTTTACTAAATTAAAAATAGTTAAAATATTTCAGTAATTACTTCAAATTGCTTCAAAAAATTACTTACACACTTTCAACTTTTAATTAAATTATGAATTTATAAGCTTGAAATTTAATAATCCATATGGTTAAATATTATCTAGTGCAACAACCTTCTTGTACACACTTCTTTTTGTAGCTTTTATTTGTTATTACAAATATATTTTTATATAAAAATTATTGGAACAATGGGTATATAATGTGAAAAATCTGAAATTACATATTTTCTTCTAAAAAAAACTTAAAAATAAGAAAGAAATTGTACCCTCACAACCTAAAAATTCTAGATCCGCCATTGCTTGCCTCCTTTAAGCAAACATTTTAACACTAATTTTATCTTATTAACTTTTTAGTTCATTTTCCATCAAAAAATTACTTTTATCCTGAAGTATCAATACTTATAAATCTTCATACCGCATCAAATATTTTAATCATTTTGGGACAAAAGAGGGAGTAATTCTTGTTTATGGCAGTGTTTAGTCCATGAATTTCTAGAAATAAATTTATAGTTTTTGATTTTCCCAAATGTTTAAGCCCGAGAAAAAAGGTGGGACCGTGTGAAATAGAGGAATAGAAAAGCTACAGCTACTAATATGCCTCTTTTAAAAAGAAAGGGAAAACAAGTTCAGTATAATATTTTTCTACAAGTTTCTACCAACTTATGGTGACAAATAATTGAATTTTGTAGCTTTCTTCAACGGGAAGCTGCTAATTGTAACGCCTATATAAAGCCTTCCATGGATGGGAGGAAAACAGTGCATTCCAATAAATAAATAAACAAGAGGAATTTTGCATGCAATAATAAGGAGTTTCCAGCCATAGCTGATTAATGGCATCCCCTGCTTTTCATTACCGTGCCGGAAACCTTTCAAAGCAACGGCGGCCGGAGCCTAAGCGCCTGTCCTCCGCCTTGCTCAAGGCCAAAGTGCGCCGAAAACAACAGGTCTGTTGTCAGAATTATAAACAAGTTGATGTTAACTTGCTTCGACTAAATTGATTCTTACTATAATTTATTACTTGTGATATCAACAAAACGTGGAACAGAGGAGAAGATCAGATACGATGGAGATTGAGAGGAGGATGGAGAAGTTGAGAGAGGAAATGCGGGGAATCGGAGAAGAACAGAGGGAGATACGGGAAGGGCAGAGCGAGGTGCGGGTGAAGTCGCTGGCGCTGGCTTCAGAATGCCGGAGGCTGAGACAGGAGACCGATGGCATCTTGAAACAGAGCGCCGCCACGCAGCAGCGGCTCCGTCTCATCTTTGCTATCCTCAGAGCCAGAGACGCCGGCGACTCTGCTACTGCAAACGACTTGGCGCTGCGCCTCCGGTTCGATTCGTGATCCCAAAATACTATCATAATTCACAGCCAACTTAAAAATATTTATGATATAAGCTCTGAATTCTTAATATGCACCAATTTGACACACGTAAAATATGCATAACATAAAAATACTGAAAACAGTATTTTTTTCAGTGAAAAATAATATAGTAAATGAGATGAAGAAAAGTTTCATCAAAATAAAATTTAAAAAATATTTAAGAAATTCACAATTAGAAAGAATTTACAATTAAAAATAGATGGAAGACGTAAAGCTTTCGTTCTTTCAATATACTCTATATATATGTCCTAAAAGAATTGGTGTTTTTTTTTTTTTAATATTATGGGAGATTCAAATTATTACTAAAAAAAAATCATTAAAAAAATATGAAAAAATATATCTCTTTGCTATCACATTAATCTATAATCTTCACTTAAAATATTTGATTTTACATATCAAAGTCTTCACTTAAAACAAGAGATCAAATTTTGTAAGTGTTTATCGATCCGACGAATCATTTAGTGCTAAAATGGATAACTTAATTTAATAGAGTTGTATTTCGTTAGTACAAGTCTTTTTTTTACGATTATTCTAGATGCTCATCCTTTGGGATATATAGCAGACTAATTAATGTAGATTATTATTCGTCTTATCCACGTGTTTATTTATATTGCAGTGAGATGATATGATCAAATTCAAATCACAAGGGCGCTCCATAATTCGATCGGCCTTCAAAAAGGAACTTAATTTACGTCCCCAGATGTATCAATATAATTATAGACTTCTCCCTATGAGTCTCTCAGCTTCTCTGTCGTTTATTTATCAACTAGTATCTTGAAAATGAGTCCCCATTAAAATATAAGTAAAAGATTAGTTATGGTTGTTCAGCTTTGTTTACTTATATGCAATACAACCTATAATTAAAGTATCGCGTGCACACACCATGTATTTTTCAATAAGTAAATGATTAGTTATGGTAATTGTTCAACTTTGTTTACTTATATGCAATACCACTACGTAGAAGCAGGCCACCGCGGCCAACGTAGTTGGCAGTGGTCCATGGCGGCGAGCCGCGATTGAAATGTCTAAGAGTTTTGATCTCATTGCGGGCCGAGGGCGCAGATGCTGCGGGGCTCACCGCGTGAATATCGCAAAGAGGCCTGACAATCGGCCGTTTTTGGCGCCGCCAATCGATCTTTGCCATCATCAACTGCGTCGTTGGATAACGAATTTTTTGTGAAAAAAATAAATTCTTATAAATATTTAGTAACTATTATTTAAATCAGTAAATGAACATATAATAATAATGTTAATTAAGAAAGTAATTATTAATTGAAATAAATATAAATTGAATGTATATTGAATATAATTAACCGATTACATCCTAAAAATATTTACAGTAATTCTAATTCTAAATGTTCGGAGGATGCTGTTGTAGAAAATCGTCAAAATCCTGATCATCCATATTGAGGAAGTTGCTAAAAAAGTTGATCGGGCAGTCTGTCACGTCCGATGTCATGCGGCGGCTCCGACCGATATTCATCTCGGGCGGAGTGGAGGGTGAGGTCGGGATTCGGAGAAGGCGGCCTCGGAGGATGCTCGTGACGTGGGGCGTGCGAGGAGGCCGGGATGGTCCGGCGACAAAGTCTCGGCACGTCGAGAGAGTCGGACATGTCCCCCCTGCGTGGCGCCGACCGATCTGCTGATCGCCTGGCCGAACGCGTCATCTCGTGCGCCGGGCTTCCACTGGCTGCCACAGGCTACCACAGGCTGCCACCGGGGCTGCAACGTCTGTCTGCGCACGAGCGTTGTCCTCGAGAGTGGTGACCACCGCATCTCGTGCCGCCGATCTCATCCATGTCCCTCCGATCTTTGCTCCTCCGTGTCGATCTCGCTGAAATCAAAATTACGTTTTGAAAATGTTATACTTATAATGAAATGATGAATTGTCAATGTCTTGTAAAGGTATGAAAGTGGTAAAAGTTCAATTTTATTACTGCGACGGCCGAGGTTGCTCGAACAGCTCGAGCTGAGAAAGCTGGGGTGGGACACCGACCCATCGCCCTCGCGTGGGCGGGCCCAAGACATCCGTGTAGATGTCCTCATCAATATCGGGGAACGGCCGTCTGCCCCATACTTCTCGATCAAGCGCTTCTTGTACTCCTCCTAGTTAAGATTAAGAAAATTTGTGTTAATGAATAATAAATTGAATACTTTAAACATATAAATGATTAAAAAACAACCAAAACTTACCAAGGCCGCATTTTCCTTGCTCAGCCAGTCCTCCCGAATCGGGTCCACCCGCAGCCGCTGTCCCGCCTTCTCGCACTGCCAATTAAAATATGTTAGGTATTTAGAAGTTTCTTTATACATACGTAATTATGTATAAATATTTTAAAAAACTTATCATCTCCTCATAAATTGTCGTCTTTGACTTGTTGCCATGCGACTTGAAGACTGGTCGTTTGTCGCTCTTGGCATTTCTCTTGTTCCGCGCGGAGTTGACCTTGAACTCCGCTGCATATACTCGAGCAGCAGCTTCCACTTCGCAGGTTCTATCCTCGGCGGAGGCATGTCCAACCACTCCATGTAGTTGGGAGCCTCGCGATCGAGGGGACATCTCTTCTGGGACCAATCCCGGATATTGTCCTGGGTGTTCCAGTAGAACTCCGCGAACCGGGAATGAAGCTTCTCCAGGAATTTGTTATCCGTCCACGAATACTGCTCCTGTTCCAGAAAACATCAAAACGTTGAAAGTTATAGAATTAGTTTTAAAAAAGTATATAGAAATATATAGTGCAATAACTAGTATTTGTATTACCGAGAATCTGTGGACGTAGTCGGCCTGCTCATCCGCGGGGAGGTCGGAGTACGTAGGCGGGAAGCCTTTGAACTTGCTGGCGACGATCACCCCGATCGCCTTGGGCACGTCCGACGTCTGTTGTTTCAAACTGCATAAGAGTTGAATGTTACATGCTTGTTGGCAACGAATTTCCTCCGGGTAATAGTTCATTGATATATCCGATCATCTCAGAGAAAAAGGCATCTGATACGTTGTGTTGACTTTTCATACTCAACAACTTCGATACAACCGATAATTTGGTGTACTTATCACCACAACCTTCATATAAAGGTTTTGATGCATCACACACCAGCTTGAAAAACTGCGCCCTTTCGTTTGGCACTTGGGGAGCTGAAACGTCCTCATCGTCATTACTCTGATCATTTTCAAAATTATTAGAGTGCTCATGAAACCCAAAAGCATCACGAACCATTTCTTCGTAAGCCGGTCGTTCTTGGCTACCATCAGAAGAATTATGTATTGCAGTACTTGTACTTGCGCGATTTGATGATGTCGACGCTACTTCGTCAAAGCGATAACCTCGATAAACACATGGATTGATCTTAGGTCATTCACCATGGCAATCCCACACATGATAATTGGGTGTAAATCCGTCAACAAAGAAATGATTGCCAACTGTAATTCGATCATAATAGTATCTATTTTTACAAATTGTACACGGGCATTTCACCAGTTCTTCTCCATTCGATTTAGCAACAAAAAAAGCGTAATCCAAGAATTCCCGAAGCCCAGTCCAAAATCTTACACTTATATAGCGAGTCCCTTCCTCAAAGCGCTGATACATCCAATCACGTCCTTCGCCCATTTACGGTCTTTCCTATGATCATTCATTCATCAATAAAAACAATAAACATGCACAATTAATATTCACATATCATTTTCGCCTAATCCAGATCCAGGGTGCATGGGTCCTATCCTGTTCATAAAAGTACTATTAGTGAAGAAACTGTAGCGACGTGGTTTTCGAGATGGAGTCGCCACCAATCTTTTTCTAGGTCGATTGGAAACCTGAAAATGGCCTACGAGAGGTCTGGAATCGTTTGTCAGTTACGTACAAAAATGGTTAATTTTCATACGCCCAAAATTGGTACCACGGGTTCTTTTTAGATTTTTGCTTGATTTTAAGAAAAAAAAGAAAAAAAACAAATAATAAAACTAAAAAAAAAGAAGAAAAAGGATTTTTAGTAATTCACATAACTAATAAAAATTCAAAATATCTTGAAAATAAAATTAAAATAATTGAAATTGACATAATAACAAAAATATTAACTAAAACAAAACAAAAAAGGTTTAGGCCTAATGCCCAAAATGTTGAGTTTTAAACTTGAGAGAGTGATGTAAATGAAACCAAGGATAAATAAGGAGGTTTAAGTGAAATCAGGGGAGGAGTGAAGGGACAGGGACCGACATTGTAATTTTCCCAAACGTTTAAAGCTTGCTGCAGCAGCTTCGTTCTTCTTCGCGTTGCGTAACCCGGCGGCGGAGACGGCGGCCGGCACCAGAGTCGGCTTTTCGACGGCGGATAAGAGGCAGGTCGTCCCGGCGGCAGCCGGAGAGGGTGGTAGATGCGGTGGCGCAGTGAACGGAGCTCCGGTTGGAGAGAAAACGGGCGCCGGCGTCGGATCGGATTGTGGCCGTTTTCTCCGTTTTCAGGCCATCTCCGGCAGCATGAATGGTTGGGTTGGCTTCGTCTCGTCGAGGCGAAGCTAATGGTGATAGATAGGATGGATGAAACGTAGTAAATCGGAATGGATGGAGGAGGAGCTCCGGCGGATCGGCGGCGATTTCTCCTCCGTTTGGCCACCTCCGGCGACGTGGGATGGATGGTTGAGACCGGTGTGGCGTCGCGGTGCTGATGAAGGCGGAGTTTTGTGACGAGAGGAAGTGGATGGGGAGGAGAGATGGACGCCGGCGGTGGTTGAAGCTTGAAGGCAAGGCTGGTTCGTTTTTTTTTGTTGCAGTATTCGTTTGCAGCTCCCCTCTCTCCCAACAATCAATGGCTCAATTTATAATCAGATTTTAGAGTTTTGTCTAGGAGGTTAAACTCTTGTTCAATGGTGAATAAAGCTCATCCCCAACAAGTTTTGACAATTCATTGATGCCTCTGCAGCAGCGCCTCCTGCAGACTCCACGCCTCCAAGCCTGCTGCCAAGTTCCAAGGTTTGCTCTTCTTCTTTTTTTTCTTTTTCTTTAAAAACGTTTCTTTCTCTCTTTTTCTTTTTTTTACTTTTTTTGTTTTTAGTTAGTAAAAAAAATAAAATAAAATGAACACATTTTAAGTCTACATTAAACAGAATAAAATGACGAAATCACATGAAATAATAAAAATGACAAAAATTAACGAAATTAACAAAAGGCACACGAAATAAATAAATAATAAAAAAAAGACACATGAAAATAATAATAATAAAAAAACATAAATGAAAAATGATAAAAAAAACTACGTAAAATAATGAAAAATAACAAAAATGATGAAAGCCACAAAAATCACATAAAATAATGACCAAAATCACGTAAAAAAATGAAAAATACGATAATAATACGAAATCAAAATTATGAACTAGATTTTAGTACCCCGGCCAAAAATCGGGTGTCAACAGAAACGTTTATCGTTGCGTACGTAAAACTGTAATTACATAAATTTCGGCAGTATTTCGCCTTAGTTCCACACTATACCATTTCTCCGGAATATTACTCCCAGAACAGGTATAACGTGGAACAAGACGAAAATGCGACCGAAACTTATGTAATCCGCTCAGTTTTACATACACAACCATAAAAGTTTAATACACCGATAGTAAACTTTTACAAACTGTCCAACTTGGACAATCCATGAAAACTCTGTACAATATATTATTTCACACCGTTATTCCAACGTATTGAAATAAAGTGTAAAAAAATATATTCTTACAAGTTTTCATAGACAGGAACTACGGCTCAGCTAATTTAATTAAATTACTTAAAAAGAAAATAAAATTACCAATACATAACTTAAATTGAATTCAAAACTCTATAAGCATAAATAAATAAATAAATACAATATTTATTACCTCAATAATACACCTGAAATCGACGGTACCGCAACTTCCACCAGAACTTCAGAGAATTGAGAGATGAGAGATTTGTTTTGTGAACCGCGGTTGAAATGAAGTGGAAGGAAATGAGGAGGAGTATTTATAGACTACCCTACTGCGGCCTCATCCGCAGTTACGGCCGCAGTAGGGTGGGTGGTAGGTAGGGCACGTGGATCACGAGGCACGTACTGCGGCATAACTGCGGTTATTTTCTTTTCTTTTGGTCTAGGTCATTTTCTTTTCTTTTGGTTTTGTGTTCATTTTTTTTGTTTTTGCACATTAGAGTCATTTCCAGTTGTTGGTTCGAGAAGTGGAAGAAGACCAATATGAATTTGTTCTTCTTTCGATGCATTTTAGATAAGTTTATGTAAAATAGAAATTAGGAAATGGGACTGTGGACCTGGGGCTGCGGAGATTTTGCTGATTGTTGATTCAGATATGAAGAAGATTTGCCAGAGTAGTGAAGGTCAAAGAAATCTGTGCTACCAAATCGGTATACCTAACTCATCATGCTCACTATACCGTGATAATGGTGAAGAGGCCTAAGATCAAACATTAAGCAACACGTTCAATATTGTGCATATGAACAGTATACTGAAACTACCTGGTTTTTTAGCTCAGTATAATAATTGTAATGCCATATATACATTGTCCATTACGCATGAGCTTGTTTCTGCCATGCTCCTTGCAGTGTTCATCACTTGTGGTAATGACTGAGGTTTTTCAAATCCTGATCAAACAAATGTTCTGTAAATTTGCCTTTTCTATCAAATTTGCTTAATCATGATAGATTTGTTATGTTAAAAAAAATCTGGAAATATTAGTGATTGGATGAATTCATATGAGTTTTTCTTTATTTTGTTTTTAAATTCCAAAAATCACTTATTTATGCCATGGACGCATTAGCTAGTTTTGTCACGGACGTTTTTATTGCGGATTATGTTATGGCCTTCGCCGCATTATGTATTGTGGTTTTATTGCGGCAAGGCGGCAATAAGCCCTGAATCATTTAGGTTATTGACCAATCCGGAGCCCGCACACAACCGCGCCTTCTCCTCTTCCCTCGAGTCTCGGTTCCATATATAGTAGTTCATCGTCATCATCTCTTTTCATGAAACTCTACCTTAGTCTGAGTCGAAATTAAATCAAATACAACAATGTTGAAATTTTGGTATTCTTCCACTTTGGTTATTTTTATGTTTAGGTCATTTTAGGTTCTTTCGGTTTTCCAGTCGTTTACGGTTTGAGTTATTTCGGGCTTCTGGTCGTTTCATATTTGAGTTATTTCGGATTTGGGTTATTTCGGGTTTGACCTGAATCGTGTTTGTTTCGTTGACTTTCTTGATCATCTCGAGTTCTTGTAGTAGGTTGATCAGGTTGGATCAGTGTTTGATATCCCTAGCTATTGAACAGTAAAAAAATTAACCGTGTTGATCTAGCATGGAACGAGTCATCGATTTTGAGGACTAAAGTGATAATAGTTACATAGTCACACTAAGTTATAGTTGTTGGACTACAATGATGTGTCACTATAGTTCAAGGGATTAAGAAATAATAAGGTCTTTCTTCACCACTTCAATATGTAATATTTTCAAATTTCACCATTTTCTTCAACCTAATTTCTTTATTTTTTGAACTTCTCTAATACTTCATTTACCCACAAAGGATAGAACAATTGACTCGGAAATTAATAAATTAATATTTAAGGTTTAGATAGTAAAGTAAAATTATATAAGAAAAAAATAACTTTTTAAATGAAAAATTAGAATAATGGACAATAAGGTAAAATGATCCTGAAAAATTTCCATAAGCTTAAAAGTTTCAACCTTTAGAGAGGCATGTAAGAATGGAACAACAAAACAAATTAGGTTATTGGAAAAGTAACTTTTTTGGAGCCGCCACACTTTGATTTCTCTCCTCTGCTCTCATTTCTCTCCAGAGGCATGGAGCCTTTTCAATTCAGTTTCCTTCTACATTTCATCTCTAATTCTCTCACACGTGATTCTCTTCCCCTTTGCAATTGTCTTTGCACTTCTCTGGTTATCTTCTTCTCTAAGTACTTGCTTCCTCTCCAAGTTTTGATCATTAACGCTCTCGGAACTAATCTCGATGGCCTCCAACTATCTCATGAGGAGGAGGAATCGATGAAACCGGAAGGATTGTTGACGATGTCGGCGACACCAACACTGATGGCACTACGTATAAAATGGGTGCCTGGTAGGGGGCAATCCGCCACCAATTCCGCTACCATGGTGGCGGGCTAGCCCGCTACCGAGGCCGCTTCCATTTGGCCCGCTCCTTCGACTTCGGCCGCTACCCAGCCCGCTACCGTTAGTAGGGGGCATGGTAGCGGGAAGGGCGCTACCCTGGGGACACGGTGGCGCTGCCAGCTGACACAGCTGGTAGCGCCATACCCCCTACCAATCCCGCTACCATCATTTTATTTTTTAAAAATAATTTCTTTATTTTCATCATTTAATAAATCATTCAATAATAATATTATTTAATACGTTTTCATTTAGGTTACAATTAAAAACAGAAATAATCACCTTAATATCTTCATTTTCATTTTCATTTTCATTTTCATCATTTAATAAATCATTCAATAATAATATTATTTATTATGTTTTATAGATTACAATTAAAAACAGAAATAAATTTAATTATAAAGTAACCAAATGTACCAATTACAATAAAAAAACATCCAAAACGAAATAGTTTTTACAAAAGTGTCCTACGGGGGAGGGAAATCATAATCGGCATCCTGATTCGGGCGCGGCGGGGAACGGTGCTCCGGATCGTCGAACCTCTGGAGGTGGGAGCAACTACGCGATCGCGTCATCCATCGGGGTGTCATGCTGCTCCTCCACGGTCTGCTGTGACCCGTCAGCGCGCGAGGATGAAGCGAAGTCTTTGGACCGCGAGTGCGACGACTACTGTCTGACCGGGCCGGTCGACCCCAGACGGCCCCGTCGTGGAATCACGACGACCTATGGCCACTATCACGCGTCGGAGACGTCATATCCTTAGAAGACTTAATAATTAGTACTACCAAAAAACTCAAAATGTTCAAATTAACCCAAAACTTTAAGAAATCTTACAAATTCACCCAAAATACCACAATATTCATAAGTAATACCTAAAATACTATAGTAATTCCTAAAATACTAAAATAATTCCTAAAATACTAAAATTCATAAAGTATTCTTATTTTCCTAAAATATGTAAAGTATATACCTAAAATACTAACAAATTCATAAATAATACCTAAAATACCTAAAATAATTCCGAAAATACTAAAATTATTCCTAATATACTAAAATAAACAACATATTCTTATTTTCCTAAAATATGTAAAGTATATACTAAAATTCCACAAAATACTAACAAATTCATAAATAATTCCTAAAATACCTAAACTAATTCCGAAAATACTAAAATTATTCCTAATATACTAAAATAAACAACATATTCTTATTTTCCTAAAATATGTAAAGTATATACTAAAAAATCGCAAAATACTAACAAATTCATAAATAATACCTAAAATACCTAAAATAATTCCGAAAATACTAAAATTATTCCTAATATACTAAAATAAACAACATATTCTTATTTTCCTAAAATATGTAAAGTATATACTAAAATTCCACAAAATACTAACAAATTCATAAATAATTCCTAAAATACCTAAACTAATTCCAAAAATACTAAAATTATTCCTAATATACTAAAATAAACAACATATTCTTATTTTCCTAAAATATGTAAAGTATATACTAAAATTCCACAAAATACTAACAAATTCATAAATAATTCCTAAATTACCTAAAATAATTCCTAAAATACCTAAAATATCACAAAATTGAAAAAGACTTGTCTGTATACAAAATACCACAAATATACAAATTACACATAAATAAATAAATAACACGAAAAATACGAAAATTAACAAAAAATATTTGCATTAATCTATAAACATACCGTGATTGTGGTGTTGGAGAATGCCGGAGGAGGAGACGAAAATTGGAGGAGGTCGGAGCTTTTGCACCAAAAAACAAAAACGGTTAGAAACTTCAATCTATAACCGAATTTAAGGCGTAAAAAGAAGAGATTCGACCTTACCTTAGTGAAATGGAGCAGATCCACGGTAAAAAGAGTGGAGAGGCGGCCGGAGACGGTGGTGTTGGAGTGGGCCGCCGGAGATGCGAGGAGAGGCGGAGGTTGAAGATGAAGATGAAAGGAGGAAAGGGGCTGAAGGATTTAAGTGAGCGGTGGCGGGCTCCCCTACCCGGCCCGCTACCAATGCTTTTGCGGTTCAAGACAATTTCAAAATTGAGCGGCCCGCGCAATTAATTTCGTTGGTAGCGGGTATGGAAGCGGGCTTTGCGCTACCAAATTGGTAGCGGGCTACCCGCTACCAGGGGCGCCACCAACTTTATTACGGTAGCGCCCACGGTAGCGGGCTGCCCGCTCGGGCTGCCTTGGCGAGGGTGGTAGCGGGCCGCCACCTACCAGGCCCGCTACCGAAGTCCAACCAACTACGTAGTGTGGCTAAAGTGCTATATGTGCGGCTCGTTCGAGTAGAGCACCTGGAGACCGCGTTTCGTCTTACCATGTTTTAGTCATCGGAGAATGTCTTTCTGCTGGAATTTCAGTCGAAGAATCGTGCAAAGAAGAAGTTGAAGGTCTCTGGTGCCATGTCTGCAGCGGTCGAGCAGGCTGTCCTAGGGTTGGGGGACTCCCAGCCTACGGGCGACCCTTGATATCTCGTCCTCCTACTACTATGGGTTATAGGCAGGGGCCGGCCCACAATGGGGGCACGCGGGGGCACGTGCCCCCAATAAAATTCTACAAATTATGATCGTACTGGTAGTATTTTCTGATATAAATAAAGTATATGGACCATTTTGAAAACAAATACAGAGTTTGAGGGTTAACTTACATTTAGAGCCAACAAAAAAGAAATACTAGCAGTGGGCAGGAGAGTCCAGTGGGCCGTGACCCATCATATGAGAATAAATTAGGTAAATTACTTATGTAGTCCTTCAACTATGTCTAGTTTCTATTGAAATAATAAAACTTGTTATTTTATCGTACAAATCTTAAAGTTTTGATAAAATTAGTTCTAAATATTCATAAATTGACTAACCATTATTAGATAAAATAAATTTTTTGTCTTCTAACAAATAGCACTACGTACTTGGAGGCCATCGGGTAATGCATGGGGTAACGCCTAGGGCGTTACTATGGGGCCGAAAAGCGTAGTAGCGCCCCGGGCATTACTCAGGGCGCTACCAGTCAGAGGCCTGTCAGAGCTAGTAGCGCCCTGGTAACGCCCTTGGGCGTTACTGTGGGGCAGTAGTAGCGCCCGAGGCATTGCGAGGCGCTGCGGTCGAGCTTGTCGAGAGAGTAGCGCCACAGGTAATGCCATTGTGCGTTCTGACGTTCAATTTCAAAATATTAAAATAAATTTCAGAATACTAAAATATTTTTCAAATATTTAAAAATTTCGATAATTTACAAATATTAACAAATTAAGATAATTTACAAATATTAACAAAAATGATATTAAAAATATTAACAAATTAATTACGATATTAACAAAAATAAATATTAACTGAATAAATTAATTGGGTGCACATAAAATTAATGATCATTTTTTTGATTAAGTATGTTCATATTTCTTTTAGAAATTCCCATTAAAATTAATGATCATTTTTTTGATTAAGTATGTTCATGTTTTCTTTTTCGGATTTGATAGAAAAATTCATTAGTTTCTAACCATGGAAAGATAAAGAAAATATAATTTTAAATAAAACTTACTCTCATTATTATTTACTAGTTTATCTAAAATAATGATAATAATAATAATAATAATATAGAGTCCCATTATAGTAATAAAAATAATATAGAACAATCCATAATGACTATATCATCTTTTATAAGTACAATACTTGGGAATCATGCAATATAGACAATTGGTGTAGTGGGGAGATACGAGTTGCCCATTTTATCACCCCCAGAGAGCAGGGGTTCGAATCACACGGATGTGGGATGTGGAGGAAATTGCGCATAATAGGAATTTGTTAAAACATTAAAAAAAAGATTTGGGATAATGCTTGCCCAAGTAGGGGGTGTGGCGCTACCGGGCACATCGGCAAGGCAAACGCTACTGTCGAGGCTTGGTAGCGCCCTGGTAACGCGATGGGCTGAAGTAACGGCTCGAATGGTAGCGCCCTGGTAACGCCCTTTGGCGTTACCATTCGTAACGGATTAACGGATTGGTAACGAAATTGGCGTTACCAGGCCTTCTACAGATACGTAGTGGTAGGAGTTCAGTATTATAAAATCGGAATATTCTATCACAGTATTTCGCTATGTTGTTCAAATTTATTTAAAAAATTATTACACTTTCAACTTTTAAATAAATTATGTGTTAATACTTGACATTAAATAATCCATATATGTTAAATATTATCTAGTCTAACAACATTCCCGCCACAATAAGCACTTTTTTATAGCTTTTACTGTCATTATATATATATGTTAAAATCATGGGAAACATAGGTACATATTGTGAAAATTTTAGATTAACATATTTTTTTTATCCAAAAAACATAAGAAATAATACGATAGTTTGTGCCCCCACATGTCAAAAATCCTGCGCCCGCCACTGGTTATAGGGCCACCCAAATTTTGCTATTTATATTTAGCCCTATTTCTTTTGGTTGTTGCGTTTGTTTTAGTATCTTTCCAGTTATGCTGCTTGACACATTCTTTTCATATTCAGGTTTATCTATTGCTTTCCCTATCAGCGCATTGTCGTGATGCGGCTACACTATTTAGCTCAATTATAGCATATCACGAGTGGTGGGTGCTTGCATACCTTATCTTTAAATCCGTCATGGCAATAATGGTTCTCTTGACCTTTTTAGACGAGTTTGGGGAAGTTGGAAATTGATCTGTAATTTTGATTCTAACATTTTGGTAGGTAGCGTATATTTGTTTTATTTGGATTCTATTTTAATAAAATAAGTCTATACTAGTTTTTGTTTTTTAAAAAAAAAGTTTAACCTTCCTAGGACATTGTAAAAATGAATATGTTTTCATTATTTGTAGAAACACATGGTAGGACCTAGTCTGTGGAAAAAATATAGCGCAATTTGCAGAGCGATAGAAGTCGTCCGCGCGGTTCGTATGTAAATCGCAGAGATGCCGCGCGAGTTCTGTTCTGGCTGGACGAGTCTCGTCGGAACTAGCCACACTCCATCACTAGCTCGCTAATATATAAAATGCCAAGTTACCACTTCAGTTCCACTTTGTTGAACTCGGTTACAACCTCTGATGGGAGACGACCACCACTCCACCGGCATAGGATTTCACGGCCACGTCGCCGTCGGCACTGCAGATTTCCTCGGCGGTTCACCACTTCCAAATATGCAAGAGCTCAATAAGAACTTCAACTTCTGGGATGGTAATTAAGTACTTACGTTGACCCATAGATCTGTAACTACATGGATTCAGTTGTGTTCTGCCGTGATTATTGTGAGTTCGCTGTAATTATGGGCAGATTTTCAGTTTGGTTTCCCGTCAGAGGTAGCTGATCCGAATCAAGATCTGCTTTTTCCTGCTGCAGCTGAGGTCAACAAGAAGGAGGAATCATGCTCTGGTTCTGAGGTTCAGAATAAAGGTAAACGAAGACGATCAGGTCCTGAGATCGACGACCCACGAGAAAGGAAGAAACTGACCGACCAAAGATACAGAATCAGAGTCAAGGTACCTTTTAATCACCTCTCATCCCTTATCCATGTCTTTTACTCACACATATATATACTCGTCCAACGGACGGGAATCTGAATCTTAGGCTCTCGGATCTTTTACTGTTTACACACCCATACTCGTCTGTTAAAAGGAATCTGAATCTTGGTCTCTCGAATCGTTTACCCTTTACACACATATACTCGTCCGTTAAAAAGAATCTGAATCTTAGTCTCTCGGATCGATTACCCTTTTAGGGTTCATTCCAAAAAGTACATGACTTGTTTGTACTTCAATTTGTCGAGTATAGATTACATTAAAGCATCAGATTCAGAAAGTGCAATCATGAGAAATTGAGTGAAGGATAAGATTGACAAATTAAGAAAAGCTTTTAATTACTGTGCAAAAAATTCTGTAGTGAAGCTGTGCGAGGTTGACGAAGAGCGATTGACAGCCGAAGTGGGAAAGAACAAGAGATGGGAATTAAGTGAAAAAAGAAAAGAAAAGAAAAGTTAAAGGAAATAAAGAGAGAAAGAAAAGAGGTGTTGTCTATTCATAAACTTAGTCCTCGTTTTTCTGTGTAGTATTCAAGTTGTGTCTAATACTTTGTACTGTCACACTTGAGTACTGACTCAAAGTCAAAGAGTCAAAGTGCTAGTATAAAATTAGTAGTGCAATACGGCCTAATTCAGTTATAAGTGATTTAAGAAGCAAGCTCTAAATCCATTAGGGAATTAAAATTGATTTTTTTTTAATCAAGAAAGGGGCCCTAGTGAAGAATCCCACCCAAGAGCTCTTCTCTCCAAATTTTAGATCGGAGTAAAAAAAATAAAAGTATCTACACCTGGTTCGTTAACCCTAAAGAACAACATGGAAAGAATCAGAAAGAAAACCTCGACGGCCCAGTGGAGGGTAAAGAGATCAAAGGAGAAACGAAGAGAAGTGCATCAATAACATGCATGTACAGGGATTATACTCCAGAGAAAATGACGAAGAGCATCCCACCAAACCTGATGTCCTTCTATAAAAAAGCCTGATGAGCTAAATGTTGAGCTGACTCATTTTCTTCTCGAAAAGCATAATTGACCCTCCACCAGCTCTTGTCAGCTCTTGTCCTCTTCCTCTTCTTCTTCGTCTTCCTCTTCTTCTTCTTCTTCTTCGGATTCATCCACTTATTTTTTAATTAAAAAAATGTTTATCGCGGCCACGTGCGCGGTAAGCCTCCTTACTGCGGGAAGTACCGCGGCTCTCCCCGCGGAGGAGGCCGCTGTAAGCCTTGTTTGCTTGGCATAGTGTTTGTTAAATTGTGCATCTATTTGATATGCATATGTTAAAGCTTAAGCTTGCCCTTGATTGTTATCATCTTACTCCCTCCGTCCCATAAGTTTTGCAACAAATGGGGCGGGCACGGAGTTTAAGAGAATGGCTATAATTTGAAGAATATTTCAATTGAATCGGTTATTGATTTTGATTTGTTCACCTAACACGTACAAGTGAAATATAAGAAACAATACTAAATCATGCAACAATGGTGTCGTTGGTGAGCAAAAGTTTAGGTTATGATTTCAAATTGCATCCTGTTGAAAGATTCGAGTCGACATACAAACTTAGTTAGTAGGGGGCAAAGAACGGAAGAAGTACGATTTTTTAGTGTGTGGGTGAAAATTCAATATATACCTAAGGACTTGTTAATTACATAGTCATCTATAAACTTTATTGATAGTTACATTTTGGTCATTTCGTTTCTTTCAGTTCCAATTATAGTATCCACTAGAAATTAAATTTGGGGAAAATAGGTAGCATAAATTTGAAATAGAATATTCATGTGTCACAATTATAAAAACAAAATAAAGAGTTTAATGTTCATACTAAAAGAAAGATGAGAGGTTTAAGTGCTAATTTTGAGTTTTGCTCCTTAGTCTCAATAAGATAAAATAGATAAATAATATTGAAGAATATAAATTTAATTAATGGAGCTAGTGTAGACTTTAATGTTTCTTTTAATCATTGGAGAAGAAAGAGCAATTTAGGATGTAGATACAATACTGAAAAATGTGGGAGACTGTTTTTAAAAGTCTAGAAATTAAATGATTTTGATTGCAAAAGGAGTTTTGGATAATGCATTAAATGTAAAAGAGAATAAAATTAAAGGTGTTTGGGATAATATGAAGGAAAATTGGTAAAAAAAAAAAAGACACTATTCATAGTGTCCCATTCTATTTTCCATCAATAGTATATAGTTATAATAACCTACCGTATAACCATTGACCAAACAAAGATTTTGGGGTTGGAGGGACGAGTAGTTAATACACATAGAACGAGTAGTAAATTAGGCAAAATTAACTTAGAGGTTTTCAATGAATTCTCAAAATACAAGGGGATCGTGTATATATATTATGAAAATCCTTATTGGAGGTGTTCGATTATTACCCCAAAAATTATAAGCAACTAGCTCTAAATCATTTAAGAGAAACTGTAAATAGTTGAGAGAAAATGAGTTGAATTTTAATTAAAATTGAGGTTACATTTTACTTTGGAATAGGTAGGAGGGCTAGATGGATGAATTATTATTTAGAGCCATAAAAATATACTTCCTATGTACACCCTATACCCCTCATAATGAAAGAATAAGGTACATAAGAAGAAAAAGGCTTCCTAATAAATGAACTTTAACATCTATTTATACTTAGCGAATGATAGGATGAATTATGTTATGGGTGTAAGTTAGTTAGCTACTTGTGGTCTATTATATACTGTATATTTGTTTATTGCCTTTCAAGAAAAAATATATATATTTTCGGTTTTGTCATGGAGATGTTTTGTTAATTCTGCTTCTATTTTATATGCAACAGACAGAGAAAGAGCAAATGAAACAGCAACTGGATGGGCTTAGAGCAGAAAAGGGAAGCTTGATGCAGGAGATCGAACATCTGAGAGGGGAAAATGCTACAATGAATCAAACATTGGAGTCCAGTGCAGAGCACATGAGGGTAGTGGCTACAAGCCATAATCAGTTGAAGCGTGATTTCACTCGCCAGGAGTCATTTGTTCAGGCCCTATTATCCAAACTGGTAATATATAATAACTTCTTATTTTTTTATTTTCAATTTTTAACCGATTCACTACAACTTGAATATAATGGAGGAAAAGAATTAAAAGTGTTTCAAAACTCGTGGAAGAAAGTGAATAATAATTAATTTCCTTTTCAGAGTCCTGAAAGCGAGATGATCATGATGGAGCAATGCGGTTGAAGGAGCGAAATGCTGCGGCTGAAGGAGGCAGTTATTCGCCAAGATATGACTGAAGTGGGTCACAGATTTGAGGAGCTCCTAAATGAGAACAGGCGGCTAAAGAAGGAGAACAGGTTTCTTGAGGTCAAAGTGGAGGCTCTTTGCGACTTCATTGCACGATGACAAACTCCAGAAATGACGAGGATTCTTCATTGTAATGCTTTAATATTTATGCTGTAAAATCCAATAGCTTGATTAGCAAGAAGAAGTTTTAGTGGCCTCTGCAATACGCAGTAGGCTTGATTTCTGTATGTTTTCCATGAATACATTATGATGTATTTATACAACTACTTACAAGCCGAAACCTAAGCTGCAAGTAAGACTCCTAGTCTGATCACGAGTGTATCTTCTATTCTAATCTAACTAGGAGTCCTAATACAATTAGTCATAGGGATGTACACGGATGTACACGAATAAACAGCTGTCTTTAACACTCCCCTTCAAGTTGGAGCATGGAGATTTGGAGTGCACAACTTGCTTGTAAGAAACAAGAACTGTTTCTTATTTAGGGCCTTTGTGAGCACATCTGCTAGCTGCAAGTTGCTGGAGACATGCTGAGTGATTATGTCTTTGGAGAGAATCTTCTCTTGAATGAAGTGGCAATCCAGCTCAATATGTTTAGTTCTTTCATGAAAGACTGGATTATTGGCAATATGCAATGCAGCTTGATTATCACAGAATAACTGCATTGGTTGCATTTGCACAACTGTCAGATCAGAGAGAAGGCTTTTCAGCCACATAAGTTCACTGGTAGCTGAAGAAATAGCTCTATATTCTGCCTCAGCTGAAGATCTTGATACAGTTGGCTGCTTTTTGGATTTCCAGGATATCAAGCTGCTTCCAAGTTGAGTGATGTAGCCAGTGGTGGATCGTCTGGTTCTTGGACAACTTGCCCAATCAGCATCACAATGAGCCTTGAGTAGTAGGTCATTGTTGCAGGAGTACAGGAGACCTTTACCTGGGCAGCTTTTCAAGTATCTGAGTACATGCATTGCAGCATCAAGGTGGGATTGTTGAGGCTGGTGCATGTATTGGCTTAGAAGATTGACAGCATAGGTGATGTCGGGTCTTGTAATGGTGAGATATATGAGTCTTCCTATTAGCCTTCTATAGCTTGCTGGATCAGGGATAGGATCATCTTCAGCTGAACCAAGATGGTGTTGCTGTTGAATAGGAAAAGAGGCTGGTTTGCAGCCTATCATGCCTGCATCTTTGAGAATGTCCATACAGTATTTTCTTTGGGTAAGAAGGATGCCATCTCGAGATCTGGCAACTTCCAGCCCTAAAAAATACTTAAGTTGACCCAGTTCTTTGATGTAGAATGTGTCGTGAAGATTCTTCTTGAGCTGAGATATTCTAGGGAGATCATTACCTGCAATAATGATATCATCAACATACACCAATACTGCAGTGAAGCTTTCTGCTGTCTTGTGAGTAAACAATGAATAGTCAGCCTTAGATTGTGAGAATCCAAAATTGAGAAGAGCTGTGGAGAATTTTGCAAACCACTGGCGAGGAGCTTGTTTAAGTCCATATAAGGACTTGTGAAGTTTGCAAACAAGATTCTTGTCTTGTGAACTGAATCCAGGGGGGAGGCTGTAGGTATATCTCCTCCTGAAGATCTCCTTGTAAGAATGCATTTTTAACATCTAATTGATGTAAATGCCAGTGTTTGGCTGCAACAATTGCAAGTAATGCTCTGACTGTTGTCATTTTGACAACTAGTGCAAACGTTTCATTGAAATCCAGACCTTCCTTCTGACTGAAACCCTTTGCAACTAACCTGGCTTTGTATCTTTCAACAATGCCATCTGACTTAAGCTTGATTTTGTAAATCCATTTCGAGCCAATAGCCTTCTTCCCTTTAGGTAGAGTAGTTAAGCTCCAAGTCTTGTTGAGTTCAAGAGCATGGATCTCTTCACTCATAGCAGCAATCCACAGTGGATCCTTCACAGCTTCTTGAAAATTTTATGGCTCTTTATGTGAGTCTACGGCAATCTGAAATGCCTTATGTTCCGGTGAAAATCTATCATTTATCACAAACTAAGATATATCATAGGCCTTACCTGAAGAAGTCTGATGGACAGTGGCTTGTGGTGAACTGTTACTTCTTGGCAGATCAACCACATAGTCTTGCAGAAATGATGGGGGTTTTCTGATTCTGGTTGTCTGGGAATGACTGGAGTATTAGTGTTTGTGTCATTGTTGGCGTTAGGGACAAGGTCTGGATCTTCAGGTTCTTCTTCTATGGTGATAGGATGAGAGATGACAGGTTCACATTCAGGGTTTGGAGATTGTGTGAGTTCACTGTCATGGTTTTTGGCAAAAGGAAAGTCATTTTCCAGAAATGTGACATCTCGAGATACTAAGATCTTGTGAGTTTCAAGGTCATAGGCTTTGTATCCCTTTTGACTCATGGGATAGCCTATGAAGAAACATGGTTTGGATCTACTGTCAAACTTGTCTCGGTTTCTGGCTATGTTGTGAACATAACACAGAGATCCAAAAACTTTCAAGTGTTGAAGAGATGGAGTTTTTCCAAACAGTTTCTGATAGGGGCTGAGGCCATCTAGTTTTGTTGAAGGAGTGTGATTTATTAAATAGGTGGCAGTCAAGACACACTCACCCCAGAATTTGATGGGAAGATTGGCTTGAAATGTTAGGGACCTAGCCACTTCAAGAAGGCGGCGATGCTTTCTCTCAGCTACACCATTTTGCTGAGGGGTCTCAACACAAGAAGTTTGAAGTAATATGCCATTTTGCTGTAAGAGATTAAAGAAAGAGCCTGCTACAAACTCAAGGGCATTGTCACTTCTTACTTTGTGAATAATTTTGTCAAATTGATTTTTTTATTATGGCAATAAAGGTACTGAAATGAGTTGTGATCTCAGATTTTTGTTTTAGCAGAAATATCCAAGTGCAGCGAGAGAAGTCATCCACAATTGTGAGAAAATAATGTGCACTAGATAAAGAAGGGGTCTTGTAAGGTCCCCAAATGTCAATATGCAAAAGTTCAAATGGCTGTAAAGTTTAATTTGAACTGAAAGGAAAGGGCTTTCTGGTTTGCTTTGCTCGTAAGCAAACATCACAATGACTTGAATGTTTGAAAGACATGTCTGAAAATTGAGGCATTTTGGACAGCTTATTGAATGGCATGTGTCCAAGGCGCATGTGCCACAGAGATGAAGAATTGTTGGAGGTGGTTGTAGCAGCTAGACATGTGTTGAGGGCCTTGAAGTAATACAGTCCTCCATGTTGCTCACCCATTCCAATCAGCTTCCTCGTTGGTAGGTCCTGTAATGTACAAAAAGTAGGATAAAATGTCACAGTGCAGTGTCTTTGGTCACTTGACTAATCGATAAAAGGTTGCATTTGAATTCAGGCAAATGAAACACTTTATCCAACTTGACAAGAGGATAAGTTTGTTGTGTCAATGGATTTAACACTGATGTTTTCTCCATTTGGCAAATACACCCGAGAGTTGACAGTAGGGTTATATGAGTTAGTCAACAAGTGATGATTTGGAGTCATGTGCTCAGATGCTCCACTGTCCAAAATCCAATTTGATGAATCTAGACACTTTACCAAAAAATGTAGGTTGTCATTGGTCTTGTGAGTGGAAAGCAATGACATGATTTGCTCATATTGGGTTTGATTGATACTGAATGGAGTTGTTTCTGATCCTGTTGCTGCATTTGCCTTGAGATTTCTCTAATTTCCCCTTGACTTTCTATTTCCAGCGTCTCCTGACCTGCTGAAGCCATTAGTCTTCTGTGGTAATCTATCATTTCCCCACCAGTCAGGATAGCCTTTTATTTCAAAACAGTCTTCATCATAGTGTCCCAAGTTTCCGCAATGATTGCACCTGTTCTTGGCCTTGTTTGGATCTCTTCCACCAGTGTTCTTCTTGATTTGTTTGGCAGTAAAGGCTGCTGCTTCTGGTTCACCCTTGTTGTTCATCATTGAAGCCATTTGATGATGTTTCTCTTCTTTTGTAATTAAGGCATATGCCTTGCTCAAATTTGGTAGGGGCTCCATGTTTAGTATTTGAGATCTGATGGTTGAGAATTGGTCAGTGAGTCCCATGAGAAATTGATGAAGTTTTTCAACTTCTTTCTCACTTAGTGTTTTTGTGACAGACACAGTTGCAGGTAGGTGCATTGGAGTAGGCCGAGAGTTCATCCCATAATTCCTTGAGTTTGGTGAAGTATTCTGTGACATTCATCCCTGCTTGACAAGTCATCATGATTTCCCTCTTTAATTCATACACTCTTGGTGCATTGCCTTGGGAAAATCTGTCTTGAAGACCATCCCAGATTTCCTTTGCATTGTCAGCATATGCAACACTGTTTTGGAGTTCAGGTGCAAGTCCATTGAAAATCCAGGAGCTTACCATGGGGTTGCATCTCTTCCATGTATGGAAGTTTGCTTGGTCGTCTTCTGATGGTGGTGCAATTGATCCATCAATGAAGCCATCCTTATTTTTGGCATACATAGCATTGAGAAAGGTTCTACGCCATGTAGAATAGTTATTATTCCCTTTCAAAAGATAGTTTAGGATTGAGGTTCCTGGAGTATCCGAAGCATTGAGGTAGAAAGGAGAAGTGTGATCTGTGGTGCTCCACTTGTTGATGGAGGTGGCACCTGAACTGGTTTTTGTGTCTTTGTCTGTCATTATGGATCAAAGCTCTGATACCATGTAAAATCTAATAGCTTGATTAGCAAGAAGAAGTTTTAGGGGCCTCTTCAATACGCAGTAGGCTTGATTTCTGTATGTTTTCCATGAATACATTATGATGTATTTATACAACTACTTACAAGCCGAAACCTAAGCTGCAAGTAAGACTCCTAGTCTGATCACAAGTGTATCTTCTATTCTAATCTAACTAGGAGTCCTAATACAATTAGTCATAGGGATGTACACGGATGTACACGAATAAACAGCTGTCTTTAACATATGCACTCTAGTGAAGATGGTGATTGATCAAAATTAGACATGGGAAGTCTTATATGATTATATACAAATGCAATTTCTGGTTGTGAATTTTCGTGATTATGACACAAGCAGGGGTGGGACCTACAATGAGGTAAGTGCCCCCATTGAAAGTTTATGAATTTTCATCGTTATATGTTGTATTTTATATTGGTTAAAGTGCACCTATGGTCCCGTAACTTTAATTATTGTACCACTAGGGTCCCGTTTTAACTTTTTATATTAATAAAGTCTTGTTTTCAAGTTTTTTCTTCATCCATGGTCCTATTTGACATTTTTTCCCTCAATTTTTAAAATCTTGCCCTTTTAAACAATTGTAAAATATAAAAATCACCCTAACGTTTAACAAAACTTTAAATTTTACCCTCAATTTGTATAAACTCTAAAATTCTACCATAACTTTTACAAATACTTACAATTCTACCCTAAAATGTTTTTCTCCACTTTATCTCACCACCCTCCTATCCACCACCACCGGAAATCTCGCCGGACCGCTGACAGCCTTCGCCGGAATGCCCTCTAAGCTACGAAACGCAAGTCTAGGCGGTAGATCCGCAGCCCATGGTCACGAATCGCCGGCCAAGGGCGGTGAACCGTCGGCCTAGAGCTGCAAATCGCGAGCCTATGGGCCGCGGATCGCTAGCCCAGGGTTGCAGATCGCGGGCCCCAAGTCGCGAATCGCAGCCCCGCGGTTTTTCGGCGGCGTCCCGACGGTGGCCCGTGGCTTTCCGACGGTGGTGGGTCGGATGGCGGTTGAGATAGGTGAGTTGAAAAGTTTAAGGTAGATTGAAGGGTTTATTTGTAGAATTTTAAACTTTGAGGGTGTAAATTGTATAATAAGATTAATTCAATTTATGTTCGTTATTGTACCATTTCTGTGAAATGGTAAAATAGTAAAATAATCGTAAAAATGACCATGGATAAAGAAAAAACTTGAAAACATGACTTTATTAGTACAAAAAGTTAAAACAGGACCCTAGTGGTACAATAATTAAAGTTACAGGACCATGGTGCACTTTGCCCATTTTATATATATACTTATTTCATGTAATAATTTTATATACCTTCAAATTTGCCTCCACAACAATCCGCCCCTCGACACAAGGATTTAAATTTGTTAACCAAAACCCTACCCTAAGTCTAAGAAAAGATAACCAAAATTTCATAATGTAGGGTATGATCCCCACCACAAAAATAGCGCCATTGCTTTAAAATAAAGCTCAATATATGACCCTTTTTCTAATTGTTACATCCTTTTTTGGTGTATAATCGATGACGTTTTTCTTCAAATTGTACTCCCTTTGTCCAAATAAACTGATATGTTTATTTTTCAACATTTAATATATGATTTATTCCCTTTAATATTCTAGCGTAAAACATTAAATATTTTATATGCATATGATAATTTGATGTTTCTAGTTTTTAAATATATATTTTAAGATTTTTTAAAGAAATTCTTCGTAACGAAAATTTGAGTCAAAGATAAATTTGAAAATCAAACGTATTCATTTTGCTGAGACAGTGGCACTAGGTATTTGATCTTAGTTTTTCAGCGATCGTTTTAGTGGTTAGGGCCGCTAGGAAGCAAAAATCGTTGCAACCGCTTTGCACGCCATTATGAAATGAGATTTTTTCGTGACGACCGTTACATGGCCGCTCAAAACCTTAAATTTGAATTATCTCATCCGACTTCTCAAATCTTGGCTCATTACTCTCTCTCTCTCAACTCAAACTTTCATCTCTTTCGCTCTCTCATTCGGCTCGGTTGGGGACATGGAGGCATTGGTTGAGGCTACTGCAGGGAAAGAACATGGAGTATGTGAAGGAAGTATTGGAGGACGTGAAGGCACCAGTGGTGGACGTTCGGGTTTGAGTTTTTCTCCAGATATCGGTAGGTTCGAGTTTGTTTCCAAATCTGGATTCGAGTTTTTTTGTAGCGTAGATTCGAGGTGTTTTGGGTTAAAGATGTATATAAAATGATTTAGTTATGGGTTTGTATGATGATCCGAGTATGGTGATAAGTGAAAATGTGTTGAAAATCACTATTTGGATGAAGTTGTGTTTACGGATGAATTTGTATGAAGTTTGAAGATCTAGATCTGAATTTTTTAATATATATATATATATATATATATATATATATATATATATATATATATATATATATATATATATATATATATATATATATATATATGAAGATTGTCGCTTTTAATGCCAGCGGTTTTCTAATTGTGTCAGTTAGGATCTTTTTTCAACATTAGTTGGGATGAGCTTCTCCATGAAGATTGGAATATTCACCGGCTTAATTCTTCTCAACATAAGGGTTGGTGAGCAATAAGATGTGTAACAGCTTGGTGCCTTTGGTCAAGAAGGAACTCTACCATATTCAGTCCTCTTTCGACACAGGTGTACAACACAGTTTCAGATATTCAACTCCTCTCATATTTATGGATCTCGCACAGGAGCTGAAAGGCTCATTTCTCTTGGTCTGATTGGCTTCTGAATCCAATGGAGTCAATTAGAAATTGTTAAGTCTTTCATATATGGTCCACGCAGTTAGCCTCTATTGTAGGTGTTACTCTGTATTTATGTTCTCTCTTGTCTGTTCAGAAACTTATAGGAGTTTTTTACTTGCCTCATTCTTAGAGGCAAGATTTTCTTCTTTATTCTTAATATATTTCTCCGGATGCATTTTCAAAAAAAATAGACAAGAAGCCGCACATGTCAGAAGGAGCCAACTAGGCATACTTTCACACCTCTCTAAAGAGGTTTAAGGGCACTGTAGGTGCTGTGATGGATAGAAAATAGAGATCGACGAAGCCCGGTCCCTACACCACTGACAGCTCTAGAGGAGCAAAATAGTGTTGGCGTATCACAACAGTGCGCTAGTAGAAGATAAGCTGACCAGACCTATTCCAGAGTAATAACCAGCCTACCACGCTGGTCACAAGCATCAAAAAAGAAAGAGGGTCTGTAAAGTAAATAATAAAGTACGAAAGCTAAATGAGGTGGCCCTCATACCCAAAACACGAGCCCATGCGGCAATCAAGTGTTGCCTGCTTGCTGGGAATGCCCCAACAGAAGCAAGTCCTGCTCAACCACCTCCACTAATGATGGAGAGAAGTGCGCCTTCTTCTTAGCCCGACCGACTAACCTAACTCTTAGGCCTTGAATATGGTGCTTAACTATCTCACCACCTTGGCGACTACTCATCCTCTCTCTCATAGAGAAGCCAACACCTGGTGCAGCGAAAGGAAGATCGTCAACCGAAAAAGTGACAACATACATATTGTTCAGATGCCATAGACGAACTGACCTATGTAGGAATTGTGACCAAAGTAGAAGATACCACCTACGCCGGTTGAACCACAGGGACTGGATCATCCAAGACCTCCTCAACACGTGGTTAAGGCAGCATTTCTACCCCTAGATCGGCCACCTGCATCGGCAAACTATGTCGCGCCCCAACCACACCGGCCACCACGGTACCTCATCCAATCTTCATATGGTGGTTTACCCCCAGCAGCAGCAGGGAAAACCATTCACGTGTAACGTGATTTACCATACAACAAATAAAGTAGAAATATGCGAGCTTCTCATAAGAAAGGAAGTAAATATGATATTCGCCATCATTATTTACTTTAAGAACCTTTCACAAAGGCTTCATGACATCCATAGTCACACGTAACCTCAGAGAAGGACCTGCACACTCAACCTGTTACACACACCCTAACTAATTGCCCAGAAAACGGACCATTGCTTCACAAAACCATTCATTTGGTACATCCAAAACATGAACCCAAAAGGTAACAAAAGATCCAATGCCAAAATTTGATCACCTTTTTTCATTAGCATCATCACAATGAGGTGATTGTCAACAAACTACGGATCTCGTTCTAATATCAGTTTCACATGATCTGCAACGTTGAACTCCAAAAAAAAACGTTGGGCGAAGCTTGTGCACCCGTTGCCCAGGTGCGGAACATGACGTGTCTCAACCACAGACACTTCATGGCTACCTCGAGAAGGTCCGTACGAAAAGCCCGAGCCGAGAGGACCTTGGCTGCAACTGTAGGCAACACAACTGCCATCGGTAAGGCGCTAAGCCGAAGCATGGTGCCCTCTTCTGCCGACAGTTGGAGATTGGTGATGCCCGAACCGAGAGAATCCATCCCGAGAAGAGGAGGAGAGTGATAGTCGCAAGTACCAAACCAGAGAGAGGAGAAAACACAAGGACGGAAACGCCGACCACATGGAGGACAATCACCGCGCCAGTTGAGGCTTGCAGAGCACGCCAAGCAGCGAGCGGCTAGCAATGAGAGATCGGGAGAAGCGCTCGACACTCTCCTAGGGTTTTGTTTTTTATCTTAGGAGCATTAATGCCTTTTTACCCTTTCCTTTTTGATAAGTGATGATATAAATAGGATTTGAACTCAAAACTTGTACTTTATATTCTTAGAGCCAATTTTGTTAAAGCTTGGGATCTAAATACATTTGTTTTAACAAATTATTTATAACAACAATTTGAACAAACACAAAGGAGTAGCTAGTTTTGATTATAAAAAAAAAATCTTTATTACAAATAGGGTCAGACGGTCAGTTCAGGAGGAGAGGGGAAGAGGAAAAAGTATCCGGAAATTTTTTGAATGTCAAATAAAGCCTTGTTACTGGTGGTGAAAGTAGGACAAAATTGACAAATTAGTGTAAGTCTAGTTGGCCTTGATATTAAATGCTTGTTTTTTATATATCGTTGGCATCGAACGATCACGTCTGATCGGCGCGGCCCACATCGGCTATCTCGCGCGGTGTCAAAAGTCTCGGCATTATTGCTAGTGATGATTGGACCATTCAATGCTTAATTAGTGGGTGTGTTCTTAGACAGTAGGAGTGTGTTACATTGAAAATGATTTTAAGTATAGCAACAGCAAGCATGACTGCAGTTTCCACGAAGCTTCCTAACACAACGCCAGCATTAGTGCAACGATTAATAATACTCCAAGAGGGCGATTGGTTCATGGGGTAAAAAATTCATGGAATTCAATAATAGAAAATACTATGAATATTTTCAAGTATGGCCTGTCTCTCTGAGCCCTCCTCCCTGGCGTGCGACCTGTGTACTGGTTACAGGTGGTGGTAGTGGGCGCATGTTGGTGCCATCCTTTTCTAATTTTATGGCAGGGTTAAGTCGGACCTTGCCCTGCCAGGGGGAATGAGTCTTATGGAGAGAGGTTGTTCGGGTGTGAAGCTTCCCTTGGCAACCTTTCCTTATAGGATAGGAGCTTCGACAGTGGCTACGCTCTTCTTGGTAGGAGGAGAAGTTCAGCTTTTGGGTCTTTTTTGTCGGGAATTGGTGCGGAAACTCGAAATAATTCCTCTACCCAATGGGTATAAGAGTGAAGTATTGAACTGTAAAACCACAGTAAGGACAATTCCCAGGAAAAACGGAGGGGTCACAATGGTCCCGCTTAAAACCCGACTCCTTAGACAGAATTTCCTCTATGTAATTTTAGAGCACAATATATCACTACAACTATACCCTATTGCATACTTCCTGGACAATAACAATATAAAGACCACCAGAATTAAAGCGTAAGAGAAAGGAGAGAACACACTGTATTTTACGAGGTTCGACAATTTGCCTACGTCCTCGGACCCCACCAATATATTTCACTAAGAATGACAAGTGAAAATATTACAAGAGGAAGAAAGAACAAGTGAACGAACATTCACTTCTGGGATGATTTAGAATGAAGGACAATGACCTCTTTATATAGAAGTCCAAGCCATCCTTCATAAACAAGCAATGTGAGATGAGCTTCCACTTGTTCAAACTATGAGATTGGACCATTTGTGGTACCAACCACAACATTTTTGTGCAGTGCATTGTATGACATCACCTTTTCACCCTCTGATATCACTGCCACCCCACCTCATCATCCTACATGGCCGCTTTTTTTCCTACAAAACTACGCTCCTCCTGCCCCTAGCTTTCAGCACTATGACCTATCTCCACCTCAGATCTGGAGTGTGACGGTCAGCCTCCTACATACTAGATCTTAGCATGATTTTAAAAACCAGACCGGAAAGAGAACCGTTCGAGCACCGGTTCATGGTTTGATCGGTTCAACTGTTTGGATCACCGGTCCAACCGGTTACTCTTTTAAAGTTAGTATTATAACTCATTGTTTAGAATTATCATGAAATAATCTAAATATGAAATAATAATAATGCACATTTTTTATATTAAAATAATAATTTAAAATACAAATTACTCATTTTATAAGAAGGAAAACAATATTCTATATTTTAATTAATTATGTCATTGGAAATAATAATTTAAAATTAATGTGTTAAATATGAATTTATAAATAAATGTGGAATAAATTAAAATTAATGATAAAAATTTGGGAGTTTTTGACAGCATTTTTCAAAAAAATGCAAATAAAAAAAGGAATCACCGGTTCTTTCGATTCTCACCGGTTTAACCGATTTTTCCCGGTTTTGACCAAACGCTCGAAAACCGGACCGGTTGGCTAACCGATTCGACCGGCTGGTCCGGTTTTCAAAACCATGGACCTGAGAGAGGAGTGACGACCAGATACTAAATATGTGTAGCACACTAAAGAGTGTGCATGGGCAGCGTAGTTGATACTACATTGGCTACGAGGATACGGCGGATGTTTTCCATGATAAAAAGTGGCGTAGTTCATTGCCTACTGAGGAAACATCAATAATACTTATCGCGGCCTTACTTCGGCTACGACCGCTGTAAACGTTTTTATTAATTAAAAAAATGGTGGATGAATTCAAATGAATATTTATCCGAATTCATAACCAAAACCCAACAAATTTAGAGTCAAGAGCACAATCACTGATTTCTCTCACGATGGTGAAGCTCCGCCGGGTCCTCTACCGTCTTGGCGTGACTCTTCGCATCTTGGATCGATCTCCCTCCTCTTCACCGTCGTTCAACTCCAGTGACCACCTTTGCTATTCAAATTGAAGCTCCAACTATCCATTTTTAAACCCCAAATGCCAGCCCTAATCCTTTCATTTCTAGCTCCTAAATTTGTTGCAGCTGACTTGCCGGATTCTCCCTTCCCGCCGGAACTCTCCTCACAGAAGAACAAAAAAAGGATGAAGAAGAATGTTGAAGCTCTTCTCAATGAAGATTTTAAAAAGGATGAAGAGGAAGCGTGCAGCGGAACTGAAGAAAAAGAGGAGTTGAAACTCTAAAAAGATGGTGCCTCAATAAACGCCTACTGTACCATCAATTGCACCATTTACTGAGCAAAAAGATCAAAGATTAATTAAGTATTAATCATAAAAATTTAACAAAAAAAAACGAAAGTACGTCGGTATAGATGAGGTATATATTTTGCAAGATCAACCAAGCAGGCGTTTGAGATGATTTCTGAAAATTGAATACAATGAGAAATTTTTAGGGATTTTTTTTATTATATTGTATTTTATTGGCTAACTCAGGTAATGCTATGTCAGGTTAATATGTAGTAGATTAGAGTGAGTCTTGCTTCTCTCCATTTAATTGGAAGAGCAGTGTGGAGACCCATAATTCCACTTTCTCATTAGTTGAGTTGGTTTCAAACTTAAAAAATATTCAATCCGTAATTCACAGAAAATAAATCTAATTCACTACTGAATTAGATTTCTAATTCACCTTGTGAAAGGTTTGAGACACCTCTAAAAAATGGTAAGAATTAGTGGTGAATGTAACATTTCTTTTTCCCTATAGACAGAGACCGACGAGTCGAAGAGGAGGAGCACAAAAGGGATGCGAGTTGACCGATTGTTGGAGTGCAAAGAGATGGTGAGGATGAGAAGAGAAATTCACGTTAAATTATTTAAATTTACACCTTCTCAAAATCACCTCATATCCTAATTAAATGAGGTAAATTAGTTGAATTAATAAGGGGGGTTCAAACTTAAGGGGTATAAAAAAAATTTCGATGAATTCTCGGGTTGATCACCGGTGAAAAATTGAAACACAAAGGTTACCCCCTCAAACTAAAAATCAGTCCACCCCACATGTGTGTTGCTTGTGTAATTCGTAAGACGTCAGCAAAAACAAGCAGAAAGGCAGGTGAAGCAAGAGACATGTGGGGGGTGAGGATGGCTGGAAGGTGGGGCCATGGTGGGGGACAGGGTGAAAAAATTCACATTTACTAGTGAATTTCGATTGTTCACGTTGGCGTGAATATGGAGAGGTCCGAAAAACTTGTGAAAGTCACCGTGAGAAAGGTAGGTGATTTTGTGTAAAATTCATATCACATTTCTCAACTTTGAAACCCCCTAATCACTAATTCACTAAGAAATGATAGGATGTGAATTATCACTAAATCACTTAAAAAATTTTACTTTTGAAACCCTTATTTTAGTATTTTAGGGGTGATGTATTATTCTTCTACCCCCACTACTCCCTCTCGCACGATTCCTCGCGCTGAGGTCCCAGGAGGAGCCTAACTTATCCGTGCGCCTATCGAAATTCAGAACCACGTCCTGACATATGATTTTATATGTAGAGTAATAATTTAGCAATTTTATATAGACTACAATGAAAGTATGCGGCACGCTGGCACCATATCGATTGATGTGTTCTTTAAAATAAAAAAATGGATTTTTATATAGATTATAGAAAAAATGATGTGAAGTTTGTGATAATAAAGAATAAAATGAAAATTGATTTGATAAATTAAAAAATAAAAAAATAGTCAGAGACCAAAGAATATAGTGTCTGTGTGTGCTGAGCATCCGTTTATTTATCACATATGTGGAAAAACACTCATCTAATTGTATTATTAATTAACTAACTTAACCAACTAATCTAATAAATTAAAAGATTAAAACACCATTCATAGAGATTTATTAAGAGGATAATTTTGACATTTTTATAGTGTGTATTTTTCCACATATATGGTAAATAGACACTTACCTAAAGTTCAAGTGTTAAAATCAAGCGGGCGACTGCTCTTTGCACAACTACTAGAGCGGCATGCATGTGATTTACCCAATTTCACCAACTTTTATCAGAAAAAAATCAGTTTTCTCTCCCACTCCTTTGTTGTTTTCTACCAATTATATGGTGCACATATGTGTAGGTACACATAGCAATATATAGAGAAAGTATGTAGGGATAATTTAGACATTTAGTACTTTTTAGTGGATTTGGGCTGAAACTGTTTTGTAAATTAGGCATCTAATCTACTATGTGTACCTACACATATGTGTATCATATCAAGACTCGTTGTTTTCTCTGTTCTTTCTGTTGTTTTCTCCCTTCTTTCCCTTTCATAACTCGACTTTATTTTTCAAAATCTTCTACCTTTTTTCCAAAATATCTTGTAGAAAACACACTTGCCTCTAACGTTTTCTTTGACAATATAAATTGTTCCCATGAACCCGTCCGTTTAATTCTCCATAAATTGTACCGTTGATACTGTTGATGAATAATAATTTATAAATATATACAATTTTATGTGTTGATTAATTGTAACGCTATAAAAAAGTATTATGGATAAATCGGATCCGTCTAATGAGTTTGAGTAACCTCCTTCTAATCTATTATAATTTTATTTATTTATTGATTTTTGTTTAGTGGTCCCATAAGGACACTTGTAAAGGTCTCGAGTTCGAGTCTCCGATATTTCCAATCCCCTTTATATTAAAAAAAAAAAAGATGCTGCTGACCGCAGATACTAGATCTCTTTCAAAGAAATGAATACAGTACTCAACAAATACCTATCTATATCTCGGAAATGTGATACAGGTTTCAAGAGACCCAGTACTTGACTTGACCCATAACTATTTTATTCAATGATCTAATTGATGTCGTATACAATGCTCAACGTTTATGGTTATATATATACAAGTGTGACCATAGACCAAGCTGGCATGGGAGGAAAACAGTGCAATTGAATAAACTAATTAACCAGATTAATTCCGTAGCAGGATTTTCCAGCAAGAGCTCTACATGGCCTCCACCTCAATTTCTCCCCACTCCGGAAACCTTTCAATCCAACGGCGGATGACACCGAAGCGGCGAAAACACCAGGTGCTTAATTCATTGGATTAACTCGAGTCATTTATGTGATTAAAAATTTAGAAAATTCATTGAAATTTATGCTTTGATGACGGTTTTTTTAACAGGGGCAGAGGGATGAGGGAGATTGAGAGGAGGATTGAGAAAGTGAGGAGGGAGATGAAGGGAATAGGAGAAGAACAGAGGAAGATAGGTGAAGGGCAAAGAGAGGTGCGTGTGAAGTCACAAGTGTTGGCTTTAGAGTGCGGGAGGTGAGGCGTGAGGCGATGCCATCTTAAAGCAGAGCGCTTTGACGCGGCGGCGCCTTGCTCTCATGTTCGCCATCCTCCGAGCCAGAGACACCAATGACACCGCCACCGCCGATGAGTTGGTTATGCGCCTCCGGTAATTAGTCTCATCCTCTCCTCTTCTATCATTATTAAGAATCTTATGAAAATAATTCTCTGTAATCTTTGAATTCAAAATACCAATAATGGCCGTAGACTATGGGTAGACATTCTTATAATCCACAATATTAGTATGTTTCAAAATTACAATAAAGCCCTCAAATTTTTATAAATTTACAATTTAGTCCCTAATCCTTTGAAAGTTTACAAAATGGTACCTGACAATTATACATTTAGTCTTGAACTTTTTTAAAATGTACAAAAGGATCTTTGTGATGTTTAGTCCCTAAAGTTTTATAAAAGTTACAAAATGGTCATAGTAGAATAACAAAATCCTCCAACAAAACATAAGATTGTGACGACAATACTCATTCTTAACGATAATTGAACCAAATATTAGATTTTAAAATTTTTCAATCTATGTATTTATATTTATCACATTTTTACATTCCACTGATTCTGAGAATTCACACAACGAAAACCACACCTTAAGTTTTTTCCCCTAATCTACAATTACCTCTTGACACTTCAGTCCGTTCAATTCCCTAGCCTAACAACCCTCCACATTTAAATTCTGTACAAATTTACCCGCAAAGATTGCATTTGTTTGTTTAGAGTTAAAAAGTTTCAAATACCTAGTAAAACTTATGAGTTGGGTGAAACACCTGCAAAGCATTTAACAGACGAAGGAAGTCCCCTTCCGCCCTTCCCCTCAACCTCCTCTTCCAATTCCACTTCCAGCTCCACATTCCATTCTCCCACCTACCCTTCTCCACCACAAGACACTCCTTATCCATCGCTAAGCCATATAATCTATTGAACCTATCCTTAAGAGTCCCACCCTCTATCCACTCATCCTCCCAAAACATCGTAGCATTCCCCATTCCAGTCTTTCTCTTTGTGAGGTTCGAGAAACTACTACCCAAACTCTCAACCTCCCCCGCAGCCTTAATGTTATCTTTCCAAACACTCCACCCCTCCGACTCCTCCCCATAGTTCAAGGCCCCTGGCACACCCCCATTACAGCTAGCCACCACCTTCACCCATAAACTATCTGCCTCCATCAACCACCGCCACCTCCACTTTGCTAGCAAAGCTAAGTTTTTAGCCCTTAAACTACCCACTCTCAACCCCCCAACTTCACTATCACCAAACAACCTTTCAATCCTAGCCCAAATCATTTTTTTCCCTCCCCAGTGTCCCCCCAGAAAAATTTATTACGAAGAGATTCAATTTTCTTAACGACTCCGAGGGGCGCACGAAACACCGAAAAGTGGTAAAGGGGCAAACTTCCCAGAACTGAGTTTATCAACGTTAGCCGACCACCAATAGACAGGGAACTCGCCTCCAGCTCGACAGTATGTTCTTCACTTTGTTGACTACCGGGTCCCAGTTCTTTATCCGACTCATTTTAAGGCCCACTGGCAGACCCAGATAATAGAACGGAAGAGCGTCCGCCGTACACCCAAGGGACGTTGCTAGAGAGGAAACCACCTCCATATCAACTCCTACTCCAAACACCCGGCTCTTCCCCAAATTGATTTTAAGACCCGACGCCAACTCAAAACAGTGCAGCAAACCCATAAGGGATTGCGCGTTGTCAGCCGACCACTCTCCACAGAAGATTGTGTCATCCGCGAATTGTAAATGGGAGAGCACCACATCATCCCTTCCCACCCGGAAAGGGCGGAAGACGTTGTTGGAAACCGCCTCCTCCATCATAAGATTAAGGGCTTCTGTGGCTAAAATAAAGAGGAAGGGTGAAAGAGGGTCCCCTTGACGAAGGCCTCTTTCCATCTTACATTCCTTAGTGGGGCTCCCATTTACTAGAATCGACACTTTCGCTGACTCCAGGCACCCTGCTATCCAACGCCTCCACTTAACCCCAAAGTTCATCTGTTGAAGAATGGAGTCCAGGAACTTCCAGTTAATGCAATCGTAGGCTTTAGTGAAGTCCACCTTCAAGAGCAGCAACTGTCTCTTTACTCTTTTCGCCCAAGAAACTGCCTCATTAACAACAAGGATGCCATCCGTGATTTGTCTTCCTTGGATGAATGCTGACTTCGCTTCCCCAACCAGACCTGCTATCACTGATTTCAACCTTTCCGCCAGCAGCTTAGCAACAATTTTGTAAAAGCACCCAATGAGGCTAATAGGCCTAAAGTCAGAAATCAAATCAGAAGAGGATCTTTTGTTTTAGATATCAGGGCTATAAACGAAGAATTACAACCCGCCGCAAACTTTCCGGAAGATTCAAACTTGAGAACTGTTGCCACCACCTCTTTCTTTATCACCTCCCAATTAGCTTTAATGAAATTGAAGTTAAAACCATCCGGACCAGGAGCTTTCTCTCCCCCGCACAACCAAACCGCCTTCTTGATCTCCTCCTCCGAGAACGGAGCTTCCAAACCCAAAATCTGAGCTTCACTAAGCTTCCGGAACCTCTGGCTGATAAACAACGGCCTTTCTTTCTCTGGCTCCTTGAAATGATCAGAGAAGTAGTTGAACACTGCTTCTTTGATCGTCACAGGGTCTTCAGACCAGGTGCCATTAATCAACAACCCCTGCAGAGTATTCCTGGATCTCCTCCCCTTCACCACTGAATGGAAGAATCTGCTGTTCTCATCCCCTTCAACCGCCCATTTCAATCTGCCTTTTTGCTTGAGATCTTTAGTTAAGTTCCTCTGCTCCTTGAAGAAACCCACTTTGGCCTTCTGCCAAGATCTCCACTCTTCAGAGCTGAGCTGGTGCTCCTCCGCTTTCCTCTCCAGAAGAAGAAAATCCCCTTTTAACGCTTCCACCCTCCCTACTGACCCTGAGGCTGAGCTCTTGCTCCAAACTTTTATGCAACGTTTAAGAGCTTTGAATTTCTCTTTCAGCACAAAATCCGCCTCTCTGCCCGCCGTAGGTTTCATCCAAACCGATTTCACCAGCTCACCGAAGCCCTCCGAAGCCAGCCAATGGTCAAAAAGGCGAAACGGAGGGGGCCCAAAGTCACTAGTTCCCGCCTTCAGCAGAACAGGACAATGGTCTGCGAAAACTCTATCACCGACCACAGCTGCCATGTCCGGCCAGACTCCCAGGAAGGACCTATTGACCAAGAACCGATCCAGCTTGCTCATTTTGGACCCATCACTGCTTACCCAAGTGAACCGTCTGCCCCCTTGCTTAACCTGCTGAAGATCATTCTCGCGAATGAACGAATTGAAATCCGCAGCTCTAATTGGTTTAAACAGGCATCCTCTTCTCTCTTCCGCTCTTCTCACAACGTTGAAATCCCCCATAAGGCAGACTGCTTCACCACCACCCCTGATTAACGGACCAAGCTCTGCCCACAAAGCTCTCTTTTGGCTTGCCAACTGCGGACCATAAATATTCAGCAGAAGGAATTTCTCCTGCTTATCCTTCCACCTACCAAGAAGACCCAAGTACCCAGCCCTTGAAATGACCTCCTCAGTTGTCCACACCTCCTTATTCCAAAAGAACAATAGCCCACCAGACCTACCCTCCGCCAATTGTTGGGCATACCCCAACTCACTGTGCGTCCATAACTGGGTAATTGAGACGCCAACCTCCTGACTAAGAAGCGTCTCTTGGACCGCTAACACATCCAACTTCTCCTTAAAGACTAGCTTTCTAAGCTCCCTCAGCTTTTCTCCACTCACAAACCCCCTGACGTTTAATGTTACCATCTTCATTTAATCAATTCTTCCTCACCCACAACACAACCCATCTCTGATGACTTCCGGAAAACGAAACCCACTGCTCTACCCAGATTCTGAATTCTACTAACTGAGGAAATAGACACAGAATTGGAATCAGCTCTTACCTGCTCCACCTCTGGCGCTTCGGACGAAACAGCCACTTTCATGCACCATGACGAGTCCGAGTCTTGTTGCTCCCTAGTACCCACGCCCGTCGACAAACATCTGAGACCCTTGGCCTTCCTCTCCCCTTTCACCCTGGCTGCTCTCTTTACCTCTCTCAACGACACCCTCGCGCACACACCTCCCATCCGTTGCTGCGTCTCAATCCAATGGGCCGACCTCGAGACCTTCCGGGGGCCCTTCCTGCATCTCGTCGGACGGCCACGCACATCAATAGGAACGTCCTCTGACGATTTCACCGAAGGTGTCGGCGACCTCCTGGTTTGAACCTCTGCCGCCGCGAAGTTCATAGAGATATCTCCACCTTTCCTCTCCTTAATCGCAAACCCAGCCTGAGTCTGATCCTTATTAACAGACCCCCCACTTAAGCCCAAGTGAAGCTCCAAATCATTGTTAGGCCCACCAATCTTTGACGAGCCCAACTCTTTCACAGCTGGCCCATAAGAATCAGGTATAGAGGCTGCAACGTGATTGGGCCTTAAGTCCTCCTGGCCCACCAAGCCAACTAAACTCTGCCTTCTGCCCACCTCTTCTTCAAAACGCAAACAACTTACCTTGGGGCTCCCACCCACGCTACTCTGACCTTCATCAGACCTCACACCTTTCCCAACCCTCTTTTCAGCCGGAGATCCGGCGCCTCTGCCGCCTGACGCTCTGACACCACCAGTACTTTTAGCCGTCCAGTCCTCCCCTCCTCCCGAGATCGAGTTTGGAACTCTACTCACTAGCTCACAAACCGAAACTGAGTCGTCCCCCGATTCGCCGTCGACGTCGGAATCCCTCTCCGGCAGCCACTCGCCTTCCTCCTCCTCGTCCTCTGTCTCTGAATCTGGGAAAGCAGCCGGTTTTACGTATCTCTGGCCAAAATCGACAATGTCCGCTAAATCCTCCACCACTTTATTGAAAACACGGATCCTCCCACCACCAATCCTACCGTTGAATCAATCGTCTCCAATTGGGAAGTTAGCACGCACACCCTACCAATGTGGAGTTGAGTTCTTTGAGATGTAAAATCCTCCACCTCAATTACTGAACCCCACAGACCAGCCACCTTCACGAACGTGCCCGTGTTCCAGGCGTGTACCGGCACTCCTACGATATTAACCCAGACGATTCTTCCAGGCCTTCTTTCCTCCGTTGTCGCGTTCCAAGGCGCAGTCTCTGTGAACCACTCTGCCAAGGTCTCACTTTCTCCAACCAGCAGCTTCTGAACTGCCTCCCTAGAGCCACACTCTAACAGGACCCGTAACCCTCCCAGGTACTTCACCGAGCACTGCAAGAGCCCTTCCCCCTTTAAGAACTCAGGGAGTTTGGCGAGGAGGTGAGCATGTTTTACCTCTGCCACCGCGCACCTCTGCAAGCAGAGCAACTCTTCATCCCGAGTCTCAACCTGCACGTTGAGTGACGTAGAGTTCCCAGCCTTTCCGCCTTGATTTGTCACCTTTGCCCCGTTAACAACATCTTTAAAAGACCTAGTGTTATCCCGAAAACTGCTGGCCGATCCCCTTGTTGATCTCGCCACCTCCACCTTACTGATACGCCTCTCACTGGAACCGCACTTGTCTCCTCTCCTGAAGCGTTCGAACTTGGCCACATTGACAACCAAAAGTTCAGCCCCAACCGCTACCTTCTGGATCTTTGAAATTAGAGCTTCCACGTTCTTAACATCTTGATATCGTGACCAAACTTCTTCCCCAGTTTTGATCTTTTGATGGGTACGAAAATATCAATGACCTTCCCAAACAGTAAAAAATGTTTCCACGTACTTTCTCTAGTCCACTCCATCGAAAAATTCGTGAAGAACAGACTAATTCCCTTCTTGTCAATTACGTTGATGAACCCATTCATAGAAGATTTGCGCCTGTTCCACAATCTCTGCTCGTGTGACCACCCCAGGTGGTCTCTCTCTAGGTTTCTCTCTCATCTCGTGGGTGTATTTGTCTTGTTGCGCCACATATGTTGACTAAAATTTGTGTTGCACTTGAGTTACTGGGAACAGAATTAAAGGGCTAGCTGTTATATAAAGCCAAAAGAGAATGCTCCGTCCGTGCGTGTCGCATTTGTCACCCTCAAGGGGAAAAATTGGATAAACTGCATTTAGTGTCTAAAACTTTGTATATGTTTCTATTGAAGTACTAAAACTGTATATTTTATCTTACAAATCTTAAAATTTGATAAAATGTTAAGAATTAGTCATAAACATTTATAATGTTTTCATCAAACAAATAAGAGTGCTAGTATTTTATAAAATAAGAATAATACGGTATTTTTTACTAAATTAAAAATAGTTAAAATATTTCAGTAATTACTTCAAATTGCTTCAAAAAATTACTTACACACTTTCAACTTTTAATTAAATTACGAATTTATAAGCTTGAAATTTAATAATCCATATGGTTAAATATTATCTAGTGCAACAACCTTCCCGTACACACTTCTTTTTGTAACTTTTATTTGTTATTACAAATATATTTTTATATAAAAATTATTGGAACAATGGGTATATAAATCTGAAATTACATATTTTCTTCTAAAAAAAACTTAAAAATAAGAAAGAAATTGTACTCTCACAGCCTAAAAATTCTAGATCCGCCATTGCTTGCCTCCTTTAAGCAAACATTTTAACACTAATTTTATCTTATTAACTTTTTAGTTCATTTTCCATCAAAAAATTACTTTTATCCTGAAGTATCAATACTTATAAATCTTCATACCGCATCAAATATTTTAATCATTTTGGGACAAAAGAGGGAGTAATTCTTGTTTATGGCAGTGTTTAGTCCATGAATTTCTAGAAATAAATTTATAGTTTTTGATTTTCCCAAATGTTTAAGCCCGAGAAAAAAGGTGGGACCGTGTGAAATAGAGGAATAGAAAAGCTACAGCTACTAATATGCCTCTTTTAAAAAGAAAGGGAAAAAACAAGTTCAGTATAATATTTTTCTACAAGTTTCTACCAACTTATGGTGACAAATAATTGAATTTTGTAGCTTTCTTCAACGGGAAGCTGCTAATTGTAACGCCTATATAAAGCCTTCCATGGATGGGAGGAAAACAGTGCATTCAATAAATAAATAAACAAGAGGAATTTTGCATGCAATAATAAGGAGTTTCCAGCCATAGCTGATTAATGGCATCCTGCTTTTCATTACCGTGCCGGAAACCTTTCAAAGCAACGGCGGCCGGGGCCTAAGCGCCTGTCCTCCGCCTTGCTCAAGGCCAAAGTGCGCCGAAACCAACAGGTCTGTTGTCAGAATTATAAACAAGTTGATGTTAACTTGCTTCGACTAAATTGATTCTTACTATAATTTATTACTTGTGATATCAACAAAACGTGGAACAGAGGAGAAGATCAGATACGATGGAGATTGAGAGGAGGATGGAGAAGTTGAGAGAGGAAATGCGGGAATCGGAGAAGAACAGAGGGAGATACGGGAAGGGCAGAGCGAGGTGCGGGTGAAGTCGCTGGCGCTGGCTTCAGAATGCCGGCGGCTGAGACAGGAGACCGATGGCATCTTGAAACAGAGCGCCGCCACGCAGCAGCGGCTCCGTCTCATGTTTGCTATCCTCAGAGCCAGAGACGCCGGCGACTCTGCTACTGCAAACGACTTGGCGCTGCGCCTCCGGTTCGATTCGTGATCCCAAAATACTATCAATTCACGGCCAACTTAAAAAATTTTATGATATTTTCTTTGTAATTTATTCTAAAATTGCATGTGTATAAGCTCTGAATTAAGATCTGCGTTTACGCGAGAAGACAATGAGGTAAAATATGCATAACATAAAAACAGTATTTTTTTCAGTGAAATGAAAAAGTAATGCATGCTTGGTAATAAAGTAAAACTTATAAAAAGTTTATATAAGTGGAAGTTTATCATTTGCTTTTTTTTTATGATAACTTAAAAAGTAATTTGTAAACGGAAAGGGAGTAGTAAATTTACTTGAATTGTGAATGAATTACAACATTTTTCATAACATAAATGACTTAATTCAATTCAATGAATTATGCTTGTTACCTAAGTCATTTTGGGCTTTACTTCCAACCAAATAGAGCATAAACGTTTTCAAAGTTGTGTTTAATTGAGAAAGATAACTAAATTAAAAATAATATAGTAAATGAGATGATAAAAAGTTTCATCAAAATAAAACTTAAAAAATATTTAAGAAATTCACAATTAGAAAGAATTTACAATTAAAAATAGATGGAAGACGTAAAGCTTTCGTTCTTTCAATATACTCTATCTATATGTCCTAAAAGAATTGGTGCTTTTCATTTTTAATATCGTGGGAGATTCAAATTATTACTAGAAAATAATCATTTAAAAATATGAAAAAAAATATATCTCTTTCGTATCACATTAATCTATAATCTTCACTTAAAATATTTGATTTTACATATCAAAGTGTTAAAGAAATAAAATCATAGATTAAATGCTAAAAACGAAACAAACCAATTTTTTTGGGGACGGAGGTAGTAATACTTTATAGATATTATTAAGTTTAATTTTACTTCAATTTGCAAATGAAACAATCATGTGAAAAAAATACTTAGTTTATAAGAGTACCTTCATTAAATTGTTGTTTTCAATTTGCGATCAATTATTTGACAAAGAAGAAATCTATAATTAGAGTTGTTGTGAAGTTTAAAGTTAAAGAGTCTTGATATGATACACATATGTGTAGGTACACATAGTAGATTAGATGCCTAATTTACAAAACAGTTTCAGCCCAAATCCACTAAAAAATACTAAATGTCTAAATTATCCCTACATACTTTATCTATATATTGCTATGTGTACCTACACATATGTGCATCATATAATTGATAAAAGTTAAACATAATTTATCGATCGACTTCACGATATATTAACTGGCATAAACCTTGCCGTCAAAACAAGAGATCAAATTTTGTAAGTGTTTATCGATCCGACGAATCATTTAGTGCTAAAATGGATAACTTAATTTAATAGAGTTGTATTTCGTTAGTACAAGTCTTTTTTTTTTTACGATTATTCTAGATGCTCATCCTTTGGGATATATAGCAGACTAATAATTAATGTAGATTATTATTCGTCTTATCCACGTGTTTATTTCGGAACGTATATATATTGCAGTGAGATGATATGATCAAATTCAAATCACAAGGGCGCTCCATAATTCGATCGGCCTTCAAAAAGGAACTTAATTTACGTCCCCAGATGTATCAATATAATTATAGACTTCTCCCTATGAGTCTCTCAGCTTCTCTGTCGTTTATTTATCAACTAGTATCTTGAAAATGAGTCTCCATTAAAATATAAGTAAATGATTAGTTATGGTTGTTCAACTTTGTTTGCTAATTATATGCAATACAACCTATAATTAAAGTATCGTGTGCACACACCATGTATTTTTCAATAAGTAAATGATTAGTTATGGTAATTGTTCAACATTGTTTACTTATGACTAATTTACTAGCGAATAATAGGACGTTAATTATCCACTAAATAACTAAAAAAATTTTAATTTTGAAACCCTTATTTTACTCCCTCCGTCCGTAAAAGACTCCACCATTTGTTTTGACAGTTTCACAGTATTTAATCTATGATTTTTTTTACGAATGTTTAGACACCGAAAATTAAATATTTCATATGTGTATCATAATTTGAAATCTAAATTTTCTGAATATATTTTTTCTGAATTTTTTAAAACTATTTATCTTTGTTAAAATTTGAGTCAAATATTGAATCTTGAAATAACAAATTCAAATGGTGGAATCTTCTGCGAACGGAGGAAGTATTATTTTAGTGGTGATGTATTATTCTTCTACCCCCACTGCTCCCCCTCGCACGATTCCTCGCGCCGAGGTCCCAGGAGCCTGACTAATCCGTGCGCCTATCGAAATGATTAACCACGTCCTGACATATGATTTTATATGCAGAGTAATAATTTAGCAATTTTATATAGACTACAATGAAAGTATGCGGCACGCTGGCACACCATATCGACTGATTTGTTCTTTAAAAGAAAAAAATTGGATTTTTTTTATATAGATTATAGAAAAAATGATGTGAAGTTTGTGATAATAAAGAATAAAATGAAAATTGATTTGATAAATTAAAAAAGAAAAAAATAGTCAGAGACCAAAGAATATAGTGTCTGTGTGTGCTGAGTATGCTCTAACAAAAAAGAGTCTGTTTATTTACCACATATGTAGAAAAACACCCATCTTTTGAGCATTGTGTGCTGGGTCAGCTTTTTGGTGCACTATGCTGGAGTACCAATTGGACCTAGCCCACATGGCGTTTCCTGCCGCTATTATTATACGGGGTGCCCTTATGGGCCGCATACGAGGGACTCGTCGTATTCTGAGAGCACTCCTTGTGTTAGTGGGCTGGCCGTATGGCGTTTGCGTTTAGCGTCTGACCATCTGGCCAGTAATATATATCAGTGATAAATTGACACCCACCTAACAAAAGGTGAAGGTCATGTATTGAAATCTCAACAATCGCGGCAACTGCTCTTTGCACAGCTACTAGAGCGGCATGTGATTTACCCAATTTCACCAACTTTTATCAGAAAAAAATCAGTTTTTCCTCCCACTCCTTTGTTGTTTTCTCCATTCTCTGTTATTTTCTCCATTCTTTCCCTTTCATAACTCGACTTTATTCTTCAAAATCTTCTACCTTTTTTTTCTCCAAAATACCTTATAGAAAACACACTTGCCTCTTAACGTTTTCTTTGACAATATAAATTGTTCCCATGAACCCGTCCGTTTAATTTTCCATAAACTGTACTGTTGATACTGTTGATGAATAATGACTTTTAAATAATTTATAAATATATACAATTTTATGTGTTGACTAGTTGTAACGCTATAAAAAAGTATTATGGATAAATCGGATCCGTCTAATGAGTTTGAGTAACCTCCTTCTAATCTATTATAATTTTATTTATTGATTGATTTTTGTTTAGTGGTCATGCTCATGAGGACATTTGTAGAGGTCTCGAGTTCGAGTCTCCGGTATCCCCAATCCCCTTTATATTAAAAAAAAGAAAGATATGCTCTAATAGTGTAGGACCGCAGATACTAGATCTCTTTCAAAATGAATAAAGTATTCAACAAATAGCTATATCTCGGAAATGTGATACAGGTTTCAAGAGACCGAGTACTTGACCCATAACTATTTTATTCAACGATCTAATTGATGTCGTATACAATGCTCTACTTTTATGGTTATATATATACAAGTGTGACCATAGACCAAGCCGGCATGGGAGGAAAACAGTGCAATTGAATAAACTAATTAACCAGATTAATTCCGTAGCAGGATTTTCCAGCAAGAGAGCTCTACATGGCCTCCACCTCAATTGCTCCCAGCTCCGGAAACCTTTCAATTCAACAGCGGATGATACCGAAGCGGCGAAAACACCAGGTGCTTAAGTCATTGGATTAAGTCAAGTCATTTATGTATGTGATTAAAAATTTAGAAAATTCATTGAAATTTATGCTTTGATGACGGTTTTTGTTAACAGAGCAGTAGTGAGATGAGGGAGATTGAGAGGAGGATTGAGAAAGTGAGGAGGGAGATGAAGGGAATAGGAGAAGAACAAAGGAAGATAGGTGAAGGGCAAAGAGAGGTGCGTGTGAAGTCACAAGTGTTGGCTTTAGAGTGCAAGAGGCTGAGACGTGAGACTGATGCCATCTTGAAACAGAGCGCTTTGACGTAGCAGCGCCTTGCTCTCATGTTCGCCATCCTCCGAGCCAGAGACACCAATGACACCGCCACCGCCAATGAGTTGGTTATGCGCCTCTGGTAATTAGTCTCATCCTCTCCTCTTCTATAATTATTAAGAATCTTAAGAACCTCTATTTGATTCATCGTGGAAAATAATTCTCCATCACTCTCAAATCATTGAATTCAAAATACCAATAATGGCCGGAGACTATGGGTAGACATTCTTATAATCCACAGTATTAGTATGTTTCAAAATTACAATAAAGCCCTCAAATTTTTATAAATTTACAAATTAGTGCCTAAACCTTTGAAGGTTTACAAAAAGGTACCTGACAATTATACATTTATTCTTCAACTTTTTTAAAATGTACAAAAGGATCTCTGTGATGTTTAGTCCCAATATCTTTTTTTATAAAAGTTACAAAATGGTCATAGTAGAATAACAAAATCCTCCAACAAAACATAAGATTGTGATGATACTCATTCTTAACGAGAGTGAGTTGAACCAAATATTAGATTTTAAAAATTTTCAATCTATGTATTTATATTTATTACATTTTTACAAAATATTAGATTTTTACATTTTTACATTTTTACATTTTTACAATCTACAATTACCTCTTGACACTTCAGTCCGTTCAATTCCCTAGTCTAACGACCCTCCACATTTAAATTCTGTACAAATTTACCCGCAAAGATTGCATTTGTTTGTTTAGAGTTAAAAAGTTTCAAATACCTCCCGATAACTGAGAGGGGTTTATCTGTAGGTTTAGATAAGTAAGGTTTAAAGGGATGATTTTATGTTAAAATAAATTATTGAATGCTCGTGTTTTGGTTTTTCATCCTCCTTTTCCGATTGTTTTGCAGTGAGCTGATAACAAGTGACAAGGGAGTTCCATAATTGTGCCTTGCGGACTAAATCACCGAATAATTAATCGTGTATTATTTATTTATTATGCTCAATCGAGAAGAAACATTTGCAATTGAAATTCACTCTTAAGTTGAGTGAATTTAAGTTGGTTGTGAAAGTTTGGCTGTTATTGATGTTTGGCGACGTCCTATTTTCCTAAATCATTGTACTATCTTATTCTTATTCTGTTTTTGATAATATATACATGAGTTCCGCTTCTAAAAAAAAGTTGATTGTGAATACACCCAATTCTAGAGTGAGTAGCAAATGGCTTCAATTTTATTCTATATGTCCCTCAAAAATTAGTGCGTTTCTTTTTTGATGTGAGAGATTCAAATTATTACTAGAAAGAACTAATTAAAAAAATTCAAAAAAAATATATTCAGAAACTACACACATCCATCTAAATTATTTGACTTTCTTTGTCAAAATGTTGAAGACATAAAATCATAAACTAAATGCTGAAAAAGAAACACACCATTTTTTAGAAATAGAGATAGTTTGTTATTAGCCTCAATATGTTTTGTGCATATATGAAAAGATTTCTCTATATAAAATGTTAAATGCAACTAGGGTTTTCCTTTTCCTATTGCTTCCTCTATAGCTTGGCTTCCCTATTGTCTTGTCGCTTCCTTGCGCCGCCGATCCTAGGACTTGGTCCTCACCTCGTGCGGTGGTTTTGTTGGCTACAAAGCAGAATGATCTCTGCCTTGACATTGGTTTTGCTCTTGATGCAAGGCGATCTGCGCCGGAGTTAGAGGTCCGGCTCGGCCCTCCCATCGCGCTCGCTGCGCTCCTCAAGCCACTACTAGTAGCTTTGTCATTCGTCCTTCTCGATTCCATAGATACACATATGTTCCTCTCATCTCACGTGCTCGCCCAACTCCCCAGTGGAATGCTTGGCATTCTAAACCTGTGAGCTCCACCCAACTGACCTAGTCTAAGCGATGGTGCGTCAAGGCATGCTCATTGGCCTAGGTTCCTCTCTTAGAAAGCCGTTGTGGTTTAGTCCTTAGTCCTTTGTGCGCGTTTGCAGCTGGCCTGGCCTTAACAGCCCTCTACCCAGTGGGGCAGAACCAATTTCCTCCCTGCACTTGGCCAGCAAGCAAAGCTCAGAAGCGGGCTCAGACAAATGGTGGTGGGGATGGTGTGGTGTTTTCGCCTACTGTAGGTTTGAGCCATAACTCACCCTACTAGGAGATACGACTTCGTGCTTTCTGAGTGATAGTCTCGTTCCTTTGCGGTCCGGACTCTCAGATGCTGGATGGAGTGACTTGGTGCTGGGAATGACGATCGGGTGCTACAGAGTGATCTGCAAAGGGTGAAATAGAGTATTCAGGAGCAGAGAGAGTAGTGGGGGTGTGTAGATAGGGTGTACCTTTTCCAAGTCTTCCTTTTATAGGAGGTCTCGAGGTCGTGGACGTCCCATGACCTGAGGTAGTGGGTGGTTCCTCATGTTTTTTACTAATGGGGAAGGTGGAGTAGTGGCGAACGTGGGAGGTTCATATGCATCGTGGTGGTTAACCGTCGCCCGCTGCCCTACTTTAATCGAGGCAAATTCATGCGGGTGATCCAGCTTCGCGGAGGTGAAGGCATGGACTCGCCTGTTGTTGCGGGTCTCCCATGCGAAGGAGTGGCCTCGCATCTTGTGATGTGCCCCAAGGGCACCGTGACGAAGGTGTTAGGCCCCGCGGAGGGGTATGACTTTGTAGACATCGCGAAGGCTTACGCCTCGCCGAGAGGCATGGTCTCGTAGATGTTGCGGAGGCTTAGGCCTCGCGGGGAGGTATGGTCTCGTAGATGCCGCAGAGGCTTAGGCCTCGCAGAGAGGTATGGTCCCGTAGACGCGTGCCTCATGCTCTGGTCAGTGGCGGGTGCAAGGGCGATGTTGCTTGGGTAGTGTACCAAGGTGCCTCTCCCTGTAGGCGGAGTGTGGGTTGGGTCCCTGTACTCCGCATTTTGGCCATCTGCCTTGTTACCGTTGGACTTTGTTTCCAAGAAGGTGTGCGCGTTTTTGACCGTTTAGCCCAGTTGACACGTGTTGGGCTGGGGATGAGCGTCGCTTAGATGCGGCGTTTCACATCCTAGCTGGGGGTTATAAATACCCATTTGTTCGTGAGGCCCGATTACTTTTCCACACATGATTCGATCCTTTCGTCTTCTTTCTCGAGTTCTCGCCGTTCGACATTCTTATTTGGAATCGCGGCTCGCCATTATTGATCTTTGCTTTTGATCGGTTTCCCTCCCTTTTCGTTCTTTGACATCTAATGCTCCATTTCTCGTTACAGTAGGTGATCGACCGGGTGCGCAGTAGGTGTTTGGTGAAATGTCTCTTTGGTTTGCCGATTGATTTCTCCTGTTTTGTTGGTGCAGGTATGGCACCCAAGGAAGCCGCTTGCCCTGTGTTGCCCCCTCTGGACAAGAGTGGTTTGACGGTGGATAAATTGAAGAAGGATCTGGAGAGATGTTCCTGGCCGTTGGAAGAGTACGACTGTTGGCTGACCAGGAAAGGGGTGATGAAGGCGATGAAGCTTTCTCAGACCCCGGAGAACTTGGAGGAGCAAGCGATGGTTCTTTTCATGGCACAACTAGCGGCGGGCTTTAGGATGCCCATTCCCCCTTTGGTGCAAGATCTCTGTGCGTGGTGGGGAGCGCCGCCTTCGCAGCTTGGATAGAATTCATTTGTGTACATGGGAGGCTTCTACGTGGCGTGCAGGATGGCGGACGTCATCCCCTACGTGGATGTGTTTCTCCGGTTCTACCGGCTGGATCTCAGGACAGGGGGCCGGTTTTTTCATTCGACCCCATCAATATTGGGGGAAATCAGTCTGTTTCCTTTGCCATCTCCGAGAAGTCTTACCACGACTGGCACAATGTTTTCTTCTTTGTTTGTAGGGATCCCGAGTGGTGGTTTCCGGTGGCAAGGACTAGCGCAGCTGCGCACATGTTCGCGACGAAGCCAGTGTTGTACGCAAATGGAGTTAGGTGGAGATCGTACATGAAACTACTAGAATGGTTGGATGATGTCTTCACGAGGAGAGCGTGCGATAGGCTCTTTCCCTTCGAACTGGCTCAGCTTGATGAGGTCGTTTTGCGCTGGTCCGGTGTTAGCACCGGTCATCTGGTTGATCAGGAAGTGCGGCCACCGTATGAAGGATGGAGGCCAGAGCAGCAAGGTACCGTTGTCAACTCGCTGTTGGCTGCTCTCGCGGGGCCAAGGGCTTAGTTTCTTGTTGGCTCTTTTGTATGTGATGGTTTTTGTGCTGAATAGCGTTTTTTTGCAAATAAGCCTCCGCGAGGGGACTTGGAGATGGGGAAGCAGAGGGTTGCAGCCCGTGCTGTAGTGCAGATTCATCTCAATTCTGCGAAGAGCAGTGGTCCCACCGGTGCCGTCAAGGCCCTTTGTGAGATTCATCCTCCTAGCAAGAAGAGGCCTATCGCGAATGAGCTGGCACCCTTGCAAAGAGAGACGAGGAGGACGAAGATGATGGTGGTTAAGGTGAAGGCCATGTCTCAAACGGTCCCGTCTTGCGAAGGGATACGCATCATGCCCTTGGTAATGGAGAAGGCAGTGAGGCTAGTGGAGGATCGTGCTGAAGGGCAGGCGCCCTCGACGAACATTTCAGGTGTTGGGAGGGATCTCGCTACGAGGGCTGATGCAGTGTCGGGTGAAATTCATGCCGGGTGAAGTTCTGTCGAGGGTAGAGGGTCGGCTCTTATTCGAGGAGGTTACCGTGTCGAGGGTAGACATGGCCGGCTCGACCTCGAAGACCTCTAGGTTGTTCATGGGAGCGCTTCTCTTAGCGTTGAAGAGGGCTAAGTTAGCAGCTGGGAGACCTGAGAGTGCGGCTAGGGCTGCTCCCATCGCCTCCGTGGAGGTAGGAGCTGAAGGGAGTTCTCCTGTCGGTGTGCCCTCATTGGAACGGATAATTGGCGGGGTTGAGGCCATGTCTGCTCCTACACAGGCTTCCACCCCTCTCTACCAGTGGCGGAGAAGGCAATGCGGCTGCAGCTTTGGAGCGACAAGTGCCACCGAGGACTGGGAGCTGGGATAGTCTCTGCAGCTCTAGCGGTTTTGATGTGTTTGCCTCTTGGACGACACCATCTGCGGCGCCTCCCTTTCCTTTTGGCCAGACTATACACGAAGACCGTCCTGTGATAGAGGGAAGGTCAGGTAGGGGCATGGTCCCACTATTTGGAAGGGAAGCGGCAGGCTGCGCGGAAGTCCAGGTGGTCCGCAGATCCTACCTCACTGAAGTCTTTGAGGGAAGGTATGCGCGCCAAGATATTCGAGATGGAGGGGCGTTCAATAGCGGACGCCTGGGATCCAGTGTTCTCTCACGAAAATGATTCATCTTTGTTGGAGGGTGGGGACGAGACGCTATGGTCTTGCCTGGATGGGCTACGAATGCCGCATGACCGTGATCTCGTGAACAAGAGCTTGGAGTCCCTTCGGCATTACTTAGGAAAAGAGGCATGGCTAAACCTCCAAGTTTGTTGCTGCGTGGTGGTTTATGATATTTTGGTTTGTCCAAACCTATTATTGACCGATTCCTTTTGCAGGCGACAATGAACGAGTATGCTGGTATGAGTCAGTGGAATGAGTTCCTGCGCTTCGCCAACGCGTGGGACGGTGCCCGAATAGAAGAAATCGCCCGCCTCATAAGGGAGCTAGAAGTTTCCAAACAAGAAGGTGAGCGCGCAGCTAGGTGGGTACAGCAGCCGGAGTCATGGTACGGTTTCATTGTTCGCGAGAGGAAGGGCTCCAGGCTGGGGGACTTGCAAATGAATTATCTACTTCGCATGCTCCCACACCGCATTTTAATACAGGAAGAGCATTTATATGCGAAGGAGGTGGAGCTTGATGTTTTGAGGGATGTATTGCGCTTGCTGGGTGCAGATGCTGAGGCAGCCTATGCGAGGGCTTGCGCTGAGGAGAATGCGGCGAGGGCAGTTACGGAGGAGACGGTCGTTCGCATTAAGTCAGCTGAGGATGAAGACCAGGACGCCATGCTTGGCGTTGAAGACATTGCGAGGGCTCATCTCGCGCTTGGCGAGGATTTCATGAATGTCGTGTCGGCCATATGGGAGCTGGAGGAGATGTTGGATCTCCCCCTCTTTCCTGGGGAGATAGCTGATTCCCCATCAACCATCAAGGTGTCCATACCCGAGAGGATGTTCCACCTTAGCGGGAGAGTTGAGGAGCTACGTCCTAAGGCGAGGCTGGGGTGCACGGCTTTGAGGAGGGATGGCTTCGCAACAGGCTGAGAAGTTGCATCCCGACCGTTGTTTCGACTCCTTGGATGCCACTAACACTACAGATCCAGATGTGCGCAGCCTGTTGCAGTGGGGCGAGGATGAGCAAAAGATCGGCGCTGCTTGACATGCCCTTTTGGGAGGTGGCGGAGCCCCCAAAGATCCGGGCAACCCCCCTTATAGGTGTTGGTGAAGTCTCCAATTATGTGATGACCCCCTTTTTGCACTTTGAATTGCACATAAGATGCAAATAATGATTCAATATGAATAGTTTTTGTCCATGTGTGCGTCAAAGTTTTCAAATTTGTTCGGCGAGGCGATGGACGGCGATGCATCCTCCCCTCGTGGGGTGTCTCCGTTGTCTAATCTAGCAACAGAATTGTGATGAGGCGATGCCCTTGGGTAGTGTAGACTAGCGTTGTTTACATGTTGACAACGTAGATGTTTTATGACCTGAAAAGTTCTAAGACCGTGATCTTATTAGATCAGGATTGAACCGCTCCGACCGGTCAGGTGCGGAGGGTTTGTCGATTGTTGTAGTGTGGTCATTCGCTGCTCTGACTAATCAATTGCAGAGGGCGTGTATCTGCCGTTGCTTTAAGATAATTGTACACATGTTGAGGAATAAACACGATAGCTTTCTATTAGTGAGGAAACATTATACGTAGTATGGACGTAGGTCATACGCATGATAGTTGCGAGGGAGTGTTTTTCCATTGTGGCCCTGTAGTTCAAACACGCCTTGTCTTACCTGGCGGTGTATTATGTTTGGGCCATCCCAGTTGGGCTGTAGGACTCCGTCCTTTGTTTCGCGGTTGGCCAAGTTTGAGCGGAGCAGGGCGAGTCTGCCCATGCGTAGTGACTTGGGTCTGACTTTGGCGTCGTGCCTTGTGTTGACAGGTTGTGTAAAGGCGAACATTCTGAGGCCTGCGCCTTCGTGAAGTTCTTCCAGAAGGTCAAGCTTTGAGTGAAGGCCGTGGCTGTTGGCCTCATTTGTGAAGTTAATTGTCCATATTGTTGGGAGATCCGCTTCGATTGGGAGGAGTGCCTCAGTTCCGTATACGAGGGAGAAGGGAGTCACGCCCGTAGGTTTTCATGGGGTTGTGCGGTAGTCCCAAAGCACACTTGGTAGTTCTTGTACCCATCACCCCTTTGCTCCAGTGAAGCATTTTTTGAGTCCCTCTTTCAGTGTGCGGTTGGTGACCTCTACATGCCCGTTGGCTTGGGGGTGGGCCACAGGGGCATACAGCATTTGGATGTTGTTGTCTTCGGCCCATTCTTTGTACTTTGTGGGATGATGGCGCGGGGTTTCCATATCAGCATACTATGTTCTTCCAGGGAAGCTGAAGATGCGTTCAGAGGTTATTTTTGCCAGTGGTTCCACCTTGAACCATTCGGTGAAATAGTTAACTGCCACTACGCGAGCCGGAGGCATGGTCTCGTAGATGTTGCGGAGGCTTAGGCGTCTCGGGGAGGTATGGTCTTGTAGATGCCGCGGAGGGTTCGGCCTCACGAAGATGTATGGTCCCGTAGACGCGTGCCTCGTGCTCTGGTCAGTGGCGGGTGCGAGGGCGATGATGTTTGGGTAGTGTACCACTGAGATATTTAGGTTTGGGGTCCCCCTGGAATTCAAAGCCATGCGGGCGACCTTAGAATGGACTTATGCAGCAGTCGTAACAGTCTGCAAGCTGGAGTTAAGTTATCGCCATGAGACGAAGTCTACTCAGGTTTTTTCTTTCATCGATATCAATGCAATATGTCAGCGTTTTATAGCTCTTGTGAATTTTTGTAATCTTGCCACGATTCTTCTTGAGGATGTTGCGTGATGGTATCTGTTTCTTCGACCCCTGAAGGGTCAGGTTATGATGGCTTGAGTGAGTTTTTGTAGTTCATGCTTTTAGTACATTTCCTTTTCTTGTTGCTTCCTTAATTGAGGATGTTGTGTGTGTTTTCCCTGGTTGTGGTTCATCCTGACTTAGAGCTTTATGGTGAGTATTCCATTCTAGCATGGAGACTTCGAAGTTTATTTTGGTATTGTAATTGGTGAGGGCGCAGAATACTTGGAGCCCCCAGGCCCAACTACCAGACCCGTCCCGCCAATGAAAGACTCCACATCCATCCCTTGAAAGCAATGACACTTGTGATCATCCTAACAATAGACCTACACCTCTTTTCCCAAATCTCAACATTATAAATACCCCATTCAATGCCAGGGGGACACTTTTGCTTACCTCATTTTACCTAATTAATTCCAAGCTGACCTCATATCCGTATACTGACTTTGGGCGTTGGAGAATTGTACTAGGTACTCACTTGTCCTCGGCACAGCTCGGCTCGAGAAGCTCAACCTCGCAGCAGCATGACGAGATCCTACCTGTTCGGGATGCCGACCTTCACAGACACGTTGCCAGGTACTTCACCTTCACTCCGACCCTTCTCTATCTATTCATGTTAATCCTTGGCATTAACAGTAATATTTTTCTATAATTTAGTAATACAAGGTCTTTTCTTTCAAAAATAAGAGAGAGAGAGAGTAGCAAATGATACTTTAGTTACGTATACATGAATATCCACTTGATTAGGCCGAGCCCTTTTTATCGCAATAAAATGGATTTCAACCTACTTTCCAACAATTATGAATATTAGACTTTTCGTGTATCTTAAATCATCATCGTGTCCTTATCAAGCTTCTTGAAACGGAAAGTTATTAAATCTAAAGAAGCAATGGCTTGTTCACATTTCAGTTGCATTTGGACTTGTCATGTATGTCGATGTAGTTGCACATTGTGTTATGTATGCCGATATAAATTGCGTTTACATTAAAATTATAATGAGATTTGAAAACCTAGGCTAAGGTTAAACCGACACAATGGAAAAGATCGATGTTATCTCCACCATTAATAGAGGTCAAAGATGTTATCACTAGTTTATATGGACAAAATAATTGGGACACTTCAAATAAAATTGGTTGCAAGCATCCTAGATTATGCCACTGATTTTTGATGTATTAAAAATTTAGATATATATAGTTGTGCGAAAAGGCACCGGACCGTGTCATCCCAATTAAACCATTCACTCAGATACCATCAGACTGATTGGATGCTAGGATTAGGGATGTCAATCTGGCGGGTCAGGATGAATTCGGGTCGGATCATTTAGGTTCTGCATTATTTCGGGTTGAGTTGATTTCGGGTCATTCGATTTCAGGTTGTTTTGGGTTGAGCTTATTTCACGTTCAGCTCATTCGGGTTGCTTCAAGATAAAATAAAGAGCAATTTGTGTAATTAGTAATTAAAGCTATTGATATCAAAGGAAACTGGTTAATTTGGGCATTCAATTAAAATTAAGAGACATTTTCTTTATCGATAGTGTGGCACTAATTATGGCACGAAATGTGGGGTGGGTAATGTTCTAATTGTGCTTGGTTTTTTTTAAAAGGAGGAAAAATAAAGGAAAGAGAAGATATAAAAAGAGAAGAGTTTGATTGTTGTAACTGTGCTAATTATGATTATAATTGTCTTTTATTGTTTTATTGCTCTTAATTGCTCCCACAATTACACACATCAATTTGAGGAATTAATATGAGCAATGAGTGATTGCATTAATTTGTTCCTAAAATTATGGATTGATTGAAAAAAAAAACGTTTCACACATGTGGCGCTGATGTGGATCATAGGCGGCTTCATGAGAATGCATCGTTCACTTTTTTTTCTGCCTATTTTTGATAGGTTTCCTTTATTAGTATATAACTATATATATATATGTAACTATTACATTAAAAGGATATTTTGGGGCCCACGCAAATTCGTTAGAAACTTACAATTTAGCCCAAACATCTTTGGAAGTTGCAAATTCGCGAACATCCTTGAAATCCAATTTATCACTAACATTGTTTAGAATTTCAAATTTAGTACAAATATCCTCCGAGATTACAAATTCAAATAGGAGATATTCTACTACAAATCCACAGGAACGTCATCGTCATCGTCATCGTCATACGCCTGGTAATTTTCCACATCATTATCCACTTCAACTATATCGGTATAGGCACGGTGATCTAGTAATGACATACTTGCATCAGGGGCCGGTCGTATGGTTTCACCAAGTGTTGTCGATTCTTGTAAAGGGTGTTTCGTACCAATCTCAAATGCAGGTGCATCGATTACGGTGGCACTTGCATTATCAACACTTTCGTCCCTAAATCGTCAGGGTTTCGTTTTGAAAAGCTGTACCGATTTTAGGTCACGGCGCTTTGAAGGATATTCGGCGTATACCACTTTTTGGGCCTGACTTGCAAGAATGAATGGATCATCTGGATATAGTCGAGATGTGTAGTCAACATCGATGATCCACGAAATTTTATCGGCGCGAATGCCTTTATTGGTCGAAAACCACGTACCCTTGAAGACTATAAGACTATTGTTCTTGTACTGAAGAACAAGAATTTCGTCAATCCAGCCATAGAAATCCAAATAGTCCTGCGCATTTGTGTCCCCGAACACGACGCCCCATTATTTGTCATTTTAGTTTCACCATGTTGTTTTGTGTGAAACTGTACCCATTAACATAGACACTGGAAACGATTTAGCCCTCATTCTAGGACCGCACGCTAGGTCATATAGTGCTTTTGGGAGGGCTGCACGATTTGCGTCGGCCTATACAGAATTATCAATCAACATATAAATTTCGTTCGGATTAAGATCGCAAAAATAAATGAGTAAATAAATAAACACAAACTAACCACATTCTTGAACCAATGTGCAAACTCGCCAGCCGTAAGTTGTTCACAACATCATCGTTCATTTCGGGAACCGATTACGGGACAGCTCGTTAAATCGAATTACGAATTGCTCCACCTCGACAATTCGAAGAATGTATGTTTGGACATGATTTACTTCTTCAGCGAGACAAATCTCGAGCCCGAGCCTTCACAAACGTTCTTGTAGGATGACTGAAAATCGGTAGTCTGGATCGTTAACAAGCTGTCGAAAAACTAATTTCGTTAGTATGTGAGGGTTCACCCGTGTTCTGGATTATCTTCCATGTAATGCTCACAAAAAGCTATCTCTGTATCGGGAACTTTTCAATGATCGAGCCCTCAGAAATTATTTGTTCGCACATTTTGCTTTCAACTTCTTCATATTCCTTTCGAAAGGAAACATCCACCAATAGCGACAGTGTCCGCAAGTTTGAAGGTGCCAAGGTAGATGCATAGTAAGATGTTCCATGGAGTCAAAGAATGATGGCGGGAAGATCTTTTCCAACTTGCACAATGTTACGACGATCAATTCATCAAGCTTCTCCACATCGTCCAACTGAATATCCTTAGAACACAGTAGTCTAAAGAATTTGCAAAATTCTGCAATTGCCATCCAAATGCCGTCAGGGATGAAACCACGTAATGTAACGGGCAGCAGCTTCTGCATGAACACATGACAATCATGGGTTTTCATCTTTGTAAAAGTATTGTTTGCTGTATTGACACATCTGCCAATGTTAGATGCATACCCATTAGGAAGTTTAACGATATGCTTCAACCAATTGCAAATCATCGCAATCTGATCATTGTTTAACGTGTATAACACATTCGGTTGAAATGGTTTCCCATTCTGGCCAATGCTCAAATGCAGTTCATCACGGATATTTAACTCCTGCAAATCGCGTCTCAATTGTGCATTATCCTTCGTTTTCCCTTTCACGTTCAAAAGCGTATGAAGATGTTATCAAAACAGTTTTTTCAATGTGCATTACATCCAGACAGTGGCGTACTTTCAAGTCTGCCCAATACGGCAACTCCTAGAAAATTGATTACTTCACCCAATTGTGCTCATCACCAAACTTGTCAACCCTCATTTTGTCCCACGGTGTTCCGAATGCTGGGAATACAATCCTATTAAGATCCCTTAAGATCTCATGACCTGACTTATACACACAAGGATGTCCACGGTCAGTTTGTCCCCACGATTCCGTATTGTTACGCAGAGCATGCCGACGTGGTAAAAATCTCCTATGACAACCCCACTAACTGGTTTTCCGTCCATGCTTCAACTGAAAGCTATTAACATCACTCATGCGGTATGGGCATGCAAGTCTTCCATGCATACTCTAGTCCAATAACATTTCGTACGCGGAAAATCATTTATCGTCCAAAGCAAACATGCTCGCATAACAAAGTTCTGATTACAATGCGCATTCCAAGTTACAACTCCCGTATCCATAAAATTTGTAACTCCTCAATAAATGGATGTAGAAACAAGTCAATGTTATGGCCAGGAGATCGGGGACATGGATTTAGTAGAGGCATGAAAGTGTGCAGCTCCTTCATGCATAAATCAGGCGGCTACTTGTAAACTACGATGAATACCGGCGGCATCATATACGATTGTCCTGTTTCGGACAACGGGTTAAAGCCATCGTACTTAACCCCAATCGTACGCTTCGGTACTCACTGCAAAATCTGGATACATTTCGTCGACGTGTTTCCATGCCTCACCTTGAGATGGATGTCCAACATTGTCGATACATTTCCACTTGCTCTAATATGATATGTCATGAACTCTGCGATTTTAGGCAGTGGTAAAGCCGTTGTAGCCGCTCGATTGATTGGTAAATATTGTAAAACCTTTTCGGTTTCGGTTTCTTACCCGGGTCACACACTTCATACCTATCCGCTCCACACCCTACAATTCAATAACTTGTTGAAGCTACCGTAGAACAACATACAATTATTCTCGCAAGCGTGAATTATTCTATACTGTAACCCCACTCCTTGACATAGCTTTCAGTACTAAACATGCTTGTTGGCAACGAGTTTCCTCCGGGTAATATTTCATTGATATATCCGATCATCTCAGAAAAAGGCATCGATACGTTGTGTTGACTTTTCATACTCAACAACTTGGATACAACCGATAATTTGGTGTACTTATCACCACAACCTTCATATAAAGGTTTTGATGCATCACACAACAGCTTGAAAAAGCTGCTGCGCCCTTTCGTTTGGCACTTAAGGAGCTGAAACGTCCTTATCGTCATTACTCGATCATTTTCAAAATTATTAGAGTGCTCATGAAACCCAAAAGCATCACGAACCATTTCTTCGTAAGCCGGCCATTCTTAGCTACCTTCGGAAGAATTATGTATTGCAGTACTCTTACTTGCGCGATTTGATGATGTCGACGCTAGTTTGTCAAATCGATAATCTCGGTAAACATATGGATTATCTCAAGTCGTTCACCATGACAATCTCACACATGGTAATTGGGTTTAAATCCATCTAACAGAAATGATTGCCAATCGTAATTCGATCATAATAGTATCTATTTTTACAAATTTTACACGGACATTTCACCAGTTCTTCTTCATTTGATTTAGCAACAAAAAAGCATAATCCAAGAATTCCTGAAGCCCGGTCCAAAATCTTTCACTTATATAGCAAGTCCCTTCCTCAAAGCGCCGATACATCCAATCACGTCCTTCGCCCATTTACGGTCTTTCCTATGATTATTCATTCATCAATAAAAACAATAAACATGCACAATTAATTATATATTACTATAACCAAACACAAAAGTACTTAATTAATATTGCACGTACATTCATATATAAATATTCACATATCATTTTCGCCTAATCCAGATCCGAGTGCATGGGTCCTATCCTGTTCATAAAAGTACTATTAGTGAAGAAACTTTTATCATTGCGTATGTAAAATTGTAATTACATAAATTTCGTGACATTTCACCTTAGTTCCACACTATACCATTTCTCCGGAATATTACTCCCGAGCAATGTATAACGTGGAATAAGAATAAAATGCGACCGGAACTTATGTAATCCGCTCGATTTACATACACAATCATAAAAGTTTAATACACCGATAGTAAACTTTTACAAACTGTCCAACTTGGACAATCCATGAAAACTCTGTACAATATATTATTTCACACCGTTATTCCAACGTATTGAAATAAAGTGTAAAAAAATATATTCTTACAAGTTTTCATAGACAGGAACTACGGCTCAGCTAATTTAATTAAATTACTTAAAAAGAAAATAAAATTACCAATACATAACTTAAATTGAATTAAAAACTCTATAAGCATAAATAAATAAATACAATATTTATTACCTCAATAATACACCTGAAGTCGACGGTACCGCAACTTCCACCTGAACTTGAGAGAATTGAGAGAATTGAGAGATGAGAGATTTGTGAACCGCGGTTGAAATGAGGCGGAAGGGAATGTGGAGGAGTATTTATAGACTACCCTACTGCGGCCTAATCCGCAGTACATGGCCGCAGTAGGGAGGGTGGTAGGTAGGGCACGTGGCCCACGAGGGCGTACTACGGACGAACTGCGGTTATGGCCGCAGTACAACGAACTGCCATAACCGCGCAGTTCGTTCACTGCGGGAAGTAGCTCACTGCAGCCGTAACCGCAGTTACGGCCGCAGTGAGAATGGGCTTCCCACGTAGTGAAATCCCCAAACTTCCACAATTTTTAAAAATAAATCATAAATTTCTAAAATTTTAGAAACAACTTCATTAATCATGAGTAAAACCTCACTTCTGACTTAGCACCAAAAAGACTCACAGTCTTCAAGTCAATAATCAGCCAACACTTAAATTCAATTAAATCACATAAAACTCTAATCTCAAGCATGATTAAGGAACGAAATAGATTCTTGGTTTCTAAATCAACTCAATGTAGGGACCTTGACAATCTAACAACATCAAGAAGACTTTCAACCTGTTTGGTAGCAATTAAGTTTAACTGGACTAGTAAACAAGACCACTCAGACCAATTAATCAGTCGTTAATTAGAATACAAGTGTTCGTCCTATTAATTATCAAAAACACAGAAGGAAAATAAGCAATATCACTTAAAACTAACTTCATTAATTCATAATAAATCCTTAACTGTAGAGAAGGAGGACGCCACTGACGGTGGTTCCCGGTGAGAATGCGGCGGCGGTGGTGGGTGCCAGACAACGGCGACTGTGCTTCCAAAACAAAACCCTTACCTAACGACGCCAATGATAGGAGGCTTGAAATCGGTCGTTCGACAGCGGTGGGAGGGTGTGGTCGTGTGGGTCGTGCTTGGCTGAGAGTGGAGGCTTGTTTGAGGGAGAGAGGAGTTGTGAGAGGAAGGGTGTGGGTCGGCCAAAGAAGAAGGCGGAAACTTCCTTGGGGAGAGTTTTAAGTTTCAAAATTTTCGTTTTCCCACGCCAGGCTGTGCTTCCAAAACAAAACCCTTACCTAAAACCGCTACCCCTCAATAAAAGCTGGCGGGTAGCTAGGAACTGTCAGAGGGGTTGATGGGGTAGCACGTTGGTGGCTGTCAGACGGGTAGATGGGGTAGCGCAAAGGTAGTGGTTTGTTGCGCTTCTCTGCTTGGTAGCACACTAGCTGCTACCATTTGCGCTACCATCAGTCAGATAGACTCCCAAGGGTGCGGCCTTATAAGCGGAGAGTAAATGAGCTCCCCTTGGTAGCGCCCCAACCGCCCCCAATTGCCCTACCCTCTTACCTGTAACTACGTAGTATGAGTCGAGTCGATCACAGTTTCCGAGTCTCAGTTACGTAAATAGTATTCCGACAACATTCAAACCTCACCATTTCAATTATTTTTTTTTGTTTGGGTCATTCGGGTTTCGGGTCGGGTCGGTTTCAGGGTTGCTTTGGGTCGAGCTTACTTCAGATCAGTTTGGGTTTGGGCATTTCGGGTTCGGGTTCAGTCATTGACTTTCTTGGTCAACTCGAGCCAGTTCGGTTAGGTTTCTTGGGTCGAATCATTTTTTGACATCACTAGCTAGGATAAAGAAGAAAGATGATTTTAATTCCATTCGTCTCCTTCATCCTTCGCTTGTTTTTCCCAAGGATTAAACCTCATCCGTTTTACTGATTTTATCCCATAAATGTGAGGTTTTTTAATCCCCCAGTTACTTTTGGATTAGAAATTGCAAGATGGGATATGGTGTTTTTGTGCCAAAATGTTGTTTTGCTCTCATGGAGCTCTCGATAAAGATGAAGAGCAAGATGGGAGATGGAGAGAGACAGAAACTCGCGACATAAATATTAAATTAAACTTTCGTTTCTACATTTTCTCTTAGGATCCGTTTGGTATAAGAGGTAAATAATTGAAGGGAATGAAATTTTGATGGGAATGTGATTACATAGGAAAATAATACTCCCTCCATTCCATCAAATGTGATACATTTGATTAGGCTCTGAGATTAAAAAATGTTATTGACTAAAGGGTAATAAGGTAAGATAAGCATATAAGACAAAAGTAGTTTTTGTAGTGGAAAATGAAAATGATGGTAATAAGGTAAATTTGATGTAAAAAAGTTTCGTTTTAGGAAGCAAATCAATTTTTTTAGGAGAGCCTAAAAGGAAACATTTCAGTTACGCTAGGACGAAATGAGTACCTATGAAAATCTTATTCTTTTGTTAGGTTAGAAAATCACTTGATATGAATTCCGAATGTGCTTCTCTCCGTCTCTCTAATATCGACTACCCCATTGGCACATACAACTTTAAAATGAGGGCAGTCGGACAAATTCCCAAGATTTCAAGCGCGTCAGGCATCCCGATTACTTATTAATTTCAAGGTCGATGAGTGAGCAATGAGCTCTACTAACACTATCATGTTCGAATCCATTTTTTCACCATATTTCATCTTACATGAGTCGAGCAAGCTCCATAAGATCGTATCCGACATGGAAATGCCGAAATCCAAAGAGGAGATGGTAAAGATCACTGCGTAGTTGATTTATTGTTTATGACGGCCGTATCCGTCATTTATCCGTCACAATAATGACGGATGAGGCCGTTGTTTGTTTCGTTATTATTTTGGGCGTCACATTTTGTTATGACGGCCTCAGCCGTCATATTTGTGACGGCTTTGTGACCAATACGGCCGTCATAAAATGTACACGTGTAACTGTAAACGGATGTGAAATATGACGGATTGGGCCCTCATAATTATGACGGCTTTGTGACCACCATGGCCGTCATAAAATGTCCACGTGTAAGTGGGGACGGATTCTGGTTATGACGGATTTATGACGGATTGAGCCTTCATAAATTGTTTTTTATAATGAAAAAAAATTAATTCTTTTTGTATTGTTTTATGGATTCAAAAATTAAATTAATACGATAAATTTTAAAAAAACATTAATAATTAAATAAAATACCAATTTAAATATAATAAAAATATATTAATATCCATAATTGATAATTTAAAAGTTTCGAATATAACATTTTTTACAAAGATAAAACTACTCATCCGCCCGAGTGTTGATGTACTCGTCGACATCCTCCTCGTCCTCGTCCTCCTCGTCGCTCTCCTCATCCCGCAAATCAACCGGAGCCTCGCGCATCGTTGAGCCATCGAACTGTATCGGAGTCTGTATAGGCAGTGGCTGTGAAGGAGGTCCTTGGGTTGACTGGAACAGTTGTGTCTGCTCCCTCCGCTGACGGTCCAATGCCGAGTTGAAGTTGTCATGGCTGAGGAGATCGGTGAACGTCATTCCCGCCGTCTGCCGGCAGGCAAAGCCAAGACCGAGACCAAGTCCGAGCCCAAGGTTTTGCTGATGCAAAGGCTGTGACTGCGGTGGAGGCTGAGGTATATACGATGTAGACGGAGTCGGCATAGGAGTAAAAAACGTCTGGAATTGAGGTTGAGACTGAGAGAAAGGAGCAAAACCAGGGATGCAGTAATCCGGGAAAGGAGTGACGTGCGGGTGGATCGAGTCTGGAATGAAGGCTGTGTTATGTGACAGGCTGGATCGGAATCGGGATGAAGGCTGTGATGTCTATGGAGGGACATATGATGATGCGAGGCGGCGGCGTCCGTGGAACATCCTGCAGGCGAATAACTCGTTCGCCACCATAGCATTCCACATATTGCTGACCGTGGCCTCCAACCGATGATGACTGTCGTTGGTCTGAAGGCATTCTTTGGATCTCGGTATCATGTTGTAAATGAAATTAAGTAGATGAATAGTATGCAACACCACAAATAAAAAGTATATGAATTTGTAATAAAATTTTTGAATCAAGCGCCTCACACGGTGGCGGAGGCTCGAACATCTCAGGGTGCGTCAGTTGGGAGGTAGGCCAATGTAGCGTCCACGTGAAGGTCCCCCGTCACCTCTGTGTAGATGTCGATGTCGAAAGACGGTCTCTTTTGATCAGGACCGTACTTCTGATCCATCAATTCCTCGTACCTCTCCTAATTTCAATTTCACAATTTAATTAAGAAAATAGTTATAAATTATGATGAAATTTTATTAGTTTAAGTTGTAGAAAAACATACCCCATACGTGTGTGTCTTTGACGAGCCGCCCGTGCAGACTTGCCATTGGTTGATATGGTCTGCCATTAGGACCTCGACTAAATGCAATTCGGGCGGATATTCATACGTTGAAGATCTAGTCTCGCGTTTGCATTGTCCTTAGTCTTACCTTTCACGTTCATAATCGTATAAAAAACATTATCAAAACAGTTTTTCTCAATATGCATCACATCTAGGTTATGTCTAACTTGAAGATCCACCCAATACGACAACTCCCAGAAAATTGATTTCTTAATCCAGTTATGCTTCGTTCCAAAATCAACAACTCTTTCATGACCCCATGGTATCCCAAAATGTGGGAATTTAATCTCCTCGATTTGCATCAAAATTTGATGACCAGACAATGGTTCACTATGACCTCTACGATCTTGCCCAAGAATACTACCCCATGTCTTACGATCATTTGAAATTGGTGATCGGGGGTAGAAATCGTCTGTGGCAGCCCCACCAACAAGGTTTGCGCCCATTGGGTAATCGATAACCAGTTACACCATCTAAACAATATGGACATCCGAGATATCCATGCGTACTTCAGCCTGACAACAAACCGTAAGCTGGAAAGTCACTTAAATTCCAGAGTAGACAAGCCCGCATCATAAAGTTTTTTTCACGGTGTGCGTCCCAAGTTATCACACCTGTATTCCATAATGCTTTTAATTATTCGATCAATGGACGCAAGAACACATCAATGTTAAGTCCTGGTGATCGTGGACTTGGTATTAACAATGCCATGAAAATGTTTGCCTCCTTAATACACATGTTGTGTGGAAAATTGTATACAGTGATAAATATCGGCCACAGAGAATATGGGTTACTGTATCTGCCATTGGGTTGAATCCATCAGTACATAACCCCAACCGTACATTTCTAACATCTTCTGCAAAATCTGGAAAAACGTTATCAAAATGTTTCCATGCCTCTGATTGACTTGGATGTCCAATACTACCATTTGAATGCTCATTTAAACTCGCATGATATGTCATATGTTCAGCTGTTTTGGATGACATAAAAATTCACTGCAGCCGCTCAGTTACCGGTAGATACCGTAAAATCTTTTTCGCCTTCGGTTTCTCACCTTCATTCATGCTCCCCTCCGTATATCTGCACGCACCACACACGTTGCAAAACACTTCGTCGATATCACTACCGTAAAACAACATGCAGTTGTTCTCGCACGCATGAATCTTATGATACGGTAAACCTAACTCTTTGATCGTTCTTTTCATTTTATCCATGTTTCTTGGCAATGCTTCATTATTGGGTAACACACGATTCACAAACTTCAGTATGCTATTAAAAGCTCCATCAGATATGTTGTGTTGATTTTTAATACTCAATAATTCGGTCAAAGCTGATATTCTCTTGTGTTCGGTACATCCATCATATAAAGGTCGTGCCGCATCTTTCAACAATTGAAAAAACTGTTATGCCTTTTCATTTGGAACGTCAACATTCATGATATCTTCATTCTCTTTAAAGCCTGACATGTTAAAATTATCATTTCCACTATTCTCATGTCCAACATTATTCGATGAAAACAAACCATCTTGAATCATTTGCTCGCAATCCCATCCCCTGTCACGGTGACTAATAGTATGCTCATTTCCATATGAAGAAACATTGTTCAATGATGAAGGTTCATTAAATTCCTCGTAACGTCGATAAATGATTGGATTGATACGCGGTTCCTCACCATGAAGATCCCATACATAATAATCATCTTTAAATCCATATCTCAACAAATGCTTCTCAATAGTACTTTTATCAAAAAACTTGATATTTTTACATTTCTTACACGGACATTTAACCTCGCTTTGTCCAATGCCTTGAGCAACATTAAAAGCAAATTCACAGAACATCTGAACTCCATCACAAAATTCCGGATTTAGTTGACGGTCTTCCGACTTTTACGTTGGTACATCCAAGCACGCCCTTCGTGCATAGTTACTACTACTTATAAGAATATTAAATACTACAAATATTGAGCTTATTACAAAATTTATTAAATCTACTTAATGGTGCATGGGTCCTATCATATTCATTAAATCCCAATCAATGCTAAACTTTTGGATCTGTATTTTATTCACGATTACCAAAATTTGTGACACTTAAATCGTGATTCCCATTATACCCATTTTTTTAATCGCTTTTGAAAATCTTGTATAATGAGGAACAAGACAAAATGCTAACAAAATTAACTTAATCATGAACAACAATACAAATCCAAAAGCCAACCTAATCACTGATTGCGTTTTTATGAATCATCATTTTGGACAATCCATGAATACTCGATAGAAGTAATCTTTAACACAACTATTTCAGTGTAGCTTGGAAATAGTCTGTATAACATAGATTCATCTTCTAAAGAGTATTCACAGACAGGAACTATGGTTCATCTACAAAATATAACTTCATATTACAATATCTAAGAGATCTAGTAAAAAACTAAATACCCAATAAAATTTAATTAGAAGAGAAAAAAGCGTACGTCTGGCGTCAATAATATCTTTTCTGTTGTTAATCAACCTTCTCGCTTCAAGATGATTAAAATGAGAGTGAAACCGTGAGAAATACTGAGCTGCTTCAAGGTTGGAGATGGTGAGGTTCGAGAGCAGATTTCTTCTCTGTAATGGAGGTTTGAGAGTAGAGATGTATTCTCTGTAAGTGTTGGGTTGGAAATGGCGAGGGGAAGTCCTTTTAAAACTGAATTATGAGGGCCAGGTTGGTCATAAGTCCGTCATAAGTCTGAAGGCATTATGAGTGCGTTTCCCGAAAACGTTGTGACGGCCAAAGCGGTTATAAAGCCGTCATAATGTGTTTCCCGAAAATTTATTGACGGGCAAAGCGGTTATAAAGCCGTCATAATTAATATGCATAAATACGTATATCGTAGGAAATATTTTATGACGGCTTTATCCGTCATAGAGCCGTCATAAAATTTTAGGAAATACTTTATGACGGCCGTATCCGTCATAGAGCCGTCATAAAATTTTAGGAAATAGTATATGACGGCAATATCCGTCATAGAACCGTCATAAAATTTTCATACTACGGATATGACGGCTTGGGCCCTCATTTTGCCGTCATAAAAGTTGGGAAAACTACGTAGTGGATGTATAGAGTGGACGCAGAGGCGTTTGCTTATCGGTAGCGACGAATGAGGAAGGCGAGTGGAGGGTTTTGAGGACTTGGATGATTTAGTCGCCACGTTGGAGGAGGTGAACTAAGGGTGGAGGCAGTCAGTCTGTTGACACCCGATTTTTGCAAGGACTACTAAAATCTAGTTCGTAATTTTGATTTTTCGTATTATTTTCGTATTTTTCATTTTTTAAGTGATTTTGGTCATTATTTTATGTGATTTTTGTGACTTTCATCATTTTTGTCATTTTCATTATTTGTCGTAGTTTGTATCATTCTCGTATACTTTTGTCGCTTTCGTTATTTTTTTATTTCGTGTGCATTTGTTAATTTCGTTAACTTTTGCCATTTTTAATTTCAGACTTGTTGTCATTTTTATTATTTCGTGAGCTTTTGTTAATTTCGTTTTGTTATTATTTCATGTACGTTTTGTCATTATTTCATGTACGTTTTGTCATTATTTCATGTACGTTTTGTCCTTTTATTTTTAGATATATTTGTAATTTATTTTTTTCTTTTTATTAAATATTCAAAAATTATTGATAATGAAAATAAAAAAGTAAAAAGAGAGAAAACTTACAGAGCCCGACATGTTGGCGTCTCTGAAGGAGGCTTCCTCAGCCTTTGTCCACAATTGCTATCAGCCACCAACCATTGAACAAATACTTGATCCTATGAGCAAAAACTGATGAACTTGTCTATAAATTGAGGCATTTAAGGAGGCAACAAGGGGGAACCTTCTCGGCAAGAAACGGCTCCGTTCTTCACCGCCGAGTTACATCCTCCACCCTCCATTTTGCATTCCGGCCACCCTCACTACCAACCACCACTCCCATTCTCACCGTCAAGCCTCCAAAGAACCCGAAGGTACCCCGTCTGGCCCAAAGCCACCGAAAGCGAAGAAATCGGCTCAAAACTGAAACCGACCTCCACCTCCCACTTCCCTCTACAGCCCTTTTCGTCTCCAAAACCCACTACCATTACCTCCCCCATGATGATACGAAGCTAGCCCACCATCTCACCTCACCGGAGCTGCACCGGAGAAGGAGAAATCGGACAAAAACCGCCGCACGTTTTGACGTTTAAGCGCTTCGATCCGTCATTCCATCCACATTCGGCCGCTCCCACCACCACCATTGGAACCGGCGTCCGAAGTTCTACGATCTGGGCCAAAGTCCGCCGCGCAAAGTCACCGAAAAGTCACCAGAATTCGGCAACGCGCGAAGAAGAAGAACGCTGTAGGTAAGTTTTAATTTTTTGGGTAAAATTATAACTTCAGTCCCTGCCCCTTAAGTTTCCCCCTATTTCGCTTAAACCCCCATATTTGTCCAAAGTTCCGTTCAAGCCACTCTTCAAATTTAAAACTCTACACTTTGGGCACTAGGCCTAAACCTTTTTGTGTTTTAGTTAATATTTTTGTTATTATGTTAAACTAAATCATTTTTAATTTTATTTTCAAGATATTTTGAGTTTAATTAGCCATGTAAATTACTAATAATTATTTTTTTCTTTTATTTTTATTGCTATTGTTTATCTTTTTTTCTTATTTTTTTAAATCAAGCAAATTTATAAAAAATACTCGTGGTACCAATTTTTGGGCGTACAAAAATTAACCATTTTTGTACGAAACTGAAAAACGAATCCAGATCTCTCGTAGACCATTTTCGTATCGACCTAGGAAAAAGATTGGTGGCGACTCCTGTCAAAAACTACTTTGCTACAGATGGCGAATCCACTGGGACTTGTCCGGCCACAAAAGGGGTTTGTTTTTATTTATTTGCTTGATTTTACCTTTTTTATTTTTATTGTGTTTCCATTGTACATATTTTATTGCATTCATATCATTGAGCTTCCTACCCGAGCTCTGAACAAAACAAGTTCTTTCTAAAGCGGAATACGGTGTTGTTGTACTTGTGAGATGTTATTCTCCAAGCCTTCATTGTTTCCTAGTAGGAAAGTAGTGCTAGTCCCGTGGGATTAATATTCCCGCATGGACTCACGAAAACCTACGACCGGGTTAATCCATTCCTTACATGTCCCTCGTGGGTAAGGATTGGGCCGTCGTTATTCAACGATGGGATTCGGGAACCACCCCGAGCCTCTTTGATAGACCATTCCCTGCATATAATTGGCCCATATCCCATCCATTAGAACCAACCTTAAGCTACCCCCACCCATTTTTCACCCTTAGGCATGTGTTTCTTGATTCACATATTGGTCACATGTTATGCTTTATATGGCTAAGCTTGAACGCTATAAAGCATCAAAGTTTAAGAAAGGGCAAACATGTAAATTCTCCAAGGAGCGAGTGCGGGACTTTACACAAGTTGCGTAAGTAACAAAGGAGGAAGCTCAAGATCGCAAGAGATTGGCTAGTCGCACAAGTCAGCCCGACATGTAGCCAAGGCAACCAAGTAACTGCACCTAGCTAGATGACAATTGTAGAGTGATCTGAAATCGGCCAAAATTTATGTTCAAAGGGAGTCATTCCATTCATTCATTTGATTTTTTATACTTGTACACTTTTGTGTATACAATTTATACTAATTGGTGTTTTTTCTATTTTTATATAACATTCACATGCATCATTTTTTCTTTCAGTTATCAATTACACAATTACTCATCGATCATGCATTGGGTCATTTCTTTTTCCACATGTCACCGTACATTTTCATTCATACAAATAAAAAAACATCTTGCAAAAAGAGAAGTGGACATCATTGAGTTTGAGGACAATTTTATGATGTGAAGAAAAACCTGATGACCCCCATTTGTGACATGGAAAGACAATTTCTCACAAGTCGTCTAATACGTTGATCAATATAAATTGATGAATAATCGGAGAAATCTTTGAATTTTTACTCAAATCTTTGAGAGCTTGCCAAGATATATTGAAAGTTAAGCTACCTAGATTTAGTCCAAAATCTAGAGTACAGTCTTTGTTGCAATGGACCTTCGTTATTCTTTGTCTTGAAATAAGAAGGGGTAAATGTGCAATTTGGCATCCATTAGCAAAGTACCACATCACACTTCAATCATTCTCTTTTCCGTTTCGAGACTCATTCATCAAGCCACAACATAAACAATGTCATTGATGAGCTAAAAATAGGACTAGATAGTGACTATCTCGAAGACATTGCTGAATCTGGTAAGAACGATTTCGGTGTGACCCTTCAACTATGAGATTCTTTTTTGGAGAAAATATTTCCTTACGCAATAGCTCGATGGCTAAAATTACTATCAGAGAGCTCTGTTTATGCAGCAAAAGATCAGTCATCTCAAAGATTCTTTTCAAAAGAAGAAAACTTCATTCATCAAAAAGAAGAAGTATGAGAACAAAAGAACATTTCAGATCATTGCTACGGTCGAGATCAAGTCAAGTTTCATTCATCAATCTCAAAGTCAGATCAACGGTCATGATGTCTTCATCACATCAATACCCATGACTCTCAAAAATCAAAAAAAAGAGAAGAAAAAAAGAAAAGAAAAAGGGTCAATGTAAATTCTATTCCACTGTCTTTAGCTAGAAATGGCTGAAGTTACGAATAGTGCTAGTAGCCATTTGTCTTTGCATTTTAGTCAGAATAAAACGGGCGTAGGTAGCAACAACTATTTACGCCGCATGAAAATGACTGAAAATCGCAGTCAAACAAGGTCTGACCGAAAAAAAAATGAAAAAGGGAGTCATGAAGTCTAAACTGAAAACCTGCAAAGGCGGTTTAGAATGAAGACACGATTCACCAGCCTAATGAACAATGAGGCAACAAAGAAGTCTCAAGCAATATCAACAAAGAAGTCTCAAGTTTCTCAAGAGTAGTTCCACGCACCATGAGAGTTGGGGGCAACATTTGAGGTCATTCTTGCCGGATAAGGCAGTGATTTCGTGATTGACACTATCAAGTTCTGCAAAGAAGTCAATTGGCTCATCAGTGACATTACCAGACCGTTCGCCTGAACTACTCCACTTTTCATCAGCCCATATCAATGGATGTCATTTACCTTAAAGAACCATTCGGATGATATTCATTTTTTACCTCGATGTCCACACAAAACAATCATTCATACTAAGAAGTCCGTCCATTATCCATGCACATTCTACTTCTTCAAGTCGAAAAGGGAAAGAATAGCAGAGTTATGATAATAACACAAAGATCATCATATATCTTGTCAAGCTCTACAAATTGATAAGAGTTTTCTTTAAGGACCAACCGTTAAACATCAATGAGTATGGATCTTACGGCAGACATGGTTTAAAGACTCTTGTTGAGAATATGCATTTTTGTGACCACAACTGGGGGGCAAATACATCATTCACTCATATAATTGTTCTCGGGGGATGAAGGAATCCGGCCATGGAAAACAATTTTTTCAATGATGAGGTAAGATCACATCAAGCAAGATGGAAAAGATCCATGTGGAAAGCTTAAGCAAAGGTCCTCGCGCCAATCATGCATCATTGGTTTTCATCAAAGAACATTGTGTTCGTTTTTTATGACGATATCAAACATCAGACATTCTTGGCATCATGTATCATACACAATATCATCATTTATTCTCAGATACAGGTTTTCAAGGAACTCATCAACACAAGTTTTGATATCAAGACGAGAGGATTCTGATGAGAAGCTTTCTAAGATGACAACGATTCATGTTCACTTCAACTTGAAAGCTTCCACAGGTTTCAGCTTTCCACATTATCAGGATACGGTAACACATTACCTTTCACTTGCTTCATCTTGCACATACGGGGTACATTGCAAATTGCACATAGTCAAAGACTACGACTCTCAGAAATTCGCTCATTTTGTGCGATATCTTATTTTTGGAAGTTTAGTAACTTTGTCAAACTTCGTATCAACCTCATTCACCTCAGATTTTTCATTAAAGGTAAGGAAGGTTCCTTAGCCTTAACCCATGAGAAAAGGTTTCTCTCCACGAATGGTAAGAAAGTTCTTCCATTCTCTTCATCCCATGTCACCGGAGCTTCGCTCAAAGACGGCACTGGTGTCGTAGCTGCTCCTCGAGCTCATTTCACTCAAATAGGCCGGTCTCAACAGAATCTCTGATTGCCAAGCATTCATCTCTGACCATTTTCAGCTTTTACCCGAGCATTAACAACCCACTCGGAGTCGTCTGTTTCCCTCCACACAAGCGAAACCTTCATCCAAAAAACTCCCAAGTTCACGGAACATCTTTCATGGAGCCTAGAGATCCCTTCCCGCCATTCGACAACATTTTCTTGTCATCTTCACCGTGTCCCTGTGAAACCAGCGCCGCCTGTGTCGATTCTCTCGCGAGGAAGAAGAAAGCTCCTCTTCTTCTAATATTTCAAAACTTCACTCATCTTGTGGGATGCCTCTACTTAGAAGTGTAGTCATTTCATCACACTTCTCTTTGAATCACTCAGCTTTTCACCAAAGGCATGAAACTTCCTTTGCCAAAGCCCGAAGAGAAAGGTTTCTCTCCTCATGCGATAAGAAAGTTTTTATCATTCTTCCATTTCGTGATAATTTCTTTTCGCCAAAAGTGAGGAAAGTTCCTCGACCTTAATCGTGAAAGAGAAGTCTTCTCTCACTGAATGGTAAGAAGATTCTCACCATTCATCTCAAGATATCAAAGTCTTCCATCAAAGAAGCAAAGAAAGTTCTTGTGCGACGTAAGGGACAGACATGTTTCTTCCCTTCACGAAAAAAAAAACAAGAAATGTTCTTGTTATCCAAACACAACTTTCAACAATCAGTCATTCATCCTACTTTTGTCGGGTATTGGGAAGGTTCTCAATCTCGCATCCTTGGGGTAAGGAAAGTTCCTTAACCTCGAATAGTGGAAAGGTTTACGCTATTCAACTCAATAGGAAGGTTCTTATTGAGAGAAGCAAGGAAGGTTCATTCGCTTCATGAATAATGAGAAAGTTCTTGTTATTCAATCAATCAGTCATTCATCCCACTTTTGCCGAGCATTGGGAAGGTTCTCAATCTCGAATTATCGGAGCAAGGAAGGTTCCTTCGCTTCATAAATGACGAGAAAGTTCTTGTTATTCCATCTCAATTTTCATTCAATCAGTCATTCATCCCACTTTTGCCGAGCATTGGGAAGGTTCTCAATCTCGAATTATCGGAGCAAGGAAGGTTCCTTCGCTTCACGAATAACGAGAAAGTTCTTGTTATTCATTCAATCAGTCATTCATCACTTTTGCCGAGCATTGGGAAGGTTCTCAATCTCGCATCTTTGGGGTAGGGAAGGTTCCTTAACCTCGAATAGTGGAAAGGTTTCCGCTATTCAACTCAATAGGAAAGTTTCTATTGAGGGAAGCAAGGAAGAGTAACGAGAAGGTTCTTGTTATTCAATCCAATAACGTGATCATCTATTTTCACATTTTCACCGAGCATTGAGAAGGTTCTCAATCTCGAATCTTGAGTCGGAGAGTTCCTTAACTCTAAATAGCGGAAAGGTTTCCGCTATTCAATTCAATAGGAAAGTTCCTGTTGAATGAAGCAAGGAAGGTTCCTTCGCTTCGGAAGGGTAAGAAAAGTTTCTTCCTTTCATGAATAATGAGAAGGTTCTCGTTATTCACCGGGCAAAAATTCGGTGTCATCCTACTTTGCATGCTCCATGTTCCATGAATCACGCAAAGGGGGCATTATTGACACCCGATTTTTGCGGATTTGCTAAAATCTAGTTCGTAATTTTGATTTTTCGTATTATTTTCGTATTTTTCATTTTTTACGTGATTTTTGTCATTATTTTATGTGATTTTCGTCGCTTTCATCATTTTCGTCATTTTTCATTATTTGTCGTAGTTTGTATCACTCTCGTGTACTTTTGTCGCTTTCGTTATTTTTTTATTTCGTGTGCATTTGTTAATTTCGTTAACTTTTGTCATTTTTAATTTGAGACTTGTTGTCATTTTTTTATTTCGTGAGCTTTTGTTAATTTCGTTTTGTTATTATTTCATGTACGTTTTGTCATTATTTCATGTACGTTTTGTCATTATTTCATGTACGTTTTGTCCTTTTATTTTTAGATATATTTTGTAATTTTTTTTCTTTCTTTTAACATTCAAAAATTATTGATAATGAAAATAAAAAAAAAGGAAAAAAGAGAGAAAACTTACAGCAGCCCGACATGTTGGCGTCTCTGCTGAAGGAGGCTTCCTCAGCCTTTGTCCACAATTGCTATCAGCCACCAACCATTGAACAAATACTTGATCCTATGAGCAAAAACTGATGAACTTGTCTATAAATTGAGGCATTTAAGGAGGCAACAAGGGGCGAACCTTCTCGGCAAGAAACGGCTCCGTTCTTCACCGCCGAGTTACATCCTCCACCCTCCATTTTGCATTCCGCCACCCTCACTACCAACCACCACTCCCATTCTCACCGTCAAGCCTCCAAAGAACCCGAAGGTACCCCGTCCCGGCCCAAAGCCACCGGAAGCGAAGAAATCGGCTCAAAACCGAAACCGACCTCCACCTCCCACTTCCCTCTACAGCCCTTTTCGTCTCCAAAACCCACTACCATTACCTCCCCATGATGATACGGCTAGCCCACCATCTCACGTCGCCGGAGCTGCACCGGAGAAGGAGAAATCGGACAAAAACCGCCGCATGTTTTGACGTTTAAGCGCTTCGATCCGTCATTCCATCCACATTCGGCCGCTCCCACCACCACCATTGGAACCGGCGTCCGAAGTTCTACGATCTGGGCCAAAGTCCGCCGCGCAAAGTCACCGAAAAGTCACCAGAATTCGGCAACGCGCGAAGAAGAAGAACGCTGCAGGTAAGTTTTAATTTTTGGGTAAAATTACAACTTCAGTCCCTGTCCCTTAAGTTTCCCCTATTTCACTTAAACCCCATATTTGTCCAAAGTTCCGTTCAAGCCACTCTTCAACTTGAAAACTCTACACTTTGGGCACTAGGCCTAAACCTTTTTGTGTTTTAGTTAATATTTTTGTTATTATGTTAAACTAAATCATTTTTAATTTTATTTTCAAGATATTTTGAGTTTAATTAGCCATGTAAATTACTAATAATTATTTTCTTTTATTTTATTTTTATTGCTATTGTTTATCTTTTTTCCTTATTTTTTAATCAAGCAAATTTATAAAAATACCCGTGGTACCAATTTTTGGGCGTACGAAAATTAACCATTTTTGTACGTAACTGACAAACGAATCCAGATCTCTCGTAGGCCATTTTCAGATTTCCAATCGACCTATGAAAAAGATTGGTGGCGACTCCATGACGAAAACCACGTCGCTACGAGTCCAAGAACAGTTGGGGATGAGAATCAACATAATTTAGTTCTGAATGTTAAATTCACCTTAATTAGGCTGAGTATCACCTCAATTAGATTGGGTAAATTTGACCGTCAAGAGTAAAATTTTTTTCAAGGAAATGGCTTTCATTCGAAATCACGCCGCCAAAGCCATAAACAAAACATAAGTCAAGGACGAGGCCCTGAAATAAAAACTTAAATGCTCTAAGCCATTGTGAGCGGATCTAAGATAAGCAAAACACAAACAAAGAAGTCTCAAGCGAAACCAAGACAAGATTAAATAAAAAAGACTCTAACCTAAACTTTAAGGGGCACCACCAGCATAAGTATCCAAAGCAGAGGTAGGAGAAGATGCGATATAGCATGCGAGGAACCGACCGTCCTAAGGGGACGGTAAATGGAAATCGTCATCGCCATGCTCCTCCCATGGCGGCGACTGCTGGTCTGGCTAGTGCGACTGGATAAGTGGGAGGCGGCTTCTGAGACTGTTGTGGCCGTGGTGTCGGCATCTCCGGGGTATAGTAATCGGCACTGCGAAAGTTGGGTGTCGGCCACCCCGAAGGCGGGCGCTAGATCCACTGAGCCTGCTGCGGTGTTGGGATCATGTATGGGGTGAAACTTGGCGGCACGGATTTGGTCCCGTGGTCGCTGCGAGGATCCCCCGCAACCATGTCCTGGGGCACCTGGTTTTGCTGTAAGATGGCCCGGTCTAGAAGCGATAGCCAGATGGCGCTGAAGGATGCGTTGTATTGCCGCCGCAGCTCCTCGTTTTGACGCCGCAGCTCCTCAGTCTGACGCCGCTCCTGCTGAAGAGTACGGTTCATATGAACCTCGTACTTAGTCTGACACTCACTTAGCATACGTAGCTCAGCGTTGATCCTGAAGCGATCCTCCTCCGCCTTTCAGCGTGCCTCCTCAGTGGCAAGATCGCGCTGAAAGTATATAACTATAAAGATACATTAGAATAAGTTACATATAAGGGTTTTCAAGTTTACAATTAAGTCCAACATTTTCAAACACTTTACAATCTGGTCCTTAAATTTTTAAACTTGTCATAATGTTTAAGAAATCGTAAAATTCAACCCTTAAGCTTTTAAAAAGTTTGAAATTAGTTACCTGAGATGGCCGAGGTGGCCGAAACTGCTATGGATGAACAAGCTGTGGGGGGCACCAACCCAACGCCCTTTATGGGGCCCGCATGTAACCGCTCTGAAGATCGCCTCATCAAAAGGAGGAGCGTCTTTATCTGGGTACTTCTCCAAAGACCAACCTCGTGTACTCCTAGTTAATAAATAACGTATCAATTAGGATAAATAACTGTAAATCTTAATATGATAAGGACGACAACTTTAAACTTGTTACCTCGAACTCAATGTGGTCAGCATCGTCCTAATGACGTCGGAAGTCAGTGATGGTGACGAGCCGATGCTCTCTAATCACCATCTCCTCGTAGACGGTATGCTTTGTCTTCGAGCCATGCTTCTTTCGCGGCCTCGCTCGACGCATTGTGTCGGGCCCTCTCCGAGATCTTCTTGAACTCCTCTGTGTTCAAGGAATCGATCAACTTTTCCTAGTTGGCCTGAGGGATCCCTTTGGCCTCCTCGATTGCCAGTGATCATAAGTGGGATTCTCCTCAGTGAGGGGGTATTTTTCCCGCCAGTCGAAGACAATCTTACCCTTCCGTCCGCGATACATCTTGGCCCATATTTGGTGTAGATGTTCCGCGACATCATCTGCAGTGGATGTCCGCTGACGCCAAGTGTAGTTTTCCTGGAAAAGGAAAACTTGCAGTTAATAATTTATATAAGTGTACACTAATAAGAAAACTTCAAATTAATCCAGTTATAGTTTACCGCAAATTTGGCCAACCATGCCCCCTTCTCTTCCTCTGTCAATTCCGAGTAAGTCGGCGGGATACCGACATAACGCTCTCGGAAGACGGCCTGAACGTCTTGGTAGACATTGTGAAACTTCGAACCAAGGCTGCACAAATTAAAATGAAAGACAGTAATTCAATAGGGGTAGTAAATATTTATTAAAAATTTGCAATTAAACATATAAATGTAAACACTTACTATTTGTGTTTGCATTCGCCCTTACATGATAACTCATAAATTCAGCCATTTTCGATGACTGGTAAAGCCGCTTGAGCCGCTCAGTGATTGGAAGATAGCGTAGGACCTTCTTTGGCTTAAGTTTCAGATTCCCACAACGATCCAAACCCTCATGAATATACATTTCCACACCGTACACTGCAGAATGCATTAAATCATTGTATCTACCGTGAAATAACATGCAATTGTTCTCGCATGCATGAATCTTGACGTACGGTAACCCTAAGTCTCTGATCATCTTCTTCGCCTCAGCAATGCTCTGTGGCCACGCATTTTCTCCAGGTAATATTTCATCCACAACTTTCATCATTTCGGACCATGCCGCATCCGAGATGTTGCTCTGACATTTCACGCTCAAAAACTTTGTTAACACGGCTAACTTCTTATGCTCAACACGACACCCATCATATAGAGGTTGTGAGGCAGCTTCAATCAATTTATAAAAATTTTGCGCCTCTTCATTAGGAGTTTCGACTTCCATTTCATTTTCAACCTCATTTCCCTGAACATCGTCATGCATGCTACGATTATCAAGATCATTTTCATCAATATTGTCATCATTTTCAAGAATTTCCACATTTTCAAGTTCTAAAGTGTTGTATTGCAATCTTAAACCTTCGTGAACCATTTGTTGGACACCCTATCCTCGATAGTTATTAGTCGATTCCATTTCAGTACTCGCACGTGCATTACTGGACGTTGATGCTTCAAAATTCATTCGATTATAACCATCATAGATAAACGGATTGATCTGTATAGCCTCACCATGACAATCCCAAACATAGTAATCGGGTTTAAATCCATACTCACATAAATGAGTTCCAACTGTAACTTTATCATAAAAGTATCGATTTTTGCACTTTTTACACGGACACTTCACAGTGTCCCACCCTTTCGATTCTGCAAATGTGAACGCAACGTTCAAAAATTCCTTAAGACCCTCCCAAAATCGCGGATTCAATTCACGGGTAGCCTTCTGTAACCGCTTATACATCCACTCACGTCCTTCAACCATTTTTACTGCTCCTATACATAAGAAGATAAAATACATACAGAATTGTAATTAATTAATTAACAAACCAAAAATTCAATTACTACTTACATATTTTCATGTACTTTAAATTAATTTTCCTAAACTAAGGGTGCATGAGTTCTATCCTATTTATAAAAGTACAATTAGTATATCGAACTTTTATCGTTGTATATTCTTAACTTATACATCATATATAAATTTCGGCAGCATTTCGCCTCAGTTCCTCATTACACCATTTTTTTGGGTTTCAAACATGAATTGGTATAACAAGGAACGAGACAAAAAATGACCAAAATTAATGCAGGTGTAATAGTTAAAAGCATATACAACTATCATAAAAGTTCAATATACCGATTGTACTTTTAAAAATTGTCCAACATGTACAACCCATGAATATTCAATAGAATATTATATTTCACAACAATATATCCAAAATGGAATATAATATTATTAATATAATATTCTACGTAATATCCACAGACAGGAACTATGGTTCAAATCTAGATCATCAAAATTTCGACGTTTTTTAACAAATATTTAAATAACCCGATTTATAAAAAAAATGAAATCAAATATACATTTATAACAATGAAAATAAACAAAAGAATACATACGTACCTCGGTACCTCAGTATATTTTCTTTCTACCTGATCAGACACACCGAAGATCCAGAGGAGAAACTAGATCTAGATGCGCGCCAAGAATTGAACTACAGATAGATCACCGTATATCAGAGACCAATAACTTGATCAAACATACGAATTAACTAAATATTTTAGAAATGGGGATGAATGAGAAAGAATGGTGAGAAATGAACTTGGGAGCACAGATCTTCGTTTGCTCCCGAACTGTTTGCAAATAAAGGGAAGAAGGAAGATGGGGAACATATATTTATTGAGGATAGAGGGTATGGCGTTACCAAAGCCGCTACCATTGACACATAGACAGATGTGGCGGCCGTTGTCAGTTTGGTTGGGAGTTTTGTAGCGGGATCTGTATTACCAAATTAGCAACGAGATACCTGTTACCATGGTCGCTACTCTTTTTAAAAAGGTGACGCCAATAGTTGCGGGCTGCCCGTTGCTACGTGGGCTGGAGTTTTTTGGGACCACGGTAGCGGGCTGCCCGTTACTAGTCCCACTACCGTTGTCCCAACAACTACGTAATGGGCCCTTGATCACTCTTAGCTAGCCATAAGGCTTCAAACAGGTCCTTGTCCACAGCATCCTCATGAGGCATTGTAACGACATGATTTTTTACAAGAGTCACCACCAATATTTTTGCCTAGGTCGATTGGAAACCTAAAAATAGTCTACAAGAGATCTGAGTTCGTTTGTCAGTTACGCACGAAAATTTAAAAATTTTGAGCGTCCAAAATTGGTATCACGGATTCTTTTTATAAATTTTGTTTGATTTAATTTTTTATTAACCACTCAAAATGAAGGACAAAAAGACTATTAATTGACTAGATGAAATTGGAGCAAACATATTCAAAACATTTTTACATGGTTAAAGGATAATAAAGATCATTCTAAAATTAGTAAAAATGATTTTTTGTTTTTTTTATAAAAATAAAACTTGCTATACAAACATGAATAAAAGTAGGACATCGTAAAAGATAGATGAACATACTTAACGTGAAAAATTAACAAAAACATTTTTAAAGAAAACTATGAAAAAGTTTAGGCTTAGTGCCCAATTTGTCAAGTATTTAACTTGTTGGAGGGCTGAACAGAAACTTATAGGAAAGTAGAACAAGGAAACAAGAAATGGACCGAAAAGGAGTTTACCCAAAAAATCGTAGAGCTTCTTCTCCTTCAACGCTACTGGTTGCGGCGTTGGACAAGAAGGTGGATCTGCGGTGGATCATCTCGTCGGAGGGAGGTGAACTGATGGTGATGATTTCGTGGTGGATCGAGCTTCGGTTGAGGAGAAAACGTGATCCGAGTCAGAAAATGGTTTTTCGACAGTTCCTCCTCCTTTAGAGCATCTCCGGCGATGTGAATGGGTGGGTTGGCTTCATCTCATCGTTTTGGAGCTGACGGTGGTGGAAGTTTGTGATGAAAGGGCTGCAAATTGGAGAGGGCAAAGGGGGAGGCCGGCGGGAGTTTTGCTCGATCGATTTTTTTGCAGCCTCTCCTTTTTTTCTCTTCAATTTAAAGACAATTTTCTTAATTGACATGAGCTCTACTTCACTGATGATGAAGTCTGAATTGAGCTTATAGACCGGTGAAGAAGATGGCAGAGTTGGCGTGGAGGAGTAGAAAAAATTGCAAGAGAGTATAGTCTGTACAAAATGCAAGTATTTTTGTTTTGTTTTGTTTTGTCCCTTTTTTGGTTTCTTTCTTTAATTCACTTTAATTTTTAACTCACAACATTCATTTAATTTTTTAAAAAATAAAAGAAATTAAAAAGAAATGAAAAAGCGAATAAAGAAAGTGCATAAAATAATGAAAAGACAAAAACACAAGTAATGATAAAAAAAAATGGAAAAACTCATGAAATAATATAAAAGACAAAAAATACATAATAAAACGAAAAATGACAAAAATCACATAAAATAACGAAAATGACCAAAATTATATAAAATATTGAGAAAAATCAAATAAAATAAAAATATGGAAAGATACTGAAAAATCAAAATTACGAATTAGATATTACTACAACCTAAATTACTATCCCAGACAAAAATTGGTGTCAACAGGCATAGAGGCTAATATCCACCACTCAAGTCATGTAAAACAAGCTTGAAAACGCCAAATCCAAAGCATATGCATACATAGCATCTAGAGCCACCACATATGTAGAAAACTAGGCATTAAAGGAAGGCTCCAGACCCCACATTCCCAGAACGCCAGCCACTACTGCTCTGGGCAGGGTGAGCTGGCACTCAACCCTGCCATGCTGTCTACCTCGGAATGCTCGATATGCCTTTGCCACGTCCACTAAGCACGTTTGCGGCCCATATTAGGAGCCAGCCCCGTACCTCGTCCTCTAGGTCAACCTTTCTTTGCTCCATTTTTTGGTGGAGCTCTCCAACCACGAATGGGCAAAGTTGCTAATTCCCTTCCACTCCCAGTAGTAAACTTCAAAGGTGAGGGGAGGATAGGATCAGGAATTACAGGGATGTCCATCAATACCAGACTTCACTCCAAAACAGATGGTGAACCGAGGGGTTCTCAGTGACTTTCAAAGCTAGCTTACTATCAACAGGAGGGGCCGGTTTCTGCACTATAGGGGCAGGTTGCTGCACAATAGTGTCCTGAGAACTTGCCTCACCAGCAAGTCTTTGAGGCTCATTCTGGTTCGGCCTCACAGCAACCGGGTCTGCATGGTTCTTAAACTCCCTGGAACGAGTAATCGCTCTAGCTCGTATCCATGAACAAAATTTATTCTCATGTGTTTCCATACATTGTTTTTCAACATGAGTAAGCATACCACTGTGAAAGAAAATTTCCGGAAATTTTCCATATTACAGATTCAACGGGATTTTGGAAGAGTCATGACTCACCATAGGGATCACACGGCAGAGAGGTCTTGTGATATCCACCTCCACGTGAAGTTGCATGATAGACCCTTCCCATTCTATGTCCAACACTCGTTCAATTTTCATTCCCATGTTCTATGCCATTGCTTGAGATGCCCACCCGAAAGTTATGTAAAGAATGTGAACCCAAAAGTTCACCAAGGTGAAAGGGAGGGATATCTGATCACCCGGTTACAGTTGATGAAAGACGATGATTCAGTTATCAAAGGACTAGGGGCCCAACCATTGAACCCGATCAATGTCTTGTTGTTTGTCAAATTCAAAGATGAAGAGATTTTCTCTCGGATTGTCTGTCCCTTAGTGGACATGGAAGGGAAAATTCTCACGCTAGGCCACCTTCAACACCGTGTGGAGGTGATCTAGGCGTGCAATCCGCGAGGAGAGAAGTCGAGCAGCAAGGGAGAACACCGATTTCAGCGACACCACCAGGTTCGCAACCGAAACGACAACCTCCTTATTGTTCACCGACATTACCGCGGCCATCTTCGATTGGAGAGACTCTAGGGACATGAGCAACAACACGAAGGTGGAGGTTTGGGATAGGATTAGGGACAGAGATGAATAAAAACGCGGTAGGAAGCAAAAGGAGCACGACGAGACAATTCACTCAAAACAATACAAGCTAGAAATAGAGCTAGCCAAGTCAGAAGATACCATATTGGCACTGATAACTCAAAGATAAGGTAGAGAGGGAATAGTGCAGCCCGATTGAGAAAGCCACTTGCCATGCCATGATGGATTGAGCATAGTAAGGTGACAAGCTTTCGATACCTCTGCATACTCCAATTGAGCTATTCGATATCGACTCATCATGACATGATAGTGCAGTTCTGGGTGAGGAGGTAGAGGGCCCTGGAAGAGAACCAAAACTATACCAAACCACCAACCACCAGAAACAAAATGTGCAAGACTAAACGAACCATGACACAAAAGAATCTAAAATAAAACAACTAAAAATGATGAAAAAAACCTATAATACCAGGAGGTCCATTCAAGTGCCGCCCAGCGGCTCCGAGCTGTCAAGGAGAACTGAGAACCCAGACAACTCGGTAGACAAGCACTATGTCTCCTGGCTAGGCAAGGCAATACTCAACCCTGTCGGTAAAATAGAGCCCCTAAAGTACCAAGCTAGCTACGCCAGTCATCAACCCGACTCGTCCACCACCACTAGCAAAACCGCTCACCGTCCTGTCCATCGACATGAACAACGGCCCAAGGAATCGACAACTTAGAGTAAAAGAACCATGCGAAGTAACCATCATCATATTTCCCAACCACCCAGCCATCGAAGTCAACCACCTAGGTGTTGATCATCTACAGAGGCCCCTCCTCATCCGGGCTAGTACCATGGAGAGCCAAACCCATTGCAAACCAGAGGAAGCCTCAACCCCACCACAGGGCAATCGCTGAGCCACTACTGAAATTGAGGCTATCACTAATGCTCCAAGCAACATCAAGGAAAGGAACCAGGCTCGCGATGCAACCACTGTGTAACCGGCACATCGCGAATCCGCTCCTGAGAACTTTACACCAAAGAAGCAAGGCCTAGAGAAGCTTGGCGGGCCGTCAGAAAAAAATAAGCTTTGCCAAGGCAGAAGCAAGCGACATTGAGAGAAGATCTGGTTACACGGCCTGCGCGAGACAATGGACCCAACTCTAGCGTTGACTTTGTGGAGTCCAGGCACCGAGCTGATCGGCACATGCCAAGAAGTGAAGGCGCGAGGTAGTCGCCGACAAGACAAACAGGGGATCAAGACTGGCGGTGTAGCACCGGAGGACTGCTCCGATCTTTGCCCTAACGTCAAAAACTCCAAAACACCATGAAATCTCGAGGCTTCTACTTGCACCAGCAAACCGAAACGATGACCGCTTGGTTGAGACAGAAGCTATGGTAAGGAGAATAGTAGTACACACTGCCAAAGGAGGTGGCGACGGCGTGGTAACAAAGAAACCACAAGCAAACCCTAGTAGACACCTTTTTTTAAAGTTCTGATACATTTTTCTTTTTGGATTTTTCCACAAATACTATACGTTTTGTTTTTTGGATTGTTTGTGCAAAACTGATAAGTTTCATAAAAAGAAAACTTTTTTACACAAATTTTACCATATTTCTTCCCACTTAAAAATTTACTTTTGTCTTATTTTCATATTTTCCATTATTACTCTCTCACTACGTAGTTGCAAGTTATCTTGTAATGCATGGAGTAGCGCCCCAAGCGTTCTTGTGGGCCGAAAATCTTGGTAGCGCCAAGGCATTACTAAGGCGCTACTGGCCGAGCTGTTAGAGCTAGTAGCGCCCGGTAATGTCTTGGTGCGTTACTGAAACTTGTTAATGCTTTGGTGCGTTACAAATCGAGAAAAGCCAACCAAGAATGGACTACCCGTTACCACCGTTAAATAAACTTACTCGCTCCCTTTCCCCTTCATTTGCAAACATTTTCGATCGGGAGAGCTCCGAATTTTTGCTCTGGCCTCTCAACTCTCTCCTATATTTTCTTGAACGGATTTGCTCCTGCCAACCAGTAATTCACGTTCTATTCGGAGGTCGACGCCGACGAACTTTGCTTCATTGGCTGGTTCTCGTGTTGGCGATTCAGACTTCCTTAGAGTCGTGCCCTCGACAGCGTGGGCTTGGTCAGATCTTCAAACACATTAGGGGCTTCGACCTTGTTCTTTGGCGCGCTCGTTCAGCGTAGGAGGTGTTAGGTTAGTCACGGATTCATTGCGTGGTGCGTTGGCATTGGAGGCGTGCGGGCAGCAAGGAAATGATGGTGGTGGAGAAGTCGGGTGAAGCATGGAGAGGTTTCAAAGTCGGCGGAGGTATCGCCAACGGAGGGGGTTTTGGCGTACCAAGTGCGGCTCCGGCGGACTTGTTTATTAATTACGATTATTTATATTCGATCAAATATTAATTACTGATTATTTATATTTATTTTATAATAAACATTTAAGATTTAATAGATTAAATGTTAAAACATAAAAAGATATGGGATAGTAGGGGGGGGCACTACAGTTCTCATTAATTAAGAGGCACTGTGTCGGCCAGTGCAGCGCATCTACAAGAACGCACTACCATAAAGAACGCCATTTAATCATACTGCATTATCGAGGGCGTTCTACCATTCACAATGGGTTGTACGCAGAATCTTGCGCTGCTACTGCACCTCTTCTAGATACGTAGTGCTTGTAAACAATATTTTTAAATTTCCATTACCAGTCAAACATATCAGTTTTGTTAGAACAACATTATATTTCATGTTTGATAGAAGGTTGATTAGTATTATATCGAGGAAACACATGGTAGGACCTAGCCTGTGGAAAAATGAAGTGCAAATTGCATTAGAGATAGAAGAAGTCGTGCGGTTCGTAGGTGAATCGCAGAGATGCCGTGCGAGTTCTCTTCCGGGTCGACGAGTATCGCCGGAACTAGCCACGCCCCATCACTCTCTAAAATGGCCCCTTACCCTTTCATTTCACCTTTCTTGAACTTGTTCCACACCTCTCATGATGGAACGCGGCCTCTTCGCCGGCACAGGTTTTCACGGCGGCTTGGCACATCCGTTGTCCACCTCTTTCGATCAGAAGTTACTTCTCGATCAGCCAAATATGCAGGAGCTCAATAACTTCAACTTCTCTGATGGTAAGTATTTGCGTTGACCGGTAGATCGACTTGAACCATTTAAAGCTTATATTTAGCTACTTGGGGTTCAGATCGAATCCTTTCGGTTGAGTTGTAATGGTGAGGGGTTTTGTTATTGTGAGCAGATTCTTCGTTTGGATTCTCATTCGAGGCCGCTGATCCGAATCAAGATCTGCTTTTTGCGGCTGCAGCTGAGGTTGAGGGAGCAAAACGGAGACGATCAGTTCCTGAGATCGACGACCCTCGAGAAAGGAAGAAACAGATCGACAAAAGATACAGAGACAGAGTCAAGGTACCTTTTAAATCATCACCTCTAATCCCTTATCCATATCTTTCATAATTTCTTGTTTAAGGTAACAGTGTGAATCTTAATAGTCTGTCGGATTACCCTTTTGTCTTCATTTCCGAAAAGTTACAGGACCTGTTGCGTTTAGTTCGAATTCGATTCGCTGTCATATTCTAGGTACTGTCTCTTTTGTTTTTTTTGGTGAAAAAGAACTTATCATATTTATTGCGTTTAGAGTTACTGTCCTAGATAATTAAACTAGAATTGGTCAATGGTGTTCCATCAAAAAAAAGAAAAAGAAAAGAAGGAATGGTCAATGGTGTTGGGTTTGGAAGCATGGACAAAAAGAAACGCAATTATTTTCACTGTGATGATTCCATATAACCTCCTCCATTATTAATCTTAACTCAATAATTACAAGTACTCAATAATATCAATCAATAGCTATTCCACAAAACTCTTACAGAAGCTAGCAGCCAAACATGCATGTTACTCTCAAACAATAAACAACTCACACAAGCACTCACCTAAACTTGCACTTAGCGGCTAGTAATAAAACACTACATGATTGATCCCAATTCTACACTACGTAGAATAGTTGCGGTTTTACTGGTAAACCCATTTACTGCGACCGCTGCAGTAAACGGATTTCTCTACGTAGTGCTATGACGGCGGAATAAGGGTGAGAGCCACCACAAAACCGTATGTGTCGGAGACTTTATGGCTCGCAGTAAAGAGCCTTACTACGCTCCGACCGCTGTAAATGTTTTATTTAAATTATAAAAAGTGGACGAATGAGGATGAAATTCATCCGGATTCATCCACATTTCCAAAGAATCTTCATCCATCAACCCGTAAAACTTCATCCAAATCCAAAAAAGTTCATCAATCTACCAACCCATCAACCTGAACTTGCAAATCAGGAAAAAAGTAAACCAATAGTGAGCAAAAGTGAGTGGAAAAATAAAGAAAAAAATACATAGAATTACAAAAAAATTCAAAAAATTACAAAATATTTAAAATATTACAGAAAATAACACTAACCTGATGTTGTGGCAATGAAGCAAGTTGCGGTCGCGAGGAGGACTGCGAAACGGCGGCGATAAGAATTGCGGCGGTGGCGAGGAGGAGGAGAAGGAAGAAGAAGGAAACGGAAAAAAGAAGAGGAGGAGGAGAAGGAAGAAGAAGATGGAGAAGAAGGAAGAAGAAGATGACGAAGAAGGAGAAGATGAAGGAAACATTAGTTGTATATATAGCATTACTTGTGATTCTAAACTCCGCCTACTCAATCAACCCCAAAAGAAATGAAACTGTTGATTTTTTATATTAATTTGACTATAATTTATCAACTCCAGATTATTTCTTAGTGGCCATAACCACAGTCATATTATCTCTACTAACACTACGTGGGAAGACATTTCTTATCGCGGCCCATACCGTGGTTTAGGCGCAGAAGCCCATTTACGCAAAGAATGGCCCGATTCTTGGCGCAAAGAAGATTTACTGCGGCCTTGGCCGCAGTAAGGCCGCAGTAAATTTGCGCAGTAAGATTTACTGCGGCCAAGGCCGCAGTACGTGTTAGAGACCGTGGTTGGCATCGACCAGGTTGGCATCGCCTTGGCGGTCCCCGCATCGGTTCCTCGCATCTCATAACTCACGGACTTCTCTGCCGGTTAGGAGTTTTATGCCTCCTCACGACTCGAACATGGGACTCGGGCTTAATGTCTCATTTCACATGAGTCCGAGTACCACTTGAGGCTAGACCAAGTGGTACTCAGACTCATGTGAAATGGGACATTAAGCCCGGAGTCCCAACTTCGAGTCTAGTGGGAGGCATAAAACTCCTAACCTAAGAGAAGTCCGTGAGTCTCAGACTCATGTGAAATGGGACATTAAGCCCGGAGTCCCATGTTCGAGTCTTGGGGGAGGCATAAAACTCCTAACCGGGTAGGAGAAGTCCGTGAGTTATGAGATGCAGGGGAACTGATGTAGGGGACCGCCAAGGGCGATGCCAACCTGGTCGATGCCAACCTGGTCTCTAACAAGACGGCCGCAGTAATTTTTTTTTTTAGGGTTTAAACTCCCCTTTCTCTTCATCCGCCGCACAACTCCACCATTCTTCTTCGTTCTTCCTCTTCTTCTTCTTCTTCATCTTGTTCTTCCTCTGTTTCTTCTTCTTCTTCTTCTTCTTCTTTAGTTTCTTCTTCTTCGAATTCTTCTTCTTCCTTTTCTTCTTCTTCTTCTTCTTCTTCTTCTTCTTCTTCTTCTTCTTCTTCTTCTTCTTCTTCTTCTTCTTCTTCTTCAAATTCTTCTTCTTCTTTAGTTTCTTCTTCTTCTTCTTCTTCTTCTTCTTCTTCTTCGAATTCTTCTTCTTTTATGTTTCTTCTTCTTCTTCTTCTTCTTCGAATTCTTCTTCGTCTTCTTCTTCGTCTTCTTCTTCTTCTTCTTCTTCTTCTTCTTCTTCTTCTTATTCTTCTTCTTCTTCTGGGGTTAATTTGACGAATCCGGATGAACATTAATCCGGATTCGTCCACTTATTTTTTAATTATTCAAACCGATTCGCGCCATGGCCGCGTGAGACCGCATGACGTCGCGCGCCGATGCCGCATGAGTTGAAACTGCGGACATTTCAATCGCAAGATTCATCGCGCCGCCGCCGCAGTTGGTACCATGGACCAACTGCGCCTGAGGCCGCAGTGAGGCCTCTCCTCCCCACGTAGTGTAATATTATCTCTCTATAATATATTTTTCACAATTTTCACTATATTTCCTCCTGAGTTTTGTTAAATTGTGATCAGTTGCGTTAATATTTTGTATCCAACAACAGACGGAGAGAGAGCAAATCAAGCAGCAACTGCATGGTCTTAAAGCAGAAAATGGAAGCTTGATACAGGAGATCGAGTATCTGAGAGGGGAAAATGGTAGAATGAATCAGAATTTGGAGTCCAGTACAGAGAACATGAGGGAACTCTCAAGCAGCCATAATCAGCTGAAGCGTGAGTTCACCCGACAAGAGTCAACTGTTAAGGCCCTTTTATCCAAACTGGTAATCATAACATTTTTATTTATTTATTTATTTATGAGAATAATGGTAATCATAACTTTGATTCTTTTACTTGCGTTTATTTTGGAAAAATTACTATTTGAATTGTGTGCATTTTGGAGCAACTTCTGCGTTCAATTATTACACTAGTACTAATACTAACACATTGAAAAATTGAAACATTTTTTTTTCTTTTTGATATGACACATAAAAGTTAAAATACTCATTTAGGAAACTTTTTTACACTATTTGTAGGAGTATCTTATTATCCTGAACTTCTCACAAAAAAATTACTTGTCTTTTAGGTTTGTGTTTGACTCAATTTGTTACTAAGAGTAATTTATTAAAAAAATTTCAATTTGTTTTTTTAGAAACTAGACATATTCATTTGCATATAATTTATTTGAATTTATATATTAAAATGATGAAGAAAATTCATAAATTAAATACTAGAATAGTAAATGAATCAATTATTTTAGGACGAATGGAGTATGATAGTTTTATATTATTACTCTTGCTTGTTTAACACTTTTAAATCTCTATCATGTCTAGTCAAGTGTTTCATATGTTTTGTAGGATGCAAGGAATAATTTGAAGAAAAAACATCACTTTAAGTAACTTTAGATGTTTACTTGTAGTAACTGTTTGATCTCAACTATTAATAAAATTATTTAAAATTCTATGATTACCGTGATAAAATGGTGAATTTCTTTTTTAGCATTTAATTTATAATTTTATCTCTTCTATATTTTGATATACAAAGTCAAATAATTTAGATGCAAATTATAGAGTAATGTATGTAGTATCTAAATATATTTTTTCTGAATTTTTTAGTGACTTCTTTCTAGTAATATAATTTGAATCTTCCATAAAATCGAAAATGAAACGTACCAATTTTTCAGAGATGAATAGAGTTACTACTACTACTACTACTAGATCATTGAACATTTAATGTTCTTCATTGGACTAATTAATACTTATTTCAGAGTCCTGAAACCGACATGGACATCATTAAGCAAAAGCAGGAGAGCGAGATGTTGCGACTGAAGGAGGCAATTTATAGCCAAGATCTGAAGGAAATGGATCATATAATTGAGAAGCTATTGAATGAGAACATGAAGCTGAAGAAGCAGAACATGATTCTTCAGGTTAATATGGAGGCTCTTTGCGAGAAGATTGAAAACGACAAGCACCAGAAGTGATCAGGATCACGAAAATACAGAACACCTCTTGATGTCGATTGCTGTAATAAATATGTTTGTGAACAAATTATGTCGGATTATGTTGGAGTTTTTTGTTTGGGTTGATTGTGAAGACCTATATATGTTTCTCTCTTGGAAGCAAATTTATTTTCCTTTCCTGTCATAAAAGACCTATGTGTTCGTTCATATTATATGTTTTTGACATTGTTGACTACCAGGTCATAATTAGGTGATAAGCTCAACATAATATCTGAAAGTTTAGATTTAGAGGAAGCTGGTAGGATTAAAAGATTGTTGATTGACAGATTTATTTGATTGATTATGAACAACAGAGTTGCTTACATAAATACACATGCTTGTCAGAATTATTTAGTTTAAGTAGTTAAATATATTTCATATATTGACCAATGGTTTTGCGCCATGTGGTATGGGGCATGATGAAAATGACGTGTGTAAGATGATATGGTTGTTCTAAAAGATATCAAGTGAAAGAAACATGTTCATTCAAAATTAAGGACATGATAAGGACATGATAGGGGGCTTCAAAGTTGGGTTTTTAGAGATGAATTTTATCCAAATTCTCCTCCATTTTTTCACGGTGAGTTCTCCAGTTTTTCAGACCTCGTTTTTTCATGTTGAAAGTGAATACCTCCAAATTCACGTGAATTTTTTTTCCGTCCTTTTATCGGCGTTGACATGTGGAGCAGAAATTTTTTTCGTCTCTTACCAAGGCTGACATGTGGACATGTGGGCTGGACGAGGAACTCCCCTCTCACTGTTTTGGTTTGAGGGGGTAGGGCGTGTATTTTTTTTCACCGATGAATCAGTTCAAATTCACCAATTTGTTTTTCCTCTCCCCCGTAACTTTGAACCCCCTAGATGTTTCTTTCACTTGAAGTATATGAATAGAAGTGTTGTCTATGGAACCAACCATCCTAAACAGACTTTAGATCCTTCTCCCATAAACAAACCGCAAGATTTTTACTGCGAGCTATTTTACAGCGAGATTACCGCAGCCTCTCCCTCGGTAATTACCGCGGCGCTACTGCGGGGGAGGCTGTGGTAAACCCGGTTATCTCCACTTAATGGCATAAGCATACCTTTTTCTCATTAAAAACTGCAAGTGTTGCCATGATTGTATACAACCTTGACCATTCATTTTCTTATGGTTGGACATGTCCATTCACCAATGATAAGCTTCTTCATCCAAGTATTTCACAACCGTATCAAGTTCAATGAATTAATAATGGTATCTTGGCTTTTATGAAGTGACTCTCCATATGCCTTTTCCATGACCAATAATCAAAAAAATCATTCAATCCTTTGAATGATAATGTTGGTCTCATGATGTGTACCTACACAATACAACAATAATATTCGATCCTCTCTCTCCCTAAGTGTTTCTCTCCACACCTCTCATGTTTTTATTTCTTTTATTTCTTTTTATTTGGTTAATTTTAGCACTTCTTGTTTTATTATAGAATTAGTCTTAAGATTAACCAAATAAAAAGAGCTAAAATCCTTGCAACAAAAAGAAATAAAAAGAAAATAATTCGAAAATGAGAAATAAAAAAGAAAATAATTCTAAAATTTATTGTCTAATTTATTCTAGCATTCCATCTCATTAAATGGACTAATTGATGCTTGAAACTTTGGACATGAAATGACAAGAATTGTGAAATTATCTTGTCACTTAGGTCCTCTAAATTTGCATCGTGCTCAACTTTTGATAGATTTGTTACTTAGTCCACCATTATTTATGTGATTGCACATATATCCTCAACTTTGAAAATGTTTACATATAGGTTCATAGCATCACAAGGTAGTTGTTTGATCACATCCATTAAAAAAACTATAAAAAACATTACAATTAAGTGAAATAAATGTTCGCAAACGGGAACTTTGTTTGTTAGCTAGTTCTTATGGGTATTACATGAAAATTAAAGTTAAGTGATGGTAGAAGACATGAAACTGGATAAAGCATGTGATTCTTACAAGAAGGTCTAAGGTGCAAACGTCCCTTCAATATTGGATTTCCACGACATGTAAAAAACAAAAGAAAAAAAAGAAATTTGTTGTTCACTTTTTACATTTTCCCTTCCTATTCCCTACTATAATTTATTAAATTAAATGCCAAATTACAGATAAGTATCATGAACTATTTTGATTCAGTGATGGAAGATCCTGATTATGACTCGTTCAGACTCGTACTGTGAACTATGACAATCGATGCAGTCTAGTCTCTTAACTCGGTAACTCGATTAACACGGTTAAAGATCTAACGGTTCAGTGACCTAATTGTCATATTTACAATTTTTTGCCCATTATGGATAAAAATCTTATTACGGGCCATTGATGTAATCATCCCACCGATTCTTCTATTCCAGCAGTAGCATGCTAGTCGTCGTCGGCATCGATGCATCAACTGGCCACTCTCACCTTTGTCTCCGTCCTTCAACGCCAACCTTTGGCCACCGAAAACCTTCAATCCAACACCCCCACCAAAACGAATATCAAACAACCACAAATTGAAGCCTGAAATTTTCACCTTCACCGGTTAATAGCAAATTGAGCAGTGGTGGACGGAGGAACAAATCGATGGGTAATGGTGGATGACGAGACAATCGAATGATGGAGACGCAAAATTTGGTGGATTTGCTTGACCGCTGCCAAATGCTCAATCGATTTAGCTGAAGAGGGAAAAGGTGGAATGCCCTTGATCGAGCTTCAGAGTTCAATGCTTGCGTGTTTTGTTTTGGACATGTATAATAAAAGCACTTTCTTAGTTTTAAAGTTTTTCATTTGTAACACTAATTATTAAAATATTTTTAGAAAATGCACCCAGTTGAGTAATTTCATTTCAGTTTTGGTTAAAAAAATAGTATTCCATTTAATAAAACAATGAAACTAATTAATAAAATATATTTTGAAAATACACCCTAGTTGAGTAATTTCATTTCAGTTTTCGCTAAAAAGTAGTATTCCATTTATAAAAAAACAAACTAAATTTCACTGGTTTTTATTCTCTCAAACGATATTTAAGGAAAATATGGAGTACAAAGCAAAATACTTTATAGTAGATTCATAAGAAAAACAATCCCAACGTGCTCCCAATCCAAAAAACCTAGATGGGTCCCCCAAAATCAGCCTGGGCTCCCTGGACCAAGAGGCCCAGCCCAAAACAAGGACTCCGCCGGGCACGACTCCCGCCGGAGGACCAACCTGACGCTTGCCACAAAGTGGCCAGAGGACAAGCAGGCTTTCGCCCACACCAGCCGAACTCCCCAAAAAGGCACTGCCTAACACGCAAAAGGTGGTCGACCACCACGTTCAGACCATAGACAAATTACCAGAGTGCCATCAAGGTGCCCTCTTATAAAAGCCCTCCCTTTGCAAACCGTAAAGGTAACTTGATCTTTTTTACTTCGATCTGTCTTCTCTCTACTTTCTCACTCTAAAAACAGAGTACTCATTTGAGCGTTGGAGGTCCATTAACCAAAGCACCCTCTGGTGCGGCTTTCTTTGCAGACAGAGCAACCAGCAACAACCATGGTCTCCCACGTGACAAGGTTCCAGAAAAAGAACCAGGTGGTAGATCCCGCAGACGTTAGGCCACCAAATGGCGTCGTTTGTGGGAATGTTGGCAACCCTCGAGACAACCCGGCCAAAACAACTTCCGGCGGAGGGGAGTCACATTCCCATGATTCACCTTAGGAAACTCAGACGTCCTCTACTCCATCCGAGCACTCAGTCTCCCACAAGAAGGGGAGGTCAGTCTCGAACAAGGAGGCCTCGAAACAAGTGGCATCCAGGTCCAATAAATCCCCGACTGCTAAAAGATCTAACCGAATTGAGTCCAGGTTGTCTTGGCGGAAGAACTGAGTCCCAAAAATCATGGCGGAAGAACGAAGGAGATGCAGATATTTGACCCCGTGACGCAGGCTCTCCCCAATCATTAACCAACAGAGACGCTCTCGATCACCCTGAACATCCTACGATAGTTATTGAAAACCGGAAAAAAATTTAAAGATGAAACGCCGAAGGAATACAAACCTTCAGAGTGGGATGGTAGTCGTTCTAGAGTCTGGAGCTTGTAGGGGGCCGGAGGACTCGTTCCTCTTCCGCTTGCCCTCCTTGATGGCTTTGCGGCACTCAGTCTCAGCCCGAGCGTGGACTTCAGGAAAGACCACCTAAACGTCCGGGTTGGAGAGAGAATGGCCCGGCGTTACCGAGCGGTGATTGATGGCCAGTGGAATGAGCATCCTCGGTCGGAGTTGCCGAGGAAGAAGAGAGTGGGGCAGCCGCCGGGTGCTTCTTGGAATTCTTGACTTTAAAGGCTGAGGGCCTTCTTCTTCTCTGTCAGCTGCAGCCTCTTCGCCTCTTCGGCCTGCCTGGCCAACTGGGCCTTCTCCTTGGCCGCTAGTTGCAACCTCTTCGGGAAGTCTTTTCTATCCACGGCCATCGCTGCAAAACAGAAAAACACTCAAAGAACTTTAGTAAAAAATGAGTCTTTTACCCGCTTCAACGTGGCGGGCTGATGACTGATCCCGAGCTTGAAAGGGTCCCCGAGCAATATGCCTAGCTCCTCAACAAAGATTGAGTCAACACTTATGGGCCAAAAGGGATTGGCCACTCCTCCTTCGGCTTGGTACCATACCACTAAACCATAGGCTTCAACCTGTTATGAAAGGCCTCCCAGTTAGCGAATGCTGAAGGATCGTTTAGCAGCCACTTGGAATTCTTGATGTCGGCTTCCAAGTCGTTGGCCTTCTGAGTCATGTCCAATCCCCATGACTAGTCCAGCTGCATGTAGAAAAACATCTTGTGCCAATTCTTCCAGCTGGACCCGGTACCGAACACCAAAGATGTCTTCAAAGCGCCTGAGCCCCTCGGCACCAGGAGATACACACAGCCCTTTGGTGAAACCTAGACCTTGTAGTATTGAAGGAAGGTGTAAAAGAGGTGAGGAACTCCGTGTTGGAATTCCCTAGCACACCAAGAAGTTCTTAGCAAATACTCCAGTTTAGAGGAGTGGGAGTAACTTGACGGAGAAAAATGATTAGAGCACATTTTATAAAGTATGGGTATTTTGGTAAATGTGCACTAATGAGCTTAAAGGAGCTCGAATATGTAAACTGGAAATTATTGGAATTACTTTGTGTAATTCGGACCTCATTTGTCAATCATAACCACCTATAACCCCACTTCTCAAAGTATTGGTATTTTGGTAATTTTGGTATAAGGTGTATGCACCTTGAACCATGGAATAACTCCATCTTTTCCAATTTATGAGGTTGACAATGTGGTTGTCAATTTATGAGGTTAACAATTTATGAGATTGACAATGTGGTTGCAACATTGATGATGTAGGCAATGTGGTTGACACATTTAAGGGAGAGCTTTTGGTAGCTCTCATCCATCTATATATAGATGGTAGGAAGTGCCTTATTATCCATCACTCATTCCATTATCTTCTCCTTCTCAATCTCTCTCAAAGTGTCGAATTCTTGAGACAAGGTTGGAGCATTAAGGGTGCACAAGAACTTCAAGGTGCTTCACATCTCATCCGTCCTCTTCCCTTCTCCTCTTGGTGCAAGGTGCCATTATCATCATCTCTGGAAGCCAAGGGCAGCCATTGGAGCAAGTTTGAAAGCTTAAGGAAGGAGTATACGTCGGATTGGAGTAAAGATTAAAATAATCCTTAAGCGGTTTTTTCCTTTGGTACAAGGTATGTTTACGCCTCTTAGTATCATGTTTAGTTCTTCATCTTCATACTCTATTGATGCTGGATCCATTGGTTTCATGGCATGATTTGATGAGATAATATCATGCTTGTGAAGAAGAAACCGTCAATATATATTATGTGAAGTAGAGCATTACATGTGTATGAGAAAGATCCACATGAGAGCATGTTTGATGGATCTCTAAAATCAACAAATGGTATCAGAGCATGAGGTTAATGATCTCTTACATATGTATGCTTGAAAAAATTTCGGTTCGAAACTGCATGAGAAATTGGCATAAAAACTGAAAAACCGAAAAGTTTGATAAGTATGTTGTCTTGGTGACTTGTATGCTTGTTGAATGCTATAAATACATGAAAGTTGTATGAACATCATGTGTTGATGTATGGATTCTATGAGAATCATTGAATGGCCGAAAGTTGGTAAACATTTACTTGTGATGTGAATGACTTGATGTTGTACAAATGTGTATTAGTTTGACCGAATCGTATAATTATGAAATTGCAATGTGTTTGTTTGTTTAAAATGCTCATAATTTATGATTTAATGTGTCTAAATCAATAGAACATGTATGTATGTTGTAGAACATGGATACACAAATGAGATTTACTGGAGTGAAATGAAGTAGTGAGGTGCTCTCGTTCTTCATCCCCGAATTTATTGGAGGTCACCATAATTGCAACTTCTTCAAGAAGTTGAAACCGTGTGACGGTTGAGGATAAGGGATTCAATGTTCGGAAAGCTCAAGAGTCACGTCTGAAAGACCCTTCCACTTAAAGTATGACACGTGGCCACGTCTTTAAGGCCTTGCAGCTTGATATATATGGGCCCAAGGAAGTCGTTACAAATGCTGACGCCATCACTTTGAGGACCCCCCTCGTCTATATGACGAGGAGCCTCGTAGGATCCTGCCAATGGATCTCCCACGCCCCCATTAATCTCAAAGGGGTCAACCCCCACAAAACGCAATGCTAATTGAAAGTCCAACAGGGATTCTCATATGAAGAATCGCCATCACCCACCTCCTCGAATAAGGTACTCACTACACATCCACCTCCTTTACTCTTCTCTAAACCTGAAGAATCTTCGTGTCTCCCATTTGCAGGTCACGAGGGTCATCTTCCTCTTTCTCTCCAGCATTCAACGGGTCCCCCGATCACCGTCACCAACCATCTCCCCGTTGTCAGATTGGTATAACACTATCACAACTGAAACGAGACGTCGCCTCATTTCGCGTGAAAAAGTGAAAACGTCTTTAAACGGGCAAGGAAGATTAAGAGTTATCCCACTCAATCTTCCCGCCTAAGAAAACCTACCACCCCACCATTCCAAAGTCTTGACGCCACATGTTCGGACAAAAGGGAGGAGGCTAAATTCCTCCCTAAAGTTCCAAGTCCCGGACGATACTCATTCGACGCAAGGTAGGGAGAATAATTCCCCCGAAATTACGAGGGCCGAACGAGACTCGTTCGGACAAAAGAAGGGAGGCCATTCCTCCCAAATTCTTCAAGTCCCGAATAATGTACATTCAGACAAAAGGTAGGGGGCTATTCCTCCAAAATTCTGAAGTTCGAACGTTGCTTGTTCGGACAGAGGAAGGGAAACCAATTCCTCCAAGTCCCAATAACACTCAAACAAGCCGAGGAGGAATAAATCATCTTATTTCGGCTCCACTATCGGATGCACTCCGATTCACCTAGAAGAAGGCTAAATAACAATCTAGCTGAACTTGACTATTTGGATAGATCGACTAGATGAGAGCATCTGATGGCCAAAGAGCTCAATGAGCTCCTAGTCCAAAAAACCGGAGGCTCCCCCAAAAACAACTGGGCTTCTTGGCCCAAGAGGCCCAGCCCAAAACAAGGAGGACTCACGAGCACGACTCACTGGAGGACCGACCAGGAACTACGGCCACATTAAATGCAAATCGTGCCTTTTGTCGTTTGAGCATGCCGCTCGCCACTTGATGCTAGGGGTGTTCACGGGGTAGGGCCGGGTGCATAGTGAGAAAAATAGTGTCCGCCCATCGAGTGTAGTTACCCATGATGCGGGTACCCAAGTTTCACGGTTGTTTTGCGGTTCGGATCGCGAGTTTCCGCATATGTTCCTTAGTATACTTATCCTATAAAATCTTTCAATTTACTTAGAGATATTTTAAAATTTTGTATCATAAATATATATATATATATAGCATCAAAAGGAAGAAAAGTAGTTTGCACAAATAGAGCAACAAGATAACATTGTAAATAATGTATCATTATTGTAATGAGTTTTCATACATAATATATAAAAACATTGAAAGGAAAAATGAGATGAAGTAAGCAATTTTATATAATTTGTTTGCAAATAGACACTGGTTCGGGTATCTGCGGGTATCTAAATTTAGAACCTGTAGGTTATTGATTTATTCGGTTCACGGTTTTTTTCGGTTTCAGATCATGCGGTTCGGTTCGGTTTCTCGATTTTACGGGTTTTTTGAACACCCCTACTTGACGCCTGACACCTGCCACAATGCTGCCAGGAGACAAGCAGGCTTTCGCCCACACCAGCCGAACTCCCCAAAAAGGCGTCACCTGACAGGCAAAAGGTGGCCGGCCACTACGTTCAGACCATAGGCAAATTAGCAGAGTGCCATCAGGGTGCCCTCTTATAAAAGCCATCCCTTTGCAAACCGCAGAGGTAACCTGATCTTTTTCACTTCGCTCTGTCTTCTCTCTACTTTCTCACTCTAAAAACAAAATACTCATTTGAGCATCAGAGGCCCGTTAACCGGAGCACCCTTCGGTGCGGCTTTTTTTGTAGACGGAGCAACCAACAACAACCATGGTCTCCCACGTGACCATATTCTAGAAGAAGAACCAGGTGATAGATCCCGCAGACGTTCGACCACCATCAACTAACAACAGTTAGGTTAAGGGCCTAAACCGCACCGTTGTAATAGTTCAGGGCATGAGTTTGAACGAGTCATAATTCAGGTTCTTCTGTCACCGAGTCAAGATACTTCAGGGTACTAATCAACAATTTGGCCTAAATTAAATCGTTGACAATTTCATTAAAAAATTAATAGATTAATTAACGATGTTAGTATATTACAATGGGAACAAGGGAAAAGGGAATCATTGTCCACATTATAATTTATTCCTGTCCCTTAAAGGATGATAAATCCTTTCGTGGGTGTTCTGAAAAATACCCTTAATTTGAGTAAACTATTTTACTTAAATACCCTTAACTTTCTTCCTAAATTTCACCATCCAACCAAAATGGACGAAAATTTTACCAAATATTTCATTTTTACTATTTTCTTTATCTATGTCCAAAGAAATGTATCATCCTTTCATAGACGGATGAAGTATTAATACTATTAAGGTGTTAATGATAAAATCTATTATTAATTTATAAAAGCGAAGCATACAGAGGGATGTTTTTGTCTTTTTCTTTTTAGAGTATTCTCATGACGACACGTGTCCCTTTATTTTAGGAGTGTAGTATAGTTGAAATGACATTTTTCATAAATATAAACAAGGAGTGAGGACAATTAAGTAATAGTAAATAAACTAATCTGTTGCAACAAATCCGCAAAGGATCCAATCTATAATATCTCATTAGCTTACAGATTTCGTTCAAAAATTATAATTTAAACATTTCCCTCCGAAACTTTAAAATTCGGAATTCAATAATCAAAATTCAAACTGAAACTCTGAAGCGGGAAAAAAAACGTATTTCGAAAGCTTTAGACGACCTAGGTGTTCTACTATAAATAAAACATTTCGGATCCCATCTCTACAGCAACAACAATTAGAGATGAGACAAAACAATGTCACAAGGAGCATCTCAACATTCCATAAGCCGGCGGCTGAGCGAGTTGATTGATCAACATGAGCTTCTATACAACAAGATCAGGCTGATCCACACAGAGGTAATTTGTCATTTACGATCAAGTATGTTCAATCATCACAATAGCGAATAAATAATATATACCAATGTTGCAGATTGTTAATATTCACCGTAGATGATGCGAATCTTCATATTAGAACAAATTAAGCAGCTATTGTTTGAGTTCAGGCTTCTCAATAGTCGTTTGGAGTTTATTAACAGAGAGGTTCGTGGTGGTTATTCTTATTCAAATTGTGAACGCTTAATAGAATACGAGATATCATACTAATGTGTTTATAATATGCAGATAAATGAGGTGAGATACCAAAGGGCCGCAATTACAAGAGCCGGAAGGCGACTATACAGTGAAAACAACAATGTGGAATGAAAACAACAATGTGGAAAGGATGACGATAACACGTTGTGTTCTTGCTTTTAGTCCAGAAAGACTTTTGTGGACGTCTGCCAATGAACATAGCGAAATAAATGAAGACTCCGTAACTACCAACCAAGATGAAGTAGCGTGAAAATATTTCATGTTTTTCGTTTAAGAATAATAATGAATATCGATTCATTCATGGATCGGTTTCACCAAGGCATAGTTTAGGATTTTTTTCACTAATGATATATTATTAAGTTTTTAGTTATTCAATTGTGAAACTTTATCCTCATTCTGTTGTCTATGTAACAAACACCAATTCCGGGTGTTGAGAAGCCAACCTATGGTTCTCATAGAGCTGATAGAGGTTATGAATCATCTGTGGTTATACAACCACAGCCAAATTGCCTACCACGCTTGATACATTCATACAAAAGCTATCCAACAAGGACAGAGGCCAATGAGGGTGAGGCGAAGGCAGGTCTGGACTGGCTCGAATCTCTGCAAAACGTTGATGTCAGGGGCATGCACTACCAGTTGATGGAAGAGAGGGGTGTAGATTTCATTGACATGTTGGACATGATGATGGCGATTGGCGAAGAAAATTCCAAACTTAGAGCAGAGATTAGAGAACTGAAGAAAGAAAACGAAATACTAAAAGGGAATTCATCACCACCAATGGTGACAAGGTCGGCTGCAAAGCGTGCTAGGGTGCAGGATTAATTTTCGGGTTAATGGGTCGGCAAGGCATTAAGCTGCGTAATATATTTTTGGGATATTAGGGATATTTATGATATTTAGGATATTGTTTTGGGATATTTAGGACATGAGTTCTTTTTGGATATCTAGGATATTTAGGATATGATTTGTTCTAGGATATCTAGGATATGATTTGTTATGGGATATTTTATTCCAGATCATCGAATTGGTTATGATAATAATCTCACATGAGAAATCTATTTAATAAATCAGTGTTTTACACGAAGTACACTTCCTATTCATGCATAACCTTATATAATGTCAGATGCTTTGCTAAGTAAACGACTCAGAGTCACTACAGCCAGCAAACTCTGTGCGCATCAAATAGGTCCAACTACTAAGCGAAAGTATGTATCAACCATACCAAGCTAATTCTTATCATTCATCTTCAATTGCTTTAAAACAACAATTAATCTTCCTTGCAGATGCACGATTTCTCGATTTGCAATGTTGATGTTTTTTCGATCTAACAAAGGAACTGAAGTACGAGCGTCAATTCTTGTCCCAAATTAAGTGACGGTGGATTTTTATGGGCAAGGTTCTTCTACGTGAGACCCCAAACGAACGACCCATAGGAATTGTTTCACAAGGAGGATTACGGACAAGAAAAGAAGCCAATGAGGGAGCTGCAGAGCCGGAATTGATTACTTGACTGTAATGCACGATGTGGCCCTTCACGATGTGAATTATGAAGCTCTTCAATTTTGGAAAGCAGTACGTGAAGTTAGAACAGACATTGAATGATACGATATGAGAAGTTCGAACTTATGCGGCAGATCCGAGAGTTGACACAACGCAATTTGGCACTAGAGGCGAGAGATTAGTGATTTGAATAACTAAGTTAAATGTTGTTTGTTCGGAAAGGCGAAATACTCTGTCTTAACCGAATTTGTTATCTTAAAATTTTAATTTTTCTTCTCAATAAAGAATACCAATGTGTTCCACAATTTCGAATTATTTGTTTTCCATTTTTAATGATCAAACAATATTTCAATTAAAACATTTTATGAAAATTATTTAATACATTTGTTGAAAAACAACATTCTAAATATATTTTCGTCATTCAAAATGATGTTGAAAACGTTAATTGTTTTGATTTAAATACGCTTTGAAAATATCATGACAAGGAGAATACAAGCATGCAATAAACAAAAATGCTGAATTTTACGAACAAATTTGCTATGTTCGATAGAAATGAAGTTGAAAATGTTAAATTTTTCAAAAGAAAATAGCGATTTTAAATTATTTAATTAACACGTTTTATTATAATTATAGTATACATTATATGAAAAAAACATTCTAAAAATAATTTCTATGTCTAAACTTGATGTTGAAAATGTTAATTGTTTTGATTTGAATAAAGTTTCAAAAATATGATGATATGGTGATACATGCAAGCAATAAACAAGAATGCTGAATTTTACGCACGAATTTGTGATGTTTGATAGAAATGATGTTGAAAATGTTAAATTTATTCAAAAGGAAATAGCGATTTTAAATTATTTAATTAACACTATTTATGATAATTATTTAATACATTTTATAAAAATAATCATTCTAAAAATATCTACGCCATCAACAAGATAAGAAGTAACACCTAAAATCAACAAAGATAACAATCTACAATCGGATATTATAGTGTTTATTTAGGAGTCTATGAAATCTATAATGATTTTACAAATACGTATCTCAACTTTAGGGTTTGTTTATTATATATAGAGGAGCCATAAACACTAAAACCACTTAACATCAAGTTTGAAAAATGGAGAACTTCTCCATAGATTACGTATGTGAGCTTAACGAGGTTAAGGAAGTTTCTAAAACTTCCTATGATAAGGTTCATGCACCATCTCTCGGAGAGAAAATGGTACACGGTCATTATGGTAACGATGGACGAGTTTGGGATTCGTCGGCTTTCGGTTCGAAGAAGGCTTGACACGGAAGGCGGCTAATGACTCACCGCATTATCAGCAATTAAAGGAATTAAAGACTTTTTCAAGATGGAAGTTGAAGATGTTAACTTCTCAGAGATGAAGCAGGAGAGGTATGAAAAGGAGGCTGCCCAACTAGCCGTTCATCATCTAATGGAGGAGCGCGATATTCTGTGGCTAGAGAACATCGAACTCCGGGATGCTTATGATGACATGCGGAAAAAGATTACAACTTGTGAGGATGTGTTCGATGAGAACATGGTTCTTAGAGGAGAGGTAGGGGCTCTGGAGTCCGAGCTTGAACTCATGAAGAGGCTGAAGGATGATAAATGAAGGCTTGATTTATTTAGTTTTAGTAAGGAATAAGAGGTAGGGTTATCCTTGCAATTAGGCTCTTGGTGTTCAATGTTAATTCTGGTAAAACTTTTATCTATGATTGTTGCTATCTAATGTACTATAATCAATTGCCACCTTCTACTTCAGAATAGGCATGGTAATCAAAAGTCTGAATACTACGTCTACCATGTTTGTATAACTATAGAACTTTATAGGTTAAACGAGTTGGTCCATAGATTAGAATGAACCCATGATCGGAGAAATATGTCATGCCCTAAAACGTTATACTAGCGTGACTTTGGACTCAAACAATAAAGCAAGCATACCCTAAATGATGATCTAGCGCTAGAGAAATTAAATACTAAATTACATCAAGTCCTAACCCCAATAAGTCAAAATGCTTAAGGGGCGAACATTTGTGCTATTGAAAATAAATTGCATAAAGTTAGAAAGAATAGAAATTACCTGGTATTGGAAGATTTGGTATGTAAAATCTGAATTTATTTGGCCCATTAATCCTATAAGGCAGATTAAGTAAAATTTGGATCAGTATACATAAATGCTTTTGGTAAGTTCTCAAAAATGTATTTACAAAAATGTATCAGTGAAATTTTGCTAGTCATGTTTTTGTTCGTATTGAATTAACAAGTAAATACTTGTGAGAAAATAAATACTTGTGAGAAAATAAATATGTATGCATTTCAGGTTTGTTGTTAATGCGGACGCTATCACGATACGAATTGATGATGAACATGGAACTAAATCGGCAAGTGAATGTGGACCCATGGTGAAACGTGTATTGTTGCGGCAACTTGAGGCCATTCGATCATATGGTCGTTCCCATGTATGTTTGCGTTTTTCGTTCTTTTTATATTTTATAATTATCATTATATTTGTTTGATTAAATATATTTTTCTATGCGAGATAAGAAATTTTTGATGCAATTTTATGATATTGTGTGTCAAGGAGGATTATCCCCTTTGGTACTTACCATGTCGTTTGTACTCTCGAAAAGTGTTCGAAGCGGTGCTGATTTTCTTGTAAATCGTGCAATTCAACGATTCGTTCGATCGTTCATCGGTAAGCTTTAATTGGTTAGCATGTGTATTATAATTTCACAAACAAACATTGGATTGAACTTATCTGCGAGTGACACTTTTTAATATTTGTGTTAGATATAAAGTTGAGATGATAGTTGGTGACCATACGGGCGAATCAAAGTTTGTTATGTTTGATAATGTGGCGGCTCGCCTTTTCAATTGTGATGCGCAAACATTTGCGAGCTACGAAAAAAGGTAAGTCGTATATTTTACGATGTTTGATATTATGATCTTAATGGTCTCATGATAACTTCAATTGTACACATATATATATATATGTATATATATATATATATATATATTTGTGCAGAACGATGGACGAAATAAATTGGATAAAATACTTGAAAGTGTCAAAGCGATGAAGCTCTCCTTTGATATCAAAGTGACTGATTTTAATATTACAAATAAACGATCGGGGTTTACGGTCACGACATACTCTGAAATAGATTTTGCATATGAGAGTCGAGAGATAATAGAAATCATCAAAGAGGTATGCTATGCCACATTAACTATTTTAGTTGGATGTGTTTTTGTAAATGATTTATTGCCTAAATGCGTATATAAACTTAATTATATTTCTGAATGCAACGACATTTACGGGGTAAATTAATGCTGCCTCTTAAACGTTTAGCAGATCAAGATGATAGAAGTGGTGATAACACATCAAAAAGGTATTCGGTATTTTGAATGTTGATGGTTAATTAACTTTAGTACATTGATGTAATATTGTTTACTAATTTTTTTGTCTACGTTTATAGTTATCTGGTTGTTGTAGAGATCGGAAGTTGCGAATACGTCTAATAACAATAAGGGGAATAACGGCGTGCGTTATGTTAATCTGATATAGATGACACGTACGTACATATATTTATGAACTATTCTTGATTGAAGATATTTCAATATTTAATTGTTTTTTTGTGACATGTATTTGTAGATTGGAGCTGCATCAACACTCGATATCTTCTATAACAAATTCGGATGAGGCTATTCTGATGGCCAAATGTGATGATGATCGTAGATTTAACCTTTTGAGTCACTATTGCGGTTTACTTTGCTCGCTAATAAACGTGTAACATTGTTTGATTTTTATAATAATATTTCATTTGATGTTTAAACATGACTTACAATGATTTTTGTGTTTTGTTTGATGACATTTGTTGTTTTATTCTAATTCTTACCTATGATTTTTGTTAGTGATTTGGTTAATTAGAAAATTATAATATTATTGTAATATTTACTATAATTTGCATTTTATTCTTTTTTAAAATAGAATGAAGTGTACAAGCTAGTTTTATATAAAGTGCGTTAATGACCAAATCTACATAAAAAACAACAAGTGATAATCCACCTTGGAGTAAGTAACAGATTTGGATTTACAATGTCCCTATTTATGAACGTTGGATGGCTATGTTTACTTAGTTGGGCTTACCTTTAAGCCCAATGTCGTTGTACTTCTCCCCAGTCCTCAACTGGAGAAATGGGTATGATGTAAGACCGACGAGAGGCGACGAGTACGGTGGAGAAGTCGTGCGCTCGAGCCTGAATCGAGGAGATGTAGCGCGACTTCTCTTCTATGGAAGACGATTTCACTCATCCCGTTCTCGCACGATCTGATCTTTATAAATTTGCTCCACTTGAGGGCTGTTCGATTCATGAGATCTCTGTAATTATTGCCCATGGGAGATCAAAATCTTGGCATCGGAAACTACTTGGACGCCGGATCTCCGATGCCGGGGATACCTTTCGGCCTCGATCCGAGTAAGCACATCTCTGCTCATAATTCTCTAAATTCTGATCGGATGATTCTGATGATTTCTTGCTTGTGGTTATGGATTCATGGCAGATTTTCAGTTAGAATTGCCGTACATACTGGCTCCATTTCTTCCATCTACTGTGAAGGATGACCTCGATGATTATCATCACGAAACGGCGCTGGTAAATCGGTGTCATTCTGATTCTCCGTCTCCTGAATCCAAAAGAAGAGGAGCTGGTCGGCAATTTGAGGATGATGATGATGCGAAGGAGAGGAAGAAACAGATTGACAAGAGGTACAGAGATCGCCTTAAGGTGCGTTGTCTTCAAGTAATTAAACACCGCCTGATTTAAGACTTATTCCTGATATTGATGTGTTTAATTAACGTAAGTATATATCTGGGAATGTGAAGAATGAAAAGCAACAAACGAAGCAGCAATTGGATGATCTTCGAGGGAAAACGAGAGCCTGAAGAAGGAGATTGAAGAGCTGAGAGGACAGAATGGTATGATGAGCGAAAACATGGATTCAAATTCAGAGAAGATGAACCAACTAAGTAACAGTCATAATCAGCTGAAGCGCGAGTTCAAACGCCAAGAGTCCTTTGTTCAGGCACTTTTGCAGAAACTGGTAATTACAATTATCGGTTTTGTGTATGCTTTGATTGAGACAATTCATGTTTGCAACAGAGTTGCACGTGTTTTTACAAGGGAGAATGCTATGAACAGTCATTTTGGACACTCTTGAACGAAGCTGTCTTTAAACTTTTGCCATTTATTCGTATTGTATTGATGGACCATAAATCAAGTAGACCACAGCAATGATTACATGACATTAATGGAAAAGTGTCCAAGAGAGTGTTCAAAGCGATTCTTCATAGCGAAAATTGGACGAGCTGATTGATTTGATGATTTGTTGATGAAAATGTTAAGAAATTAATCGGATGTGCATGATTTCAGGCACCTGATGGTCAGAACAACATGATGAATGAACAGGGGAACGAAAGAATTCATCAGTTGAAGGAAGCGCTGATGAGTCAAGATATGAAGGCTGTGTTTGAGATGTGCGATGAGTTGTGCGATGAGAATCTGAGACTGGAGAGGGAGAATTTGGTTCTCCAAGTCAAGGTGGAGGCACTCTGCGAGAAGATTCATAACGACAAGCACCTGGAACTCGATCCACTCGAATGATGTTTGAAAATTTCTCCTACAAGGTGATTATAGATTTATTTTGTTTCAAGGAACTCAATCGGCTCACTAGCTTTGGGCTGTGTTGTATATTTGATGTTACCACTATTACTCTTGTAAACTGTTGCATCAGATTCAGACAGGTTTGTATACTAAACCTGGAAACCACAGTAGATGTTAATGGAAGCAAAACAAAGATCTACTCCCCTGTTTCCAAATATAGTTGGTAGGTTTGAGTTAGCCGCTAATTAAGTTGAATGTAAGATGATTTTATGTAAGTTGATATAATTACTTTTGAGTAGAATTGCAAAAAAAAAAAAAGAGAAATATAGAAAGTAAAAATAAAGTGGGTATAATTTTTCAGACCTTCTAAAAATAAAATGTGTATAATGTACTTTGTAATTAGTACTCTATTCCTTCCGTATATGGAAGGAGCATGCGAACGCCTTACAACAAACAAATTATATACTTTATCAGTCTGTCAATAAATAAATTTATTTTCATTGTTTCAGAATATTTAATCTATAATTTTTTCACAAATTTTTAAACATTTTAAGTTAAATAATTACTATGCATAGTATAATTAGCGACATTCTTTTTCTAAATATCTTTTTTTTGTGATTGTTTTTCAATATTTATCTATGTTAAAATTTGAGTTAAACATTAAAATATGAAAATCAAACACTTTAATTATTGACGGATATATAGAGAGAGAGTGAGAGAGAGAGAGCACTACGTAATTGCAGGATGCTTGGTAGCGCAAAAAATGCTACCAAAAGCGCTACCTTAGTAGCACAAACTGCGCTACCCTCCCCGCTACTTTTTGGGTCGCAACCTGCAGAGCTGGAGCTACCAAGACACTACCAATGGTAGCTCAGCTGGTAACACATCTTGCGCTACCACTGTCCAACGTGGCAAAACCCAACTGTCATTTATGGTAGCGCCTTGGTAACGTCAGGGGCACTACCAATTAATTTTTGTTCTTTTTTTCTCAGTTTAAAGTTTATTGCTTTCTTTAAATTAATAAATGTAGTAATATGAAATATAATTGAATTATAATTTGGGATTAAAAGCATAAATGAAAATAAATATATTACAATAAAACCATCCAAAATTGTTTTTAATACAAGAAAATCCTAAGAAGTTGGAGGAACATCATGATCGTCATCTGTGTTCGAACGAGGCGGCTACTACTGTTGAGGCGTGCTCATCGGCTGCTTGTTGAAACCTGAACCAAACGCGTCAATCTCCGCATGAGGGTCAAAACATTGAGACCCGAAGACATAGTGGTACCGTGGCTCCGGTTGTTGTATCATTATCGAAAATTGAAAATTAATAGTAATACATACTTAACAAGATAACTAATAATCCACAAGCCTCTGAAGTTCTAGGAACATAGTTGACAAGCATTAAAATATAATCACTTAATCACAAACTGGTTTTTCTAACAAAGAACAAGTTATAGAAGATTATTTGGCAACAGAATGAACCTTAACAATTTAAGCTTACTAGGACCTTAATAAATCAATATGAACAACAAGAGTAATTCCACTTAAGATAGCCAACCAAACCAACACTTTCTATAACAAGGAGTACCATCAATTCAGAAACATCTCATACATCATTTGCAATGCTTGATACTGCAAGATTCATGCTTCTCCAACCTAAGTTCATTTTCAACTAACAAACAACCAATCAACTATTGAGCAAAACAACACCTAAGGGACCTAAACAATACATGAGACTCAGACATGAGGGACTACCATAACTAGAATTCATGTTCTAAAGCATAAGGACAATGACAAGAAATAAATCATGTTCAAACTTATTAATTCACAAGTGCAAGCAGGGGCGGACCCAGAAAAGTTTTGTTGTGGGGGCAAAATTACATGTATTCTTGTTACAAAATTTACATGAAATCTTATTTAAATTTACATGAAATCTTATTTAAAAACAAATAAGAAATAATTCTATCAATTTTATATATATATATATATATATATGTGTGTATTACATATTTACATGGAACTCATAAGACATCATAAATTAGTTTTTAACATATGGTGAATATTTTACAAAAATATTGAAAATAAAAAATAAATCAACTAAATAATTAAATAATTAGTGGCAGTAAAAAAAGCAACATAAAGCGAGAAGCATGCAGGAGTGAAAAACAAGTTGGGTGCCCCATCCCCCACGTGTTGGTACAACCAGCTGGTCCCAGATTTAAAAATTGTATTGTGGGTCAAATGGGTTAAAATGTATAGTTTGTAAGGTAGGGGATTTATGGTACTTTCGGTTATAGTTTAAGGATGAAGATGCGGTAAGATTTCAGTTTCAAATTTGAGGGGACAAATTACATGTATATGGTTCAGTTTTATGGAAATTATACACATATACCCAATACTTTCACAAAGATCAGTGGGGGCACTTGCCCCCAGTGCCCCCACTGTAGGTCCGCCCCTGAGTGCAAGTCATGAAAATATAATTAAGGTCAAATCTGGGCAACATGTTCTATCCGGCCAGCAATGTTAGAGAGAAACAAACAATTAAGGGAGGAAAATAACTTACTAAATACATATTATACCATTAAGCAAGGGCTTGAAGTGATCTTTTAGACCCTAGTAGCTTCAGTGCAATTGGTCGATTTGGCCCAAAAACTTCACCAGATGCAAGCTGTTGGAAGAGAAAAGGTTTGGCAGAAAATCATCAACAGGCTTAGCATCATGAACTTCAATAACATGGTTCCTAAATGAAACATAATCCAATTAAACCAGAAAATCCAAAATAAACATACAAATTCAAAAAAAAAAGCAAAACAAAATCATCAAAAATAAAAAAAGATGCACCTAATTCTCAAGACAAATGCAATAATTTAACGGAGTTGGGTTTTGAGGTTTCGGAGTCATTTGATCTTAAATTGGAGGCAAACGACGTTGTTTATGGCTGGAGGCGATAGATGATGGACGGAGATGGCGGCGGCGGCCATTACGGAGGAGAACAAATCCCGTTAGATTTTCATAAAAATCTGACAAAAATTAAAACAAAAACACTCCAAATGATGCTTATCTTGAAGGCGTCGGTTTGTTGAGATGGTGAACGCAAGAAATCCACCGGAGAGGGCAGAAAATCAGTTGGACATGGCGGTTGGAGCTAACGGAGGTTGGGAGAGATTTTGAAAGAATGAGGGGATGATCGGTGAGCTGAAGGGGAAGGGGTAGTGGAATTTTTTTTCTTCATTTTGGTAACACATGCGCTACTATGCGCTACCAATCGTGTTAGACACCCACCTCCACTTCAAATCAGTTCAAATTTCGAGGCAGGGGTGGGAGAGTTAATTTTCAATGGTAGAGCCTAAAAAGCTACCATGACGCTACCATTTGAAATTAAAAAAATTTGTTTATGATATATATATATATATTATTGATAAATGTATACACCCAAAATTAATAAATGTATACTTAATTAAGTTTATTCCAATAATTAATTACTTGGTTCATGATTACTTGAATGATGATTGAAAGTTTGAATAATTAACATAAAATTCCAATAAAAGCATAAGATTCTAATAATTAACACAAAATTCCAATTAAAATATAAATTTCCAATAAAAGCATAATTAAATTCCAATAATTAACATAAAATTACAATAATTCTAATCCTCATGAACATGGATCTTGGAGAGGCTCATCATCAATCCTTCCCTGTGTGTCTAAAGCTTTCCTAGATCCCAATGTTTTGAGGGGTACTTGATATAAATTACTTGTTGCGTTTGGCTTGCAAGTATATATGAAAGGATCATACACCTTCAATTGAGATATGTGCTCCACGTCTATGATCCTGAAGTCCTTATCCATCATCACACCTTTATACGGATCAAGTAACGTCCCCTTGAACACCGTTAGCTTTGAGCTGTTGTAGCAAAGAACAATAATTTCAACAATCATGCCACAAAAATCTACGTAATCTTCCTCATTTGTATCACCAAAGACACAAACACCCCAATTAGTAGTCCTCTTGTACCATCCATATTCTTCGGTATGAAACCTAAACTCGTTGACAAATGAGCCAAGTCATACAGTAATGAGGGAAAAGACCACAGATTTTTCTGAGCCAAATTCTTGAACCACTCATAAAATTAGCCGATCTGTATTGATATAAACCATTAGTGGCCAATGTTAGAAAATTGGAGCACAAAACCTCGTTGAATTGATTTGCACGTAGGAAAACATGTTTATAAAATTCCATTAAATGTTACAAACCTTACAAATGGTGACTTTTGGTAGCGCAATATGCACTACCAATGGCGCAACCTCCAAAACCTCCCAGACCACGGTAGCGCTTGGTGTAGCGCAAATGAGTTTTGCTACCATGGTAGCGCCCACACGGCAACCGGGGCACTACCAAAAGAGCTTCAACTACGTAGTGGAGAGACAGAGAATGCCCTTATAAAATTGTACTAGGTATTGAATTTGAGGTTGTGGAGGTATTACTTGAATTAAGCTTGTTTTGTATACATATAAAACATCTGTCAACAGTGGCGATCTTATTACATTTTCTTATTAATATACATATAGAGAAGATTTTGCAATCCAAGAGCTCTTGGCTCTTCTCCAGCAGTCAACTTGAGAGTTGGGGGCCTCTCTGACTCTGTTCAACAAGTTATAACAATCTGCATTAAGTTGTGTTTTTTTTTTGCACAAAAGATTCATTAAGGCAAAATTACACTAAACTTTTTCAATTTATCACGAATCGGTCACTGAAATTTTATCCGGCTGAATAAACCATTAAACTTTCCAACTCCACGAATAGATTCCTGAACTTTTTATTTTACCAAATAAACCAATTAACTTTTGAATGTACTAATTTTAGTCACTCGATCTGGTTTTTGCTCATATGCCATATAGAAGAACAACATTTTTTTTCTGAACGGCAATAATTTATTGATGCATTAAAAGTACATAAGCTCTAGCGAAAAGTTAGAACGAACTCTGTATAACACTAAAAACCCAAAGCCCTATAAGCAACCCAACAAAATACCAAACAACCCCATAACAAAGTAAAAACTTTGGACCTCGCCCGACTCTGATTATCCCTGAGCTATCAAATAACCACACCCCTAATATCCCTGAGCTTTCAAACAAGCAAGATTAATGAATATGCAATGAGTGCTCCAAAATCCTTCAATCGGCTCTCTACTTTCTAGTTTTTAAAGTTCCATTGCAATCTTCTTAATTAATTTTTCAGCTTAGCTCGAGATACTGAATTAAAAGCTCCCCTATTGACAGATTTAAACACTTCATCATAAATCTCCAATGCGTCTCGTTCACAACCCTCGAAAGAACAACATGGGTTGGGCAAGAAGTTAAAACTTCAAGTTCCTTTAAGATTTCACTTTTAAAAATACGTTAAAAAGTACCAAATGGAAAAGTTAGCATGGTTAGGGTGAGTGTTTACGAGGCAAGATTTTCTAAACATGTTTTTTTTTTAATCGAAACACTTGGTAACACTTTAAGTTAAACTCCAAGCTCAATCCACATTGTTCTTTTATCTTTCATGTCAGCGAAAATTAGATCAAGTGATTAAACTGATACAATTCAAAAGTTATATAATTTATTTAGTCGGATAAAAAGTTTAACGAACGATTCGTGATGAATTAAAAAGTTTAATGATTTATTTCGTTGTGATCGATTCGTAACGAATTATAAAATACACATCTTGTACGACTCTTGTAACCTACCTTGCATCCAAGTCAACTTCCATTTCGACTAAACTCTTCCATTACTTGGCCCTGGATGACTTCCTTCGACCGGTCCCGCGTTGTCTACAAGGCAAAATATTGAGAAAAATTAATACCGTCGTAAAATAAAAAAAGCGTATTCCATTTCCGATATTTAATATATAATTTTCTTTCTTTCAATATGATATGTAAATAATTGAAAGACAAATGATAAATTGACGTTTATAATTCTAATTTCCAGTTAGCAAGAAGGGATTCCTAAAATGTGTTGGTTTATGACTCAAATGATCTAGTTTTGAAAGATGAAGGATTTAGGTTGTTATACTTGGATTAATTGTTAGTGCTATATATACATACATATATATATATATATATATATATATATATATATATATATATATATATATATATGTATGTATATATATATATGTGTTGACACTCGATTTTTGCAGACTACTAAAATCTAGTTCGTAATTTTGATTTTTCGTATTTTTCATTTTTTACGTGATTTTGGTCATTATTTTATGTGATTTTTGTGACTTTCATCATTTTTGTCAATTTCATTATTTTACGTAGTTTTTTTTTATCATTTTTATGTACGTTTTTTTTTATTATTTCATGTGTCTTTTTTTTAATTAATTACTTGTGCCTTTTTTAAATTGGGTAAACTTTTGTCATTTTTATTATTTCGTGTGTTTTTGTTAATTTCAGATTTTTTGTCATTTTTGTTATTCCGTGAGCTTTTGTTAATTTCGTTTTGTCATTATTTCATGTACGTTTTGTCCTTTTTATTTTAGATATATTTGTAATTTTTAATGTTTATATTAATAATAAATATTCAAAAAAAAATGAAAAAAAAGGAAAAAAGAGAGAAAACTTACCTGGGGAAGGGTGGTCACGCATGCATGTTAGGAGGCTGGTCCTCAGCTTTTGTCTACTCCATGCATTGTCAAAATATGTTGGGGATTTAAGCCATGCAACCAATGGAAGGTAAGGAGATCCTATGGGCAAAACACAAAAAATGGAGTATAAATTGTACCAATTTTGCAACCAAGCGGGGAGCAGCCATATAGAGCCGGAAGCAAAAAAAAAAGGGAGGGGAGAAAGGATAAGCTCCTCTTTCGTGGAAGCTTGCTGCCAATCTCAACCCACATCTTCTTCCTCTCATCCGAAGCTTAAACTAAGAGCATTCGTCACCATCAGTTTCGTCGTTCCGCACCGATCTCAGCTCATCCATTGAACGCGCCGGAGACGCTAAAACCGAGGAACCAAGTTCGCCGGCCCGACGCTCCGCCAGCCCTCCCGAGCCACTCTTGCACCGCACCGAAGCCTCCTCTACCACCCTCACTCATCGGAGCGCCGTTCCCAACCGAAACAAACCGCCGGAGACGCTGAAACGGAGAGGATATCCGCTGCCGACCAATTCGCGGTCTACTCGGACGATTCCACCGATCCAGGCCGCCGTTCGTGCTCCACCGACCACCAGCAGACTCGCCGTTCGTCGCCGGACCGATCAGCTGCAGCTCCGCCGTCGAAACCGCAGCTCTGCCGCGCCAGGAAGGTCCGGCTGCTTCTTCCGCCGCCGGCTCACTGTAGCTGCTCGCGAAGAAGAAGAAGTGCAGGTTTTAATTCTTTTTTTTTTTGGGCACAACTACAATTGTAGTCCTTTCTTTGTTCCTTATATTACTTAGGTCATCAAGTTTTCAAAAGTTTCAGTCCAGTCATCAAACAAGTTTCAAAACTAACAGTTTGGGCACTAGGCCTAAACCTTTTTGTGTTTTAGTTAATATTTTTTGTTATCATGTCGATTTAAATCATTTTTAATTTTATTTTCAAGATATTTTGAGTTCAATTAGCCATGTAAATAACTAATAATTCTTTTCTTTTATTTTTAGTGTGGTTAATTGTGTTTTTCTTTATTTCTTAAAAAAATCAAGCAAAAAATATAAAAAGAACCCGTGGTACCAATTTTGGGCGTACGAAAATTAACCATTTTTGTACGTAACTGACAAACGATTCCAAATCTCTCGTAGACCATTTTCAGGTTTCCAATCGACCTAGAAAAAAAGATTGGTGGCGACTCTGTACAAACAATCTTTGGGATATTACCGATAGGTATTTCACACGTCGCTACAATATGTTAGTTTCGTAACATGAAAAGAGGAAGAGAGAGCCGAATGTGTGTGAAAATTGTTTGAGCCACAAAAGTGTTTTGTATGCAAGGTGTGTGTGGAGTGTTGTGCGTGAGTTGTGTGATTAGCCGTTGGTGCTAATCTAGTGTGAGAAAGATTGATGTTTGTAATTGATGTTTTGAGATTGATAATGGAGAAAGCTGTGGAATTGTCATGATGAAAAATATTGTTTGTATTGTTTGCTCACGCTTCCAAACCCCAACAAAATGATACTATAATATTTATGATTATACAGTCAGTATTTAGCTTCTATAAATGAAAAAGTATATTCTCTGAATATATTGTGAAAAAAACAAAAATTACACTACATGAATTAAATTACTGAATAATTACTATCGAATAATTTTAATTTAGGACTTGGATTGAAAGATATTTCATGATAGCTATAGTCTCTAACTTCTCCCTTATCTAATCTCTTTCTCTCAAACTCAAGTCTTATCCTAACTTCTCCGTTCATCTTCTCCGGTGGCCGGGTCCGGCTTCGGCCGGATTCCGGCCAACTTAGTTCATTTTATTTCCGTTTTCTTTCTTCACACTTCCATCTCCCTCTTTCTTTGATCCTCTTCCCCATCTTTTTCTGCTCATAGTTTTTTTTTTTTGCCTTTTTTTGCTTTTGTTTTTGTTTTTGTTTTCTTAGCTCTTGTTTCTGATGCTCTGGTTAGGAGTGGGGTTATGAAAAGTTGTTGTGGAGGAGTGGGGAAGACGTGATATCTAGCTTTGGTGATGGTGGCGTCCGATCTCTTCGCCAGCTGCCGTCTCCATCGAGAATGGGTCTCTGTTAGCGTTTGTCACTGGCGGGAAGCACGAGATGACATTCTGGGCGATGGTCCTAACGGCGTCAGAAGATCTTGATTCCGAGGGTTTCAAAGGGCTGAGATCGTTCCTAAAGAAGAGGAGCGAATTGATGGAGTTGAAGGTTGTGATGGATACCACAGTGGAGGTGAAGATGGAGAACTTGAAGAGCAAGAAGGTGGACGGCGACATGTTTCATCGGACGAACCACACGATGGCCAGTGAAGGCCAGTAGAACGAGAGGTGGAGTTCCAAGGAGTAGTTAATAGATTCTGAGGATGGGAGGCTAGGATAGAAGTAGGGGATGGCGGGGAGTCAAGGAGAGCAAGGGGGTTTGCCTTTGAGGTGTGGTGTGTGAGGGTTTGACGCGATTATTGGTGGAGATGGTGTTGATGAGGGTCTGGACGGTGTCGGCGACGGCGAACTAGGCCTTGTTCTTGTCGAGCACGGGAGGATACAGAGAGGGAGGCGGCGAGCTTGACGGCGTCAAGGGAGGCGGCCCGGGAGAGGATTATGCGGTTGAGGTGGTGGATGGTGTGGAGCCCGACGAGAGTTTTGTTTGAGGGAGAGGTTGACATGAATGGAGAGGCCATCACAAATTCTGGAAGAAGCGTGGTGCCTCTTCCAATGAATGCAGAGTCACGCGTGCGTGTTTTTGGGCTAGGGTAAACTAATGCTTAGTCCATCAGTTTTTAAGTTTAGTGTTACTAAGTCCCTTATGTTTGGGACCTTCCTTTGAATTTGGGGCTTTTCATTTTGTTTTGTTTTATTTGTGGGTAATGGAGTCTAATGGGGTGCGACTTTCTTCTTAGGAGTTATGGAGTGTTAATTCCAAAATTACTATTTTGGGATTAAGTTGTACTTTATTTTCCTTTTCTTTAATAAAATAACAAAAATTATTGCTGTTCAAAAAAATGATAGCTATAGTATTCTATAAACACCTACTCACATAGGGTTTTAAGTCATATCTCAAATATCATGAATGCAAATCGTTTCTACTACAGTTTAATTAGGGGCGAGAATATGCTTTATCTTTATCGTTACCAGTGACAGACCTAGGATTTACTACATTTTTTATGGGGAGAATAATTATATGTATTCATGATACAAAATTTAAATGGAGTACTTCATAATCCAATTAATGTAGACCACACACACCTTAATAAATACAATATTACATTTAAACCAAAACACATACTTACCATACAATTATTTTCTACAAGATCTCATATTCAGAAAATTTTCAAGATTATTTTATCAACCATAACAAGTAAATCTTTTTAATGTAATATATATGAGAGAAAATTAATGTACTCGTAATATATATGAGAGAAAATATGACAATTTTAGAAAAAGTTGAAGACAAATTATTAAAATTAAGTAGGGAGCTTTTGAGGGCATGCATGTTAGTATATTTGAAAAGAAGAAATAAGAAATAAGCCTATGAATTATACAATGTCAAATTATTTACATACATTTTAAAATTTTCCTAACAAACTGTTTTTAGTTAAATATTAAGTTAAACACGGATCAAAAGTCATCAGTATCAATTAAAAAGGATGGAGAGAGTACCTTGAAGTAATTCTCGAGCAAAGATTGCTTCTGCAGCAATGAAAAGTATGAGAAAGAAGAGAGAAAACAAAATCATGAAAGTCCTAGAATTCATCTTCTTTTTTTTTTTTGTTTTAGATAGTCACAGCTTTAGAGACATGCACCTTTATACATATTATTTTCCAGGCGTACATTATACGCTGTAGAAAGTTCACCAAGCCAGCTAAGGAAAACTTAAATGAAATTTCAATCAATTGACTTGAATTGTCTGTATGTACAATTTACACATATGCACTGATGTCACTGATCCCATAATCAGGGATGTAGAATTAATTGAGCAGAGAATTATTTTGGTTAAGCTTACTTGCCTGAAAATGATACTTTGACATTTGGAAACTATATAATATTATATACACTTACTGTCATGCTAATCGTCTATGTATGGTTCCAATTTTATCGAATGTTCTCGAAGAGACTATACACTGTCTATTGCTTAAGCTTCACACACTGTTTTTGCCTTAAAGTACTCATGAACTTTATACATTGATTGAATTTACAATTTGAGGTTTCCAAGATAAACCCGGCTTAGTGCAAATTAAATACTGTATATCCGATATTACAGTGGGATCCGGGAATAAATTATTGTGAGAGTAAACTTGATACTATATACATAAATTTTGAGTAAATTGTACCATTTATAACTAAACTATACCCGTTGTTGCAAATCTATACCCGAACAAAATTTTGTTGCAAAAGTCGCTCTAATGTATGTATAAGTATGTTGAAAATCCACTACGTCGATGATACATGTTTTACCGCGGCCTTTATCGCGCATAAGGCCGCGGTAAAACGTTGGACGCGGTAAAGTGACAGCAAGCCACGTTTATCGCGCCCAACGGCGCGGTACGACCGCGTTAAAGTTCGCTGCCAGCTCGCTTCAACGCTTACGCGCCCGCTGCGCGCCGTACGACGCGTAAAATTAGTTTACCGCAACGGCGAACGGGCCGCGGTAAGCTTTTTTTTCTTTCTATTTCTTCCCCTGTTTTCATCCGAATTCTTCTTCTTCCTCCTCTCCCGTTTTCATCTTCATCTTCATCTTCATCTTCATCTTCATCTTCATCTTCATCTTCATCTTCATCTTCATCTTCATCTTCATCTTCTTCTTCTTCTTCTTCTTCTTCTTCTTCTTCTTCTTCTTCTTCTTCTTCTTCTTCTTTCTTTCCTTCTTCCTTCCTTCCTTCTTTCTTTCTTTCTTCTTCTTCTCCCGTTTTTTCTCTTTTCCTTCTCTCTTCTTCTTCTCTGTTCTTTCTTATTCTTCTTCATCTTCTTCTTCTTCTTCCTTCCTTCTTTCTTTCTTTCTTCTTCTTCTCCCGTTTTTTTATCTTTTCCTTCTTTCTTCTTCCTTCCTTCTTTCTTTCTTTCTTTCTTTCTTTCTTTCTTTCTTTCTTCTTCTCCCGTGTTTCTGGGTTTTGTTCTCCCGTTTTCTGAGTTTTGTGGATGAATTCGGGTGAATATTCATCCAAATTCATTCACTTTTTTTTTAAAATTATTTAAAACGTTACTGCGGCCAGGGGCGCGGTAAGGCCGCGGTATTACTGCGGCTTGGGGCGCGGTAAGGCCTCTACCGCGACCTTATTTACTGCGGGAATTACCGCGGCCCTCCTCGCGGTTGTTACCGCGGCCCTACCGCGGAGGAGGCCGCAGTAAGCCCTGTTTTTTCTACCTGTGATTTAAAACCCGTTAAAAGTTAAGGGGAAATATTGTTAAAAGGCTCAAATTGGCCTTAGGATTTTTGAAATGTGTTGAACACCTCTCTAGTTTTATAATTTTACATTTTGAGCCATTATTATACTCCCTCCGTCCCACAAAGGATGTAGGATTTGCTTGGGCACATATATTAAGGAAAGTGAGAGAATAGTAGTGTGTTGACAAAATTACCCTCATGAAAAAGAAAGGAGAAGATTTTGTGGACCCCAATTTTAAGTTTAATGGGAGGAAAGAGAAAGACTTGTGGGTCCATGGTGTGAGATAAGAGGATAAAATGGTAAAAATGGTGATGGAAAGTTTCTGTTTTAGGAAAGTTGACAACCTTTGGGACGACCCAATATAGTAATGTTGACAACCTTTGTGGGACGGAGGAGTAATTAATTATGTATGTATTATTTCAATTGATCTATCCAAATCAATAATATTAATTATATATTGAGTCTAAAATATCCTAAAAATTATCAATTATGAAAACAAATGTTTAAAATAATATCATTAATAATATTTGTCCTTAAAACATTTTTATGGAAAAAAAATAGTAATTATCAAAATAAAATGCAAGAATGATAATAATTTTCTGAAGATCTATAGTAGTTATATTAAAATATTTAAATAATGTAAAAAAATCTTCAATAATGACATTAAAACAACAAAAAAATACTAAATTTAATTATATTTTAACAGTTTACATACTAAATTGAAACTTTTAGAATTGCCAGATTTTTTTATTTTAGTTTGAGAATTTTGAAAATACTAATATCCAATAAATGTGTTCCTTTAATCAAATTTGTATATTTTTTTGAATTCCAATTTAATTTTAAATTTATATGATTATACGTTTTAAACTTTTGTTTTCATATTTGATATTTTTTTTGGATATTTTAGATTCAATATATAATTAGTATTCACGATTTCGAAAGATTATTTGAAATAATACACACATAATTAAGAATAATGACTCAAAAATACATTTATAAAGCTAGTGGGGTGTTCAATACATTCCAAAAATTCTAAGGGTCAATTTGTGCATTTTAACCACAATTTTCGTTAAGTTGTAACGGAGTTAAATCGCGGGTATAGATTTTCAACCTACTCATATTTTAAAGTCACTTTTGTAACAAAATTTCGTTCACGAATAGATTAGCAACATGGAGTAGTTTAAGTATAAATAGTGAAATTTACTCCATAAATTTTATAGGAAATATACATACATAAAGTATTAATTGGAAGGAGGAGTAATTTCTGGCATTGGGAAGGAAAATCGACTCAAGTGCTCCTCAAAAAGTGAAGTTTGGGTCAATAAAGGCCTATCAATTGATCAATTAAAACATGGGGAGAGTGAAATTAGGAATGTTCCCAATCAGGGCACTGACTGTTTGAGAATTTGTGTTTGGAGTCTAATGTTTCGGATGGGTCATGGAAGGCAGGAAGGGTGTAATTTAATATGATTCAAATTTGTTATATATATATATATAATATATATATATATACACCATATACTTTGAATAAATTTAATAGGGACAGTTGCCTCTATTGCATATTTACTAGCATTCCCCCTAGGACATTGGTACTGGTTTTCTTACCACTTTTAAATTACTTAGAAATAATACTACATTTTGATACACAGTTTACAAGAACTAACTAGCTAGTAGTGTATATAGATAGTTCCTTAGCTTTGATGCGTGTCTTATTTTTATCTTGTGTTAGGAATTTGTCTCATATTCGTCTCTCAGCTTTAATAAATTGTGCACCGTTGGTTCTTCTGTTAAATTTTTCGTTAAATTTGCTGGAAAACAAGGGCATTTACGTGAATGTCAATATTTAACACTCAATTAACCTAGAAATTGACCACATTAGCAATTTAACCCAAAATAATTTATAATATTACAATGAGTAAAGTGCACGGAGGTCCATAACTTTAATTATTGTCTTATTGGGGTCCCATTTTAACTTTTTGTCCTCTTTAAGTCCTTTTTTTTAACTTTTTACTCATTCGTGGTCCTTCCGTCCATTTTTGCCGTTAAGTTTAACGGACCATTGGGAAAATGATAATTTTAACTACGAACTTTTCCTAAAGCTCCATTTACACCCAACCGTCGGCCACCTAGGCGGCTGGATCAGCGAGCCCAACCGTCGATTCGAGGCACAGGCTCTCGATCTGGTTGCAAGTCTTTGCCGATCCGTGCCTGAGTGCGACCTCGGCGGCCTGGGCGATCTAGCGCCTTGGGTTGTCGTTTTGGCGGCCAGTGTCGATCTAGCGGGCTAGGCTGCGACCTTGGCGGCAGGCACCGTCTGGCGCCTTGGGCTGTCGTTTGGCGGGGTTGCCGATCCGGCTGGGCATCAATCTGGCGGCACGGCTGCTGATCGGCTGCTGCCGATCCGGCGCGGGCGGCTGATCTGTCGCCGGTGGCCGATCCGCGATTGTCGGATGTGGGTAGAAAGGTGGTGGGTTTATTTGCACTGTTTGAAAAGTTTTGATAAAATTGTAAACTTTAAAATTGTTTGGGGTGATTTAATTATTATGTTCAAAACTTAGGGTGTAAATGGATCTTTTAGGAAAAGTTCAGTAGTTAAAATTATCATTTTCCCCAATGGTTCGTTAAACTTAACGGTAAAAATGGACGGAAGGACCACGAATGAGTAAAAAGTTAAAAAATAGGACTTAAAGAGGACAAAAAGTTAAAATGGGACCCAATAGACAATAATTAAAGTTATGGGACCTCGGGTGCACTTTACTCATATTACAACTTGGCCCCTGCTCTCCCACCTCTTCCAGTTTTCCCTTCTTTCCCACCTCTTTCAGACTTGCCCGATGCTCAGATGCAGAGATCGACGAAGGAGCGGCTAATTAAAGCCTACCCCGTTGTGAAGCTCCAGCTCGCAGTCACCGGAATCCAGTCGTCAACTTCAGCGTGGTCCTGCGTCGTCAGCCCTTCCTCTATTTGATTCCTCTTAAAACTAGACCGATAACCTCCTCCTAAATTTCCTCGCTCACGCTCTGAATCTGAAATGCCTCCTTCCGGTGGCGAAGGTGTAGTATGACTAGGGGTGACCACTACCACCCCTAACATTTTGTAAAAAGTAGGGTATATAATATACATTTTTATAAATTAAGGGGCTAATTTTAATTTTATCTATAAATTATATCTATCATGTGAATTTATATACACCACAATTTATATCTATAATGGATCAATCTTAAAAACAATAAACCCAACCTAAACCCAAACATTTTTCCTAAATCTCAAACCATTTTTAACTGAAGCCCACCCACCTCATGTGAAAGTTCAGTTTTGTTTCCGTCTCAACTCTAGCTCTTCCCCAAATAGCCAATGGCTTACTGTTTCACATTGAGAACAAGACCTCTATTTCTGTCCTCCCTCCGTCTTCCGACGAATTTCTGTCCTCTGGCGAATTTCGTCCTCCGCCACCGCCTTCATATCTATTTGAGTTCTCTTACCTCTGTTCGGCTGTTCCCATAGCCATAGACCACAATCTCACTTCTGTTGCATCGCACAGGCAAGCCTCCCTCGATTCATCCCGCTCTTTTTCTTAATCTCTTTTGTTAGCTCAATTGCCACGTTCTGTTCTTTTGCATGAGTGTAGGTTCTGTAGTGTACTTTTCAATTTTGTTAGAAGTTAGTATTTTAATTATTTGACTTAGGCAACAAAATTATATGATTTAGGGAATAAAATTATGTTAGAAGTTAGTATTTTAACTATTATATATAAGTTATTGATATTAATGTTGTGGACAGACAAATGAAAGTAAGCCACTATATGATTTAGGCAACAATTTGCATGCAAATTTTTTTTCCACTATACTCAATTTAGTTTGATAAATGTTGTTTGTTTCAGTTATGGCTAGCAAACAACAGAAGTTGTTTTCTTTCTTTCAAAAGAAAACTTGAACTGCCCCTGAAAAGGCTGAAATTAAACTTCAACCTACGAGGAGTGAAGCAATGGACATGGTGATAATTGCTTCAACAATGCTGCAACAGTTAAGAATGGATGAGTGAGATTCTTTTTTCCTCAAGGTTGAATCATATTGTTCAAAACATGGCATCGATGTTCCGGATTTTGATGGTCCTCATTTTCTTGGACGTAGCAATCGTCGAATGGATGGTGTTTCTTTGGGTCATTATTATCGTGTTGATGTGTTCAATGCTACAATTGATTTTCAGCTGCAAGAGATTTCTTCAAGATTCAATGATCGTATTATTGAGCTTCTGCGATTGAGTTCGTCTTTGAACCTAAAAGACAGGTTTGCAGCTTTTGATATTCCATCTATCTGCAAGCTTGCTAGCAACTACTATCCACTAGACTTTACAAATCAAGAACTTGAGTTGCTAAAGTATCAGTTGCGACATTTCTATCTTGATGTTACAAGCTCTGTAGATTTTGAAGGATTGACAACAATTAGTGCATTATGTCAAGCTTTGTCATTTACAGAGAAGAAAAATATTTATTTTCTTGTTGTGATTAATTAAATGCGATATTAACTTTACCCGTGTCAACTTCTACTACAGAACGTGCTTTTTCAGCTATGAAACTTGTGAAGACAAGATTACGAAACAAGATGAACAACGAGTTTCTTGCCGATAGTCTTGTTTTGTATATTGAGAAGGATGTTGCAGAATATTTCAGTTTGGATGAGCTCATTGATGATTTTAGAGACTTGAAGGAACGTCGAGTTAGATTTTGATTACTTTTGATATGTAATTCTGACTTCAAATCTATATTTTTAATTATTTTTGATATGCATTAATTTTTGTTAAAAAACTATTTATTTCAATAAAGTTCTTTGCAAAAGATTAATATCTAAATTGATCTCGCCCCTTCCGGCTAGAATTCCTAGCTTCGCTCCCCTCCTCCTTTCACGAATTTACTCCCGTCCCAAAAGAATCGCTTCTGTTGGTTTGTCTTCCTTATCTCACGTCTGGAACCGTCCCAAGACTGAATCGCATCTCCCTTCACCTTGAATCGTTCTCCCAAGCCCCCCCGGTCAAAATAATCCTTGCGTTCCAGAAATCGAGCCTCGCCCAAGTCGTGTCTGAATGATCGAACCTCGCCCAAATTCGATCACAAAGTCGATTTTGTATCTATCCCTCCTCTGTTTTATAAACGGGCGATGTCGGGCTCGGATCCATAGACAAAAGCACCGGTGCAAGGAGGACGTCGAGTAGATGTGGGAAACAGTGGAGGCTAAGTTCGAGAAGCTAGCCGAGAATTGCTCTATCACTAATAACTAAGTGTTTGATGTTTTGTTTATTAGGAATGGTGGATTCAAGTTTACCGTTAGGATTTTCGACACCTTGGTCTTGGTCAGAAGGAAGCGGCAAAGGATTGAGAGAATTACAGGTAGCTGGTGATCAAGGGTGGTGGAGAGAGAGGAGAGACAAGAGATTATAGATTTTAAATTAAGGGGTTTAATTTGACCGTTTCCAAAAAGTTTAATGGCTAGATCTATATTAAATGTGTTGTGACCCGGATTTTCAATACCAGAAAATTTGTGCCACAACTGAAGGGATTAAATGATTGAATCAGAAAGAAATAGAAATATTTGGATTAAACTGATAAAATTTGGACTAAAATGAATGAAATATGAAGTGTTGGTAAAATTAAAAAGGAATAAACTTGAATCAATTAGAAAAGGACTAAGTTGGAAAGTTAATATTTGAGATGGGGTAAGTTTGTAAAACTTAAATTAACCTAAGGACTAGACTAGTGATTAACTAAAAACCTAGAAACTAAATAATCACCCTAAGCTAGACACCACTTAGATTACAGAAGAAAGGAGAGGGAGACGAGACAAAGGGCGATGAAGCGAGTAAAATCCGCGTAGGGTCCCTCTTTTTAAGTTTGCGACCTATTATGGTCCCATTTTAAGTTTTTGCTTCAATGTGATCCTATTTTTAAGTTGCGCGACCCATTGGAGTCCTTTCCGTCAAATTTTGCCGTTAAAATGGACGGTTGAGGGTGAAATGACATTTTACACTTAGTTAATTACTTCAATACACTCGGTGTTTTTAAATTTAATCAATTCTACCACAAAGTTTCCAAAACTTACACTAAGTGGTTTCGAAAAAAAGTTTGCGACTTTTTGAGCACCGTAGACGAGGTTGGTGAAAGCGGATGTGTGAGCTTGAATTGAGCTTCAAAATGGCCAAAAGTGCGGCAAAGCGTTTCGTCTCACCAATCGATGCACACCATGGCGGTCGCCGTCTCGCTCACCACCACCAATCCTTCCATCTTCTCTTTCAGCAATCCTCTCGCCATCCTCCCGCCTCTCTCCTCCGCCTCCTTCACTCTCACCTCTCTCATCCCCACGACCACCCACCGCTCGCGCCGCCCGATCTCGTCTCCGTCAAGTCCACCGTCCTCCCCACCGGCAAAGCCACCCGGAAGGAGCTTTCCTTTCAATTTCTTTTGGGTAAACTACAATTTCAGCCCTTTTCTTTATTCCTTATACTACTTAGGTAACTTAGTTTCATAGGTTTCCAGTTAAACCACTTAGTGTAAGTTTTGGAAACTTTGTGGTAGAATTGATTAAATTTAAAAACACTGAGTGTATTGAAGTAATTAACTAAGGGTAAAAATGTCATTTCACCCTCAACCGTCCATTTTAACGGCAAAATATGTGGAAAGGACTCCAATGGGTCGCGCAATTTAAAAATAGGATCACATTGAAGCAAAAACTTAAAATGGGACCATAATAGGTCGCAAACTTAAAAGAGGGACCTACGCGGATTTTACTCGGCGATGAAGCGGGACAATCTTTTTGGGGTTGATATAAAGGAGGCTGGGATCGGTTAAATCGGAGATTAACAGAGAGGAAAGCGATAGGAAAAGAATTTGATTGATGAAGCGAAGTTTTGTTGACTAGAGAGTAATAAGGTAAAGTAGGCATATAAGACCAATGTAACTTTTTGGAAAGGGAAGGAAAAAAAGAGGATAATAAGGTAAATTTGATGTAAAAAAGTTTCTTTTTAGGGGAATGTATTAATTTTACTGAGACAACATAAAAAAGAAAACGTATTAGTTTTGTTGGGTTGGGAAGAGTAGACGGGAAAAAAATATGATTAAAAAAAGTTTAGGATGCAAAATTAATTAAGCTTTTTTATAAGGAGTCAATGAATTTTATTAATAGAACACAATTTTCTGATTATTTCAAATTGTCAATGGACTAAAATGTCATTTTTTAATAGTTAAGGATCTAAATCGTACCAATACATAAATCGTGACATTAAATAACTAATTTATTATAACTCAGGATATTAAATTGTATTTTAACCATAAAAGACCCCACTTGGGCCACTTCCGTCTACCTCCCCTGACGCGCGCTAGCCTTCCCCAAATCCCCACTATCTGTTTTATCCCCTTCATTCTCCCTAAACTTTTCAAGTTTTATCAAACTGATCCCTATATTTTCTTGTTGCACAAAATTACTATTGGAGGTATCCTAACTTTTTATTTTTAATGGGGGCATGTGCCCCCACGTGCCCCATGGTGGGCCCGCCTCTGGTTGCAGCGAAGGGGTTTGGGCAAAAGTTAGAATCGGTGAAGGATAAGTCTCAATTTGTGAGGAGGAGCTAGAGGTTTCAATCATCGAACAGGGAGAGACGATGGTGAGGCTGATGTCGAGTTCTTGGTGAGGTGGGGTTGCGGTGGTTGCGAAGCGAACTTAGTTCTTCAGAATTCAACGCAATAGAGGCTTCAGATGGTGATTCCTTGCAAATTGAAATTCCAAGTTCAACGCGACGGTGATCCGTATGGTAGCGATTATACAAGGTTGTGTCTATCCTCTTTTTTTTAACGCAAGCCCTTCATTAAGAAGGAAAAGAAACAAAAAGACTTAAGACTAAGCAAGCGGCCCATGAGCTGGAGGTACGACTTGCTGCCACGAAAACACAATAGAGTAAGGAAACCTCCCACCAAAACACAAACAGACAACCAAAGACCCCCACTGCAGGAGCCTAACACAACCCGCTGCGCTAAGGCGCAGCAGAGCAAGAAGGCAACAAACAGACAGAGAAAACGATAAGCCTGCTAAGAAAAAACATATTACTCCAAACTGCAGAGACATCAATAAAGGAGCAAGGAGCCAATCAGCCCAATTAATCCATGACTTTGGATACCTAGCTATGATCCAAAGGAAAGACAACACTTGAATGTCGGCGAAGATCTCGGAAGCTTGCCAGGGTTTGTTTTCCATAACCACGCCGTTATGAGCCTTCCAAATCATCCAAGTGGGACATAGAGAATGTCATGCCACACTGCGTAACTTTGGGAGGAGCTTGAGAGATAATAACGGCTCTAAGAAATGTCTTTGAACTCAAGAGGTAGTTGATCCGAGTGTTGCACCAACTTGCAACTTTCCTCCATATCTCCTTAACCACCGGGTAGCACAACAGCACATGATCCGTTGATTCCATCACACCGATACATAGCGAGCATAGTTGAATCCAACTTCACACCTCATTGAAGAAGTTGCATTCGAACCGGGATATAGTTTCTAGATGCTCTCCAAATGAGCACGTTGACCTTTTAAGAACCTTATTGCACCAACGCATAGGGGTGTCATGCCTTGCTGCAATATTGGAACCTATCATGTTGGACAAACGTCGGCCGTGAAGCATTCGTCCATCGTCGGTTCCCAATACCAGGAATCGGCAGTATATTGCTTGGGGACAAAACCTGTAAAGCATGAAGCAGATGATGAAAAGCATCTTCTGATCTTCCCCTCAACCTCCTTCGCCAGTTCCAAACCCAACTCCACTCCCCCTCAACCCACCTAATTTTTTCAACCACCTGACACTGTTTATTAGCCTCCAACTCATAAAGTCTCCCAAATCTAAACTTAAAGACAACACCTTCTAACCACTCATCCTCCCAGAACAAAGTTTTGTCCCCCATCCCCACCCTTCTCTTGATTAAATTGGAAAATCCCGAACCCAAACCCTCTACCTCCCCTGAAGCCTTTGTGATATCTTTCCAATCCAACCCCTTCTCCAAACCGCAAGGAACCCGACATACCCTGTTAATGCTAGCCACCACCTTCGTCCATAAGCTGTCTGGTTCCGTCACCCACTTCCATCTCCACTTAGCTAATAACGCAAGATTATTGGCTCAAGACTACCCACTCTCAACCCCCCATCTTCACTATCATCAAACATCTTTTCAATCCTAGCCCAAATCATTTTTTCCCGTCCCCGGAAGCCCCCAAAAAAAGTTGTTTCGAATAAACTCAATTTTTTTAACTACACCAATAGGCGTACGGAACACCGAAAGGTGGTAAAGGGGCAAGCTACCAAGAACTGAAATTATCAAAGTTAGACGACCGCCGATCGACAGAGAACTAGCCTTCCATTTTGACAGCCTTTCCACTACTTTGGTGATCACCGGGTCCCAACTTTTTGTCCGGCTCATGTTGAGACCCACCGGCAGACCCAAGTAAATGAAAGGGAGGCTTGCCGCCGGGCATCGAAGATGCAAGGCCAAATGACTGCCTCCATGTCCACACCCACACCAAAGATTCTACTCTTATCCAAGTTTATTTTGAGCCCAGAAACTGATTCGAAACATTGCAGCACCGCCATAAGAGAATGAGCGTTATCAGACAACCACTCACCACAGAAAATCGCGTCATCAGCAAATGAGAGAGGATCTCCCCCTGCATTCCTAAACGAATAGGTGTAAAGATATTTTGGCCCACCGCCTCCTCCATCATAAGATTCGTGGCCTCTGCGGCTAGGATGATCAAGAAAAGAGATAATGGGTCCCCTTGACGCAACCCTCTTTCCATCTTGCATTCAGTTGTTAGGATGCCATTGATCGAATTAAGACTCTTGAATCCGTGCAACCCGCAATCCACCTTCTCCAACTGATCCCAAAGTTCATCTCTGAAGAACGGAATCCAAGAATTTCAAACTGATGGTGTCGTAAGCTTTGCCAAAATCGACCTTAAAGAGCAACATTTGTCTCTTCTCTCTTTTAGCCCATGAAACCGCCTCGTTAACTATCGAAATCTCATATGTGATTTGTCTTCCTTTGATAAAGGCCGATTGGGCTTTCCCAATCAAACCCGCCAACAGGCCTTTCAACCTCTCGGCTAGCAACTTAGCAACTATCTTGTACAAGCAACCGATGAGACTGATTGGGCGGAAATCAAATGAGAATAGGTCTGTCACTTTCGGGATCAAAGTTATAAAGGAGGAGTTGCACCCGCTCCAAACTTCCTAGAGGCTTTAAAAATTTTAACCGTAGCCACCACCTCCTCTTTATTATCTTCTTTATAAAGGAGGAGTTGCACCTTCTCCATATAGGGTAGTTACTTTGTTTTTGAACAAAGAATGTACAATGAGGAGTAACCACTCCCTAGACCGAAAGTACACATACTTTCGGCCATAAGGAGTTGTAACCCTTGTAACTCCCTACATCATCTATAAATAGATGATTTGACCACAAATACGTAAAAATACAAGAATCTGAAACTCTTCTCCTTTCTCTCTTCATTTCTTTGGCCGAAACTTGTGCAATTCCTAGAGCATTTCGGGTGGAACTATTTTGTGTCCCTTTAACATAAAACAACCTCATTCCATCACATGCGATCTGCCCTCATCAAACAACTTAAAGGCTTGAAGATTTAAGAAGAATTCACCACCAACTTGGAAGACTTGGAGCATACGTTTTGGAGCAAGGACAAGTTCCTTTCGCTGTTTTTCAAATGTGCAAGGTACGTATCTACATCTCCTTCTTCTTCCTCCTTCTCCTCTTTCTCTTTGTGAAAGTGGAGAGACATGATTATGGAAAACACATCATGCTATGAATCTCTAAATCTACAAGTACTAGAAAAATGTCCAAAACCCACGGAAAAAACCTACGGTCAAAGATGTCTATAGGTATAAGTGACGGTTAAAACAATGGGTTTTTCGTTGGCCACTAAATACCTACACTTAGAACTGTAGGTTTACACAACATACGGACAAAACCGTATGTGTTTGAAACCTACAGTTTGGTAAAACCGTAGGTTTATTAGAAGTAGGGTCATTTTGTAACATGTAAAATGTCTTAAGGACTAGAACCGTATCTTTCCCTAAAAACTAAAGACCTACCTATTTCTAACTCAACAAACGCAACGCGAAGAGACAAGACGGGACTTAGACACAAACGAGACAACAAACGAGCTGGATGAGAGGGTGATCTCGATTTCCAGTTTCCATATGCAAATGGGTGAATCGATTTTCGGAGATCTGGTTTGGGATGGATGGAATTTAAGCGAGAGGGAGAGGACGCGATTCAGAATCGAGACACGATTGGTAAGGTTCACAAATTGGGGATTTGGGAATGAGTATCTCGGCAGATTTAACGAGGAACGAGGATGGAAGAGACGGACGAAAACGATCCGCAGCTCGGATGTGTAAGGCCGTCAAACGTGGATTCCGGCGAACCAGCGACAGACGGGGTTGGATTTTGGGCCTGGAGCTCGGTTCGGCTGAAGGAAGAACAATTGGAGGACTTGGGATTGATTCTGTTGGAGCTTGCCGTTACGGGTTGGCCGAGACGACGAAGGAAGAAGCCCGGCAATGGAGGAGGTTCGATGAGCTCTTCCACCGGCGGCAGTGGTTCGCCGAGATCAACACCGGCACCCTGTGAGATTTCTCGATTCTTAAACTTCCCCTTTTCTTATTTAATTTTCTCTGCTTGTTGTATGTTGAAAACGGTTCCTTTTGATGAAATTGCACATGGTTCACTGTCACGAGCCCTGTAATATTTGGTTGATTGTGAGAACCATGAACTCTTCATGTTAAGCTGGTAATCTACAATTGCACATGAATTTGTCCTTCATATGAGCCACAATGGCAAACATATGAAGTAGTAGCTTGGAAGTTGTGAGGGTTGTAGAATTAACTCATCCTTGGCTCAATATCATATGAGCTTTTTACCGTTTCTTGCTTGTGTTATGATTGCTGCTGGATTTTTGGATGAGCTGAAGTTTACCTGTGCCCATGATAGTTCTGCTCACATTTAAGATTGCTCACATGTTTATTTGAGAAACAACTCAATTGATGAATAACTTTCTTTCTCAATAATATTGCATCAATAATGGGGTGAAGGATTGACAACCGCATATCATCTGGGGGCTATGGGGTCTACTGGTTAGTGATATAAGGAGGCTTGCAAAAGACATGAGTAACTTTTGAAAGGGGATGTTTTGCTATAAGAAAAAATATGATTGATTGTTTCTTTTTAGCTTCTTTTGAGTTGTGGTTTTTTGTCTTAATCCTTTTTTGCTTGTAAGAATGTTAAGCTTAAGTTAACACTGGGTCTCTATGATGGGTCATTTAACATCACTTAGTGACTTGAACAATCGCTTAAGCATTTAACCTATGATATTTATTTTTTTTGACATACATGCAAATGATACTCCTCTGTACCCTTTTAACTGTTATGTTATTTTTTTACTCATCTTTTTTGTAGTGTCAAGAAACTTATGTATTAGGTAATTAATGTTATAGAGTAGGAGTGATTATGGTGGCTGGATACGGATGAAGGGGTTGATACGGAACAGGGGATCAAGAGAGGGGGCTGGAGTGGTTTGGCGAGCGTGAAAGCGAGCAAGAGACGGGCTGGGATCGCAGTTGGTATTGACGAAAACCCCCCGAATTCATTGTGGATTTTGATTGTGGGTTTCAGGGTCTTTTTTAGTAGTGGAAGGAGGTCAGGCGGACCAGTTCATGTTTTACGGCGAGGGACGAGCTCCGTGTCCTTCCTTCCTGCTTTCGTTCCTTCTTTCTTCTTTTCTTATCCTATGCTAAGGTGAGTTGTGCATAGGGATGGCATTTGGGTGGATATGAACCGTGAACCACAGATAACTAGCCATTTATGACGGTTTAACCGCTTTTAAAACCAGTGGATTGGCGGTTGTGGGATTTTTTGAACTATTAATCTACTGGTTGTGGATAACGGTAAGGAAGGATTTGCACTGCGGATAACTGCGAACCAAGTTTTGTGGATAACCGTTAATCCATATACTAATAAGCCCATAACTCACCCAAGCCCACAACTCACCCAACCCACGTCATTCCTCACATCTCACAATCAGTCCTCACATCTCACAACCCACGTCATTCCTCACATCTCACAATCAGTCCTCACATCTCACAACCGAGAACGTGAATGTAATGGCGAATGAAGTGGTGGATGTTTGTGTTGTATTACATCTTTATTGTTTTATTAGCAGGTTAAGTTAGTGGAGAATGTTTGTGTTCTTCTTTATTGTTGAACTTTTGTAAAAATATTTGGTGATTAAAATGTTGTAAGAATGTTTATGTGAGATTTATGGAATTTTGGATATTTGGACAATCTATAAAGAATAAAGAAGTATGTGGAGTCAAATCAGATATAAATGTTATATCCATGGATATAATCGCGAACAGTGGATATCCACGATTCTTGGTTGTAGATTCTTGGTTGTAGATGCGAACCTATAACCGTGAAGCTTTAACCGTGAACCGCGAATATAAAAATAACAGCGGTCATGGTTGGCGGTTTAAGGGGAACCGCAAATTAACTGATCCGTTGTTGTGCCTAGTTGTGCATCATCTGGAGCTACTCTTTTTACTTTTTTGTTGTAATTTTTTTACCTACCTTTTCTGGTTAATTAAATTGCAGTGCTTGTTCTTTCATCATCACCATGATATTGCGGTATTTATACGTTTGCTTTTGCTATATTTTACATTAACCTAAGAGAATCCAAGCGTTAACCTCAAGTACGCGTTGAGGATTGAAAGCATTTTCATCACAAACGTCAATTAATTTTTTTTAAATGAATATTCGTTAAATTAACCAGTGATCGGTCAAAGTTCATCTTACAAATTTATAGGGTATAGATAGAAATCAACACGAACATTTATATATTGGTCCTTATTTAATTTATAGGTAAAGAACATTTATATTAAATAAGATAGACCTGGAATTACTAACTTCTCGTTAACGATGGGAACATCGTATACGTAAAAAAAAAATTAATGGCTCATTTGTAGCTAAAGGTTTGATGAAAAAAATAGTGATATGAATATATTTGAAAAATATACATACGTATATTTATATACTCCCTGAAAAATTGAGTGAATTGTTTTCTTGTTTTCAGTGTATTTAATCTATGATTTTTTTATCATGCATTTTTAGATATGTAAAGTTGAATAATTTATATGTATATCATAATTTGTAGTATAAACTTTTTCAAATATATAATTTTTTTAATTTTTTCTCATTATTTATCTTAGTTTTAATTTGAGTCAAACACTGCAACACAAAACATGAAAAACAATTAATTTTTCAGGACGGATGGAGTATTTGATTGAAGATGTTTGAAGGGGAAAATATAAATAAAAGTGGTAAAATTGGTCTCTCATATAAATGACTGACAAAATTAGCTCTCCACCCGAAGAAGGCAAAAAAAAAACATTTTCTATTTAAGGAAGAAAGAAAAACTTTCTTATTTGCTGAAAGAAACGAACAGTCCCCACCACCCGCACTCAACTATCCTTAAGAAGCCTTTCAAAGACTATCCTGAAGAAACAGTCCTATATATATTACTCCCCCGTTCCATAATATATATATATATATATATATATATATATATATATATATATATATATATATATTCCAACTTTCTTATCACCTCGATCGCTTCTCTATTGAGAGGGGAAAAAATGAGAGCGTTCTTTCAAGCGGTGGCTTTAGTACTACTACTGCTTTTTAGTTTTGCAGAAACAACAATGTTAATGGGTGCGAGTGCAGAGGTTAACTATGGATGCCTCCAAAAATGTGGGAACATCACCATCCCATATCCCTTTGGAACGACAGATGAGTGCCATCTCACTGGGCAACCTACTTTCTTCATCGCCTGCAACACAACATTCAACCCTCCAAAACCCTTCCTTGGCCAAACTAAACTCGAGGTTACCAACATCTCGCTTGATAATGGCGAGATACATGTCTTAACCCTCGCTGCTTCCGACTGTTACAGCCCTGATGGGAACGATATCGAATGTATCAGTTCGACTCTCAAAACGGGCAACTTCACCATTTCACCGGCGAAAAACAAGTTCATGGCCATGGGATGCAATACCTTCGCCACCTTCTGGTTATGGCTCAACCATCAGTCAAAGTGGTTCAAGACCAACTGCAGCTCCTATTGCATAAGCGAAGCTGAGGTGGAGGAGGATTCCTGCTCTGGGATCGGTTGTTGCCAGACTACCATCCCCCGAGGGCTCTCGTTTTCAATGGTAAAGATGAAGAGCTACTACAAATACAACCAAGATGTATCCAACTTCAGCAATTGCAGCTTTGCATTTGTTGCTCAGAATGATTTCAAGTTCAAGAAAAAGTATCTTCGAGAGTTCTCAACACAAAAAGTTCCCGTTGTGTTAGATTGGGCCATCGGTGATCAAACATGTGATGTTGCAGCACTCAACCGCTCCACCTTCCTCTGTAAAGCAAACACCAGGTGCTATAATAAATCCGAGGGGAATCCTGGCTACCTATGCAAATGCCAGGATGGTTATCAAGGCAACCCTTATCTTGAACACCCTGATCATGGATGTAAAGGTACTCAAGATCAACCTTCTCTATTGGTACCCATTAAAAAATCATCTAACAACTACTACATCCGTCCCAAAAAAAATGTTTCATTACTTTTTCAGCATTTAATCTATGAATATTTTTCAACCTTTTACATTGAAAATGGAAAAAATTATATGCAAATTGTAAATGAATATTTGTAGTTTGTAAATATATTTATGTTTTTAAAACATTTCTTCATAGCGTCTAGTGAGTGGCAACAGTGGCACTTAGTGTGCGCGCGAGGTGAGTGTTCGAGGCTGAGTCTTGAGCAGAGCAGTGCAGGTTGCCAAGACACAGGAGTTTTACCCACATTACGATTCGAGTTGGAGTTTCTCCGAGGATAGGAGTGTCTAATCTAACCAATTGACCTACTGCTGTTCAAAAAAAAAACATTTCTTTATAGCAATAATTTAGGTCAAATTTACGCAACCTATAAAGTCAAACAGAGTATTCTTTTTGGGATGTAGAGAGTATAAAACTCAGGAACTACTCAAATTACTCCTGATCAATCGGTAAACTACATGCAGACATTGATGAATGCTCGGACCCTGGTTTAAACAATTGCAAAAGTATATGCATCAACTCACCTGGGAATTACACATGCCGATGCCCTAAAGGATACCACGGCGATGGCAGACGAAACGGCTCAGGATGCTTCAGAAGGTTTAATCTAGTCATTGCCATAGCAGCTGGTTCTTTTGCTGCGTTATGCTTATTGTTCCTCTTTCTTGGAACATGGTGGTTTGCCAAAGTGTTGAGGCGAAGGAAGGATGCTAAACAAAGGCAAGAATTTTTCAAGCGAAATGGAGGGCTTCTCCTGCAGCAGAAACTTGTTTCCAAAGAAGGAGGTTTTGAGAAAACAAAAATCTTCGCAGTGGCTGAATTGGAGGTAGCAACCGATAAGTTCAACAAGAACAGAATCGTTGGTCATGGCGGACAGGGCACAGTCTATAAAGGGATGTTGGGAGATGGAAGAATCGTGGCTGTGAAAAAATCTAAGCATGTTAACACGGAGCAGCTCGAACAGTTTGTTAACGAGTTCGTGATTCTGTCGCAGATTGACCATAGAAACGTGGTCAAATTGTTAGGTTGCTGCCTGGAGACAGAGATCCCTCTTTTGGTCTACGAGTTTATCCCCGGCGGCACTTTGTTTCAGCTCATCCATGAAAAGACAGAGGAGTCATCGTTGACATGGGAGATGAGACTACGCGTGGCCGCAGAAGTTTCCAGCTCCATTGCTTACCTCCACGCATACGCTTCAGCACCTGTGTTCCATAGAGACATTAAGACGAGCAACATATTGCTTGATGAGAAATTGAGGGCAAAGCTGTCCGATTTCGGGATCTCAAAATCCCTAGATATCGATCAGACCCATTTCACGACGGAAGTGAAAGGAACCTTCGGATACTTCGACCCGGAGTACTTCCGGTCTAACCAGTTCACGGAGAAAAGCGATGTGTACAGCTTTGGGGTGGTTCTAGCGGAGCTTGTAACAGGAAAGAAGCCAATTTCGACCTTCGGACCATTAGCGGAGCCTATGGGACTTGTGGGACATTTCATCTCATCCATGGAGGAAGACCGATTGTTTGAGATTCTCGATGAGAGGGTGGCGGTAGAAGCTGCCGATTGGCAGGTCATGGCGGTTGCGGAGCTGGTGAAGAGGTGCTTGGATTACGAAGGGAAAAATAGGCCTTCGATGAAAGAGATTGCAAGAGTTGGAAAGAATCAGGTCAGAGATGGAAAAAACCCACAAGAGTATGAAATTGGGTCCAAGAGAGTTTGACGGAATCAGGTCAGAGATGAAAAAAAAATCATAAGAGTATGATATTGGGCCTGGACCCAAGTTCAACCATGTTCTACTGTGACAGTTCTACAGCTCCCTCAAACTCCTTGGAGACAAAACCTTCATGTTTCATAGCTGGTGATTGTTAGTCTCAATCTTCTTAATCATCACCCATATGATATTTCATCGACTAGCCCGAATGGTTCCGCTACAAGGTAATCCGGAACCCCAAACCTAACTAACTGAATAATTATATGTCTACCCCTCATTCTTCACTTTCCAGAAAATGGATGAAAATTCACCCATGTGACAAATAACATTGGCGTGTTAGTTCTCTTCCAAGTGTGAAAAATTACTCTTGATTCGAACATTAGAGTTGCTACATTTGTTGAAGACTTTACTTAGTCTTGCTTCCTTAAAAATTTTTATATTTTTTTCCGGTTGTAGAGAGTCTCACTTTTGGTGGTCTTTGTTCCTCATCCAGTTATCGTTTTGTTAAAGGCTATTTAAGACCTTAATCTCAAGCCATAGTACATAAACGGTCGAACAGGTAATTGCATTTTTCCCAATCAATCAATCACCCGAACCTTAATCCCAACTTGTTGAGGTCAGTTACATTAATCATGCATCTCCATTCCGCTTTATTTGTTACAAGGTTCTTCGAAAGTTCTAGTAGCCTAAGATCTTTCTCAAATAGACTTACCCATGTAAGTTTAGGTCTTCTCGTACCTCGTTTAAACTCTCATAAATATAATCTATCAGTTTTGCGCACTGGCGCATCTAAGGGTCTTCTTTGTTCATGCCCAAACCACCTAAGTCGGTCTTCTCTGATTTTATCTTCAATTGGTGTTACTCTCACTAAACCCCGAATATTCTCATTTCTTATTCTATCTCTCATGGTGTGCGGTGTGAGAGATACGTTAAGGCAGAGGCGGCATGTCACCCTCCAAAGTTTGGGGGTATAGGGTATATATGATATATTTTGAGGATGAATGTAATATTAATCCTATTCAGCCCCCCTCCACTCAACCCACAATAATATTTAAGCCCAATTTTAATTTAAGCCCAAATAATAAACCCAATTATCTACACAAAATAAAACCCAACCCAACTCACTCATTAAACCCAACACGAAATAAAACACAAAACAGATGGTCCCCCCCGTCCCTACCTTGCCCTGCTGCTGCTTCTTCTTCTTGTATTTCCCTAACCCTTGCTAGCCGCCAACAAACAAGCCAGCAACTCAGGTGAGTCCCTCTTCTGTTCACACACACACTCCCCCATTATTAATTGTTTATGACTTTTAGTTAACTATTAGTGTTTTGTGTTGTGCGCACACACCACCACTTTGACTTTGTCTTTTTGTGATTGAATTTATAATTTTATTACCACTTTTCTATCAAGACCTTGCATAGACTTTATTCAATTATGCTTATACATGAATGACAGTATGAGTCTATGACACGTTTATGTTGCTTATACATGAATTAACTTTAGGTTTTTAGCGTTTGCTTACGCTTAGGTAACTAACTAGTTTTAATTAGAAAAGTAAAGTCAACAATTTTTTATTTATGGAGTGTAATTCGGTCTATGTTTTTTTAGTAATAATTTTAGTGTATTCTAGTTAGTAAATAATATATGATTATATCATTAATTTTCAATTGATTTTTTGAATATTATTTTCAATTATGTCTAACAAGCAAAGGAAATTGTATGCTTTCTTTAATAAGAAAGCTTCAACCGAAAGCGAAGATCAACACCAACAATCTAAAAGTGATCAAGATGAAAGGATAGAGGAAGAGGTTCAAAATGTGATAGAACTCCACAAGCTCCCACTTCAAGTGCTTCAATTCGTAAGGACTATTTCATAGCGCGTGATCCGGTGAACGTGATCCCATCTGGAAAGTGCCCGTTAATGAGCGGGATGAGGTAAGAAGAGCTTACTTAGAAGTGGTCCTTATCAATTCAAGCTTGATAATTATACAGTAGAAAATCAACGTATGTTTCAGTACCATTGGTTTTATGAATTTCCTTGTTTGGAGTATTACACCAAATTAGATGCTGTATATTGTTTACAATGTTTCCTTTTTACGGATTCATCAAAAGCATAACAAGGTTGGGATGCTTTTCTTGTAAAAGGCTTTGGAAATGGAAGAAGGTTAAAGATGGTAAAAATTGCTCATTTAAGAAACATATGGGCGTAGGACCTTGCTCCCCTCACAATAATGCAGTCCGTAATTGTCATATGTTGTTGAAGCAATCTAGTCACATTGACAAGGTAATTGAGAAGCAATCAAAAGAAGAGGTTGAAAAGAATAGACTCAGAGTAAGAACTTCTATTGATGTTGTTCGGTTCTTATCTTTTCAAGGAATTGCCTTTAGGGAAATGGCGAGTCTGTTGATTCAAGAAATCGAGGGAACTTTATTGAGTTGCTTAAATTTTTGGCAACTTATAATGATGAAGTAGAAAGAGTTATTTTGGAGAAAGCACCTCATAATGCCAAATACACATCTCCTTTAATCCGAAGGAAATTTTGCATGTGTTTGCAAAAAAAGTTAGAAACAAAATTTGTGAGAATATTAATGATTCAAAGTTTTGTATAATTGTTGATGAAGCTTGTGATGAAAGTAGAAAGGAACAGATGGCTCTTGTTCTTCGGTTTGTTGATATCACGGGTTTTATACAAGAGCGGTTCTTTCATATTTCTCATGTGAAAGATACATCATCAATTACATTATACTCTGAGATTTGTGATGTTACGTCTCGTTATGGATTAAATGTTAAGAATATTCGTGATCAATGATATGATGGTGCTAGTAATATGCGCGGTGAGTGGAATGGATTGCAAGCACTTTTTTGAAGGATTGTCAGCAGGCTTATTATGTCCATTGTTGTGCTCATCGATTGCAATTAGCATTAGTTGCAGCTGCAAGAGAGGTAGATGTTATACATGAGTTCTTTCTTAATGTCTCTCTAATTGTCAATACAATTAATGCCTCTGCCAAACGTCATGATCAATTACAAGAGGTCCACTTTCGAAATATTGCTCACTTGGTTGCTACGGATGAGATTGAGACTGGAACTGGTGCTAACCAAACTGGTACTTTGAAAAGGCCTTGTGATACACGTTGGAGTTCTCACTTAGCTTCCATTAGCAGTCTTCTCAGTATGTTTGATGCTGTCGCAGAAGTTTTATCAAACATTAGAAAAGAAGGTAACTCTAAAACAAAAGGTGATGCTACAGCTGCTTTGAGAAGAATGACATCATTCGAGTTTGTCTTTATTGCTCACTTAATGTATGAGACTTTTGGTATCACTGAAGTTCTATGTCTAGCATTACAAGAAAAGAATCAAGACATTGTAAAGGCAATGGATTTAGTGACGACTACTTCATTGTTGCTGCAACGTTTAAGGATGGAAGGATGAGATTCTTTCTTTCTGAAAGTTGGATCATTTTGTTCAAATCATAAGATTGGGATTCCAGATTTCAGTGCTCCTCATTTTCTCGGGCAATATAGTCGTCGATAGAATGGTGTTTATGAGGGGCATTATTATCAGTTTGATATCTTTAATGCTGCAATTGATTTTCAGCTGCAGGAGATCTCATCGAGGTTCAATGATCATATTGTGGAGCTCTTGAAATTAAGTTCATCTTTGAACCCGAAAGATGGGTTTGCATCTTTTAACATTGAATCTATTTGCAGCCTTGCAATGATCTATTATCCCAAGATTTTACAAATCATGATCTGTAATTGTTGAGATTTCAACTGCAACATTTTCATATTGAGGTTCGTGGTCAATCAGATTTTGAAGGATTATCTTCAATTGGTGAATTGTGTCAAGTAATGGCAGCTACAAGGAAATCGAATTACTACTTTCTTGTTGATAGATTGATTCGTTTGGTGTTGACTTTACATGTGTCTACAGCTACCACTGAACGTGCTTTTTCTGCGATGAAAATCCTGAAGAATAGATTGCGAAACAAGATGCACAATGATTTTCTTGCAGATAGCATGCAACTATATATTGAGAGGGGTGTTGCAGAGACTTTTGATTTAGATTCACTAGTAGATGATTTTAAAAATCTCAAAGAACGTCGTGTTGAATTTTGAGTATTTTATGTGTATTAATTTGTGATAAAATTTGGAGGATTGTTTTTTTGCTACTTATTTTGGTTCTATCACCAATGATTGACTCTATATATTAAGTTACACTCGCCCTGGCCCCCCGACCTCAAATTTCTGGTTTCGTCACGATGGTGTGTCTACAATGGCGGAGCTATCATATAGTTGGGGCGGGTCATGGCCCCTCCCAAATTATTTGTAAATACATATTATATGGTAATAGTTTTGTATAATTAATAATAATTTTTACACACACATATATATATATATATATATATATATATATATATTAATAAAACTATTATTAAGGTTCATTGAATAAATTAATTTATCAACATTCTTATGATGGATTAATTGATTGATTATATACATAAAATTATGAAAATAAAATGAGATTAATGTGTGTAAAGTGTACAATTCAATAATTGTTTTAATAAACAAACTTGTAGTTCAATTTTATACCATGTTACTCTTTGTGTCCCAAACAGTATTTAAATAGTTTGATGAGTATAGGTTAAAATAAATGTAAGATTTAATGTATTTTGATATAATTAATTTAAGTGGAAATTGTATAAAAAATGAGATAGACAAAATAAAGTTTAAGTTGTGATAAATTGATAATTAATTTTGAAGGAGGAAAATTTTCTTTGAAAAGGTCATTTGTTAAAAAAATTTAACCGGCCCCATAACTTGAAAATCTAGCTCCGCCCCATAACTTGAAAATCTAGCTCCGCCACTGTGTGTCCCACTACGTAGTTGGTTAGAATTTTGTAGCGGTTTTTGTACGGTCAAGCAGTTTCAAAGTAAAAAAATGAATACTCCTTTACAAATCCGCTTCAAATTATAACTCACTCATCCCAATTTTCTTTTTCAACTCTTTCGTCCATCTCATTTTTCAACTCCCACTCAATAAACTTCCCTTTTAATCCTTTTTTATCTCACTCTCTCACCTCACCTCTCTCATTAAATTTCAACCCATTCATTTCTTTTTCACCACTCTTTCTCTCCTCCATTAATTTTTCTCGGGTTCTCTGTATCTCTCTCGCCTTGTTCTGTTCTTAATCAACTCTTTCTCTCTGTGCAATATCTCTTTCTATCACTTTATTCATCCACTTCTTTCCAAAAAAATATTTGGATCAATTATGTTCAACAAAGACAATAACACAGGCTTGCATCAAAGTTCAACGGCAGCAAGATTGGGCTCCATCGAAGTTTAACGGCAGCGAGATTGAGCTCCGCATTCAGATCTGGGTTATGGTCAGTGAGATCCAAAATCTGATGATGTTTTTTCATGAGATCGAGTTGTGGTGATGATTTTTTCCAAATTCCATATCTGCTACTAGATCCGAAATCTAATGATGAATTATTGTGAGATGAACAACGGTGGGGGCAGAGATCGGTGATGGCGGCATTGCAGCTGTTGAAGACTAACGCGATGGCCGTGTTGAGGCTGTGAAACATCCCATGATGGAGGTTGTGATCTAGTTTGTAATTGATTTTCTGTCTTGGGTTTATATTGTTGGAAAAATCATGGAAAATAGTGAAAATTATTTGAATGATAAATTGTCATTTTTCTTACCATTTAGTGTGGAGGTTTATGACCCATTAGTAGGGTGTTATGACCATGGTTTATGGCCATTAATAGGGAGGTTTTATGACATTTAGTAGGGTGCTTTATGTCTATATTTAAGGGGGTATTATGGTATCTCATAATGTCTTGGCTTCTCCTAACAACTATAAAAGGGCACCTCCTCCAAGAATTTTTTTCATCATTCATCACATTATTCTCTCTTCTTCATCCTTGAGAAAAAAACCTCTCTTCTAGCATATGTTTTGGTGTTCTTCAAGTGTTCTTTCGTTCAAGTTCGTCGGTGAGGGAAGTTTGGTGCAACTTCACTTCACGTCTTACGTTGTATCTTATGAGACAGACGCCCATCGAACCTTGAGCACTCATACCGGAGGGGCGAATCTATTTTAAGGAGATTGTGTGAAACACAAGCCTCGAAACTCTGTCATAATTTGGTTTTGGAATTCTAATTCTTCTTTTAATTCTATATTGTTAGAATTATTATTATGATTTACTCTATGATTTTTTGCTAAGAATTGTAGAGTTGAATTAATTTTTGCCTAATTCTTTAAATTATTATATTGTTTATTAATTCTTAGAATTTCACATGATAATAAAAAAGTACATTGAAACTTGTTTAATTTTGTACTTTTGTTTATATTGATTTATCATCAGCACGAATATTCTTTTATTGATTTATTGGATTATTTTTGGATAACATATATTTTTCCATATTTGTTCTGGGTTAAAAATGTGTGTTGGATGAAGATTGTGTTTTTGGATGAAATTTAATTTATGTTCAAGATTTGAATGTAGATCTGATTTTTATATTTATAAAATATGTTCGAAGCGGCGTTTTGCGGTTTTGAACAACAAAAGCGACCTTAATCATAGCGGCATAAATCACGGTCTGTGTCGCTTCAACCTTAGCGTCATAAATCACGGTCTGTTTCATCCACCAAAACGACGTCATCTGGGAAAAGCATGCACCAAGGAACATCATATTAATATTGTATAGACTTTGTAAGTTCATCCATCACCATTGTGAAGAGGTATGGGCTTAAAGCCGAATCTTGGTGCAAGCCGATGGTGATCGGGAACTCATCTGCATAACCTTATGGGGTTCTAACACAAGAGGTTGCTCCATCATACATGTCTCATATGACATTCATATACCTAACTGAGACATTTTTCTTCTCAAGCACCAACCATAAAACTTTACTTGGGACTCTATCATATGTCTTCTCCAAATCATTGAAAACCATGTGGAGATCTCTATGTTGCTCTCTAAACCTTTCCATTAGTGTTTGTTTGTAGAGAGTATATGGTCACCATAGTAGATCTCCTCGACATAAAACCAAATTGATTCTCCGTAACCCGTGTTGTATCACACATCTCAATCTATACTATTTTCCCAATAGTTTAGAAAGGTTTTATTAAGTTACTCAAAGGGAAAATATCTCTATTTACCATTAACATTTGATGAAAAATCCCTATTTTCCATTATTTAAAAAATAGAGTCCTATTTAACCATCAACGTTATAGTTTCTGGTCCCCTTTTACCACCCTCCCTGAAATTAACTCTACATTTAATTGTCAGTTTTCTAAAAATTTAAAAATTCACCCACTACCTAATATTTATTCAAATCACCCACTCCACCTCTTATTTCTCCTTCTACTCCACTGTGAAATTTATTAGAACCTCTTCCTCTGTCGTGATTAGAGGGACATCGCTGCTCAGCCTCCTGAATCCAAAGTCTCAATAGCGAAACCAGGCTGCTCAGAGGCTGCATTGGGTTGGAATCATCCCATCAGTCCATGCGAGACCATGATGACGACGACCACCGGTCATGGAACGTCAAGCATAGAGATTCTAGCGACAACATGCGATGTGACAGTTTCGTCTTCCCCTGGAGGATCAAGCGGCAGCGATGAGTTGGCATCACAGATAGTGGTGTTGTTGGTGGAGGATCGAAAAAAGAAAAGGTAGAGAATCTTAAGAGGTCGACTATATGAGCAAGGTAATTGTAAGTCAACACTTTTGACTTTACCATCAGTTGAGGGAGAATCCAGTAGATTTCGGCTGTTGCAACGCCAGAATTTGGAAGATGGAGTAGGATTGTAAGTTTTACAAATTTAGGGTTAATTTTTCTTATTTTTAAAAGTTTTGGGTGAAATTGTAAATAACAATTTAGTGTGTTACGGAATATTCCTTCCGTTAACGGCCTAATGGTAGGTAAGGTTCGTAAAGTAAACGTCAATGGCAAAAAAAGTCATAAGACAAAACGGTGATGGTAAATCAGAGTTGTTTTTTAAAGTAATAGAAAAATGGCCCTTTTATCAAACGTTGATGACAAAAAAAGACATTTTCTCAATCTAAAAATAGACGCATTTCGTTTTTTAGGTAGAGATATATGTTAGAACTAGCTGGTACCCCTTCCTACGGAACAGAAAACAAAAAATTCAATCGAAATCACATTAAAAGTGTCAAATATCAATCAAATAATGCACCTTATTCATTTACCAAAGCTCACTAAAAAACTACTTCATTCCAAAAAGATTCAATCGTGTTCTTTTTTGGGTTGTTCCAAAAAGATTTGAACGTTTCCATTAAAGAAAACTTTTACACACCAGTTTTACCATTGAACCTCATCTTTCTTTCTCCACCAAAAAATATAATTTTATCATATATGACAATTTTATTTTATTATCCTCAAAATTTCAATAATTCTTAATCTCTGTGCTCAATCAAATGCTTAAATCAATTTACGGGAGTACATCAGTGGGAGAGAACTATATATGGCTCAATATAAAAGCCTTCAAATCATTTGAACATATGATCATCCAAGAAATCGTAGGTCAGAAAACACTATGCTGAGCAACAAAGAAAACAAACTAAGTAACATAAAAAAAGAACATCTTTGTCTCTGATGATAGTATCAACTCTTTGACACCTTAATCAACCAATTATCAAATAATTTTTATAAGAAACACTATAACAGACGGAAAAAAAAGATGGAGGGAGACAATAAATATTAACTTGAGGTTCACTTCACCTGGAAATCTGGAGATGCTGATACAATAAATATAATCATCCAAGAAATCATACAGCTGAGACAAAAAAACAAATTAGGAGTCAGTACATGCGTATCAATTCGCAATACGTGAGCGTACTGATTCACGAGGTACGCAAATTGATTTACTGTCAGCCACGAATCCACCAGAGAAGAAAAAGAGCTGCGGTAGGAGGAATGGTAAGGCGGGGTTGTGTGGTGGGTTGGCTACTAGAGTTGTTTGGAGTTATTGGGTGCCATGGACAATGACACATCGAGCTTCAAGAAGAAGAAGAAGGAGGAGGCGGCGAGTCTAAAGAGAGGTTTTTAATTTAGGTTTTCTAGGGTTTTTAGCTGGAAGCCATTAATATTATATCTTTCATACAAATAGGTCCCCTAAGTTTAGTTTTTAAAATTTAAGCCATTTAACTCTTTTTCCAACCCATTTGAACCTCTAAGTTTTCCTCTAACAAAATAGTCCTTCAATGTTTTTAATCTATACAAATAAGCCACTACAGGTAAGTATCAATAGTCAAACGTATAAAATGAGACTACCTAACGAATCAAAAAATGTATCGGTTTGCCAACGTATCGGTTGAGACTGCCCCATGAATCCGATACTTCTCTAACTATCGAATCGCGTATCCGTAACCGTGTCGAGTATATCCGAATGTACCGCGAATCTGGTAACTATTTAGGACCATCAATTACCAAAGAGATGTGCATTATAAATACCAACAAAACAAAAAACTTGAAAACCTAATCTTGCACAAGGAATATAAGTTGTTGGAAAAGAAATCAAAAACCTATATCAAAGCTCCTTAAAAATATTAAGACAAAAGTATTAACAAACTCATAAGCAGTAACTTATTGTTGCATAACAGATATAGTTAAATGTACAATGTATATTGTTGCACAGAATTTCAATGTCTCCTGAAGTGGAACCATCAAAAGGCAAGCCAAGTAACCAGGTTGTGGTTCCACAACAGTACCAATTTAAAAAATGCAATATAATTCATCAATCAACATCATCCTAGTTTGAAATACGTCAATGAAAACAGAGAGAAAGTAGAATAAGAAACTGACCAGATGAAGCAAAATTTATAACAGAAGATGAAATCATGGGAAATGAGAAACACAAGAACAGACTACAAGCCAAGAGGTGAGCAACGAAGGAGAAACCGACCAAAGGAATGTAGGGTGGCTGAGGCACCATGCTAGGCTCTAGTAATTTCAATTTTCAGATGTGCCAAATGTAGTCCATCCATGACGACAAGATCCCAATAATAAACTCATTAGCCAAAATCAACTTGCGTCGCTGGAACCCAAGTTGAGATATTGGCCATCAGAAACATTGTGGTGATCAGCGGCTTTGATTTTCTCTTTTGTTGCCGGAATAAAAAGCTTATTGGCATTCTATTCGTCACCGCCAGTCGAGGTCAAAGTCATCATCGGTGATCGTTGGCGCAACATGTGACGGTTCGGATTCGCAATCGCCAAAGTGAGGAATGGAGGTTTGGTAGAAGCAGATGAGGAGTGCAGGAAGCTCGAGTCTGTTGTCCCAAGTAGGCAGCCAAGAGGGGGGGTGAATTGGTTGGCCACAAAAACTTTTCGAAATAACAAACCGAAAGTTCTGACTCTATGTCAACCCGTTTAGAAACGCGAATTTTAGCAAGAAAGAAAACGACACCAGGATTTATAGAGGTTCGGTCTGAGACCTACGTCCTCTCCTCAAGTCAACAACTCGAGAGTTATTACACTATACTTTAACAAGGTTACACCAAGAAAAAGTACAAATAGTTTTTCCCAAGGCTCAACTAAAAACCTAACTATGGTTTTCCCAAGGCTCACCAAAAAACCTAACACACACCCAAAATAGTTTTCCCGAGGCTCACTAATAACCTAAAACAAATCCCAGTTTGGTTTTCCCGAGGCTCACCAAAACAAACCTAAAAACACTTTGATTTTTACGAAAATCTAAACCTGTTGAGGTTTTATCGAAAACACACAAAATGGTTTTTCAAAACGATTTTTCTTTCTCTCGAAATAACCCGAGAAAAGCTACTATGAAGATGAAGCTAGTTCTTCGAAGATCGATCTTTGGAGAGCTTGACTTGACTTGCTTTGCTTTTGAAACGAAAACTTGAATGTTTGTCAAGAGAAGAAGTGAGTTCTTCGAAGGTTTGAAGTCTGTATTTAAAGACTCACTGGAGGAGCGTCTTGGAGCTTCTGCAACGTCTTTCTTCGTTTCGAAATCCAGGTAAAATCGCCAGGTTTATCTCCTTCAGAAACTGCTGAAAGCTGGAGACGAAAAATAAGAAGAAGAGTCCTAGTAGAACTCAACTACGTTCAAAACCTGTTTAAACACAAGTTGGGCTGAATTCGAAATTTAAATCAGAGGCCCATTAAGTGTAAAGCGAAGCCCACAAGTATTTTATGATTGAAAGACTAAATGTATCAAACATACACAACCTTTTCTAAACTTTACAAAAAGTCCTCAAACTTTGTTATCATCAAAATCCTTAAAGTCAACAATCTCCCACTTTTTGATGATGACAAAACATTTTAGAGTTTTGAGACATTGTTTGAAAATCTTTGAAAAACTCCCCTTAGTGAAACACATTTTGAAAGTTGTGAACATCAAACTCTTTGAAAAAACTTTGAAAAATCTCCCCCTTAGTAAACAGTCTTATCTCATAGGCAAGAGCAAGAATTTAAGCATCTCAGCATCAACATCAGAATAAGCTCATTTCAGAGGCATTTTCTAAACTAAACTCATTTTCTAATCTCTCCCCCTTTTTGTCATAATAAAAAAACAGATCAAATAAGACAAGTAATGCAACCAGGTTAAAGCATAGCAGGAACATAGCAGCAAAATGTATGTACAATCCCAGAAAGTTTTAAAGTAAACAAGTACTGATTTGTTTAAAACAGAACATTGAATGAACCAAAAAAAACAGAAACAGTTGAAGATGGGTTATCAGGTCAGGGTTGGGGACTGAGGTGGAGTCTTCCAGGTTTCTGCTGGCTCATCTGGGAGGCTTTCAGGTTGAACAGGTTCTTCAGAAGGTATGGCAGGTGCTGTTTCACCGGGTTGAGTTGCTTCCTCAGTAGCTGTCTCAACAGGTTTAGACGCCTTCTCTCTGTTAATCATTTCCCTGTTCTGTTGCCTTGCAACCCTTACCGCACTGTTCTCCCTTAGCTTAGCCAGAGCCAGGTCATGCTTGTTTTGGATCCTCACCCATTTACCACTAGCTTCCTTCTTGAAGCCACTCTTCTTTCTTGTGCTTTGAACTAGGTAAGTAGAGCTGTCCCGATCTTCCATCTTCTTGTCTGTTCCAGCAACTCCATGCTTTTCAAGCATGTCACTAACAAGAACAGCGTATGGCATACGTTCCTTATGCCTTCCCTCAACTGACAGACCTAAGAGCTCAATTATCCTCCTTCCAAAGTCAATGTCCATCCCGTGGATCATTTTGAACATTAAGCAGAGATCTCCCCAAGTTACAAGCTGAGTTCCCTCTTTAGGGAAGAGAATAGAAGCAATAACCCAATGTAATACTCTATGACTCAGTTCAGTAAACATCATGCTTGTAAATTGGTAAGGTAAGGAATCAAGAGGGATACCTAAATCACCGAAGAAATAACTGACTGCTTCTTCCCTGAACTCTGGAGTATCATCTACCTCTTCCACAGAGTCCAGTACCCCAAGTGCAGTAGAGAATTCTTTGTGCCCAACAGTGAGAGTTTTACCTTGCACTCTTGCCTTGATGCTCAGTCCATCTGAGGATACTTTCAGGGTGGAATAGAACTCAGAAGCTAACTGCGTATAGCCCTTTGCAGGTGTGAACAAGAATGGCATCAACCCATAGTGGTCAAGCCAGACTCCTACTTGTTCCACACCGAAGGCTGCAAGAAGTTCCCTAGTAATGAAAGAATGCCTTGAGAACTTGGAGTATTTGGGGTTTACCTCAGCTTGATTCGGTAAATTGAGGAGGCTGGAGCCACTAATTTCTTGATCTTGATCTTGGTAGAAGAAATATCGGTCTTCTTGTCTCTTCTCTGTGGAGGGGACGGATCTGCGGCTCTCTTGCGTTTCAAAGTGGGAGGAGAGCTGTCTCTCAACGGATTTAGAGGTTGATGGAGACCTTCCCGAGGATTTTGCCTCAACCTTCCCAATCCATTTCCTCGTCTGCGAGTCCTACTCGAGACTGGGGCTGTAGGCCTACTTTTCCTTTTCTTTAACCCTGCCAAGAAGCTCGCCAATGTTTCCTAAAACTCATCCTCCTCCTTCGAGGAGACGCTAACCACAGATGAAGATGCGCTGCAGACTGGACTAGCCACGGGGCTGAACTCTGTTGCGACAGGCGGCGGTCCTGGGAGAGTTTGTCTGAGCCCAAGTCCTAGCCGAGCCAGATTTTTGGCAACTTGGGTCAAGAAATCCTGGTCTCCCAAGGATTTATCTTGATTTCGGTGGTGACCTCATCGGGTTGAGATCTGAATGTGTTTACGAAACAATCGGCTTTGCCCGTGCACGAATACGGAAGTCACCGTCATTTGCTCGTGCTCGAGTATTGCGGTTGACTCACCGGTGAAGAACCGAGAAATCGGAGCGTGATTTGGTTGGGACTGAAGACATTCTGAAGCAATTTGGGGGTTTAGGGTTAAAGGGGATAGGAACAATGAGGGTCTGAAGGTTTAGGCCGAAAAATAGGTTTTTGCAAATTTAAACCTTTTCTTTTTTTTGAAACTCAAAACACCCCTTTTTAAAACCCTTTAGAAGCGAGAAAACGTTTGGTTAAAAAAACGTTTGGCTTTTCAAAAAAAATTGACAGTTCTGGGATATTCATGTACACATTTAATATAAGGACTTTGTGCTATGCAATAATGAAATGAATATTCACATTGCTTAACATTTATCCTTTTGACAGACTCAACGCGTTTAGAGATACATACCTGATTTTCACCTTGGATTGCTCATGCCCAATTCTCTTCGATGAATGTGAACCTCTCTTCATTCGGAGGTTTTGTGAAGATGTCCGCTAGCCGATGATTTGTATCAACAAACTCAAGTAGGACATCTTCGTTAGCAACATGTTCTCTAATAAAATGATACCTTACCTCAATGTGTTTAGCCCTAGAGTGATGGACTGGATTTTTGGCTAAACATATCGCACTTGTATTATCGCAATTAATGGGAACTTTTCTAAAATTGAAACCAAAATCCTTCAATTGTTGTACCATCCACAAGATTTGAGCTACACAACTTCCTGCAGCTATGTACTCAAACCTGCGGTTGATAGAGCAACTGAATTTTGTTTCTTTGAAAACCAAGAAACTAAGCAGCTTCCCAAAAATTGACAAGTTCCGCTTGTGGATTTTCTATCTACTTTGTTGCCTGCAAAGTCTGCGTCAGTAAAGCCACGAAGCTCAAACAAGGTATCTTTTGAGTACCATAAACCGAGAGTTGGAGTATCAACTAAGTATCTGAAAATCCTTTTGATGCAATGCAAGTGAGATTCTTTAGGGTTAGCTTGAAATCTTGCACAAAGACATACACTAAAGAGAATATCAGGTCTACTTGCAGTAAGATAGAGTAGAGAGCCAATCATGCTTCTATAAAGCTTCTGCTCAACCTGTTTACCCTTGGAGTCTTCATCCAATTTTACCGTTGCACTCATAGGTATTGGGCTAGGCTTTGCTGTAGTGTAGCCAAATTTCTTCAAGATATCCTTTATGTACTTGGCTTGACTTATAAAAATCCCTTCCTTTGATTGCTTTATTTGTAATCCAAGAAAGTAGCTTAGTTCGCCCATCATGCTCATCTCGAATTCTCCCTGCATTAACTCAGAGAATTCCTTGCACAAGGATTGATTAGTTGCACCAAATATTATATCATCAACATAAATTTGCACAAGCAACATATCCTTCTCACAAGACTTAATGAAAAGAGTATTGTCGACTTTTCCTCTTGTAAAACCATGATCAACTAAGAAAGTGCTCAACCTTTCATACCAAGCTCTAGGAGCTTGCTTTAAACCATAAAGAGCCTTTTTTAATCTGTAAACATGGTTGGGAAAGTGAGGATCTTCAAAACCGGGAGGTTGTTCTACATAAACTTCCTCTTTTATAAACCCGTTTAGAAAGGCACTTTTTACATCCATTTGAAAAAGTTGAATGTTCATGAAGCATGCAAACGCAGAAAGCATCCTTATTGCTTCAAGTCTAGCCACAGGAGCGTAAGTTTCGTCATAGTCATTTCCCTCCTCCTGTGAGTAGCCTTTGGCAACTAGCCTTGCCTTATTTCTAGTGACAATACCATTTTCATCAAGCTTGTTCCTAAAGACCCATTTAGCACCAACTATTGAGTGGTCTTTTGGTCTTTGTACTAAAATCCATACCTCATTCCTTTTGAATTGATTCAGCTCTTCTTGCATGGCGTTTATCCAGTTTTCATCTTGTAGTGCCTCATCTATGGTTTTGGGTTCTACAAGAGAAACAAAAGCATTAAACGCACAAAAATTCTTTAAAGCTGAACGAGTCATTACCCCTTGGGTTATATCACCCAGAATGTTCTCCTGAGGGTGGCTCGATTTGTGCTTGAATTTCCATTCGTGAGGTAGGTCTTGAGACGTTTGAACCGCGACTGAATCTTGATCTGCTGGTGCCGTCTCAACGGGTTGAGACGTACTTTCCGCATTGATTTCTTTCTGATTTTCAGTTGGATCGCCATTCTGAACTTCAGGAACATCATCCTCTTCTCTGACAACAGTGTTAGTTTCATCGAAAACAGCATGTATAGATTCCTCTACTTTCAAGGTTCGTTTATTGAAGACTCTAAAAGCTCTACTCTTTAAAGAATAACCAAGAAAGATTGCCTCATCATTTTTTGAGTCAAATTTCCCTAGTTGCTGTTTATCCAGATTCAGAACAAAGCATTTACAGCCGAAGGTATGAAAATGAGAAATATTCGGCTTCTTACCCTTCCATAGCTCATAAGGGGTCTTGTTTAGGATAGGCCTAATCAAGACTCTATTGAGTATGTAGCATGAGGTGCTTGCTTACGCCCAAAAGTATTTAGGAAGAGAGTAGTCATTGAGCATTGTTCTTACCATTTCCCCGATGGTGCGATTTTTCCTCTCTACCACACCATTTTGTTCCGGTGTTCTTGCACAAGACAAATTGTGAGATATACCAAGAGAAATACAAAACGATTCCATTTCAGAATTAACAAATTCTCCACCATTGTCACTACGTATAGCAACAATTTTCTTACCTTGCTCGTTTTGAACTTTCTTGACAAAGTTGACAAAAATCTCACAAGTCTCACTTTTCTTAGCAAGGAAGAATGTCCAGGTATATCTTGAGTAATCATCAACAATAACTAGACAGTAACGTTTACCTCCAAGGCTGGTAGTTGAGATGGGGCCGAAGAGATCCATGTGTAGAAGTTCTAGTACTCTGTAGTCGTCACAACCTGTTTAGACTTGAATGAAGCTCTTGTTTGTTTGCCTTTCAAGCAGGCTGCGCATTCTTTGTCCTTGTCAAACTTGATTTTCGGCAATCCTCTTACTAGATCCTTCTTCAGCAGCTTTGCAATTGTATACATACTTGCATGACCTAATCTTTTATGCCACAACCAACTTTCATCTTTGTTAGAAGCAATGAGGCATTTTACATTGAATGAATATAGATCATCTAAATCAAAGGTGTACACATTTCCACATCTCTTTCCAACGAATTTAGTGTTGGTCGATTTATCTATTACATGGCATTGATCGGATTTGAATATCACATGGTAACCACTATCACAAAGTTGACTAATACTCAACAAGTTGTGTTTTAGTCCTTCAACAAGTAAGACATTGTTTATAGCCGAAGAACCAACCTTACCAACCTTACCAATACCAAGTATTTGACCTTTGCTATTGTCACCGAAGGATACCGTCCCTCCTTTCCTTGGGGTAAAGCTGAAAAACTTACTCTTATCCCCTGTCATGTGTCTTGAGCAGCCACTATCCAAGTACCATGTGTGTTTCTTCAGGACCTAAACAGGTTGAACATTGCATCTGACTTTTGGTACCCACACTTTCTTGGGTCCATAAGGGTTAGTCACATTTTTAATAACCCAAACTTGTTTGACCCCATGCATAATACATCTATTTCTAAAGAGACACTACTATGTCCCTTTTTACGACATGTCTCGACATTTGCGAACCTTGTTTGAAAACTAGGCCCTTTTTGTTCATATCCTATTCCGGTCCTATCATAGTAAGACTTCTGACTTCCTAGCATCTTTGTTCGAGTTCTTTTCACCATTTGCGAAACCGAGATAAAGTCTTTTCCAGCTTTTCATTTTTAACCTTCAGATTTGTTACCTCTTCTAACAACCTTGCATTATCGGTTTTAAGCCTCTTAATGAGAGTGTCACAGACCGTGTCTGATGCCAAGATTGATGTACCTTATATACACCATAATCCCCCTTTAAACCTTCCATGTGGGATATAGCATGTCACGGACCATGGCCATGCGTCGGCATCGCCATGCGTCGGCATCGCCATGCATCCGGACTCATCCACCCCCTTAGGGAGCCCAGCGTCCTCGCTGGCACATGTGCACTGTACTACCTGGGCTCTGATACCAATTGTTACAGACCGTGTACAGTGCCAAGATATTGTCCGCTTTGGGGTTACGGCCCAGCCTTTTCCCCCTCACGGTTTTGTTTCTAACGGAATGGATGGTCTTGGGGTTACGGCCCAACCTTATATACACCATAATCCCCCTTTAAACCTTCCATGTGGGATATAGCATGTCACGGACCATGGCTAGATCTTCCCCGACCATGGCTAGATCTTCCCCGGTCCAACCGGCATCGCCATGCGTCGGCATCGCCATGCATTCGGACTCTCACAGTGCGGATACGCGAAACGAATCAAGGAGCACCGTGGCCTCTACGACCATTCGGGTCTCGTCACGAGCAGAACATATAATAATAAGAATACATAAACATAAACGAAGTAACATTACCCGATAAACATATACGAACAATAGGAACCCGGGCCTCTAAGGTCATCCGGGCCTTGAAACGGAACAAACGTACATTTTACCAAATTAAGCCCTTACCTCGAAAGCGCGCCTCGCGGCTCAAAACTCGAAACCCCGGCTCCCGACCCGAAATGCACAACTTGGCTCCTACGGTTCCACGCCACTCCACCAACGCAGAATCAAGCTGGATAACCATAGTTGAGTCAGAACACATCCAAATAACCCCAGAAAGCAATTTCTGCACAAACCCGCACTTTCCCGCAAAAATCCCCAGAAAGCTCGGTTTTACGAACCGAGCTAGAACCTTGTTATTCCAACACCCACAAACACATTCCAACTCTTAAACCCGCATTCCGGACATTTTTCCTGGTAACCCGCATAAACCTAACTTTCTCATTTCTAACCCGAAATGATATTTCAAACGCCATAACGCACCTACTTTCATCCACAATACCAATTTAGCATCCATTTTAATCAAAACACAACATCCACATGGAAAAAGAATCACTTGAACATTTTGGCCCTTAACCAATTTTTCACCACACTTCCAAATCAAACCATTCAAGCTTCCAATTAATCATACTAATCACCAATTTCACTTCCTAACCAAAATTACTAACCAATTGCATCAAAATCAACAAACCCCTCTCTTGAACATTTCGGCCAAATTGGGGGTTTCTCACCCAACTTGTTTTCCATCAAATTGAAACCATAGATAATCTTAGAATCATGCTAGGAACAACATACTTGAAGCATGATTCAAGAACACAAACACACACAATTTTGGAAAATTCCCATTAATTTCGGCAACTATAGGTTTACTCCTTCCATGGAGTTTTTCCAAAATCTAACCATAGATTCTTACTCCTCTCAAGCCCAAGAACAACATACTAAAATTTGGGAGGAGAGGATCACTCTAACTTATAGTGAAGAACAACCATGAATTCTCAATTTTGCTCTCTTTTCTTCACCATATCATGTTATCAACTTGGAAAGAAGATGAAAGGAAGAAGCTTACCAATTGTTGGAGCCAAATCCTAGTTGTTTTCAGCCAAGGAAAGATGAAGACTTGGAGCTTGGAGAGGTAACAATGGCGGAAGAGAAGAAAGGAAGAAGAAGAGAAGAAGAAAGAAAATTAAAATGATTTTTCATGAATAATAAGCTTATATATATCTTCCCTTTAATCACCTTTAATAAGGAATGGACAAGTGTCCACTCAAATGGCTGCTGCCGACTCACCCTTAATTCTGGCCAAAAAATATTATTAACTTTTGGGTTAATTACAACTTAACCCCCCAATTTTCCAAATCTTTGCAATTAAAGCCCAATTATAGGTAACGCACTCCAAATGAACCCAAAACTGACCACAACCCTCAGAATATCATAACATTCATAAAACATTTTTCAAATATTTATTTACCATTCCGTAGTATCCTACCGAGCTCGCTGAACTGAATGAATCCGGCGTGGCGCATAATAACTGAGCCACAACTCGTCACGACAAAATTCCACAAAAATAACCATAAAATCCACCTTAAAATATAACATGACTTACCCTGGAGCCGTCGGAGAAATTCCATCCCGAGCCCGGGATTCCGCCGAGCCGAGTCGCCGACCGCACGTCCGTCCCAAAAATATGCTCCGTAAAAATCTCGGGACGCTCCCACGATTCCAAATCCGCAAACGGTTCCTCAATCTGAGATCACAGGAGCGCTACCGAGCCCGCTGTACGTCCCGAGCCAACCACGACAACCCCCGGCGCCGGAAAAATATTTTCGGCGGAAACGTCCGAGGAACCCACACGACCTCAAATATGAAAGGGTTCGCCAAAATGATGCTCGGATAAGGCTCGGGAGCCGTCTGAACGCCCAAAACCGTGACCCGCAGGCCAAAACCGAAGCCCCGGGTCACCCGGTCGCAACCCGCTCAGGGTAACCGTAACATCCTCCCCCCCTTAGGACTCTTGGTCCTCCAAGAGGGGTATCAAATGCTGATACTGCTCGGGGTATCGCTCCCTGATATCCTGCTCGGTCTCCCAAGTCGCTTCCCGGTCAGTATGATGTGACCACTGAACTTTGACCATGGGAATCAACTTGCTGCAGAGTTTCCGAGTATCGCGCCCCAGAAAGGCAATCGGTACCTCCTGATACGACAAATCAGGCTCCAGCTGAACCTCCTCCACTGGAATCGTCTGCACGGGATCCAAGATGCACTTCTTCAACATACTGACGTGAAAAACGTTGTGCACCGCAGACATACTCGGAGGTAAAGCCAACCTGTAGGCTAACCTACCTACCCGCTCTAGAATCTCATACGGTCCGATATACCTTGGGGCTAACTTGCCCCGTCTGTCGAATCTGACCGTCCCCCGAATCGGCGCTACCTTCAGCCAAACCCTATCGCCCACCTCAAACTCCAAATCCTCGCGTAAATGCATTCTCGCGTGAGGTGGTGCGGTGGTTCCGCGGTTTTCAACCGCGCCTGAATAATCCTGATCTTGGCTGTGGTCTCCTCAATGAGCTCGGGACCCAGCTCTATCCTGTCAGACGCCTCGGTCCAACAGTGCGGTGTCATGCACCGTCGCCCATACAATGCCTCAAACGGTGCCATGCCGATGGTACTCTGATAACTGTTGTTATATGAAAACTCTACCAACGGCAACTGCCTATCCCAATCTCCTCCAAAATCCAAGGTACAACTCCGCAACATATCCTCCAGAATCTGAATCACCCGCTCCGACTGACCGGCGGTTTGGGGATGGTAAGCTGTACTCAGATGGAGTCGCGTGCCCAGAGCCTTATGAAAAGCGCCCCAGAACCGTGCGGTAAAACGCGGATCCCGATCTGATACAATGGAGTCTGGTACTCCATGTAACCGCACAATCTCTCTGATATACAGATGGGCAAGCTTCTCCAGGGAGTCTGTCATCCGGACTGGCAGAAAGTGAGCACACTTTGTCAGGCGGTCCACGATAACCCGGATGGCATCGTGGTGAGACCGGTCGAGGTAGTGCGGTCAGAAAGTCCATCGTGATGTTGCCTCACTTCCGACCGGAATGGGCAAAGTCTGTAACGTCCTTGCCGGTTTCTGATGCTCCACCTTTACCCACTGACAAGTGGCACACTTATACACATGTGTGGCAATGTGTCTCCGCATACCCGGCCACCAGAAATGGGTACGCAAGTCCTGATACATTTTCTCACTACCGGGGTGTATGCTCAATCGGCTCGAATGTGCCTCCGTCAGAATCTCATCACGTAGTGCCTGATCCCCTGGCACATATAACCGATTCCTGAAGTACAGTAGTCCCTGCCTGTACTGAAATGCCGGTAGTAGTGCCCCTTTGTCCTCTCTGGACAGCTTCTTCAGTTCTGGATCCCTCTCCCGAGCCTCTGCACTCTGTCCGGCCACTCCGAATGAATGGTCAAAGTGTATACCCGAGCCTGCTCCCAAGGTGCTCCCACTTGTGCCAAAGGCACACCAAGTCATTCTCCTCGGTCCGATCCTCGCACCGCCTCCTCGGCAGACAAATTTCAGATTTTCACAGATCATTTCTAACCCGGAAATGATATTTCATTCGACATAACGCATCTACTTTCATCCACTATACCAATTTAGCATCCATTTTTATCAATACTCAACATCCACATGGAAAAAGTATCACTTGAACATTTCTGCCCTTAATCAAAACACAACATCCATTTCAAACGCCATAACGCACCTACGACGGTTTGGGGATCGCGACCCGGCCCGTACCGTGCATTACATTCGCTCGCTGTATATTCTGACCTCTGTTGAGGGCTGTCGTTACGGGTCGTTCTGGCGGTTGGACCGCATATGATGGATTCTGATTTACTTTATGTTTTATGTTCATATGTATATGTATATGTTGTGATATTCTGTTTTGCAGGTTCAGATTGTTGCCCTATGGGCAAACTGCACTTTTACCTTAGCCCTTACTGGGTCCTTTCGAGGACTCACCCTTTATATGTTTACCACTTTCAGGCCGTTCTGACAAGCAACCAGCGGAGTAGGGATCCGCGGTGCTTCCTACATTTTTGAGGTTCGGTTGCAGCAGCAGTACCACGTGCGGAAATCCTCGTGTGAGAGGTTTCAGATTCCGCGCTTAGGTATTCATAGAACTTTGTTTTATTGGCTCTGTAGCTGTAGTTGCATGCATATAGTGTTGGAATTCTTGCGCACCAAGATGACATGGGCTAGCTAAAGTAGCTAAGCACAACTCAACTCAACTCAATCTGAGTGTTTGAGCTAGAGAGATGTGTATCTGCTCTTAGTGAGCTGATATGAGCTCAAGGAGCTCAATGGATGATTTAATATGTCTTGGACTAGCTCTATGTGAGCTTGGTACAAATGTGTCTAGGCACCTTTTGGCGAAGAGACGTGTCTCTTGGCGGAAAGGTGCGTAAATTGGTGAAAAGGTGTCGGAGAGGGCCAAGCACACCTTCGGCTTAGGCCGAAGGGTGCCGAAAGGGCACCCTAAGGTGGCCTTACACCCATTCGGCCATGGGCCTAGGGGTGTGAGTGCCCCTTCGCCCTAGGTGCCTCTAGGCAAGGGGGTGCACCCCATGCCTTGCACCATTCGGCCAAAGGGACATGTCTCATGTCCCATGGCCGAACGGGCAAGGGCATGGGTCACCTCCTTACCTCTTCACCATATTTGGATAATTAATTAATTAGTTAATTAATTTCCTATTAGACACAATTATTTATTTATTCCTTTTCTAATTAATTAGTTAATTGAAAAGGCACAAGGCATGAGACATGTCTCATGGACCAAGGGGCATTGGTTGCAGCCCTTGGTCCTAGGGACATGTTATTTCGCAAATGAAAGGGCATTGTGCCCTCTCATTGGCAGCCCATCCTCCTCTATAAATAGAGGGAGGATGCGCCATTTCTATCAATCCCACAACCAGCATTGGTTCTCTCTTCTCTCTTCATACTTCCTCTTGCGAAACTAGAAGGCATTCTAGGAGCATTGTGAGTGGAACTCACCTTGGAGACAAATCATCTTCAAGCCGCCCTTAAGGTGTTCCCCAGGCCGAGTCTTCTACATCAACAAGGAGCAAGAATCTCTAAGATTCTTAAGCTGCGTCCAGAAGAAAGGTACATACTATTAATCCCTTCTTCGGTATTGATGAATGCGAACATGAGAAGCATGTTAAAGACGATCCTAAAATCAACAACTGGTATAAGAGCTTTCGGTTTCTCTTTGTAAGGTTATTCGAAGGGGTTATATTCGTTTAAATGGAAAAAGGAAGCATGAATGTTATATGTGTTTTGAATCATGCTTGAAGGTTGTATGATGAAAATGGTTGTATAACATGTTGACTTGCCTATTTGTTCCATGAATGATTAAATGAACCTAAAGAAAATGTGTGCCAAAGTTCTATATCACATTATACCTTGAGGTAATTGCCGGAATGTGCTCTGTCTAGGAGGTGAGTTTTAAGTGGGACCGTCTGTGACCCTCCATCTTTCCCGGGAGCGCTCCTCTCGTGGTTCCTAAGGTCCATGTGTGACATAGACTTGGCATGCATGTGACATTTATTCTTTACCTAATTTAAGAATTTCAGCCCTTGATAGTCTTAATACTTGGTTTTGTACCACTATGATGGACTTGAGGGAATTGAAGCTTAAATTAAGTGAGGGAACATACGTCTATTGAAACAAGAGATTCTACCTTAAGATAGTTCAAGTACTTGTACGGTGAACTTGAAGGACTTGAAACTTGATTCAATTGATGAGACACTTCATTAAACTAAGGTCTCTAGGGACCCCTGTCAAGCTAATATAATGCTGTCTAAGGAAGTGGTACTTAAGTGAGACCGTTTGTGACTCCACCAACGACACAGGCATTGTATTAAGGAGACTTATGGGTGATGAGACTAAGGTTTAAGTGAAGTGCTATGGTTGTTACGATCACGCATGAGTGCGTGATTCAGGCCTTCTTGGAAGGTCAAGTGAGGTTATAAACTGATGTATGCTTAGTTGCCCTTGATTGAATGTATAGGCTTGTTAAGGGTATGTTCATAAAATGGCAAAGTTGTGCTTAGGCATTTCTGATCAGATGCTATATACATACCTTTTGCTACGTCTGGGTATAAACTAAGTTATTTCATGAACATATTGCTTGAATAAGTCTAATTGTGTGAATTGGAATCTAAAACATGTGAATTGCATATTTGTAGATGGCTACTAAGAACATAGTAGCAGAGTTGAACCGTGACCTCAAATTGGATGGTGAAAACTATCTAATTTAGCGTGAAGGTCAAGTTCATCTTAATCGAGCAAGAGACACTTGAGGTGCTCGATGCCGAGGTCAACCCCGGAGGAAGGGGGAAGTAGGGTGGCTTATGAAGCCTACCTTAAAAAGAACTCTATGTGTAGAGTCACACTCTTGTCCACAATGGTGGATGAGATCATGGTGGAGTTCTCCATGCTACCCTCGGCCAAAGGCATCCGGGATCTTTGTGAAGGCCAAGTATGGAGATGTTTCCGTGGAGAAACAACGCTCAATGATACTAAGGTTTGAGAACTATGGTAAACGAGCAGATCACACCATGAGTGCCCACCTTCGTGAGATGTCACGAATGATTCATCAGCTTAAACAAGCTGGGCACGACCTCACCGACGAGCAGCAGGCGCAAGCAATAATAAGGTCCTTACCTGATGAGGAGTGGCAGGTTGATGAAGGTCAACTTACGCCACAACCCTCGATTAAGACCTTTGATGACATCGCCCGTCACCTTTTACTTGAGGCTGAAGTAATGGCTCTCAAGGACCACTCCAAGGCATATGTTGCCAATACCTCCGATAACAACGGGGTAAAAAGAAGAAGTGGTTCAAGGGTGGGAAAAGGGCGGCTTCAAAGGCAAGGGTAAGGGAAAGGGCAAAGGAACCGGGCCCGGAAAGAAGAAAAGGGACGTTTCGAAGCTCAAGTGCTTCAACTGTGGCAAGAAAGGACACTTTGCAAAAGATTGCAAAAGTACACCTAAGGTACATTTTGAACCTTCTACTTCAATAGCACATGTGACGTCATGTACTATGCTAATCGAAAGCAATTCTTTGTGGATTGTAGACTCGGGAGCAACAGACCACATAGCTCGGGACAAGTCCTGGTTTGTGGCGTATCGCAAGCTCCCAAGAGGTGTGAAGCACGTCTCGGTGGGGAATGATGCAAAATTAGAAGTAGTAGGAATAGGAACCTGTAAGGTTCCCTTGTGTAATAGATATTTGTATCTTGTGGACACATTATATGTACCTGATATTTGTAGAAATTTAATTTCTATTTCTGCCATGTTGAAATACAATTATTGCTTTCAATTCCTTAATGATAGTGTAACTATATTAAAGGATAATCAAGTTCTCACAAAATGCTTCGTTAATAATGGATTGTATGAGTTAAGGCCCGATGGCCATTACATTGCAACTCCTAGTTGCCACGTGACTAAAGTCATAGATCAAAATCTGTGGCATGAACGGTTGGGACATATAGGACAAGATAGGATGAATAAGTTAGCCAAAAGTGGCTTGCTTGAATCCTTGACCAAGGTTGTCCCGCCAACTTGTCAACCTTGCTTAGAAGGCAAGGCAACGAGAAAGCCCTTTGGGAGGGCAACTAGGAAAACCGAGGCACTAAGTTTCGTCCCTTCGGATCTTGGTGGACCTATGAGAATTGAATCCAGAAATGGGTTCAAGTACTTCATCACTTTTATTGATGACTGTACACGATTCACCCACGTCTTCTTACTCAAAACCAAGGCAGAGGCCTTAGCATATTTTCAGAAATATGTACACTTGGTTGAGAACCAAGTAGATAAGAAGGTGAAGTCCTTAAGGACGAGAGGTGGTGAGTACAGTTCACTTGCATTCAAGGCCTTTTGTGAGTCAAAAGGCATTGCTAGAGAGTTCACCCTTTCTTGGACACCCCAAAGAAATGGTGTGTCCGAAAGAAAGAACCGAACTTTGATGGACATGGTACGTTCCATGATGGCTAAAGCCAACTGGATGTGACCTATTGGAGTGCTGCGCTGCTATGTGCGGTGCACATTCTCAATAGGGTACCTACCAAGGACATCGACTCCTCTCCATATGAGTTATGGATGAAGAGGACCCCGAACTTAAGCTACTTGCGGCCTTGGGGTTGCTTAGCTTACGTACATGTTCCCAACCATCCGTTGGGAAAATTGGGACCAAGAGGAAAGAAGTGTGCTTTTCTCGGATATTGTACGGAATCCAAGGGCTATGTGTTCTTGGATCTCGGTTTAAAGAAGGGTTTGGTGTTTGATGCAAGAAACGCCAAGTTTGTGGAAACGGAGTTTCCAAAAGTTGGCGAAAGTGATGATTTAGCCTCAATAGGCCCGATCCTAGAAGAAGGTCAACCGGGCACTTCACGGTGCCGGTTACAAGGACTGACCTACTCCAGAGGAGTACCTCAACTGGAACAAGCTGAGGCTTTCCAGAATGAGCCCATAAACATGGACTCAAATGAACAGGATCCACAACCGAGGGATCTGTTCAAGAGGGAGTTGAGGTACTTCAAGAGCCAACACCTCCACCCCGGTTGAGAAGATCAACTCGGGAGTCCAAAGCACCTAAAAGGTGGGGACTATCGGAAGGTGAGACATACTTGGTCTCGTGCGAGATCGATGAGCCAAGTAATGTCAAAGAAGATCTTGATGGGGCACGAAAGAAGAGTGGCTAAAGGCAATGAATGATGAGTTGCATTCAATGCATGAAAATGAGATATGGGAATTGTCTCGATCTTCCTCGTGGCGGCGATCGACAATAAGTGGGTTCTTAAAATAAAGAAGAACTCGATGGGAGTATCGAAAGGTACAAGGCCCGGTTGGTGGCCAAAGGCTTTACGAAAGGAAGGTGTTGATTTCAAAGACACTTTCTCTCCTGTGGTTAAGTTTAATTCCATCAGATTGCTACTTCCGATAGTGGCAAACTTGGACCTTGAGTTGCATCGATGGATGTGACCACGCCCTTCCTCAACGGTGAGTTGAGTGAAGAGATCTACATGAAACAACCCGAAGGGTTTGTACAAGTAGGTCAAGAAGACAAGGTATGTAGACTAAAGAAGTCTATATATGGTCTCAAACAAGCTTCAAGACAATGGTACTTGAAGTTTCATCATGCAGTCACAAGCTATGGTTTTGTGATGATGCATGAAGACCATTGTGTGTACTTGTTCTTCAAAGAGTCCAGTTTTGCCATTATGACATTATATGTCGATGACATTTTAATTGCAAGTAGTAGCTTGGAGTTGTTGCTCGCCATCAAAGGATGGTTGTCCTCCACCTTCAAAATGAAGGACCTGGGGGAAGCTTCTTATATCCTAGGTGTTAAGATACATCGGGACGAGAAAGAAGCATATGTTAGGACTTTCACAAGAGCTTTATATAGATAAAGTTCTTGAGAGGTTTAACTTGACCAACTCTAAGCCAATGAACACCCCACTTGCATATGGTTGCAAAATTGAGAGGACTTATGTCCTAAGACTCCAAAAGACAAGGAAGAAATGACTAAGATACCCTACCTTAGTGCCATTGGTAGCCTTATGTACGCCATGATTTGTACACGGCCAGACATAAGTCAAGCGGTCGGTTTACTTGCTAGATATTCTTCGAACCCTGGCATGGAGCATTGGAAGAATGTCAAGAGGATCCTTAGATACCTTAAAGGTACTAAGGATTATTGGCTATGTTATCAAGGAAAAACCCTTGGTTTACACGGCTACTCCGATGCCGATTGGGGAGGAGATAGAGATTCTAGCAAATCTACAAGTGGTTATATTTTCTTGCTAAATGGGGGCGCCACTACTTGGTGTAGTAAGAAACAAACCTGTACAACCTTATCAACCATGGAGGCAGAATTCGTTTCTTGTGCCTCGGCTGTCCAGGAAGCCCTGTGGCTTGGTTATTTTCTTAAAAACTTGGAGTCGATGGTCAAAATAAGTAAGCCCATTACTATCTACAGTGATAGTATGGCAGCTATGGCCTACACCAAGGACCCCAAGTATCATGGAAAAACCAAACACATTAGCATGAAATATAATTTCGTTCGAGATGCAGTTGAAGGCGGTGAAGTCAGAATTGAATACATCTCAACAGACCTTATGGTGGCAGATCCTCTCACTAAGCCATTGCCACCCATTGTGTTTGCTCGTCATGTCCGAGCAATGGGTCTTAGGAGATTGTAAATATACTAATTGTTGTATGACTTTCACCACTTTGGTGTCACACATGTATATATGTATAATGATGATCAATAAAGACGTTACTTGATGTCATTTACTTGGTTCCATTAATAACACACAATGAACAAAATGAACATGTCCACCATAGGCATTGAGAATGACTTTCTCACACCAAGTCATTCGCCCTTGATCTTAAGTAGACCAAGGATGAGACTACCAAAGGCTCAATAGTGTGTTGTTTCTTCAAGAAACATATGACATGCAAAGTTACTCTATTGAGTGGGAGTCATGTTACAACACATGACACTTTGGTATACTTTTATGTCGCCTTGATTTGAATAATCAAGATGAGGTGCTCGCACTGATTTTGTATGACACTCGATACATTCTAGCCTATGTGTGAGTGTAAGCTCGGGCTTGCACAGACATTTCATGGCTTGTGACATGTCCTCCTTTTATATGTTAGAAGGAGCACACTCGAGGTGTTTTAAGAGGAGAAATGACACACCCTCATTCTAAGTGATATCACTCCAAGTGGGAGTGGTGTTTGTAAAACACCCTAAGAAGTGTTAATAGAATCTTTGTAAGTATGTTGCAAAGATCCTATGACCATGAAATTCGACCAAAAGAAGAATTTAAGCAAGTTGTCTCTAACCTTGCGTAGTGTGAGAATTCTTCGATTGGACCCTTAATCACTTTAACTCATGTTAATGATTCACATTGACAAAGTTACTTTGATTGGTTGTCGAAGGTCGCAGATGAATGCGGCTGGAGTATCCTCCTTTGGGTAACTAAATCTATATGGATCATTAAGCAGGTAGAGTGTAAAGGAAAGACAAGTGAAACTTGGTACGTGAGTCCTAAATTCAACCTTTGAGCTCACATGTTGCATTGGTACAACATGATAAGGTCTGAATTGGGGATAATACGAATTAAAGAGTACTCGACACTTAACACAGTCATCATTTAAATGAAAGAGACTGATGTGGTTAAGAATATGTACCATATGTCTTGGGGTTCTAAAGGCACTACTTGAAGTAGTTCAAGGAAAGCTTGAAGATGTTCAAGCATGTCTTGTTAAGTTCAAGAAAATTTGAATAACACACAAACACTTGAAGTGTTCAAGTGAGTTTGAGAGGACAATCTTCCATTTGAGAGTCTAACAACCTCAATGGAAGAGGTGCAGTGTGGATGCCTTAAGGTCGCACTCACAACTCCTTTTATATAGTTTGCCAAAGTGTTTGGTTTAGTATGAGGAAGTGTTTTATTCGAGTGGGAGCTTATGCTCAAAGATCATCATTGGTGCGAGTGGGAGTTTGTTGGAATTCTTGCGCACCAAGATGACATGGGCTAGCTAAAGTAGCTAAGCACAACTCAACTCAACTCAATCTGAGTGTTTGAGCTAGAGAGATGTGTATCTGCTCTTAGTGAGCTGATATGAGCTCAAGGAGCTCAATGGATGATTTAATATGTCTTGGACTAGCTCTATGTGAGCTTGGTACAAATGTGTCTAGGCACCTTTTGGCGAAGAGACGTGTTTCTTGGCGGAAAGGTGCGTAAATTGGTGAAAAGGTGTCGGAGAGGGCCAAGCACACCTTCGGCTTAGGCCGAAGGGTGCGTAGCACCCTTGGGTGCCGAAAGGGCACCCTAAGGTGGCCTTACACCCATTCGGCCATGGGCCTAGGGGTGTGAGTGCCCCTTCGCCCTAGGTGCCTCTAGGCAGGGTGCACCCATGCCTTGCACCATTCGGCCAAAGGGACATGTCTCATGTCCCATGGCCGAATGAGCAAGGGCATGGGTCACCTCCTTACCTCTTCACCATATTTGGATAATTAATTAATTAGTTAATTAATTTCCTATTAGACATAATTATTTATTTATTCCTTTTTTAATTAATTACTTAATTGAAAAGGCAAAGGCATGAGACATGTCTCATGGACCAAGGGACCTTGGTTTCAGCCCTTGGTCCTAGGGACATGTTATATCGCAAATGAAAGGGCATTGTGCCCTCGCATTGGCAGCCCATCTTACTCTATAAATAGAGGGAGGCTGCGCAATTTCTATCAATCCCACAACCAGCATTGGTTCTATCTTCTCTCATCATACTTCCTCTTGCGAAACTAGAAGGCATTCTAGGAGCATTGTGAGTGGAACTCACCTTGAGACAAATCATCTTCAAGCCGCCCTTAAGGTGTTCCCCAGGCCGAGTCTTCTACATCAACAAGGAGCAAGAATCTCTAAGATTCTTAAGCTGCGTCCAGAAGAAAGGTACATACTATTAATCCCTTCTTCGGTATTGATGAATGCGAACATGAGAAGCATGTTAAAGACGATCCTAAAATTAACATCTAGATCAGATCATGGTTTTGTATATGTTATGTAGATTCTGAGGTATATTCTGCTTGTTGGTCTTCGAGTCGTGGCGGAGCCCCGACTTGCCTATAGTGGAATTGACATATTTCGGACTTGGGTTACGGTGTTGGTAGTAATGATTGATGTTTGACACACCATGAACTGCATGTTTAGTAGAAGTTGGAATGTTATACTTGCTTGCCTTGTATGAGTTATAGGTTGCTAGTCGTTACTCGACAATTCTGTTGTTTGAGCTCGATGCTCTGCTACTCCGCCTCCGCAACCGGGCGGGGTGGTTGTGACAGAGTATCGTAGTCCCGACATACCTCAACAAATTCTTTCAGCATTTGCTTTCTCTCATTAACATATGAGGAACTGGAAGAGTTAAAGGACTCAGCATCACTCATTACCTCCGATTCCGCAGTAGCCATTAGGCACGTCTCAACGGGTTGAGATATATGTAGCTCGGTGTCAACAGGTTGACAGCTCATGAATGTAATGCTTTCTTCGCCTTCTGTTAGGCACAAGTGTGCTTCTTCCTCCTCATTTGAGGTTGAATCATCTAAGTTCGAACAGCTATCACTCCAAGCGGCCATTCCCTTCAATCCAGGTTTCCTTTTCTTGAAGGTTCTCTTTTTGTCCGAGTTTTCCTTACATTTCTTTGAGCTACCTTCATTTCTTTGGGCGATCAACTGCATATGTCCTTTTCCACTGCAGTTGTAACAGATTGGTGGTTTGAAGGGGCTTCTCCTTTTGTCCTTCATTTGTTGGTACCTTCCTTTGTACTTGAGCAACTTCTTGATCTTTCTTGCTATCATGGCCGTTTCATCACCTGTCTCTTCCTCATCTGTAGAACTCTCTTGATTCTTTTGCCTTGTGGCAATAGATTTATTTTCCTGTTAATCTTTTCATCTTCCCTATCCTTCATTTCATAAGTCATTAGTTTGCCAAATAATTCATCAACACTAATGGTTTTGATACTACCTCCTTCACTTATAGCCTCTACAGTACTTCTCCATGATGGTGGTAAGCTCCACAGAATTTTTCTTACCAGTTCTTCACTCTTGTAGATCTTACCGTATTGCCTCAAAGGTGTGATTATTTCATTGAACCTCCTGTGCATGTCCGCAATGGTCTCCTTTGGATCCATGGCAAACATTTCATAAGCTTTGACTAGCATGAACATCTTGGTGTCCTTGACTTGGTCCGTTCCTTCGTAGGTCACTAGAAGCTTATTCTATATCTCATGTGCACTGTCACAAGCAGAGACAATATTAAAAACATCAGGAGTTAAAGCACAAAGAATTACATTTACCGCTTTGGCGTTCAAGGTGCATAGTTTGTCATCGTCTGGAGTGTAGTCCTTGAGAGGTTTCGGCTCAACTATTCCATCATCAGTAACAATGGTTGGAATGTGAGGTCCTGCTTTAATGATTCTCCAAAGATGATGATCTTGCACCTGAATGTGGTTTTGCATTCTTGTCTTCCACCAGTTGAAGTTTGCTGAATCAAACAGTGGTGGTCTAGATGGGTTGTATCCTTCAAGAATCATACTTGGAACCGATGCCATTTGATCTTTGGATCTGAAACCGCGAGGTTTTATCACAGATCACCGTGTGCTCGATACCAATTGTTGTCCCAAGTAGGCAGCCAAGAGGGGGGGTGAATTGGTTGGCCACAAAAACTTTTCGAAATAACAAACCGAAAGTTCCGACTCGATGTCAACCCGTTTAGAAACGCGAATTTTAGCAAGAAAGAAAACGACACCAGGATTTATAGAGGTTCGGTCTGAGACCTACGTCATCTCCTCAAGTCAACAACTCGAGAGTTCTTCCACTATACTTTAACAAGGTTACACCAAGAAAAAGTACAAATAGTTTTTCCCAAGGCTCAACTAAAAACCTAACTATGGTTTTCCCAAGGCTCACCAAAAAACCTAACACACACCCAAAATAGTTTTCCCGAGGCTCACTAATAACCTAAAACAAATCCCAGTTTGGTTTTCCCGAGGCTCACCAAAACAAACCTAAAAACACTTTGATTTTTACGAAAATCTAAACCTGTTGAGGTTTTATCGAAAACACACAAAACGGTTTTTCAAAACGATTTTTCTCTCTCTCAAAATAACCCAGAAAAGCTACTATGAAGATGAAGCTAGTTCTTCAAGATTGATGCTGGAGAGCTTGACTTGACTTGCTTTGCTTATGAAACGAAAACTTGAATGCTTGTCAAGAGAAGAAGTGAGTTCTTCGAAAGATTGAAGTCTGTATTTAAAGACTCAATGGAGGAGCGTCCTGGAGCTTCTGCAACGTCTTTCTTCGTTTTGAAATCCAGGTAAAATCGTCAGATTTAACTCCTCCAAAATCACTGGAAGTCAAGACGGAAAATAAGAAGAGTCCTAGTAGAACTCAACTACGTTCAAAACCTGTTTATACACAAATGGGCTGAAATCGAAATTTAAATCGAGGCCCATTAAGTGTAAAGCGAAGCCCACCAGTAATTTTGTGATTAAAAGACTAAATGTCCGAAACATACACAACCTTTTCTAAACTTTACAAAATGTCCCCAAACCTTTGTTATCATCAAAATCCTTAAAGCCAACGAGTCAGAGAGACGGGCTAAAGCGAAATGAAGAGCCACGAAATTGAGATTTAGGGAGAGAAAGAGAGAGAGGCAAGTATATTTGAGATGAGATGACACTAACTAACAGATAGAATCAAAAACAAAATCTAAGTGGGATTTTGGGAATATAATTGAAATAGATGTTAACTTCCGGTTTGAGATAAAATTAAGAAGAAAAAATTACAAAAAGTTCAAATTTAAGATAAGATTGTTTGTTAAAAAAGGGAAGGGACACTTGTTTATGTTTTATTGTTTAGGAATTGTGACATTTTTTTAATAAAAAACTAAAAAGATTTTCCACTTGGCATCACCACCTTCAATATGTTCTTGTTTATATATTAATCGTAGATGTATTATTCAACCATATTTTTATTAAAACTTCATAAATAAACTATTAAACCAATCATTTCCTGCCAATTTCTCCTCTTGCATTCATAATATTAATTTCAAATACATTACCAAATTCTTCAAACATTTCACCAAAAGATTAATTATTTTATGTATAATAAAAAAATGAAAAATGATACTGAGTATTTGAGCTAGTGATCATGCTTATGAGAACACGTGGGGAAGGCTTTGATTTCAAGCCTCCAACGTCCTCTACCCTTACAGCTCTTTTAATTGCCAACTTGTTGGTAAACCAACTAGTTAGATTACTACATTGTTGCCATCTATATGAAACTCCGCTTATTAATACTTTACTAAAATACCCTTCCTTATCAGTACCATCTATTTTCACTAACAACCATTACCCATTGTTGTCATAACTTTCGTCACAACCACCACCGGCCACCGCCGGAATTCAGTCGCCGCTAGTACCGCTGTCGTTGCCGAACTTATGCCACCCGAACGTCGTCGCAATCACAGCCGCGGCTGTTTCAACCACCGTTGCGGCTGAAACCAACATCGCGGCAATGGCAGTCCGGAACCACCATCACGGCAGCCGGAACCACTATCGGGTTTGCTGGAACCACCATCATTGTCGCCGGAACCATCTTCGCGACCAACGGAACCACCACCGCTGCCACCGCCATCGAAACCACAGTCGCGTCCGCCGGCATCGCTGCTACCATCGACACCACTTTCACAGCTGCTGGAACCACCACCGTTGCCACGCCGGCACCATCGTCGCTGTCAGTGGTACCACCATCACCACCACAGCCACCGCTAACGTCGCCGTCGCTGCAATTTGTGGAACAAGACTTTTAGAAATTAATTTTCATAATTTTTCTTTCATTTATAATTAATTGCATAGTGTCTAAAGTGATCTGCAATACTGTCTATTACAGGAGTTAATACTTTTTATTTACTTATTTTACACATTTCTATAGTGTCTATTAGAAAGTGATATAATGTCTGAATAAATATTTAAAACTGTTTATTTATTTGTTTTGCACATTTTACGCGATAGCGAAACCCTCTACTGCATTATAAACAATTAATTGCATAGAAAATCCTAAAATTTTTTTGTAATGTATAAAAGCATTTATTAACATAATATAAAATAATTACCGTTAGTTTATAAATAATTGCATAGTGTCTAAAGTAATATGAAATACTGTCTACTACAATAATTTATACCGTTTTAGCTATTTAATACATTTTTATAGTGTCTACTAGAAAATTGTATAATGTTTGAATAATTACTGCTAACTATTTGGTTCCTTACCTCTCCTTTGCCTTCGATCGTCTCGCTCTGTCAAGATCCGGATGTGGAAGCACTAGATCGCCAGCCCCTGTAGGTGACCGGATCTACAGCTCTGACAGTTGTCTCCCTCCGATGGCAAGTCGCAACAATCAACCGATTCTCTTCCTCTATGAACGAGGAAATGATCTTCCTCACACTCCTTCTCCGATGCGAACGAGAAGGAATCGCGAACGTCGTCAGTGATCTTTCAGATCTGGAATCTTCGAAGAAGCTACCGATTCTAATCTTTGAGGCAACTAGTGAGTCGACGATCATCCAGATCTGCAATATCCAGAGATAGCGGTGGTCGGAGTCTGTGGAGAAGATGGCGGCGAAGGGGAAGAGAGAAGATGGTGGACGTGGAGATTATCTTCCTCACGCTCCCTAAATCCAGAAGTTGTTCATCGTCATAGGTGGAGATCGGCGTCGGAGTGGCGAGCTGTGATGATCTAGTGGTTCCCTCCGATGGCGAATTTCAGATCTATCCGATAGTGAGCTCGCCAGAGTGACGGAGGACTGACGGAGAACTCAGAGCTCGCTGGCCGGCTTCCGCGATCATGATTTGTAGCTGAGCACTCCGCCGAAGATGACGAGAATCATGATCTAGCATCCCTGTTTCTGAAAAGTGTTGAAAAGAGGCTTTAGAATCAGGGTAATATGTACCAACAAGTTATTTTAACAACTAATTGGTAATTGACATCGGCAATCCCGTATCTCCTACTATTTAAATAAAAAATAAAAAAGAAACGGAAACGCAAAATTATACAGCCATGTAAGTGCCACATCATCGTACACATTATCTAATAGTTATCATAAAAACGCAGCAAACGCAGCGGCGTACCAAAAAATTCGAAATTTCAAAGACCTCCGACCAATCAAAATTCGAGAATCAAGTTCCGGCCACATAAAAAATGCATACAGCGACTAGTTGTGGGACCGGTCTCTGAATCGACATCCACACGAACCTGGGGAAAGCTCTGATCCAATTTTCTCCACATACCCACCTTCCTTCTTCCCCATTTGCTTACTCTGAGAAGCTATGGTGGGCTGTGAACGATGATGAAGAAGAACAACTGTAGATTATGCTCCTCCCATGGCCACCCACTATCGTTACTCTGCCTTTTCTCCATCACAGCCCAGAGATTTCTACGCTAGGCTCAGAAATTTCAGATCTTGCAGAAGATTCAAACACATAACCATTAAGGCTTCGTCTGTTAGCAGCAGCGGAGAATCTTACAGAACCCTTGTTTCCCAGGTAACTTCTGCTGTTTGTTCTTCCTTTGTGTTGTGGGATTGTCTGTTGGAATGTTCTTTGATTCTGGGATTTCCCATTACGGTTGAAATTTGGGATCTTTGGGTAGAAATGTAAGTGCTTAGTGATAAAGATGCAATTTTGGAAATGTTCAGGCTGCTAGGCTATTAGTTCCAACCGCAAGTTTTGAGCCCTCCAAGTTGAAAGTTGTGTTCTTGGAAGAGGGGATTCAGGAATGTTCTGCAATCATCCCAAGAACCTACATTCTTTCTCATTGTGACTTCACTGCTAATTTGACCTTGACTATCTCCAGTGTCATCAATCTTGATCAGGTAAATCCTGAATTTTGTTCAAGAATGCAATTTTGGTTGATAATATATGTGATTTCTATGCTATATCCCTTAAAACTGGATTAAAACCTTCAAAAAGAGTAAATTATTGTAAACCCATAATGAATTCTAAAATTCTAATCATGACTTAATCTATTAAATTATTCTGCTTAAGAAATTTTTCGCTTAATCGGATGGATTAAGTCGTTTATTTGATTAAGTCGAACCAATTGGAGCATTAGTCAAGAAAGAGTTTTCTGCTGCTAGGAGATATCACTTTTGTAAAATGTCTGAAACTCCTTAACATGATTTGACCATCAACAGTTGAAAGGGTGGTATAACAAAGATGATGTTATCGCCGAATGGAAGAAAGTGAAGGATGATATGTTCCTCAATGTTCATTGTTACGTTAGTGGCCCGAATCTGATGTTGGATCTTGCTGCAGAGTTCAGATACCACATATTCTCCAAGGAATTACCTCTGGTTAGTTTTCCTTCTCTGCTACATGTAACAAATTGGATGTGAAGGTCTTCTGCAACCTCAAGTGATGGCATTTTGATGTTGGAATCACCGACATGAGGTCTTCATATTGTTTCACATATTGCAAGATAGGTACTCAAGGCTTTGCTCCATGGAGACTCCATTCTTTTCAGAGATCACCCTGAGCTGATGGATGCTTTGGTCTGTGTTTACTTCCATTCTAGCTCACCAAAGTACAATCAAATGGAATGTTGGGGACCTCTAAAAGATGCTGCTGAGGTAACATTTACAAACCCAGTTGGTTCAAGTTCATTTTAATCAATCAAAGAAGAATCTGCAGGTTTGTTCAATTGATCAACCATCGAGCTTGACTCGAGTTCTGTTATTCCTTCATGCCAAAAGTTTTGCAACATATTTCTTTTTACGATATCCTAAATATTTGCAACATTTCCTGTTTCAGTAACCTTTTCCATTACAAAATTATCCTTCCCTACATAACCTAAAATAAAATACTGAAATATAGTTAATATCAGTCTCTTTTTTCTCCAAATATTCTAATTGTTTAATTTCGTTTCATGGAGTGTTCATTCTTATATATAGTTGATTTTAGCTTACAAGTTTTACTCGGTTTTTGTGAATGACTACATCTTCTGATATAAAGAAAGGGCAAAATATGCATCTTCTAATATATAAAAAAGGGCAAACTAGAAATGTCAATATGTCAAACTTTTCTCACATTAATTCTAGTACCAGGTCAATATGTTGGAACATATAACAGTACTAAAATTTGTTCATCATTTTGTCAGGTTGGGCTGAGAGAGAAAGGTTTTCTGGTAATAAACAAAGGAAGTTCAATCACATCGGATAAGCTTCGAAGGCCTAAATCAATCCTTCAAACCATGTTTACCTTCTTTCTGTAATGTAAGTGGAGATGACACATTAATCTGTTTCATCTTGCAAGAGCAATTGAGGTGCAGATAGATAGCTGCCTATAGACTTAAGAGCCATCCACTTCCATGCCCACTCTGTTTTCCCCCAAGTCTTGAGTCAAAAATGGAAGAAAAAGAATTCAGAATTGATGACCATTTGTTCAATTTGTTGAACACATTCTTCCTTCAGTTGTAAATCAATTAAAGAAATATCCATACCATTTCATGGATCCCTTTACCTTGCTACTATTTATAAGTTCCTTTCTTTCATGACAATTACTTGCAACTGAACAATGGAAAATTTGCAACAAATGTCTTTTTAAAATTATTATCATGAACCTTAAAGTCGTTCTTTGATTGATCAACAACAAACAATAACATTTAATTTGAGGAAAGAGTTACTACAAGTACAAGACTACCTTGCTCTCTCCCTTGGCTTATTACATTGAAATTACTAGCCATTACAAACAATAACATTTAATTTGAGGAAACTACATTCTTTCATATCAGACAAATTGGCACTCAGGTTAGGTCTCGGAAAAGCAAGCTCTCCCAACTCTTTTAATGCCTCTAGTTCATACACAATTTCTTGCATAGTTGGTCTCTCCTCACCCCTTCCTCTCATACAAGTCTTTGCTATATATGCCACTTCCTTCATCTGCTTCACCACACTCTCATCACCCACTTCCAACAGTTTGTTGTCCAGAATTTCAACCAAGCGCTCCTCTTTCATCATACTGATAAACTTCAAAGCGATGTTCATCTCCCCCTTGGGTCTTGAGAAATCAATAACCTTTTGGCCTGTCAAAAGCTCTATCAGTGCAACTCCAAAGCTGTAAACATCGCTCTTCTCAGTCAATTGGTTGGTGTGGTAGTATTCGGGATCCAGATAGCCCAAGGTTCCTTGAACAAGTGTGATTAGCTCTAACTGGTTCGCTGGCATCAACCTTGAAGCTCCAAAACCAAAGACTTTGGCATTGTAGCTTTCATCTAACAATATGTTGGCTAGCTTCACGTCCCTATGAACTATAGGAGCAGAACTAGCAGAGTGAAAGTGAACCAGAGCGGATGCAATTTGGCTTGCTATTTGCAGACGAGTTTCCCATGGAATATTGTTGGATATACCATGAGATGCAATTTTGTGCATGTGATTAGATAGGCTCCCGTTTTTGATAAATTCATACACCAGCAAAGGAACTTGTCTCCAACCAATGATCTTCACCACATTGTCATGCTTGATCACCACATTGTCATGCTTGATTTGGGAAAACACGAATATCTCATTAACAAATTGGTCCACATCAGTTGCTTCCCCGACTATCGATTTCTTGATGGCTACTGATGTGTTATATGCTAATATACCCTTGTAGACTGTCCCCTGTCTTCCTTTACCTAAGATTCTACTGTCACCATAGTTCTTTGTCGCCTTCCTTAGCTCCTCCGTGCTGAAAATTCTGATGGGTTCTGGACCTGACCTGGTGAGCTTCTGTCTCAGTAACATCCCACCATTTTGCTGGAAGTATTTATGTTTCTCTTTGGCCTTCTTTATCTCTTTATATATGCTACATAATCCTAATATGCCTACAAGAAGTGCAAAGAAGCCAAGTCCTGTTGGTGCAAAACACCAACGCAGCAAAGTTTCACATCCAAACGAGTATTAATTATTTGTATAATTATTTCGTAATTAATTACTTGTTCAAGAGTCAGTATAGTTACCAAGGAGAATAACAAGCAAAGATGTATTGTTGCGTGAACAAGATTTTCCATCTTGTTGCAGATGGTATCCTTTGGCACATCCACATGTGTAATTTCCCCGTGTGTTGATGCATTTGTATGCACAGCGATGGAAACCGGGGATCGAGCATTCATCAATGTCTGTGCGATGGTCGCAATTAGAGGAGGAATTCTGATGAAATATCTGCCCACATCTATCTATGCAAACCAGAGTCGCCTGGGGATGGGGGTCTGACAACAACCGATCCTAGAGCAGGAATCCTCCACCTGGACATCCCTTGTGCAATAGGACATGCAGCCGGTGTTGAACCACTCTGATTCATTTCCGGGTATTAGTGGTGACCGGAGGATAGTGTTGGTGTCACATCCCATGGCCATGAACTTGTTCTTCGTCGGTGAAATGGTGAAATTGCTTGTTTGGAGAATCGCACTAATCCTTCTCGTACTGCTCCCGGTATCATTATAACAATCCGAAGCAACAAGTCCTAAGATATCTATCTCTCCCTGGAGTGAGATGTTGATGACCTCAAGGTTACTTTGGCCAATGAAGCAGAGGCGAATGCAGAGTAATAGGAGTGGTGTCCACAGTGGCGGATCTAGCCCACAAAAATTAGGTAAGCGGAGAAAAATACTCAATAATAAATAAAAAGTTTATAAGTCAAAATATAAATTTTACATAATATTTATCAAGAATTCGATCAAATTAAAGTGAAGAGTTTTGAAAAATGTGGACAAAATTTCAAGAAACAATAGTTGGAAAACCGAATTTTCGTGAATTGAAAATCTTAAGAGAGAGATGAGCTAGATCTAAATATTGCACTAAATAGAGAATTTGGGACCTAATTGACACCTATTAATTGAAGTGGTTTAATTGAGCTTGCAAGGCTTTCTAAGGAGCTAAAGGTGTAATATTTCCTTTGTTAGGTTAAGCTATGAGAGGGTATAAGTTTGGGGCTTAATTTCTTGCCCAGGTGCCGGGCACGCCAAGGGTTGGTCCGCCTCTAGGTGTCCATGGACGCCACTCAAAAATTTTAAACCCTACCTAGTTCGAGCAATATTTTTATGGACACTACTAAGAAAATTATGTAGACATCACTAGTATTATTGAGTTGTTTATGATCAATTAATCAATTAAAATTTTACTATCATCACTTATTGATAGCCAAAGAGTAACCTCCGTGATCGAGGATCCTCCGGCAACCGATGTAGGGCAACTCAGGTACTGGAAAGACAAGGCAAAAGACACTTTCAGTGCGAGACGGAGAAGAGGAGTGTGGGTGTGTCGTAATTACCTTATTTGAGGCAGGCACCACCCAATATATAGGGTGGTGCTAGGTCCCGTTCGGGGCCTTAAACGCTGGAGAATCTCCATAAATGTGCCCATAATTGGGATGACGGCGTATTAATGGTGTAATAATAGTGTAGTTACTGCGGAATTACTCCCTCTCCTTTGGCTTAATGCCATAATTAGTGCAACGGTTATGTTGAGGAGGCGACAAACATTTCATGGCTAACGGCTCTATCACGGGCGCCATTCTGGTAAGAGGGCTCTCCGTAAACACGAGGCCATTTGTGGTGGATGCGGCCCATATGGCGTTGCATTTGACAATACGGCCGTATGGCCGGCCCATATATATCAGTATGTCCTCCCACAGCGGAGGATGGGATGGACCCCTGTGCTCCGTTTTGAAGGGAAATTCCCTATAGATGTTGAGCCCATGTGATATTGTGGCGTTTTTGAAGCCCAATTAGGGGAGAGCCCAAGAGGTGTCCCCCATGGTGGCCCAAATTCTCGGCCCAATATCAATTGTGGCGGTTGGGAGGTGCAGTTTTCAAAATTTTCGCTTTTTGCGCCGTTTGTAATTATGGGGGAAGTCGTTTCACTTCCCATCGGACTCTTCTTATACGTCAACCCATGTGGGGAGTCAATCTTCCGAATTTTTGCTTTCCTTGCTTTTGCGCTTCAGTTTCCTTTGTAATCTAGTTTCCATTTTCGGCAAACACCGAAGAATTTCCCGGCGAGATTCGAAGAACCCAGCCGTTGAATCCCTCGTTTTCGTCTCCGGCGTACCGATCAGTAAGTGGTACCCCTTTTACTTTCTTCTTCTTTTTCCCCCTTTTTTTTGTGTCGCGACAGTGTCGCGAGTGAGGCATCGCCGCGCCACTGCCCGGGTTCTTGGGTCTAGGGTTTAATTTTTCGGATTCGTGATTCATTTCGTAGATGGCTCCCAAGAATCCAAGCAAGCCCGGCGTAGGCCACGATGTCGGGAGCTCGGCCCCGAACTGCGCTATCGGAGAAGAAGATGACAGAGATATCTGCGAGAACCACCATGTGTACACAAGAGTGGTTCATGGGCTGTCTCCGACGGATGTTTTGAGAAAAGCGGGGTTGGGATTGAGTGACAAGGCCATGAAGGAACAGACCATGGTCGTCTTTGAAGCCAGTTGAAAGCTGGGTGAGACTCCCCTCTGCTCTCTGTTGCTGCAACTATGCGAGGGTGGGGTGTTTGCCACTGGGCAATCGGCCCCGAATGTGTTTACCACCGTAAATGCATTCGTCGTGACATGCCACTTGGCGAAAACATCGGTGTTACCGGAGACCTTCTTGCAGTTTTACACACTGAAGAGGCCGGTTGGGCACCCCTTCTATCAACTAACCCCCGAAGAGGTGAAGGTGGGGACAAAATGGTGAAGATTGGAGTCTTGGCCGAGACCACCGGCTCGTGGGGAAGCTGGAAAAATAACTTCTTCTTCATCCTCGGGAGGATAGTTGGGGAGTTTCTGCGTATTTCATCAAGGAGAAAGACGCAGGGTGTCGGTGAGGCCCTCTTTGTGGGCGGGTAGCGAGGGAAGAGGGCCTCGACGCCACATGTGAATGGGTCCGCGGTGTGGAGAGGCTCGAGGAGTGTAAGGGTGGGTTTCCCTTCACTCTGTCCCGGCTGACGAAGTGGTCCTAAGGAGGGTAGGGGTTAGCGGGGCCCACCGTCTTCCGAGCCATGTGGATACCCTAAAAAGCTGGGTGGATGGGTTGGATGGGGACCTCATCGAGCGCTTGAAGGCGCTTTCGGCAACCCCATTGTCTGCTTTTGCATTCCCTTTTGTTTTTGTGTTTTTGTGCTTGCACATTTTAAATGCTATTATAACTGACTTTGTGTTTTGCTACTGCCAAGATGTTGCACCCAGCACCCTTTTGCCAAGAAGCGAGGATTTGTTGGAGGCCCTTAAGGCAAAGATGGAGGAGGAGGTCCCCGTAGAGCTGCTCGAAAGGGCTATCGAGGGACGATTGCGGGGACCTCGAAAGGCGTAGAGCCTCGAGGTGTGGAGGCCTTGGTGACGGTGGCTCAACCAGTCAACATGGCTGGTCCCGTCATCATCGAGGAGTTGTCCGAGGACTCCGAGGAGGAGATCCTTCGACGGAAGCCCCCCGACTTGCAGGTACTATTCTCGTTTCCCTTGGCTGTTTGGTGAGTTTTCTTTTATTTTGTGTTCTGATTCCCATTTAACTGCGGTGGCGAGAGGGTTTGGCTGTGTCCTCGGACAGCAGTCCCAGCCCTGCAAAAGATAAAGGGAAAAGACCGGCCCTCGAGGAGCCTTCCAGTAGCCCCGTTCGGGGCGCTGGGGAACCCGTCGGCCTATTGGCAGATGCTCGGAGGGCTGCTGTGGCCCCTCGAGTATACACGAGAAGGCCTTCGAGGATCCCTAAGACCCTGAAGGGCATAGATCCCGTTTTCGAGCCTCGGTGCTCGAGGACTATCGGCGGGAGGCTGCGGAGACATCCTTCAAGCGCAAGGGTCTGGCCCTTGTGGAGGCACAGGACCCCGTCATGAGGGTGACTCGTGACGAGTCAATACTCCTCGGGAAGGGGAGGTGAGATTAAAGGTTGCAGAGGGTCTCGCACTTCCCGCGATAGACATTTTTGAAGTACACCTCCTCGGGGCCCTAGACATGGCGAAGGACATCCGTCGGTGGCCTCACTCGAGTAAGTCACAAATCTCGACTCCCTTTGTTACTTATCTTTTTATCTGCGTATTTTGTTTATATGCTTTGCGTTTGTAACTTGTAGAAAAGCGTGGCCCCTAGGGCTGGTGGCCAAGATCGAGGACCTTGAATCCCTCGTGAGGAGCCTTGAGGCCACGGCAAAGGCCTCTGAGGAGGTGGAGAGCCTAAAAAAGGCCCTGGCTGACCAGGATGCCTAGTTTGCTGAAAAGGATGCCGAGTTGGCGTCCTCGAGGAAAGAGGAGGCTAACCTTCTTAGAGCCACAGGTGTCATGGGCAACCAGTGAAAGCTTCCATGGCCGATGGAAAGAAGCACGAAGCCCTTTTCCTTACCGAGCACCATGCTAGGAGGGAGGTCGAAGCTGAAATGGAGCAAGTGCTCGGGAGTGCCAAAGAATGGAGGCCCAGCTGAGGTGAAGGACAAACTCATCGGAAGTTGTCCTTGAGGGTTGCCGAGGCCGAGGAGTGGCGTCGGCGGCGATCGGATCGAAGACCGCACCAAAACCCTTAATGAGGTGACGGGCTCCGTTGTGGCTGACCATATAGCCTTCAGACAACTAGAAAACCAAATTGGTTTTAAGTTGTACGATGGTGAAAGTGTTCAACCCCTGTTTTTGTAAAGCCCATTCTTGAAAGGGCTGGTCGAGTGTGAAGGGCTTTCGAGGTCTTGGCCGAGAAGACCGCGAACGCACAAGCCATGGAGGGTGTCCGCTATCTTTGAGGGCTTCTACGATGCCGCCACCAAGTGGAGGCCATCGTTGAAGTCCCAGTGGATCCCCTTAACGCGATGAAGGTCGAAGAGCCCCCTCGGGCGGTTTTGTTTGAGTGGGGTAGGCGGGGAAGAAATTAAGAGCGAGAATATCCTTATGATATTCTACCCGGACATGTAGAGGACGCCCTGTTGTACCTTCAAATGATGATGCTCCCAGTAGTTTTGGGGCTGTAATTAAATTTTTGCTCATTTTTGATAAAATAATGGACAACTTTTCAGCATTTATTGCCTTTATAGTTGTTATATGAGTATTACTTGCATAATGCGAAGCGTTTGTACTTGTGCTGTGTAAATTTGTGTTAGTGAAATCGCGTAACTCTTCGTAGAGTGATTTTATTCGATGTGCACTAGTCGGCGGTGACCACGCAATCAATTTTGTTCTTACTGTGTAAAGTAGTGGACATTCTTCGTAGAGTGATTTTATGTCAAAATAACTTGCATAATGCGAAGACTTGGAATATTGCCTTTCCTTTGATGTATGAACATTGCTTTGTAGAACGGGAAAGACTTTGAATATCTTTGCCAATTTATTTAGAGGAAAGCGTACAACTTAAACGTAATAAGGCCTCAAGTCGTCGACGTGGTAGTCGTTTTGAGCTTTTTGCCTTGATGGTCTTTTAATTTGTATACACCTTCTTTTTCTTTCTGTGTACCACATAAGGTCCTGCCCATCTGGAGCGAAGTGCACCATGGCCAGGATTACGACACGACAACTCCGCCCTTAGCAAGACCATACCACCCACGTGGATCTGTTTTGCCCGAACTTTGGTGTTGTGATCGAGGTTTGCCCTTTGTCGTAAGGCCGAAGCCTCGATCCCTAGCACCCTCGCGGAGTTCCTCGGCGAGGTCCAGACGCGCTCGAAGACCGCTCTCATTGTGAGGGCGTCGTAATATAGCGTTCGGATTGTGGGTATAGAGACTTGATTGGTAGTAAGGCATCAACGCCGTAAACCAAGGAGAAAGGAGTTTCTCCCGTGGGTCCCGTGTAGTTGTTCGATAGTCCCAGAGGACGCCAGGTAGTGCCTCGACCCACTTCCTTTTTGTCATCGAGGCGTTTTTAAGCCCTCTTTGATCGTGCGATTTGTTACTTCCACCTGGCCATTTGACTGCGGGTGCGCCATAGGAGCGTAGAGCATTTGTATATTCATCTTAGTGGCCCGATCCTTAAGCTTTTGCTCTCGGGTGGAGTCCCATTGTCGTGATTATGGCTCTTGGTGCCCGTGCGTGCCACGAGGTCGTGCCGGAGGAAGTGTATGACCTTGGCGGTTGTTATGTTCTCGAGTGGCTGGACCTCGACCCACTTAGTGAAGTAATCGACAGCCACTATACAAAATTTGAACCGCCTTGGCTGTAGGCATTGGGCCGATTAAATCGAGGCCCCATAATGCGAAGGGAATGGGATACGTCTCCGTAACCGCCGTTTGTAGGCTGCCGGATGCGGGAGTTAAGCTGGCATTTATGGCACGTTCTCACCAAATCATGCGCCTCTTTCCGCAACGTTGGCCAATAATAACCGAGACGCAATCATTTGTGTGCCAACGCCGGAGCCAATGCGCCCCACAAACTCCAGTGGACTTCGTCCCAAGATGAGTCTGAGTCATCGGGACCGATACATCGTTGCAAAGGAGCAGAATACCCCTTACGCCACAATGTACCATCTATGATGACATGGCGGGATGACCGTGTCCTTACTTTCTTTTGTAACGTTGGTGGACCCTCGATTGCGCGAGATGGAGATATTGGAGGATTGGATGCCGCCATCGGTTGGGACGTTGGCATCGATCGCATGAATTGTATTTATGGAAGGTTGTGCTAAGGTTTCGAGGACTGCGTCCGTACGCCCTTAGACAATTTGTCACCATAGTGTTTTGATCTCTTGGGATCTTATTAATATTTAGCTGCTCAAACTGCCCTGCAGCTTTTGACGAGTCGCAAGTACCTCGAGAGAACAGGTCCTTGCAGTCGTTAGTCCCATGACACTGGCTTACGACGAGTGCAGTCGCTATGTATAGTTAGACGTCGCAAACCAGCTTTCGGGCGGTCTTGAGATCTGCTACGAGTGCCTCGTATTACGCCACATTGTTTGTGACGGAAGGCTGGAAAGCTACTCGTAAGCTGGCCTCCATGCCGTGTCGGCCTCGATATGAACGCCTCCTCACAGGCGGTCGGCCTGGATGAACCATCCACGAACATGTCCCATTCGGGAGGGCCCAACTCTGCTGGTGGGTCCCTCGAAGGACCATGTTCGAGGGGATATATGGAAAGCTCGGCCATGAAGTCCGCCAAAGCTTGTGCCTTTATGGCTCGTCGAGGTTCGAACTTGATGTCGTATTCCCCAAGCTCGATGCACCAACGGGCTAAACGACCACTATGCTCGGTGCATTTAGGATGTCCCCGATTGGTAGATCCGTTCGACGATGATCGTGTGGGCTTGGAAATATGCTCGTAACTTCTGGCAGCCACGATCAAAGCGTAGATCGTTTTTGAAGGGGGTAGTTAACCTCGCCCTCGTAACGTGTGACTTGTGTAATAAACGGGCCATCGCTGCGGGCCCACCTCTTAACGAGCACCGACGAGGCAGTCTGTTTGAAGTGGAGAGGTAGATGACGAGTTCGTCCCCTAGTTGCGGACACTTGACGTTGGCAAATCGAGAGGTGCTTCTTGATTTGCTCGAAGGCTTCTGCCACTCCGGCGTCCATGTGAAAGCCTTTTTCATGCGAAGGCGTTCAAGAACGGCTTGCACTTGTCTCCCAATTTGGAAATGAATCGTCCCAAGGCAACAATTCTTCCCGTAAGCATTGGATTTCCTTAATGTTTCTTGGTGGTGCCATATCCGTGATGGCTGATATTTTCTTAAGGTTGGCGTCGATTCCCTTTCGGAGATCATGTACCCCAGAATTACCCGGCTCCAACGAAGAAAGAACATTTAGCCGGATTAAGCCTCATATTATACCGTCGGACGACTTGAAGGTCTCGGCCAGTCTCGAAGGTGGTCTTCGAATGTCATACTTTTACAATGACATCGTCGACGACGCTTCAAGGTTGCGGCCCATTTGGTGGGCAAAGACCTTGTTCATTAGGCGGTAAGTAGCTCCGGCGTTTTTGAGCCCAAAAGGCATTCGGACGTAGTAATATACGTCATCGCCCGTTGTGAACGCCGTTTTGAAAGCGTCCTCAGGATCCATGTAGATCTGGTGGTAGCCACTTTTAGCATCCATGAAAGACAAGTATTTGTATTTGGAAGTGGCGTCCACAAGTTGGTCGATGACGGGTAACAGGTAAGGGTCCTTTGGATAACGCTTATTGACGCCCGTGAAATCAACGCACATACGAAGTTCACCATTAGTTTTGTCGGCTAAAACTATGTTAGCGAGCCACTCGGAGTATTGAATTTCTTTTATTATTCCAGCTTCGAGGAGTTTAGAAACCTCCTCTTTACAAACTTTTTCTTGGAAGGGGCCATACCCCTTTTCTTTTGCTTAAGCGGCTTTGAATCCGGGAATACATTAAGTTTGTGGGTGATGACGCTAGGATCGACGCCCGGCAGTCCTTCAAGCTTGAGCGAAGACGTCAAGATTTGCCTCGAGGAGGTGGATGAGTGCCATCTTCTCCTTTTGTTCAAGGTTTTTGCCAACCTTGAGTTTCTTGCCTGGAATGACGTCGATCTCTTGTCACGTCATCGAGGCGCGGCTTTGTCGTCGGGTTCCGCGGATTCCTCGATCTCCTTGAGGCTCGTGGCTCAACCGTAGAGCTCAAAGAGGCCACGTAATTCGTCCTTGCCGTTCGTTGGTCGATGTAGATGTTGGCGTCCCCCACGAGGTGTAGCAAATGTGACCGTGAGAGAGCGGATGTCGCACCTCATGTGAAATTCGACTGGCTTGGTCGACCAACAATGGCGTTGTGCGTGGAAAGGACCTCGAGGACCAAGAACTCCGTCATGATGGAATGGCGATCAACCGTGCCAAATTGGGTGTCCCCACCAACATGAGGGGCAGGTTGGCGACCCCTATTGTTGGCACAATGTCCTTGCCGATGTCAAAAGTAGGGCGAGCTCCTTAAATACGACGGACATGTGTACCAGTTTATCGAGCATGTCCTGAAAATGACACCGTGTTTGCACCAGTGTCGATGTAGACCGGTTGGTGTCAGTAACGGCGATCCTTGCTGTGATAAGCGGTGGATCGGAGTGTGGAACGATGACCTTTGACCCATTGGGTCGGTAAATGACGTTCTCCTCGAGGTGGTCGATCTGCAAAATTTCTCTTGCATACCGTTTTCTGGAGGAGGCGCCTTCTGACTTCGTGAGCATGTGAATGACGCCCACGGGTGGTGGTGGTGGTAAGTTTTGCCTCCGAGGGCTGTTGTGTCGACGGCGCGTTTTGTCGCGGTCGTCGCTGTCATCATCCCTCTTGCGGCTTTTGGGGAATTCCTTGCAGGGGGAAGAGGAGTCGGACAGGAATTCCTTGAGCTTACCCTGCTCAATCATCTCAGAGATGAGATTTCTGAGCTGAAAGCACGCCTCCGTGTCGTGGCCACGGTCCTTATGGTAAAGGCAGTACTTATCAAACACCCTCGTGTTCTTATCTTTGGATAGGCCGAGGCCACTTGGGGACCTTATTCGCTTCTCCAACATTAGAAGAATGTTCGTGCGGGTGTCACGAAGTGCGGGATGGTGGTCGAAGGTCCTCGGACCAACGTTCGAGGCCGGTACCTCGAAGCAGACCCCTTGTCGAATTTCTTGTTGCGGTCGCTTGTGGGGGGCCTGTTGTAAGGCTTATTCATCTCCTCGGAGTTCATGAATCGAGTGGCCCGATCGATGAACTCACCCATCGTGGTGACGGGGTTTTCATTAATGTTGTACGCGAGCCTTGACTCGCGTTGGAGGCCTTGAGTTACGGCCGGGAGCTGCATGTCCGAGGAGAGACCACAGACTTGGGCGGCTTCCGCCTGAAACCGTCGGATGTAATCACGGAGTGGTTCCTCCCTTTGCCGCTTCACTCTTAGCAAGTGTTGGGCCAGTCTTGGGAGGAGGTCGAGCTCCCATGAAATGGCGCAGAACGATGAGGCGAGATCTTTAAAGCATTTGAAATGCTGGCCTCGTAGCGTTCCAAACCACGTTGAAGCAGCCCCTTTCGGGTGGAGCTGAAGGCCTTGCAGTATGGGGTCGGAGGCGCGGGCCATCTCCATTTGAGAGATGTAACGCCGTAGATGATCGGCGGGTCCGTCGTCGCGTCGTAACTTTCGATGGCGGGCATTCAAAGCTGGCGGGGCACTGGGCGGCGATGGCGTCCTCTGTGAAGGGTTGGGTGAGGAGGACCTCGATGTCGTCGAGGACCAGGTTTGGCGTCTTAACCTGCTCCTCGACCACATTGATTCGTCGGAGGAGGTCATCGACATCAAGGTTCCCAGCAGATGGGTTTTGATTCTGGGATTGTTCGTCCCGGTCGTTGTGAAGCGAGCAGCGAGCATTTCCGCCTTGATGGTCTGCACCATGAAGGCTTTCATTTCATTGAGCATGCTCGCCTGGAGCAGTGCTATCTGAGCGGGGTCGACGATGACCTGCTGGGGAGTCGTCGAGGCCCCAGCGAGGTATGTCAGAGTAGCTGCTTGCGGTTGTGGGGGCTGCTGCACCCCTAGGGTGTCAGTAGCCGGGAGTGGCGGGATTGCCACCAACTGGGAGTTGTGGGGATGTTGCGTCCCCGTTGCGCCATCAACAGGGAGCGGTGGAGGCACATCGGAGGAGCTGGAAGCAGCATCCTCAACATGCACACTGTTGTGAGTTCTTCTTGTTTTCGCCATGAAAACGGTCGGGGGAGAAAAAAGTTGAGTAGAAAAAGAAAAACGGCTTGTTTTTCGTTTCCCACAGACGGCGCCAAATTGATAGCCAAAGAGTAACCTCCGGCAGTCAAGGATCCTCCGACAACTGATGTAGGGCAACTCCGGTACCTGGAAAGACAAGGCAAATGACACTTTCAGTGCAGAGAGAAGAGGAGTGTGGGTGTGTCGTAATTACCTTATTTGAGGCGACACCACCCAATATATAGGGTGGTGCTAGGTCCCGTTCGGGGCCTTAAACGCTGGAGAATCTCCATAAATGTGCCCATAATTGGGATGGCGGCGTATTAATGGTGTAATAATAGTGTAGTTACTGCGGAATTACTCCCTCTCCTTTGGCTTAATGCCATAATTAGTGCAACGGTTATGTTGAGGGAGGCAGCAAACGTTTCATGGCTAACGGCTCTATACGGGGCGCCCTTACTGGTAAGAGGGGCTCCCCGTAAACACTAGGCCGGCTGTGGTGGACGCGGCCCATATGGCGTTTGCATTTGACAATACGGCCGTATGGGCTGGCCCATATATATCACTTATCTTACTCAAATCCAATACGTATAAAAAAGATAATTTAAAAAACATCAAGTTTAGGCCTTACCTACATTTTGCCACTACTTATTCTATACCATAGTACTCCCTCCGTCCCACAAAGTTTGTAGGGTTTGTTTGGCCACAGATATTAAGTAAAGTGAGAGAATAGTAATGTGTTGACCTTTTTACCCTTGGTATAAAAAAGTGTATGAAAATAAGTGTTTAAAATGGTAAGGATAAATAAGGGTAATTTGGTGAAAGTGGTGGTGAAAAGTTTCTATTTTAGGAAAGTTGACAACCTTTTTGAGACGGATAGAGTAATATTTATACCCTAAAACTTCCCAATTGTACATATTAGCCCCTAAACTTATCTACTCCACCCTTAGCCACATCTCCCTCCACTAAACTACCCTTGGTGATACCTCCACCTCTCCCCGAATGTCCCTCCCCGGAGCCCACAACCAACCTAAACCCACCCTCCCCGAGCACTATCAACCCACTGTCAAGCCCCAAAAGTTCCATATCAGATGCACTCCACTCCGAGCTCGATTATCATGTTGCGGCCACATTTTCGTTAAAAATGAAGACGGTGGAGAGTAGGGTAGAGGTTGGTTGAGCCAAACCCAGATCTGGAGGCCGCATCCTGCTGAACAATGGGCTGGTGATAGGCTAAACACGACATTTCAGGCTGTCCGTTAAGGCTATCGGTGCGACGGTGTGGCTGAGTTTTTCAAAGGGGAGAACAAATTTTAGCATATTTTTCAGTAATTTGTATTGAAAAAATGTATTTGATTGTGCCAATAATGATGTATTTTTAGTTCAGGATATGAAAACTCGTAAGGGACAATTATAAGATATTTATTTTATTAAATTGAAGAACCATATGGACACCACTCAATAAAATTCCTGGATCCGCCACTGCAATGAACGGTTTTGGAGGGTCGAAAGTGGTGTTGCAGGTAATGAAGAAAGTAGGTTCCCCACTAAGATGGCACTCATCGGTTGTTCCAAGGCCCGCGTTAAAATGCGCACTGCGCATGCATGCGCATAACCAATTCGCTTATTTACAAGTTTGTCATTCGCTAAATTTGATCAGCATAATGGTCGTGTTTGATCAACATGATTAATCGATCAACATCATTTTCTTGTGTGAATAACATCGACAGATCAACATGACAAAACTACTGATCAACATGACAAGTCTACTGATCAACATGCTAAAACGAAAGATCAACATGACAATTATAACATAGATAAATATGCTAGAAAAAAAGATCAACATGACATAAAAGATAGATCAAAATGGTAAGAAGAGAGATCAACATAATGAAGAAAGATCAGCATGACAGTAAGAGAGATCACCATGCTAAAAAGAATAATCAACATGGTAAGTAGAGAGATCGACATGCTGCTAAAAAGAAAGAGCAACATAACAAGAGGAGAGATCAACATGCTGAAAAGAAAGATCAACATGACAAAAATATAGATCAACATGGTAATAAGAGATATCAACATTTTAAACAAAAAGATCGGCATGACAATGTGAGAGATCAACATGTTATATAAAAAGAATTATCAACATGACAAAAATAGAGATCAATATGCTAAAAAGAATCATCAACATTACAAAGAACACAGATCAACATTGGACAACCATTGGACAAGTGGACAAGAGCAGATCAACATTGAATAGAAGTTGATCAACATAAAAAGACCCATCGATCAACATTGGAAATGTGTAGATCAACATGACTACCTACTCTGATCATCATCGTTTTCCCCAGATTTTTTAAGTCGAAAAAATTTCAATTTTTCATCATTTGCAAGTTTTGTGGTTCTAGAGCTTCATTGCAGTCAAATTTTGATGGTGGTTGTGTTGTTGAGCTATGTTGGTTTGGTTTGTAGAAACAGATCTGAAATCACGTTTGAATACGAAAAAACGTCGTCAGACGTGATGGAAACGTCGTCGATTAGATGAAAATCTTCGCCAGTATACGTGAAACGTCGTCGGAAGCGACGAAATCGTCGTCGGAGGTGACGAAATCTTCGTCGGTGGCGACGAACACTTCGTCAGAAATATTGTCAGAAGTTGGAATGGTGATTGGAAGCGAGAGTGACACTTGTTGTAATTTTTTTCATCTCTCATGCTCATACAATGCGCATGTATAGCTACTCTTGTTCCAAAGGGATATGGTATGGTGATGTTCCCACATTTTTGGAGGCAACGCTCTCATTTTTATCCTTCTCGATAAAAAAAGCAAGAGGAAAGCTAGCTTCTGCACATTTAGTTGGATTCAGTATTCTTGCATATATAGATATGCAGAACACAAGTTGATCGATCATGAAAGCCAAATACTCAGCTTGACTTGCGGGGTCAATGCCTAGTCACTTGTCCATGCATTTAAGAGCCACAAATTGTTTGTTGTTCCTGCACTTTAAGACCCTGGCCCCCACGTTTGTGGCAGACCAACTAAACACACAAAATAATGTCTTATTGCTTGGAGCTTTTAATTACTCCATAAACACTACGTACCTGAATTGGTTATTTAGATGAACCACAATCACTACCAAGATATGAGATGATATGATGTATCAAATTATAAGCTTGCATTATTCATTTTATTGCCCAATGTCTCTAACCATGTTCTTAATTTATTCAAGCGATTACCTTCTTAGAAGTAGGCATGACAACAGTGTGGATTATCCGCGGTACCCTCGTATCCGCAATTTATGATTTTTTTTTTGTTTTTGCGGATTGCGGTTATAATTTTAAATCTGCAACCGCAAACCGGGAAGGGGTAGAGGTCGATCGTCAGCCTAGGAATTGGCAACAATGTGAATGTGGGGCAAGTTTGCTTTGTTGTGACTCGCTTCAAGGGTGCTACTAAAGCGGGGAAGGGGTAGAGGTCGATCGTAGGCCTAGGAATTGGGCCGGGTTGTGGCAAGAAGCCCCACATATCTAAAGTCGTGGTTGAAGGTATTGGTCAATGCTTGACAGGCGGGGAATTCTGCCTCGGGCAACAGATGATCTCCAGGCATATTTGGAGTGATAACTTCGAACTTTCTTCATCTCCATCTTTTGAGAAGTCTAGATTTCTGGTTTTGTTTTTTGTCCTGCAAACTTTTTATCATATTGTTTATGGTGGTTTATGTGTCTATTGGTTGGTTTACTTTGATAGAGTTGACTGGTTTTCTGTTTTGCGCAACATCATGGCAAGTTGGCGTTTAGCTCATGTGCAGCTAAATTGGTGCGTCCCAGAATCAGTTGAAGTCCGGCTCAATCCTACCATGAGTAATTCTAGCACGTTCAAGCCTCTCGGCTTTATTGGAAGGCCTCTGCTAGCTTCTTTGGACGATCCACTGCATTCTACGGACAACCGAAAACTTCTAATTTTTTCCTTTTGAAGAGTTTTAAATTGTCTAGTAGGTTTTTCTCTTGTTGAATGTTTGAAGTTTGAGCTTACGTCTTCGCGTCTCTCCCAGATTTATACTCCCTCCGTCCAAAAAAGAATGTTTCATTTCTTTTTGAGCATTTAATCTATGAATTATTTTCTCCAATCTTTTGATATTAAAAATGAAAAACTTTATATGCAAATGATAATTGAATGTTTGCACTTTGTAAATATATTTATTTTAAATTTTTTAAAACAATTCTTCATAATAAAATTTGAGGTCAAACACAACATCAAGAGTTAAACGGAGCATTCTTTTTGAGACGGAGGGAGTATTATTTTAAATGAAATGATATAAGCTTTTTTTCTTTATATAAATAAAAAAGAGTAAGGATTAAACGTGGAGTCATGGCCAATGGATCGCTGGACACCTGGTGGAAAGAAAGAATTAAGAAACATTAGGTCCCGTTTAGATATGGAAAATAGTTTTCATTTTCATTTTCCGTTTCATTTTTCATTTTCTATGTGTAATTTTCCAATTCAGTTTTTAGAAAACGTGTTTAGTTGTTTCATATGAAAAACAATTTTATGAAAATTAATCTTGAAAAATACGTTTAGTTGAGAAAATTCTCAACTTAGAAAAAATACATGTAAATGTAAATATATTAATGTAACAATTCAAAATCAATTAAAAGTACAATGTCAAACTTGAATGTGTTATCAATTAAGTCGACAATTTGCTGCTTTTTATTGAATAATGTATATAACATTCATGTGGAAGAATCCAAAAACAAATTGAAATTGAGAATAGAAAAAAAAAGATACAAAAGTGTCAAACCAATTCAGCAAAATTAAAGAGCAATCAAACAATGAACACTAGATCCAACAAAGATCACTAAATTCAAACGAAAATACAAAAATTCCTGTCATTACATAGAACTTAACGTACTTACCAACAAAGACATTTGCATTAGATAAAACATAATCTAGAAGCATGCTTTGTGGAGCAAAGGTATCTCCGGTAGTCAATAATCATCATCGGGAGGTTGCTTCCTTAGCAAATCCTCTTTTCTTGTCTGATTCGGTTTCAATGAAAACTTCTCATTTGTTGGTGCACCTACTAATCTATACTCCAATGTAGCTGTAAACTGTGTCCACCATGGATGAATTGTAGGCAAATAGACCTCCAAGTTAATAGTCATAGTGTATAGTCATAGATTACCAACATAAGCACCCAAAGAAAGATCACAACCAACAGATCAAAGGGCTGTAGCTATAGCCACATCATAAAAGTCCATTGACTCACTAAACAACCATTTCTTTAACTAAGGAGATGAGCTGAATTATCAGCACCACTTCTTGATTACCTGGTGGAAAGGAAAACCACTCCAGTGCCTGCTAATTCCCTTACAAAACACAATGGAAGCGCATACACAATGAAACCCAAAATACATGTCAACATGACTGTTTAACATTCTTGAATCGAGAGGGCCACGGTTACTAAAATACATGTCGGGGAAGAAGGGTCACGGTTAACATCGATCCTGGGCACGCGTTACGATTAACGTCCCAAAGAAGCGCATTCATGAATGTTGTGCGGCCGTGCTATTGGACTTGAGCAGATCAAGCAGATTTAAAATCAAAATGACTAGTAAGCTTTGGAGATCGCAACAGCCTTCAAAACCCATTGAGGATCGATGGAACTAGTCTTTTCACAAGTCGACTACACCTAAAAACAATCAAAGCAGATGACCAAAATCGGGAGAAAGCAGTAGAGCAAGAGAGCTTACGACGAAGAAGACGGTGAGAATCTGAGCGACGATGTCTGGAAGATGAGAAGCACAGAGAGGCAAAGATCGACCGGCGGCGAGACGAGATCGGCAAGTCGGCCGGCGAGATCGAGATCAAAAGATCGAGAGTGTCGTCGAGGACTTGAGACTCAAGAGAGGAGGCGAGGTTTTCTGACTAGAAACTCGGGATAAATGTTTCCAGTTTTTTGATATTTTGAACGTATGAGAAAACAATTTCCCTAGAAAATAGGAAATGAAAAAAATACAAATAAACACATTTTCCTTTTCATTTTTCTATTTTTCTGAAAATACAAAAGAAAACGGAAAAATTTTCTGTACCTAAACGCAGCTAATGTCCCACATGTTGAATTGTTTTCTTTTCATGTGGGGCCACGTATATGCTTGGGCACCAAGTTTGTTATTTGTTTGTCTTGTTTATGTATATACCACATCTACATGTTAGAAATTTTTCGGGGTGAGATACGGAGTGTTGCCAAAGTTTTATATGCTTAGGCCTTTTCTTTTCTTTTCTTTTTTTTCGTTTTCTTTATTTTTTCCTTGTATTGTGTTTTGATTGTTTCCTTGATTTTCGTTTTTCTTCATGCTAAGTTACGTTTCTTTAGTTTTATTTATTTATTTTTTAATTCACTTATTGGTTTACTCTTCTCAATAACTTTCATTATTATCGTTTCAAATATCCTATCTTTTATTTCCTACATCTATTATTTATAAATGATCAAGAAATTAAAGTAATTATTTTCAATTTTAAAGAATTGTCTATTATTTCAAATTTATCTGACAATAGATCGCAATATGGTAGGTTAATTAGTTATTTTTTTCCACGAATTTATTTTTTGGTGATTGAATAAGAAGGGAAAGAAATTGTTTACAATTATGTAAGAAACTGTCTATAGATTTTCAAATTATAAATCTCAGATAATATGTTAGCAAACATCAGACAATTAATATAACAATACATTTCAAACAAAAAACACAGGTGTGATCCTTTCTACTTCTGTATTTATAACGTCACGCCACGCCACTATACGTTCGTCGTTTCACTTTCACCTTGCACATAACCACCAACCATTGTTGCAGTTGTTCCATTGTTCGAAAACATTTGTGTCTGTTTGATAGGAAAAAAGATTAAAATTAGCCTATATCTCAGTATATTCAGACAATGAGCTAGTAATATTCAAACTATTATTGTAGCAGGTGTCAAACAATTGCATGAGAAACAATTTGTTCATTCCAAAATTAGCATACAATAATTATTAAATGTTCAGACAATAATATATATCTGATCAGAGAACAAGCATACAACATGCAAGTACATGACAAAACCGCACAGTGGTAAAGTCTTACGCAAAACCAAGTGTCCATTAACTGTGATAATTCCAGAAACCGTGAGGCAAACATTGCCTACGTGATCGTATTTCAATCCCGTACAATAGAGATGTTTTAGATTAAATCCTAGCAAATATTTAACATATTTAACGTCTCATAAAAATAAAATTTATAAAAGAATTATTTTTTTCTTATATACTTATTTTATCTTATTATCCTATAGTCAATAATTTTTTTAATCTACGTAAAAATTAAATGAATTATATTTGGTGGGATGGAGGAGGGAGTACTCTATAACGAACATGAAGGGTGTTTTCGATAAAAAGCCCGGGTGTGAATTTCTAGACTATATATATATATACATTGGCCCCTGGCTTACTTATTACGCTTTCCCTTATACTCCAATATTATACGGTGCCTCTGTTTCAACTTTCAACCCCTTGCACAGAACCTCTTCTTTTTCAACCCCCTCGCCGTTCCCCTCCTCTGTTTTTTTCCGGCAACCAACCGCCGCTTTAATCTGATAATCTCCAGTCCAATCCAATGACTTCTTCAGGTATATGTTTGTCACCGCCACTTGTAATCAAAAGAGTTTCTATATAATTGTGCATATCTGTAGTATATTCAATATACTGTAACTGATCCGACTAGATCCGGTGACTTGACAGACAAGGAAACCCGACGGAATGTTCCCGGAAAGACCAGTGAACGGCCGCCCAAAAGGAAAATTCAGGTACGGTCATCTTGACCAAAACCCATCTCCGGTTGATTTTCGTATGCGGTTTCTGGCTTGATTTTTACCGATCCAGAGCTGGGTTTTGGAATTGCAGAAGCGACGCAAGAGGGCGAGTGCTAGATCGGAGATTCGGGAGGTGAAGGCGGAGCTGCGGCGGTTCAAGGCGTCGACCGACGCGACGCTTGCCCAGCTGGACGACATCTCCGACGAGATTTCCGACATCAGACAACGACTCCGTCTCATTGCCCAGAATGAAGCCCAAACCCAAATTCTCATTGATCACATTGTAATTATGCTCTCCGACTTCTAGTTTCGTCCTCTAGGAGTTTTATATAATCCGCTCCATGGCGGCGCGTAGGAGGAACTTTTCCATTCTGTTTGGTTGCTACTACCAGTTACTGGAAACGTCCTCACTCTCGGTGACAGCGCGTCGCTCTAGCAACGCCACTTTGCAAACGACGGAGATGCTTGCTGACGAGTCAAAGATCTGTTATCTAAAATTTCTGTCACTCCGTATCTTCAACTTTAATTAACGGTATTAGATATCTGTTAAAAATATTTGACAGATAGTTAATCCGTTAAATAATTGAAGTAGAGACATCAAAGAAAGAGAATTTGGACACAGATCCTCTCTTCTTCTGAAGTGTCTGTCAAGAAGAAAGAGCCCACACGTTTTCCACAATATGAACTTGTTTCATGTTGGTCTTCATTGTTGGCGTTATGTAAGGAAAATGGAAAATTTGAGAAATATCATATACTATTAGAATTATACTCATTTTGTATCTTAATTTTTGCAATATATTTGATATGGCCTGAGATTGAGGTGTGTAGAAAGCTGTACAATTTTGATAAAATTACCTCTTAAAAAGAAAAGAATTTAGTGAGTTAGTGGTATTAATTCAAATAATAAAAAATAAAAGAGTGAAATGAGTTGAATTATTGAAATTAAATGCAAAAGATAAAGGGTAATTTGCTAAATTTCAATTATTGTAAAGTATGTCTCATCCAATAAGTGTCTAATCGGTCAAATTAGGGAAAAAAATTTAGAAATGAAGCCAACCCCAAGGAAAATATTATAATAAAAAAGACAAGAAGAGCAAAGAAGTCATTCATTTGGATAGTGTTTTGTTACTTTAGTGATGATTGAATAATTATTTTGGTAACCGAGTGTGACTTTAATAATACCTGGATATGTCTCTGTACATTTTGTTTCCTCATTAGTGATAGAAGGACAGCCGTCCGTACAGGCGGCACAGCATCTACTTACGTTCTCAAACGAGATTGTAATTGGGATTTTGGATTGGTGATTAATTAAATACGGTAAAATAGTATAAACGAATTTATCTTTTTTCGAGACACATAATAGTATGTGATTGTTGGAAACCTAGAAAGTAAAAGGAGGGTTGCATCATGAGGTTAGGAGCTCTAAATTTTATGGGCTACTAATTATTGGATGTAGTTTTTTTTTATACAATTGAATTGGTAGTTTTATTTTATTTTTTATTTTTGATACAGAATTGGTAGTTTAAATGTCCATGTTATTTTCTTCCTCCATTTTAGGGCTAATTAACCTTTACTTCCATGAATTACAGCATTCGAACATTTTAGTCCCTTAATTAATTATAATCCTGGTATTATCCGGTTCATGAATTACACTACCTCAAGCATTTTGCAACACTACTGTGAAAAGGACCGAGCTCCTTGCTGACAGTCTGTCAAGAATAAGGAGCAACCACTCGTGTTTTTTTTTAATGAGATACAAGTTGGAAAGGTATGACAAATGTATGACGTGTGTTCATTGTAAAAATTTTCTAAAATATATACTCAACTTTTTCGATTTTAATATGTAAAATAATTTTAAATTTATCAATTATCTATCAAAATAATTTTTTTCAAATTTTCTATTTATATACATATTATCGATCGATCAAAACACACACATTTTTAAATTTTTCAAAATTTATTTCTCACATCAAATCATCACACCCATAAAACAATACCTCATTTATACAACAGCGGCTTAGAAAGCATACATGGACAATGTTGTGTTGAAGATTATTTTAGTAATCGATTGTGGGGCCGGGCTACTAAGCTAGGCGTTAATACAAGAAGGTACCACATACAGGCTGTATAGCATCTACTTATGATCCAAAAGTGAGATACTAGCTTTGACCAGCGGTGTGCACTGGGCATGCGGATAATGAGAAAAATTTATCCATACACTGCAGAATGGATACCTAATTTCAATATCTGAAACCGTCCTGCACTACACGGGTACCCGCGTCACGGGTATCTGCAAGATGACAGGTTTATACGGATCAGGACGCGGGTACCCGCATGATTTGTTTAGATACTTGATTGATCAGCATAAAATGATGATCATCATGATGAGTTGTTTAGATCCACATCACTACCTTATTAGATTGATATATATACTTGATGATCAACATAAAATGGTGATCAACATGATGAGTTGTTTAGATCGACATCACTATCTTGTTAGATCGACATACATACTTGATTGATCAGCATAAAATGATGATCAACATGATGAGTTGTTTAGATCCATATCACTACCTTGTTAGATCGACTTACATACTTGATTGATCAGCATAAAATGGTGTATCCAACAGATGTGTAGATAATTATATGTAGGGCGGGGAGGGTCGGAGCGGGTACCCGCGGTTTTGTAATATTAAAAACCGAACCGATCCGCAACAGACCGGTAACCCATTTTTTCGGTTACCCGTTTGTTAGGTTACCCGCTTTTCACTTTTTTCGGTTTCAGATTGCATAGTTTGGAGCAGGTTGACGGTTTTTCGGTTTTTTTGAACACCCCTAACTTTGACTCTCCCTACCAAAATCAGTGAGAATTATCCCCATTTGGATTTTTTAGAGAGACTCTAATACTTCATACATTTATAATTAATTCTATACATTTTCTTTTTGAGCTATCCCTAAAATGTTATTCACATTCCTTAAATTAAAAATTTACTCATCTAAAGTTACCAAATTATATCTAATTTATCTTAACTTTTTCTATCTTATTTTTTGCGCAACCTCCACTGATGTGAACTCACCAAGGCCCAAAGCCCAAGATCCTTTACAAGGAATTGGAGGCCCAATCACAAGAGTAAGAGCAAAGAAGACCAACCAAGCTCTTTCCCTAATCATGAAGGATTTTGCAAGCTTGGAGGAGCAAAATGAAAAGATTGAAGAAGAAGAAGAAGAGGGGAAAATGGATATTTTTTCCACCAAACCCAAGGAGCAAGCCAAAGGAAAGGAGTGGCCTAAATATTCTCTATTGTGGCCCAAGAAGAGCAAATCACTTTGGGAAACTAGAGGACTCAAGTGACAAGATGAAAGAAGTTTGAGGATAAAGGACAATTTCAAAAGTTACACCTTTCATCTCCAAAGGTTACAAGCATCAAATGGGCACTTGAATATGATAACTAATGCTACAAATAAATTGGTCAATTAATATAGAAATTAATTTTTCATTAATTTCCTCGTATCCGCAATCTGCATTCCACGGTTTTTTTGTTTTTGCGGATTGCGGTTATAATTTTAAATCTGCAACCGCAAACCACAGATATCCGCGGTTCGCGGTTAACCTACGGTTATTACACAGCCCATTATAAATACCTAAACTTTCATAATTTTATCAAAATACACATAATAACATCCAAACAACTAATAAACTTACACTAATTATGGGCTTTATTTATGGGCCGAGTATGTTTGTGGATGAAGGATATCCGTAAACCCCACGGATGGTGGGTATCCGTTGTGCGGATACCCCTATCCGTCATCCGCATCCATGAAAGCTAACGAGTGCAAAAAAAAAAACCCGGAACCGCAAAGCTAACGGGCGGATATCCGCGGTTTGCGGTTTCTAGACACCCCACTATAAACCATACTTACAAGTCATTCGCATAGGCCTGTTCTTGTGGATTTTCATGTACATAATGAGTTAGACAAAAATAGTCTAGCGGCCGTCTAGCCCAATTGGTTAAAAACTTAGAATTCTATATATCTTTCCATCATAGTAAGTGCCATTATTGCGGTGGCGTGGCACCTTTTTTGATAGGAAAGGGACTGCCTCGGAGGATCCCGACAACAACAATCAATTCTCACTTTTAAAGCAAAAGAAAATAAGGAGAATACTACATAGGCCTGAATTCGCTATTGTTCTAGTATGAGGAAGATACCAGTTAGAAATCTCAAGGGTCTAGTGGTAGAGAGAGAGAGAGAGGAAGCGAGAGCAAAGTCACATACAACAAATCCAGGATAGCGGGGTGAACACATAAATAGCCGATGATAGCGGGGTGAACACATCCAATCCAGTACTTTGTTTGGTGATCTAATATAAAAAAATGTATGACTATATATACAATCACGAAATTTATTTAATGGTTAATATAATTATACAATTACGGAATTTGTTCTAGAATAATGGTAATTCTATATAATTTCAAAATTCGTTCTTGAAGAATGGTGTTATCCTCAAAACAAGATTGAATCGTCACATCCTAATATGATAAAATTTTATTTATTTATTTATTTGAATTCCTCTCTAGTTAGTGTGGAGACTAACTCTCTTATTAATTTGACTTTTACTTCTAACCATTTTGTGCACTAATCCTTAAAGTTTTAGAGCTAATATATAAAATATGAAAACTTCAGGCCTAAATTAATTATTTGTACTTTCTGATCATTTGTTTCAATAAATTATACCATTATATAGAACTGTTATGTCTATGACCATTATATAAATGTAGATTTAGAGATTCATAGCATGATGTGTTTTCCATAATCATGCCTCTCCACTTTCACAAAATAGAAAGAGAAGGATGAGGAAGAAGAATAAGAAGGAGATGTAGATACGTACCTTGCACCTTTGAAAAAACAACGAAAGGATCTTTGTCTTTGCTCCAAAACGTATGCTCCGGCCAAGTCTTCCAAGTTGGAGGCGAATTCCTCTTCAATCTTCAATCCTTCAAGTTATTTGATGAGGATGGATTGAATGTGGGAAGGTAGGGGCGATATGGGTTGAATGGACACAAAATAGATTCACCCGAATAGCTCTAAAGACTGCTTGAATAATTCGGCCAAGAACTATAGAGAAGAGAGAAGTTTTGGATTTTAGTCTCTCCATGTGTTGTGGCAAAATCATCTATTTATAGATGATGTAGGGAGTGACAAGGAAGGGTTACAACTCCTTTATGACCGAAAGTATGTGTACTTTCGGCCTAAGGAGTGGTTACTACCTCCTTGTATACTCTCTTATCCGAAAACATAATAACTACCCTATATGGCGAAGGGTGCCTTCCTTTGAGGTGTCTCTTCGCCATATTAAACTCTCATGGCCGATTTATGCCTTGGTAACTTTCAAGGGATGTGCACACATGCACTAGGGTGCATCAACATGCACCTCAACTGCCAAAGCCATGTCCTTTTACCAAAATACCCTTACTTAGTATAAAAGGATTCTAATAAGTAGTTACTACTCATGAAACATCACAAATGTTCCATATAGCCACAATTCACATAGTTGAATTCTATAGAACTCATTTCAACTCGGCTTGAGTGAAACTCACTTGTCCATCCGAGATGAGCTCAAGCATTACCTCAAAAGGACTTAGTGCGCTAGGAATTCCAACAATAAAACCGTATTTGCTAAGTAAATGACCAATAATTTCTATTTTTCATTTTTGTTTTATTTTATTTAACGGCGTAATTACCGTATTTGCATTCGGTTTTTAACTTTTTCATAAAGGCTCTAAAATATTCCACACACCCATATGTTTTTGTCATCTTTTACACTTTTAGTGTGAGTTGCCAAAATCTTTGAGATATAATATGTGTTAGCTAATTACAACTCTATGCAATCACATAAAAATATTAAGGATAAACAGTATTCACCAATGATTGCAACCTCATTCTAATTTATTGCATTACTTTTTCTTCGAATTATTGAAAAGACTAGCTCTCATTTGACTTTTATTTTATTTTTTTCGATTGACCCTAAGTTTTAAAACTAATAGGTAAATTATGAAATGTTCTCAGCATAAAATTATTTGTGTACATGTAATCATTGTTTACTTTCTCATTATATATGAAATTAGAGCATTATCTATGACCCTTTCTTTATAGATATTACGATCTTAATAAATTCTTAAATTTTGCAAGTTACGCCCGTGTGAAACACGACCAAATTAATTTTTGGTAATATTGTTGGTTGAAAGTAAGGTTTTTAGGGTTAATTTCTCTAATTGTACCATAACGTTTCATCATATCAATTCTACCATAACCTCTTCCCCTTCTACCCTCAAGTCACCTCTCTCCTTGCTACCATCCCTTCTCCATGTCATGGCTGATGCACTACGTATTTAATGGGCATTGGGCGGGGAGCGATCCGCTACACAGCCCGCTACCCGGCTGCTTCTTTTGGGCCGCTTAGTCAATTCTGGTGCTACCCAACCCGCTACCATTATTAGGGGGATCGGTATCGGGCACCTCGCTACCACCAAGCCACGTGGACGCTGCCGGTGTGAGCTAGTAGCGCCCGCCCCTACCCTACCCGCTACCATCTTTCTGTTTTAAAAATGATTTCTTTATTTGTATAATTTAATAAATGATTCAATAATAATATTATTTATTAGTATTTATAGATTATAATTAAAAATAGAAATAAATTTAATTATAAATTAACTAAATGTATCAATTATAATAAAAAACATCTAAAATCAAATAGTTTTTACAAAAGTGTCCTACGGGGGAGGTAAATCGTAATCGTCACCCTGATTCTCACGCGGCGGGGAATGGTCCTCCGAATCGTTGAACGCCTGTCTGTTGAACCCCAAAGAGAATGGGTTAAACGACTCATACTCATTACTCCACCTGAACAACTCCGGGTCGTACACGTTATTGTGCGGCGGCCGAGGTGCCTCTTTGTTATGGCGTCGGCATCATCAGGGTATAAAAATCAGCACCGCGGATATTGGGCGTCTGGAACCCTGTAGTCGTGCGCCAGGAGGACCACTAGGATGCGGCTACGGCGTCGGGATCATGTATGTGGAGTAGTATGGCAGCACTTACTAGTCCTGCGGTGGCCGGGATGATCCCCCCGCAACCAAGTCTTGGGGCACCTGATGCTGTTGTAAGATGCCCAGCTCTAGAAGTGCCGGCCAAAGGACGCTAAAGGATGCGTCGTCTGCCGCCACAACTTCATACGAAGAGCCTGTTGCATCTCCTCGGACCGACGTCGCTCCTACTGAATAGTACGGTTCATATGAACCTCGTAATCAGTCTGGCGCTCCTTCAGTATACGTAACTCATCCTCCATCCTGAGGCAATCCTCCTCTGCCTTGCGGCACGCCTCTTCAGTGGCAAGCTCGCGCTGAAAGGATGTGAATGAAAATAACTTTAGAAAAATTTGAAAGCTCGTAGATATTTTAGAAAACTTCTAATTAGTTTCAAATTAGTTTACCGAGATGGCCGGAATAGCTCCGAATGGACTAGTTGCGGGGGAGCGCCAACCCAACAGCCTTTGTAGGGCCCACCTGTCACAGCTCAGAATATCGCCTCATCAAAAGGGGGTGAGTCATGATCCGAGTACTTCTCCAGCACCATCCGTGTATACTCCTCCTAGTAAATAAATAATGCACCAGTTAGGATAAATAAATGTAAATGCTAAAATTACGAGGACGATAACTTTGATATGTTTACCTCGAATTGAGTGTTGTCCGCACTATCCCAATGACATCGGAAGTCGGTGATGGTGATGGTGATGACCCGACGCTCTCGGATCACCATCTCCTTATAGGCGCTTTGTGTCGTCTTGAGCCGTGCTTCTTCCGCAGCTTCAATGCCGCCTCGGAGGACGCATTCTTTCGGGCCCTCTCGGAGATCTTCTTGAACTCATCGATGTTAAACCCATCAATCAGCTTATCCCGGTTGGCCTAAGGGATCCCTTTTGGCCTCTTTGAATGCCGGTGATCGTAAGTCGGATTCTCCTCGGTGATGGGGTATTTGACCCGGTAGTCGGAGATGATCTTACTCTTCCTCTCCCAGTACATCTTGGCCCACATTTGGTGCGAGATGTTCCTCTACATCTGCAGTAGATGTGCGCGAACGGAAAACATATTTTTCTAGAGTCAGAAAACTTGTAATTAATACTTTATATAACTGTACATTAATGAATAAACAACATATTAATTAAGCAATGGTATACCGCGAATTTTTCCACCATGCGTCCTTGTCTTCTGTGACAACTCCGTGTAAGTCAGCGGGATATCAACATAACGCTCACGAAAGACAGCTGAATGTCTGGTAGACATTGTGAAACGTCGATCGAAGGCTACGAAATTAAAAGTAAAAAAATTAAAACAATAAAGTTCATATACATATTAAAATTATAAAATTAAACATAAATCTAAACACTTACTGGCCCACGAGAATCAGGCTCCTACCATCTTGAGCTATCTTTGGAGGTGGGAGCAAGCGTGTGAGCACTTCATCCATCGGGGTCTCATGCCGATCCTCCATGGGCTCTTTGTGACGCGAAGTGCTCGAGGACCCAGCAGAAGTCTTTGGACCGCGAATGCGACACCTCTGTCTGACCGGGCAGTGCGACCCCGAAGCGGCCCCGGGCGTGGAACCACGACCTGACCCGTGGCCACTATCACGCGTCGTGAGACATCATATCCTTACAAGACATAGTAGTTAGTACTAGGCTTGACATGACAAAGAAGATAGATCAACACTGTAAACAAGAAGATTAGCATGACAAAGAAGATAGATCAACGTTCTAAAAAGATTGATCAACATGACAAAGAAGATAGATCAACATACAAAGAAGATAGATCAATATGGTAAATAAGAAGATCAGCATGACAAAGAAGATATATCAACGTTCTAAGAAGATTGATCAACATGACAAAGAAGATAGATCAACATGCCGCATCTAATATGTTGCTTTGAAATTTCACGCTCAAGCACTTTGTCAACACGGCTAATCTCTTATGCTCAATACGATAACCATCTCATTTCCAATATCGTCATGCATTTCAAAATCATCAATATCATTTTCATCATTGTGATTATCGTTTTGAGAATTTCCACATTTTCAAGTTGTAAAGAGTTTTATTGCAATCCTAAATCTTCATGAACCATTTGTTGGGCGTCCTATCCTTGATAGTCATTATTCGATTCGGTTAGTACTCACACGTGCATTGTTGGGCGACGATGCTTCATAATTCTTTTGATAATTCAAACCATCATAGATGGATGGATTAATATGAATAGCCTCACCATGACAATCCCAAACGTAGTAATCAGGTTTCAATCCATACTCACATAAATGAGTTCCAACTGTAGCTTTATCAAAAAAGTATCGATTTTTGCACTTTTTACAAGGACATTTCACCATGTCCCACCCTTTTGATTCTGCATCCGTGAAAGCAACATTTAAAAAATGCTTCAGACCCTCCCAAAATCACGGATTTAATTCTCAAGTACCCTTTTCTAACCGATACATCCAATCGCATCCTTCACCATTTTGAGTCCCTACACAACAATACAAATTACATACAAAAACATAATAATTAACCAACCAAAATTCATTTACTACCTATATAAATTAATGTCTTCAACTTAATTTATCATAACTAAAGGTGTATGGGTCCTATCCTATTCATAAAAGTACAATTAGTATATCGAACTTTTATAGTCGTATATCCATAACTTATACACCGCAAATAAATTTCAGTAGCATCTCGCCTCAGTTCCTCATTATACCATATTTTTCGGGTTTCAAAAACCTCATTTGGTAAAATAAGGAATGAGACTGAAAAAGAGCCTAAAATAATGTAGGTGTACTGGTTGTGCATAAGAAACTACCAGAAAAGTTCAATAAACCGATTGTACTTTTACAAACTGTCCAATTGGGACAATCCATGAATATTTAATAAAATATTATATTTTACAACATTATTTCCAAACATGAAAATGATGTTATTGATATAATATTCTACGTAATATCCACAGACAGGAACTACATTTCAAATCTAGAACATCAAATTCTACTTTTTTGAACAAATAATTAAATAACTACATAGTCTCAAAATGAAAATCAATAAAATACATACCAAGCTTGGTATATTTTCTTTTGTTGCTTCAGATACTCAGAGATCCTTTGTTGCTTCAAATATCTGGAGAACCACAGAGATCAGGTGCCAAAAACCAAACCAAAGAATACGTGACCAAATTTCTAAAACTAAGCACCAATAACTTGTTCCAACATGTCAAATATGTGAATATTTCAGAAATTGAGGGAAATGAATAACACTGGAGGAAAAACAAATTGGGAGCAAGAATTTTCGTTTGCTCCCGAACTCAGATCTTCAAATGAAAGGAAGAAGGAAGGGGATGAAGTGATAACATCAAGTAGCAGGGGGTGACCCGCTACCAAGTCCGCTACCACTGCCACGGTGACCATGCTGGCAGCTTTTGTCAACTTGGTAGCGGGAAAGGTAGATGGCATGGCACTACCACTACGGTAGCGGGTCAACCCGCCTACCACGGCCGCTACCGAGTTGCGGCATCGGTGCGGGCAGCCCGCCCCACTGTCAGAGGATTTTCAGAGCTTGGTAGCAGGCCGCCAGCTACCATGCCAGCTACCGAGCTCCTATCAACTACGTAGTGATGGCAAGCAAGCCTAGGGTCATGTGAAAAGAGGGAGAAAATGTAAAATCACATGAGTGATAAATTTCGTTGATAATTCTAAGAGAAAAATAAAATGCAACAAATTTAGATAAATACGATAAAAAAAAGTGAAATGGAGTATATTAGACTAAATTGTAATCCACACATATACTTTATTCCCATTTACACCATTCATGTGAAAAGATGAAGAAAATGCAAAATCATATTAGTGAGAAATATTGTTGGTCTCGACTATACAAAACAAAAATGAGATTAAATAAGCGAGTTCAAATATATGAAAAAATTGTTGGAATAAAGCTATAATAAGATCACGCATATTATTGTTCAACTTTTTGACCACTCACATTAAAAGATGAATATATGAAAAACTTATATAGATGAGAAACTTCGAGATCTATCTGAAGAAACTTAAAATTTGGTGATAAACAAAGTAGTTAAATATATAACTAAAGCAAAAAAAAAAGGAAATCGTATAATGTTATAATTAGTTCACGTCAACTTTTAAACTGCCTACATTAAAATATGAAGATATGATAAAATTATATGAGTGGGAAAATTTTGGTATATCTATCCGGAAAATAAATGAAAAATTGGTGGTAAACCAAGTAATTGATAATTAGGCTGCTATAAGATGAGGCATTGGTGGCCCTTCCTTTTTACCTCTTCCATAGTGTTATTCATTAACCTCTTCCATTGAGTTTTGAAAATCTATGCTTTCACTTTATCCTTTAATTTGGAGCTTATTTTTATTACTGCTAATCTCTCTGAAGGAGATGGTTAGTACCTGGTCACCACCAAAGTTGTCTAATGTCGCTTCATCTCTTTTGCGTATGCAGTTTCCAGCGACTATGAGGCTTGAGACGAACAACAATACCTCTTTCATTCCTGTCGTACTACATTGATGAAATTGTAAAGGTTTTAGATATAATGGGCAACATTTATGAGCCCCAAACCTTATGAAGAATGTATGCATTGGAATCAATAGTTTTAAAGAAGTATCCTAAATGCTTGGTCTTGTGGTCATGAGAACATTTGTAGAGGTTTCGAGTTAGAGTCTCCGATATCCCCAAACCTCTACCCTCTTTGCAAGTAAGATACTCAGGTGTATTGGAAAAAGAAAAAAAAATACTCTATCAATTTTTAGAGAAATTTTTAGGGGGATGGTGAGATTTGAGAGATTCTCCATACACGTAATCATGGTTTTAAAAACCGGACCGGAAATAGAACCGTCCGAGCACTGGTTCATGATCTGATCGGTTCAACCGTTTGAACCACCGGTCCAACCGGTTACTTTTTTAAAGTTAGTTATTATAACTCATTGTTTAGAATTATCATGAAATAATCTAAATATGAAATAATAATGCACATTTTTTATATTAAAATAATAATTTAAAATACAAATTAGTCATTTTATAAGAAGTATAACAATATTCTATATTTTAATTAATTATGTCATTGAAAATAATAATTTAAAATAACTGAAAATTATTTTTTATATTTATATTATAGTTTAAAAATGTTTTAAAATATATTATGAGAAAATATTAAAAAATTAATGTGTTAAATATGAATTTATAAATAAATGTGGAATAAATTAAAATTAGTGATAAAAATTTGGGAGTTTTTGACAGCATTTGTCAAAAAAAATGTAAATAAAAAAGGGAATCATCGGTTTTCTCGTTTACCGGTTCTTTCGGTTCTCACCGGTTTAACCGATTTTTCCCAATTTTGACCGGTTCTTGACCAAACGTTTCAAAAAAATGCATGCCTTATAAAGGTGGTTGCTCCTTAACCCCACAAAACGCGTTTTACCTGTGGATTCAGGTAGAAGCAAATCTGTGCGGGCCTGGGGCCTAAAACGGACAATATATTGACATTGTACACGGTATGTTACACGATCATTGATGGCAACCATGGTTGGTTGAAAGGGTGGCCCTCAATGGCTCTATGTTGAGCGGCTAGGGTTTCACATCGACTTGCGCGACAATACGAGTATAACTTGCAACTCCCTTACTCATGCAATACTCTCTAGAATCATCCACGCGTTGGTGAATTTGTCGGTGAATTTAATGATTCATTATTCTTCAGTTTTTGAAGTTTCTGGAGATACTGAAAACAAGTATTCTTTTACCAATCCACGCGTTGCCGTGGAAAAAATTCAATTTATTTAAATCTTATTAGAAATTGAGAATGAAATATAAAAGAGATGGATAAATGATCTAAATATGATAAAAAGGTCAAAATGAAAGATGTAAGACTAAATAGTAAAGAGATAAATGACAAATGTTGAAGGAAAATGATGTTTTTTTTACTCTAATATTTAATCAACACATAATTTCTTATTAAGATCATTCATGCTAAATATAAGAGCGTTATAAAAGGTAAATATGACAAAGTCATGTTAATGGTAAACTTAGAGGTCCCATATAGAAAAATTAAAAAATTGACGTTGAATGACAAATGCAGACATTTGACAAATCGAGCATAAAATGTACACACTCCGTCCAAAAAATTAATGAAAAATATATTTTTCATCATTTAGTCAATATTTTATTTCTATATTAAATCATAAATTTAAAACATGTATATAAAACTAAAATTTGATGACTTAAATTTATAAATACATTTTTTTGATATTTTTATATTAAAAAATAATATAGATAAGTTGAACTGAAATTGACATTAAAAGTTAATTGTTGCATTTCTTTTAGGACGAAGAGAGTATAAGAAAAAAGTAATATGACAACAATTACGGTGAGACAGTAGAACCCCAATTGCGTGTCATTATTAATCTACCTTTTATAACTTTCATAAATGTATAGAAGTGCTACATAATATAATATTATATAGTATGATACCATTCACTCTTCAAGAAGAAAAAAGTACTCCTCCGTCTGCAAAAGATTGCAACATTTATTTGACAGTTTCACAGTATTTAATCTATGATTTTTTTCATGAATGTATAGACATTGAAAATAAATATTTTCATACGTGTATCATAATTTGAAATCTAGATTTTCTAATTATATTTTTGAATTTTTTTTCAATGTTTATGTTTGTTAAAATTTGAGTCAAATGTTAAACCTTGAAACAACAAAGTCAAACACTACAGTTTTTGCCGGACGGACGTAGTTTAAATGTCAAATTAGGGATTTAATCCCTTCAAAAATTCAAACAAAAAAAAGAAGAAAAAAGGATGGCTAGGTAGCATAACCATATTGGTATGCCACTATTCATCTATAGTACTATTACCAAAAATATGTAGAGTTATAATTAAGAGACACTCCAAAATCATCAACGAGCTGAGCTCTTATTACATGGAAATTACTAGCCATTAAGTAAACAAATTAAGTAGAATGCTAACCAAACAGACGCATTATTACTAGCTAAAATCTTGATCACCGAGCACTCTCAATATCAAACATCACTTTTTTGTTGATGCTATCAAACCCCATTGATGAGCTGGTGACTTCTTCATCATCAAGAGGGACTCTGTAAAGGTCAGCAAGCAGGTGGTCACTTTCCTCTTCCACAGCAGACAGATTAGTTTTCAGGTTAGTCCTAGGAAAAGCAAGCTCTCCCAACTCTTTCAATGCTTCTAATTCATACCCAATTTCTAGCATAGTTGGTCTCTCCTCTCCTCTCATTCTCACACAAGTCCTTGCTATATCGGCTACTTCCTTTAGCTGCTTCACCACACTCTCATCACCTACTTCCAACAGTCGGCTGTCCAGAATTTCAAGCAACCGATCCTCTTTCATCAAACTGATGAACCTCAAAGCGATGTTTATCTCGGCCTTCGGTCTATCGAAATCAAGAACCTTTTGGCCTGTCAAAAGCTCTATCAGGACAACTCCAAAGCTATAAACATCACTCTTCTCAGTAAGTTGGTTGGTGTGGAAGTATTCTGGATCCAAGTAGCCCATTGTGCCTTGCACAAGTGTGGTTAGCTCTGACCGGTTCACTGGCATCAACCTTGAAGCTCCAAAGTCAGAGACTTTGGCGTTGTAGTGTTCATCTAGCAGTATGTTTGCTAGCTTCACGTCTCTGTGAACTATAGGAGGAGTAGCAGAATGCAAATGAGATAGAGCGGAAGCAGTTTGGCTCGCTATTTTGAGACGAGTTCGCCATGGAATATTGTTGGAGTTGTCATGATGAGATGCAGATCCGTGCATGTGATCAGACAGGCTACCATGTTCGATAAACTCATACACTAACAGGGGAACTTCTGTCTCCAAGCAGCATCCTAAGATCTTCACCACATTGTCATGGTTGATTTGGGACAACAGGAAGATCTCCTTAACAAATTGGTCTACTTCAGTTGCATCTCCGATTCTTGATTTCTTGATAGCTACCGGTGTGTTATCTGCTAATATACCCTTGTAGACCGTTCCTTGCCCTCCTTTACCTAAGATTCTACTCTCATGATAATTCCTTGTCGCCTTCACCAGTTCCTCTGCACTGAAAATTCTGATCAGTTCTTGACCTGATCCTGTGAGCTTTTGTCTCAGCAACATCCCACCGTTTTGTTGGAAATATTTGTGTTTCTGTTTGGTCTTCTTTCTCTGCCTATACAAGTCACACAATCCCAGTATGCAGAGGAGAAGTACAAAGAAACCAAGTCCTGTTGCTGCAAAAAACAAGGTTTCAATCCAAACAAGTTTTGTCTGTACAGTTATTTCATTAATTACTAGTTCAGTACAATCAATATAGTTACCAAGCAGAATCACAAGCAGATGAGCATTGTTGCGCGAACAAGATTTTCCATCTCGTTGTAGACGGTATCCTTTGGGACATCCACATGTGTAATTCCCTGGTGTGTTGATGCACATCTTTTCACAGTCATTCAAGCTCGAGTCCGAGCATTCATCAATGTCTGCATGCGGGTGTTAGATAGAGGAGTGATTATAATGAGTTAGTTTATACGTTTGTGAGATAATTTTGGTAGCAATGGCATTAATCACCAAAATAACATGACACGTATACAGGCTGGAGGACTTTCCTCCGGGTAAGAGGAAAATATTTTCCTTAATTAATACATACCTTGACAGCCGCCAACAACATATGGGTTGCCATGGTAACCATCCAAGCACTTGCAGAGATATGCAGGCGATCCTCTACTCTCCTTGTCGACACACAAGCTATTTTCCTTACAGAGGAAGCTACTGGGGTCTTTTTTCGCCATTTCACATGTCTGGTTCCCCACGGTCCAATCAAGAACTAGAGGGACCTTATCTTCATTAAACTCCCTCAGATACTTAGCTGAGAAATTGAAGTTGTTGACGACCGTGAAGGCATAGCTGCAGTTGCTGAAGTCTCCGGAAGTATTCCTGTAGTTAAAATTTGATCGGAGAGTAACTGTAATGTTCCAGAGTCCCTTGGGGATCGGAGTTTGGCAGCAGCCGACACCAGAGCAGGAATCTTCCACGTAATCTTGGCCGGAACAGAAGGAGAAACATCCAGTAATGAACCTGTCCTTCCCCAAATTTCCGATGAGTCTTGCGTAAGTGTCGCACCCCATGGCCATGAACATGTTCTTTGTTGGCGAGACCGTGAAGGTGCTGCCGGTAATCAGCCTGGTTTTACGGCGGGAGTCTGCACGTAATCTTACTCCGTTATTGTTGTAGCAGTCCTTGGCTATAGAACGCATGATGTTCATCTCGCCGTCTTCGAGGGAGATGTTGGTGATCTCGATGTCACTGTTAGCCCAATATGGTTTTGGAGGGTTGAAATGGGTGTCGTTGCAAGTGATGAGGTAACTAATTCTGTCTTCGTCCGTGTACCGGCAACCTTCGGTTGTTCCGAAGGGGTAAGGTATGTCGACGTCGCCGCATCGTCGGAGGCATGATTCAGGCTCTTCTCCGGTGGTAGCAGCCATTAAAGCTGCTGCCGCTACCACAAGCACCAGTGGCAACGCTTGTACCATTCCCATTTGTTTTATCATTTGTCTCATGACTTTCGTTCACTTTGTATGATCTATATTTATATATGTAGGGCTGCTACTCTCTTGACCCGGCACGTTAATTTAATTAAACGGCTGATCAGGTCCCAGGACAGCTACACGACTAATCAAAGGCCTTGTGCTTCCACAGTTGACCAAGACTTCAAGTTGTGCTCCCCTCTACATTATATGCTTGCTTTTGAAGAAATAGTACCTGCAACGCTAATAACGAGTGAACCGAGTCGAGCTTGAGCTATAAGGAGCCTCGTCGCAACACCGCAAGTGTATGGCTGTCAAACAAGTAGTAAATCCGTGAGTCGGATTGAATCCATATGGGCATGATTACAGCAGTTGTGTATGAATTATGGAAATAAAATAGATTATTGATGAATTGTTTGTGAAAATTAATTAACAAAACTAAATTGCAGGTGATGAGAAAATTCATGAATTAAAGCTACTTTCTAGGATTTATGATCCACTTGACCTTCGGTTTAACACTCTAATTTTACTACAATTATTACTCTCAACATGTAAGAAGATTTATCAATTCTAGATGTCATCTATCGAGTGTTCCAGCTAGGTGATTAAAGACATCCATCGCTCCACTCTAATTATTTTGGTGATCTATCTTTAATCTCTGCAGTGGCAACACCCATTAACATTGCTGTTGCTGCAAAACTAATTAGCAGTAGTGGTACTAAAGCTACCTCTCTCATTTTGTCCTCCATAATTACAGGCACCACTTGCATATAAATAAGCAAATTGATGAATCAAATCAAAGCCAACTCAGCTTGACTTGCTGGGTCAATGCATGGCTCTACCCTCTCATCTTTTGCATGTGACAGGGTTAATGTCATGGCCCCAGCAGCTTCGTAGAAGACCAACGTCTTTTTGTTCTTCTTCGGTGTAAGGGACTTGCAACTTAACAGTTAACACAAACCAAATGAGATACTATTATCTTGTTATTTTCCACAGTAAACCAGGTTTGTGGAAGAGCGACTAATCAAAGGCCTTCAGTCAACAGTTGACCAAGACTTGCTCCAAGTAACTGTCTGTCTTCATATGCCCTGGTGCTGCTGCAGCTTCAGCTTCAGCTTCACCAAGTTAGTGAACAATAAGTTCCCTCTTTCAAAGCCTTCTTAAATTTGAAAATATTATTACAGATAATAACAAGAGTTAGTTGATTCATATACATAAAGTTAGTGAATCACATGCTTGTTTGGCCTTCCGCAGCTTGTTCCAGCTTCATTGATACTGTCAAGCAAAACCATTTCCAGGTTTTCAAACATGAAAAACCAAAATATGATATCAAATTAGAAGCTTGCATTCCTCATTAAACTTGAAATTAGTTGGATATGGAAAATAAAAACTACACTCCTAAGTCCAACCTTACTGGTTACTTTGTTTGTGTTTAGCTAACATGTAAGTGAAGTGAAGGAACTTTTCTTGCTCCAATGTCGAAAGACTTGATGATATCGAGATGAAGTGAATGGTGAGAACCTTCTTACCATTCAGCGAGAGAGACTTTTCTTTCACGTTCAGGATTGAAGAACTTTCCTCACTTTTGGTTGATATCATGAAATGAGAAGAATGGTAATAACTTTCTTACCATATGGAGAGTGAAACCTTTCTCTCCGGACTTTGACGAAGGAACTTTCCATGCATTTTAGTGAAAAACCTTGATTGAGTTTGAAATGAGGAGAGTGGAAGAACTTTCTTACCATTTAATGAGAGAAAACTTTTCTCTCATGGGTCGAGGTTAAAAAACCTTCCTAGCCTTTAGTGAATTTTTTGTTGATATCTTGAAATGAGAAGAATGGTAAGAACCTTCTTAGCATTAACGAAGAAAAACCTTTATCTTTGAATTAAGGTTAAGGAATCTTCCTTACCTTTGGTGAAAATCCGAGGGATTGAGATTGATGGGAAGTTTGACGAAATGACTAAACCTCCGAGATTAGGAATCGCGCCAAATGAGTGAACTTTTGTAAATGAGGGGAGTTTGATGAAATCGTGGAGGGAAGAAACTTTTCGAGGTTAAGGAACCTTCCTTACCTCAACCATTCGAGATTGAGAACTTTCTCAATACTCGACAAAAGTTGATGAATGATTGTTGATAGTTGTGATCGAATAACAAGAACTTTCTTGTTTTCGTGAAGGGAAGAAACATTTCCCATGTGAAGCGAAAGAACTTTCTTAATATTCACTGAAAGAAGACTTTTCTTTCACGATTAAGGTTGAGGAACTTTCCTCGCTTTTGGTGAAAATAAATTATCTTGAAGTGAGAAGAATGATAAGAACTTTATTACCATATGGGGAGAGAAACGTTTCTCTCCAGGCTTTGGCAAAGGAACTTTCCATGCCTTTGGTGAAAAGCTGAGTGATTGAGATTGATGGGAAGTTTGACAAAATGACTAAACTTCCTATATGAGAAATCTCACGAAATGAGCAAATTTAGAAAATGGTGAAGCTTGACGAAATGACTAACCTTCAGATGAGAAAACTCCACAAAATGAGTAGATATTTGAAAATGAGTGAAAGTTTGACAAAATGACAGAACTTTCAAAAATGTGAAATCCCACAAAATGGGTAGACCCTTGAGAATGACGAAGTTTGACAAAATGACTAAACTTCAAGAGTAGGGGATCCCACAAAACGAGCAGACCCTTGAGAATGACGAAGTTTGACAAAATGACTAAATTTCGAATGAGAAATCTAACAAAATGAGCAGATTCTTGAAAATAATAGAAAGTTTGAAAAACTGACGAAACTTTCAAAAATGTGAAATCCCACAAAATGAGCGAATTCCTAAAAATGAGCGAAGTTTGACGAAACGACTAAACTTTAAAATGTGAAATCGCACAAAATGAACTAATTTCTGAGAGTCGTAGTCTTTGCAATGTGCTCCGTGTGTACAAGATGAAGCAAGTGAAAGATAATATGTTACTGTATCATGGTAATGTGGAAAGCTTAAGTGAAACCTGAAAGCTTCCTCGCCGAAGTAACTATGATTTGTTGTCATCTTAAAGAGCTTCTCATTAGAATCCTCATGTCTTGATATCAAAACCTGAGTCGATGAGTTTCTTAAAAACCTGTCTCTGAGAATGGATGATGATATTATACATGATGATCATGATGCATGACTCTGAGAATGATGTTTGGAGTTGTTCACAATATCTTCAAAAAATTATGATGATCTTCAATTAAAACCAATGATGGAGATTTTCAATTAAAACCTATGATGCATGGTAGATGCAAGAGTCTTTACTCAACTTACTTCATGAATGTCGTTCCTCTTACCTGATATGATCCTACCTCACCGTCGAAATTTTGTTTTCCATGGCTCGATTCATTTGCCCCTTGAGAACAATTATATGAGTGAATTATCCATTTGCCCCCCAATTTTGGTCACAGAATTGCGTATTCTCGACAAGAGTCTTTAAACCATGTCTGTCAGATTCATGCTCATTAATGTTTAACTGTTGGTCCTTAAAGAAAACTTTTATCAATTTGTAGAGTTTGACAAAATATATGATGGTCTTTGTTTGATCATTAAAACTTTGTTATTCTTTCCCTTGTTCACTTGAATAAGTAAAATGTGTGAGGGTAGAAAAAATCACTTTTTAGCAAGAATGATTGGCTTATGTGGAGGTTAAGGTGAAGAATGAATATCATTTGAATGGTTCTTTAATGTAAATAGCATCCATTGATATGGGCTGTGAAAAGTAGAGTAGCTTAGGCAAAAGGCCTGGTAATGTCGTTGATGAGCAAATTCTTTGCAGGACCTGATAGTGCCAATAACGAAATCAATACCTTATCCAGCAAGAATGATCTCAAATGTTGCCCCCTAACTCTCATGATGTGTGGACTTACTCCTCAAAAACTCGAAAAGTAGTTGATGGTGAATCTGCCTTCAGGTGTATGTCGCATCCTCGAATCATTGAGATGGTGAATCTGCCTTTAAATTATGCATTCACTCTAAACGGCCTTTGAAGGTTTTCAGTTTACACCCCATGAATCACTTTCTCATTTTCCTTTCTTCTTTTTCCTCTCTTTTTTTTTTCTTTTTTTTTTCTTCGGGTCAAAACTTGTTTGACTTGCGTTTTTTAGTCATTTTCATGTGAGCGTAAATAGTTATCGCTACCTAAGCCTGATTACTTCAAACTAAAATGTAAAGACAAATGGGTACTAGCACTATTCGTAACTTCAGCCATTTCAAAAATTATGTGAGCCATGGATGTTGATGTATTGAAGGCATCTCGACCTTTGATCAGACCTCGGAGACTGATGGGTGGTACACTATGTGGGAAGACATTTTTATCGCGGCCCGTCTGCGGTTTGGGCATGAAGCCCATTTACGCAAAGAAATGGCCCGATTCAGCGCAAGAAGGTTTACTGCGGCCTTGGCCGCAGTAAGGCCGCAGTAAATTTGCGCAGTAAGATTTACTGCGGCTAAAGCCGCAGTAAGGCCACAGTAAATTTTTTTTTTAGGGTTTAAACTCCCCTTTCTCTTCATCCGCCGCACAACTCCATTCTTCTTCATCTTCTTCATTCTTCCTCTTCTTCTTCTTCATCTTGTTCTTCCTCTGCTGCTTCTTCTTCTTCTTCTTTAGTTTCTTCTTCTTCTTCTTCTTCTTCGACTTCTTCTTCTTATGTTTCTTCTTCCTTTTCTTCTTCTTCTTCTTCTTCTTCTTCTTTTATGTTTCTTCTTCTTCTGTTTCTTCTTCTTCTTCTTCTTCTTCGAATTCTTCTTCTTCTTTAGTTTCTTCCTCTTCGAATTCCTTCAATTCTTCTTCTTCTTATGTTTCTTCTTCCTTTTCTTCTTCTTCTTCTTCGGATTCTTCTTCTTTTATGTTTCTTCTTCTTCTGTTTCTTCTTCTTCTTCTTCATTTTCTGGGTTTCATTGGACGAATCCGGATGAACATTCATCCGGATTCGTCCACTTTTTTTAATTATTCAAACCGTTTACTGCGGCCATGGCCGCAGTGAGCCGCAGTACGTACCGCGGCCGACGCCGCGATGAGTTCGAAACTGCGGGCATTTCAACTGCGGCATTCACTGCGGCCGTCGCCGCAGTTGGTACCACGGGCCAACTGCGCCTGAGGCCGCAGTGAGGCCTCTCCTCCCCACGTAGTGGTAACATACTTGAGATTACCCAACCTTGGTGATGCATGGATGCTCAAAAATGTACTTTGACTCGCATGCCCCCCATTTTTTTGTGATTGAGGCTCTCTTCTTTTGGAAACAATATTTGAGATGACTGGTCTTTTTTTTTACAAGAAATAACCTTCTGATGTTTTTCGGCCAGCGGTTGAGGTGACATTTCTCTGAAATAATCTCACAGTCGAAGGGCCACATCGAGATAGCCACTATCAGATCCTCCTTTTTACTTATCGGTGACATTGTTTATGCTGTAGCTTGGTGAAAGTCTTGAAATGGAGAAGAGAATTCTTGAACTGTGATATGACATTTTGCTGAAGGATGCCAAAGTGCACATTTTACACCTTCTCATTTCAAGGAAAAGAATAATAGATGTCCATTGCAACAAAGACAAATTCCCTAGATTCCGGACCTAATCTAGGGAATTTCAACTTTCAATTTATTTTGGCAAGCTCTCAAAGATTAGAGTTAACTCAAGAGTTTTCTCAATTATTCACCAATTTGCATAGATCTATGTATTAGACCTAGCTTAAAGATGACTTGTGAGAAACTGCCTTCCCAAGCCACAAACGGGGGTCGTCAGACTTTTCACATCATAAAATTGCTCTGAAGCTCCATAACGTCATCTTTTTTTAGCAACATGTTTTTACTTGTGTATGCTCCAAGTTTATGGATGAAAATGTACAGTGACATTTGTGGAGAAAGAAATGACTAAATGCCTCAAAGATGTGCAATTACAAAAATGTACAAGTATAAAGAACAAATGATTTGTATTGACAAATTTGAAATAAACGAGCCTTTTTGTAAACAAAAAAAAAAATTCCAATCCAAAGAGTTGTTATTCATCACTTAATTGCCTTGGTTATTCATCAAATTGGCTTTGCCTTGTGTGCTTAGCCCATCTCATATGATTTTGTACTTTTTCATCTATCACTCATGCAACTCGTGTAAAGTCTCATACTTGTTCCTCTGAGAATTGACATGTTTGTCCTTTCTTGAATTTTAATGCTTTGAGTGCTCACATTTGATCTTGAAAAGTTAATCCATGCCAAATATAGAACTATTTCGAGGCTCCTCGATATCTCTTTTGGCTAAAAACATTCTGCAATTTTCATGATTATGTCCAGTGATAAATGTGAAGAAGTGAATAAAAATGTGAAGACGTGAATGATTGAATGCATGTATTGTGAAATTTCAGAGCTATGTACTTGACAATTACAAAAAATTAGGTGCATGGCAATGCCATGGAAAACAAAAATAAAAAGAACACTGATTAGTAAAAACTGTATACAAAATTGTACATGTAAAGAGGAATAAATGATTTAAATTGACAATTTTTTTAAAGAAATGAATTCCTTTGTACAAAAGAACCCAACCAGATTAAAAGTCACTTTAATTAGTCCGTTCCTCTAGCTTTGAGTAATCACTTGAGTGTCCTAGATATTCATCGAGGTGTCGAGTCTTGTGTGGCTAGCCAATATGATGTGTCTTATGTTTTCATGTTCACCACTGTTGCAACTTGTGTAAAGTCTCATGCTTGTTCGACTAAGAATTGGCAATGCATGTTTTCTTGAACTTCGATGCTTTCGGTGTTTAAACCTGGCCTTAACAAATCTACGATTATATATTAATACAGGATCCCTGTCTAAAATAGTCAAAAAAAAAAGTGAATGAAGACATCTCGTGAAGCCACATAGACTCCACGTAAGCGCCACATCAGTTTTAGGGTTTTTTTGGTCATTAATGCATGCATGCATTTATATCAATGAAATCAATATACAATCAATCAATTATGATCATATGTCTTGCTTTAGTAGCTATTTTGTTATGATACTGAACTTGAAATACCACAAATAGTGTTAGACAATGTTGAGTTTCTTTATTTTTTATTCTACATGAGAAATGTTAGGGTCTGGTGGTGGTACTGTGGGATAAGTACTATGGACTAAGGCTCGATTTGGATTAGTATATGCATGTACTTGAGCAATTATGAATATATTATCTGTTCCAAAGTAGTTACGTTTTAAGTTGATTAGACTTGAAACTATCATGACTTGTGTTTAGAGAAGTAAAGTTGGATGTTAACTTTGATGCTTAAAAGTGTTACTGTTTGGGGTGAGGGTACTAAGAGTATGTGGTTGGATGTATGATTTAGTTCATGCATGCTCTTTGAGTGAGCATTGTGAGTTAGACTCTGAATTTTGTGACTCCTTCTTTTTGAGCACATTGCGGCTTGCGTTTAATTACTGCTTTCTCTATTGCCTACCGGGTACAACCTTTTACTTCACATAATCATAAGTGTTAAGTTTGGACTATCAAGTGGATTTGTGTAGCCACCTTCTCGGGAATATTTAATTCCGTATTTTAGTTCTTATTATTTGCTCTTTCTATTGCAATTATGGTGTTTGATTTGTATGTTTTCAAGGTACTATAAGCCTATAATGTATATGCAACTATTTTGTGCAGTTTTCCACTTTACATATGTAGATACCCAACACTAGATTAGGTCCTATTTATTTGGTTTAAGGATAACATACTACTAGAAATCAGGTCCCCTGTTGTACTCTTAAGTTAGTAAAACACCCAAAGTCCTTGCTTTTTTTAAGGAAAAAGCAATTCAAGATTAGAATAGTAATACAGTTTTCACAATGAAATTAGCGGATGATGTGGAAATTAGCGGATATTATCGTAACTCTTGTGCATGTTCATCATGAGCTTCAAGTTATATACTATGTTGATGCTATAGGAGGGTGAGATGAAGCATTTGGAACCAAATTTATAACTCATGTGCTGCAGTTGGCTCATATACCTCCAAGCATTTGGAATAATGATCCTACCTCTAAACTAATTGTGCCCATGACATGAAACAACTTCAAAGTTATTGAGGTTTGAAGTTTATGAGATCAGGCTTGATTCTAACCATAAATTACAGTAACGGGTAGTTATAAGTATTGATAGATTTTTCATGGATTCACCAATTTTCTTTTGAATCTTGTAGTTTTCGGTTACTACAAGCGCATTATTGAATATCATCCTATCAAAGAACTTTGGCATTAAAATAATAGTACGACTTTGGTATCATATATATGATGGTCTAATATTGATGTTCACATGGTTATTTGATTCAATGAAGGGTCGAGGTCCAGTAGCTGTGAGAAGGGAGAAGGGATGATCGTGGAGAAGGGAGAGGTTGGACGGTTTCAGGCAGGACCGGTGATAGGTGGCGTTAGTTGGATAACCGGGGACGAGAGGGCTGGCTAGGAGGAAGGAGGGTGGTTGGGGTGGTATTCGTGAGACAAATTTAAGTTTGTGATGGGAGATGGGATCTAATTGTTTATACAAAGTTGGGACTTGGAGTCATAAGTTTTAACTAAGTTACTGTCATTTTTCTAAGAAAACATGATGAGAATGAGGTATGGTTCACTTATAAGTATTTAATTGTAAGAAGCAAGTAGCTTGCAATAAGTATTTGGTTATACAGGTAGTTGTATTATATTAACACAACGTTTTTAGTTTATATTAATATGATTGATTTTATTATTGAAAAAATTGAACCCGTGACGAAGTCGGGTATTAAAACTAGTTACTGCTAAAGGCGAAACCCAACCCAAATGGATTACAACTTTTGCCTATTATGTGAAAGGCAAAAAAAATCTATGCGGGTGAGAAAAAAATGAGTCTTGTGATAAAGATGGTAAAACTGAACTGGTCGAATTAGGTGTACGAACCGAACGAACCGAAACCGAATTTCTACGGTTCGGTTCGGTTTTAGACTGAACTGGTCGAATTTTTTCCTTGGATTCTATTTTGCTTCGGTTTCAACTAACAAAACCGAATCAATCGAATTTCAATTACAACAATTCATTCATGCAATCGAATCAAGTCTTAAATAACTAAATAAAGTCTTAAACTACCATAGAAAAAACTATATAAAACATAAAAAGGCCAAAGAAAAAAACAAAAAAAACTCAATTTAGTTTTTGGTTAACCGAATAAACCGACTCATGAAAGCGAAACTGAACCGAAACCGTTTAATAGAAATTCGACCGAAACCGAACCGAAAAACTGAATTAATTTGGTTTTCCGATTTTTTCGGTTTCGGTCAAATAATGCTCACCCCTACCTACGGCGATGTGGGATGATGGGCTGTCTTCGTCTCAATGGAGCGGAGCTAGTGGAGACAGAGATTGATGACAAAAGTGGCTGGTCGGGTGATGGCAAGCTACCGGCGTCGGAAAGAATTTTAACTGTTTTCTTCTCCATTTGGGCACCTCTGGCGATGTGGGAAGTTGGGTTGACTCCGTCTCGTCGTGGCAAAGCTAATGGTGATAGATGGTGGTGGTGAAAGGCTGCAAATCGGAGTGCAATGAAGGAGGAGGCCGGCGTAAGCTTTGTTCGATCGTTTTTGTTGCCGCCCCCTTTTCTTCATTTTTTTTTTTGCTTTATTTATAGCCCAAGGATGGATTGACAGGAGCTGGGAACAATGATGATGGAGTTTGAAGATGGCTTTGATGGATGGAAGAAGAGGTGCCAGAAGCGTGAAGGATGGTGCCGGCGGTTTTGGCGAAGCAAGCACGAGCTCCGTCCTTTTCCTTCTTTTTTTCTTTCTTTTTTCTTTTTTTCATTTTTAATTAATAAGATAATTATATTTTAATTCTAGATTAACCAAAATAAAATGATTAAAATAAGGATAAAAGCACATAAAACCATAACAAAAGCAAATGAAATAATAAAAATAACAAAAATCACGAGGAGTACATGACAAAAACACATGAAAATGACAAAAATAAATAAATAAAATCACCCAAATAAATATACATAAAATACTAAAATTTTCACTAAAAAATAAATATTACCTGGACCATAGACACAACCTAAAATACTAAACCAAATAAAATCGGGTGTCAACACACGTAGCGGAAGTATAAAGTATATAATCAGAATGATAGAACCTGGTTCACATTGTAGAGCCTCAAGTGCGACCCCTCTAAAGTTGATCCACACGATCGACGCACCACTCCGATGATTCCGTGCTAGCGGAATTGGACCGGATGTTTCTTGGAGAGCTAGGGTTTTCTATAGAGAATATCACCTTCAGGAGCTATTCCACATATAATATATTTATAGGCAATGGGTAATTCTAATCCAATATAAGGTGTCTTAATCTTATTAGAACTTACATATTAGTCCCTAGACTTATTGGTTTTGGGCACATTTATTATCTAATTATAATAACATTTACAATAAATAGCATTGGAAAACATATAAAATTTGGATCTTTTCTTAAGATCTTGTAAGCACAAATTTTGATCAAATATGATTCCCTTGGCAAAAGACAAAAATGCATGGACCGAAAAGCTCTAAAAAACAAAGGATAAACAAAAGTTTATGAAATGAGAAATATTTGAGATGATAAGTCACTAGGTAAAATGAAATATCAGAACCTAAAATTGAAAAACGAAATGGAACATGAGGAAAATAGGGTTGTAAATGAGTCGAGCCGTTATCGAACTTACTCGAACTCGGCTCGTGTATTATTAAGCAATGTAATATCAAGCTTCGAGTTCGAGTTCAAGCAGAGTTCAGTGCTCAATATTATCGAGTCAAGTTCGAGCCGAGTTGAGTTCGATTCAATTGTTTATCGAGCTATCGAGCTATCGAGCAATTCATACTTAAAATAACCTAGGATAGTTCATATGTAAGTAATTAAAGTAGTAGGACCTAAATTACTACAAATATAAAGTATAAGAAGTAATTTGAAAGTAGTACGACCTAGTTGACTAAAATTATAAAGCATCAAGACTAAAATTACAAAGTATTAGATTTCGAGCAGCTATTGAGCCGAACTCGAGCGTTGTTTGAATGATTCTTGACACGTTTTCGAGCAGCTCGTGAGCTATCGAGCCAAACTTGAGCAATCAATTGAGTCGAGTTTGTAGCGACAGCGTTTTCGACGGGAGTCGTCACCAATCTTTTTTGGTAAGGTCGATTGGAAAACCTAAAATGGTCTACGATAAACTCGAAAGTCCGTTAGTCAATTACGTACAAAGACGATTAATTTTCATACGCCCGAAAATTGGTACCACGGGTTTATTTTTATTTTATCCACTTGATTAAAAAAATAGTTAGAAAAGGTCACATGAAATTAATGAAGAATTAATAAAATACAATAAATAAACACAAAGAAAATAACTCACATACTTAAGCAAGAAAAACAACAATAATAATAATAACATGAAAAAAGGAAGAATTACGAGATATGAACAAAGATCTCACATGCATTATGAAAAAGGACAAAAGAATGGAGAGTCATCATCTAGATATCCATACATAACATGGAGTGACTAAAATGAAGTCTTCACAAGCATTCGCGCCTGAAGTGACAACAAGAACAGAAAACAAGGACTAAAGGGAGATTACCAAAAAAAATGAGCTCTACTTCTTTCTCAGACGTGTTTCGTCGAAACCAGAGGCACTTTGCGAAAGGCTTGGTGACGAATTGCTGCGGGCGAGATTCAATCGACCGATCCTGGCGTCGAATGGCGAATGAGAAACCAGAGAATGGTTGAAGACGCCCAACGATAGTGCGGCTGAGAGTCGAGTGACCGAATGCTCGGTGATTGGCGGATTGGGCAGTGGCGAGGATTGGCGATGAGGACCCAAAATTGCGGCGGTCGAGGCCGAAGATGAGGCCAGGCGATCAAATCGGCGGCGGGATGGCTCTGGTAGGCGTAAACAGCCGACGAGGTGGAGCTTGGACGAACACGGCGGAAAGGGAAAACGCCCAAATCGTTTTTGGATTTGAATTGTATTTTGTGCGATTTTGCTATGTTGATTGCTTCATCTCTTCTTTCCTCGTCCGTTTCTTGATTGTTCTTTGAGGTGCCCAAATCGATTCTGTTGCCTTTGATTTTGCCTTCCTCTGCAAAAATCGATTTGCTCAATTTGCTCTGTAATTGCTTTCGATTTGTGGCTGCCTCGAGATGGGTTTTGGGCTGAGATCAATTTGTTGCTTCCGTTCGATTGATTCTGTGTGTTGATCGCTTTATAGCAGGAGTATGGAGCGGTTTCCCTTCCCCACGAAGTTGCCAACCATTCGATCGTGCTGCAGGGAGGAGCGATGAAACCGCAACCGTCACCGGCGAAGCCACGATCCGCAAGTTCATCTCTGCAAATGTAAAAATTAAAAAGAAAAATTACCAAGTCAGCCCGCGACTTTTTAAAACGTTCAATTTAGCCCTAAACTTTCAATTTTACCCTTAAAGACCATTTTCTTTATAGTTAGTCACTCAAGCCCTTTCCTAACATACTTTTAAAAACTTCAGGGCAAAATTTGAGTGTCAACAGAGTTCGAGCCCATATCATGAAGACTCGTGGAGCTATCGAGCCGAACTCGAGCTCAATCAAAAACTTTTAAGTTGAGTTCGAGCTGAGCTTGAACTTGAACTTGAGCACAGTTCAAGCTCAGCTCAGCTCGGCTCATTTAGAGCCCTAGAGGAAAATGTAGGGTTTAATATGATGAAATAATTTCAAAATATGAAACATTCAAGTCATCATAATTGAAAGAAGAAAATAAAATATATAAAGAAATTGAAAATTGCATAAATGTTACACAAAAAAGATCAAATAAAAATTTAAAACTAAATTGAAAAAAATGGAGAATGCAAAGAATAAATAATAACTAAGATATATTTAATAAACTAAAACTAAAACAATAACTAAGGAGCAAACATGAAGAATGATAAAAGCAAAATTACCTAAAGGGCATTTGTTGCAAAAAAAAAATATTCAATGGAAACATATCCACCACCATTAGATCAAAAGTGGAGCACTAAAATGAGAATACAACCATCACACCCAATCAAATCTCAATTATGTATAGTAACACACTCTACAAATGTATATATAAATGTATATATGTATAATTATTTTACCAACAAGCATGTGCTATGGTTTGAGATTAAGGTCTTAAATAGCCTTTAACAAAACGGTAATTAGATGAGGAACAAAGACATTGAGACTCACTACAACCGGAAAAAAATATAAAAAAAAAAATAAAACGAAGGAAGACTAAGTAAAGTCTTCAACAAACGCGACAACTCTAATGTTCGAATCAAATACTAACTTTTCCCACTTGGAAGTGGACAAACAATCGCCTCCTATGAAACATGAAGGGTTTTGTCTCCAAGTACAGATGGAGGGAGCCGTAGAACTGTCATAGTAGCACATGGTTGAACTTGGGCCCAGGCCCAAATTCATTTTTTCTTTTATGTGGCAGGCCCAATTTCATACTTGTGGGTTTTTTTCATCCCTGACCTGATTCTGTCCAACTCTCTTGCAATCTCTTTCATCGAAGGCCTATTTTTCCCTTCCAAATCCAAGCACCTCTTCACCAGCTCCGCAACCGCCATGACCTGCCAATCGGCAGCTTCTACCGCCACCCTCTCATCGAGAATCTCAAACAATCGGTCTTCCTCCATGGATGAGATGAAATGTCCCACAAGTCCCATAGGCTCCGCTAATGGTCCGAAGGTCGAAATTGGCTTCTTTCCTGTTACAAGCTCCGCTAGAACCACCCCAAAGCTGTACACATCGCTTTTCTCCGTGAACTGGTTAGACCGGAAGTACTCCGGGTCGAAGTATCCGAAGGTTCCTTTCACTGCCGTCGTGAAATGGGTCTGATCGATGTCTAGCAATTTCGAGATCCCAAAATCGGACAACTTTGCCCTCAATTTCTCATCGAGCAATACGTTGCTCGTCTTAATGTCTCGATGAAACACAGGTGTTGAAGCGTATGCATGGAGGTAGGCAATGGAGCTAGAAACTTCCGCGGCCACACGCAGTCTCATCTCCCATGTCAATGGCGACTCCTCTGTCTCGTCATGGATGAGCTGAAATAAAGTGCCACCGGGGATAAACTCGTAGACCAAAAGAGGAATCTCTGTCTCCAGGCAACAACCCAACAATTTGACCACGTTTCTGTGGTCAATCTGTGACAAAATTACAAACTCGTTAACGAACTGTTCGAGTTGCTCTGTGTTAACATGCTTAGATTTTTTCACAGCCACGATTCTTCCATCTTCCAACATCCCTTTATAGACTGTGCCCTGTCCGCCACGGCCAACGATTCTGTTCTTGTTGAACTTATCGGTTGCTACTTCCAATTCAGCCACTGCGAAGATTTTTGTTTTCTCAAAACCTCCTTCTTTGGAAACAAGTTTCTGCTGCAGGAGAAGCCCTCCATTTCGCTTGAAAAATTCTTTCCTTTGTTTGGCATCCTTCCTTCGCCTCAACACTTTGGTAGACCACCATGTTCCAAGAAATAGGAACAATAAGCCTAATGCAGCAAAAGAACCAGCTGCTATGGCAATGACAAGCAGATGAGCATTGTTGCGTGAACAAGATTTTCCATCTCGTTGTAGACGGTATCCTTTGGGACATCCACATGTGTAATTCCCTGGTATGTTGATGCACATCTTTTCACAGTCATTCGAGTTCGAGCATTCATCAATGTCTGCATGCGGGTGTTAGATAGAGGAGTAATTATAATGAGTTAGTTTATACGTTTGTGAGATAATTTTGGTAGCAATGCTATCAGGTACATACCCATTCTTAAAAGGTAATTAAAACAAATACTTCTCTTTCATTGACTGAAAGGGAAATTAAAACAATTTATCTATATTTGAAAACAAATAAATCGAAACTATGGTGGGATTCAACTTTAAGATTAGTGAAAAGAAAGAAAAGTCTTATGGATCATAACTTTCAATAGAATCAATAGGGGATTTCAAAGTTGGGGATTTCGGGTGAATTTGTAAATTTTTCACCTCAAATTTTTCACCCGTGATTTTCCAAATTTCTCACCTCAACTTCGGACCTACCGTGAATCACGTTGAAGTGATTTTCGGCCAGACTCCCCGTGATAGCCCGCCTTGTGGTCTTGAGGAATGATTGCAGTTAAGGTTACGAATGATTGCAGTTAAGGTTACGAATGATTGCAGTTAAGGTTACGTGAGAGGGTTACACAATGTTTAAAACTCATTCATTAACTTGGAATATTTTAAGCTAAACCATTAAATACATGCCAGACCTTTAGTACTACCTTTGTAATCGATTAATTGATCATTTAACATTCATCTTTTAAAATTTAATATTCAACTCAAATATTTACAAAAATAAATAGTAAACAAATGATTTCAAAATGATACTCATATCAATTACTTCCTTTGTCTCGTTTTTTTATTTTTTTTTTCTCTGAAACGTTTCTATTTGGCGGTGGGCAGAGAGGCTTACACACCAGTGAAGAACACTAGAAGAACATTTGACATGTTGAACATAGGCAGGCAGGAGTTTTCTGCGGGTGAGGAGAGAGAAAGAGTGGGCAGGGTATGGGAAGTGACTAACACGTGTAGAGGAGAGAAATACAGGGGTAGTATAGTAAACTTCAAGTGTAAAGTCTTAGCAAATGACGACGATGAAATGTTTCAATAATTTGGTGATAATCTAGAAAGTAAACTATCTACTATTAATATATAAACAGTGCTCATACCGAAGGTGGAAGCCATGCGTGTAAAATACATTTAATTTTCTTTAAAAACAAACAAATATGTTTTATGAAGAGGCACTATCAAAATATAATGATGAATTTTATGAATTTTCGAAAATGCAGATGTCATAAATGGAGACCTATACAAATATACTATTCGAATCTATTACTAAATCTCCAATGTAACCTATCATAAATATTCGTAAAATTTATCCTAAACCTACACCCTAGATAATTCACACTATAAATACATAACTTATTTACAAAGAACACAACTTTTACCAACCTACCTACGCTTTCTTTCTATACGAAAAACAAAATTGCTAATTAAACGCGCTAAATAGCACTTAATTCCTGTTTACTTGTCCTGCTTAATAAATTAATCAATATTTAAATCAACTTGCCAACTAATAAATATCACGCATGCACTGTTCAACATATTCAGTAAAGTTTGCAGCTTTGGCCTAATGTTAATTTTGTAGTATTTGTTATCAAAAGGTAGGTCGGAGGTTCAATTCACAACAAACCCTCGGCCTCCTGTTTCATGCAGCAAGAAAGAGAGAAATCCTTATAGTGGTTTTTGTTGTTATGTACTCTATTTGTCCCAGCTAAACTGATGCATTTGTATTTCAATGTTTAATCTATGATTTAATTCTTTCAACATTTTAGCATAAAAAGTGAAATAATTTATGTGCATATGATAGTTTGATGATTCGAAAAAACAACTAATTCAAAACAATCTTATCACTATAGAGTTAAGATATTGTAAAACTGTTATCCTTAATCAACATGTAAGTAGACCTATAAATTCATCAACCTACTAAAGCAAAGAAGGTTTGTTAATATTAATGATTTACCATTATCAGTTGCTAATCTTAAGTTGTGTTATCATAAAATTACAGCAGAAAGCAGAAAGCTTGGACTTCTCTTTACTTCAAGAAGTACATCAACTCAAATCCGACACAAAAAAGGTTCGTTTGATTTTCTTTGCTTCAGTTTCATATATGAGTTTGAAATGGAACAACCGTAAACATTAAATATATTTGGATGATTCATAAAACTACTAGAATAATACCTCTGTTGTTCTGTTGTATCATTATTGTTTTTGAATAGCTGAGAGTTATGCCCAAACTATGGGTGTGATTGACCACATAACATATACCATGAAAAAAATAGTAGAATATGTCGGTCACATTGTATGGAACGAGTAAAATTAATATAGAAAAAGACAGAATGAAACGATTTACAAATACCTTCATGTTTTTGTAGCAAGATAAGACGAAAATCTGAGAAGATAACTCATAGATGTTAATACTGTTATGGCAGGCCTCCATCCCTGTGCATATTGCAGAAATGCAATCCAATAAGAATATAAGCAGTATGTATGTTGTAATGTTTTATGCGGTATGTATTAAAGGTAAAAAATTGTACTCCCTCCGCCCTTTATTTTTTGTAATGTTTTCTTTTGGCTAGAGGATTACATTAAGTAGAAATGGCAGCAGTTTGACAAAATTATCCTTAAGAAATAGTTAGAGTTTTTAGTGTCAAATCAGTTAATCGTTCACATCGGATTATAAATAAGTATGGTAAGAGTTTAGTGGTGTATAAGTACTATTAGTGAGATCAAATTAGAAGTAAGATATTAAAATTGAAATATTAAATGTTATCACATGAAAAAGAAATAAAAATAAGTGGCATAAAGTTAGCACATAAGAAAATACGAAAAAATTGTAAAGCTGAAATAACAACGGGAATTCTTATACGTGTCGGAGAATGTGATTACGAAAAAATAAGCGAATAATAGAGATAACATTGGCACATTAGAAGTACATGATGGTAACAGTGTCGGAGAATCCTTGTACGTATGTTGCATCTATTACTATTACTTATAATATAATCTTTAAAATGTTAACTTTATGTGACATGTATTTGTAGGGATGAACTTTCCCAGCATCCAATAAACATATTAGGGATTATTGATGAGCCATGCAGCAATGACGAGATGTGACCGTGTGCATGTACAGGACCAATAAGATCCGTTCGTGTTTTCAATATTCGATACTCATATTTGAAGTTAGGTGTTTTCGCCTTCGTGCGCGTATGTGTTATGGTTTTTCTTTTCATTTCTAATCGTCGTCGTTTGTGAACCGATTGATAATAAGGCAGGCGTTTACTCGGTTGGTCATCGATCCTTAAATAACATAGTATATGGGTTACTTGTGTAGGAATTTATACAAATCGTCGATAGTATAAAGATATAGGCGTTAATTCTTTTACCCGTCCCGTAGGAGGGGTATCAGCTAGTTTCAAAATTTTGAAACGGAGAGAGTATTTAACTCTGAATGTATAAATATTTATAAAAAATGATATAGATTAAATACAGTGAAATAATTAAAATAAATGAATAATTGAGTAGGGAGAAAGTACTAATTTTGCATTTCCCTAAATAAAAGGTTGAATTTGGTACCTTTACAGCCATGATCGGGGTGTTGAAGATAAGGGTTGCCTTGATAACCATCCCAACATTTGCAATTGTAACCAAGAATCCCCTCATCGGTTCTGTCGAAGCAGCTTGAGTTGGCCTTACAGAGGAAGCCGGTCTGGTTCCGTGCCGCAACTTCACAGGTTTTATTGCCGATTGCCCAATCTAACACAAGCGGAACGGTTTTTTGGGTGAAATCTCGAAGATACTCCTTCTTGAACTTGAAGTCATTGTGAACAACAAAGGCGTAGCTGCAGTTGTTGAAGTCTGATACATTTGTGTGGTTGTGATAGCTTCTCACATCTACCTCTGCAAACCAGAGTCGTCGGGGGATGGGAGTCTGGCAACAACCGATCCCGGAGCAGGTATCTTCCACCTCGGCATCGCTTGTGCAATAGGACATGCAGCCGGTGTTGTACCACTCTGATTCACTTCCGCGTATGAGCCATGAACGTTGGATAGCGTTAGTGTCGCATCCCATGGCCATGAACTTGTTCTTCGTCGGTGAAATGGTGAAGTTGCCCGTTCTGAGAGTAGTATCCGACGAGTCGTTGAGTCTCCCGTTCCCGTTATAACATCTGTAAGCGACGAGGTGTAAGATATTTATCTCTCCCTGGAGTGAGATGTTGGTAACCTCAAGGTTACGCTTCCCAATGAAGGGTTTAGGAGGGTGGAAAGTGGTGTTGCAGGTGATGGAGAAATTCGAATGCTCAGTGTTCAATCGGCACTCATCGGTTGTTCCAAAGGGGTATGGTATGCTGACGTTCCCACATTCTCGAAGGCATCCATCTTTAATCTCTGCAGTGGCAGCACCCATTAACATTGCTGTAGCTGCAAAACTAATTAGCAGTAGTGGTACTAAAGCTACCTCTCTCATTTTGTCCTCCATAATTACTTGCACCACTTGCATATAAATAAGCAAATTGATGAATCAAATCAAAGCCAACTCAGCTTGTCATGGCCCCAGCAGCTTCGTAGAAGACCAACGTCTTTTTGTTCTTCTTCGGTGTAAGGGACTTGCAACTTAACAGTTAACACAAACCAAATGAGATACTATTATCTTGTTATTTTCCACAGTAAACCAGGTTTGTGGAAGAGCGACTAATCAAAGGCCTTCAGCTTCAACAGTTGACCAAGACTTGCTCCAAGTAACTGTCCGTCTCCATATGCCCTGGTGCTGCTGCAGCTTCAGCTTCAGCTTCACCAAGTTAGTGAATCACAAGAGTCAGCTTCACCAAGTTAGTGAACAATAAGATCCCTCTTTCAATGTTAATTCTAGTTCTGCCATGATCTGATTCTCTAATTAGCTTTAGATTATTTGGACTTGGACTAGCTTAGCTAAATATCAAGCTTCCCTGTTAGTTGAATTAACCGGTTATTAAGGGATCTTAGTGTTTCTAGTAAAAGAGTTGGTTTTAACACCTAATGACCAAACTGTTCAGTTGTTATGCCATGTTCTATTGGCTGAGTTGACTTATTTTTTTTAGCTCACGGTTGTTTAGAACTTACTAGTTAATTAGTGTGGATTGTATCTCCTGCCACTTGATGCTAATACTTATGACGCATTCTTCGGTTTAGAGAAGGAATGGGTGCTGTTATGATGAGTTTTGCTAGTTGATGGAAGTCATATTTATATAGTTTTATGGATGCCGTTTTACTCTTCTAGAGTTTGTCTAACTAATGAACCCCAAGGCATCATGATTGGAACTAATTCTTGTTTCCTTTTCTAATTGATCAACCATGTCCTGAGCTTGTTGATGAGAGCTAATGAAGGCCTCGGCCATATGTGTGTTTTGAATGGGAATTGATAATTAGGCACTACTTCTACATCTTGTGTGTTTTATTGATGAACCTTGATAGCCACGGCCTCACTGTGACTTCACGAATGCCTAGTAACTTAAGTCTACTTCTATGATGATAAAATGCTTACTTTCTACTTTGTGGTTGATTGTGTGTTGAGAAATTGACGAATGTAGGAACTGAGTGGCCTAGTGACACTCTCGGTCTCTTGAGTGTGAGAATATAGTGTATAGTTTAAAAAGGGGTTCTTTCACATTGAACATAACCATACTCGTCTTTCTTTTATGCAGCTACAAGGAACTTGAAGAGCCAAAACTTTACTAGGCTGGGTTTCTTTCGTTTTAGACATGTACTTTCTCTCTTTGATTTATATTTTTCTTAAAACACATTTCTTTCATACTTTGGTTCTGTAGTTAAACGGAATGTGGATGCTATTTTGGATTTATAAAACTTTAAGTTCTTTCTTTCTTTTCAAATTAAAACTGGTTTTCATAACGAAAGATCTTGGGCGTTATGAACTCAAACCCACCTACTCGTCTGTCAGTTTTGGGTTCACATCAGCGGTGACAAAGATCCCTTAGAACAACCTAAACAGGATGTAAACTTTGGTGCAACATTGTTTGAAGTTATGCAGATGTTGCGAGAAGAACAGGCTGCTGCCAGAGAAGAGGAAGAAGAGAGGAAAACGCATGCAGCATCCACCTCAAAACGAGCAGGCTCTAGGGTTGAGATCTTGGACTCTGATGTGGATCTTGGAAAGTAGGATGATGAGGATGATGATGAGATGTGTTTCAGGAGACTACAATAAATGATATTCTTGCATCAACTGAGAGGATGACTGAAAATTTGTTTGTGAAAAGGGCTACTGCAAGGGTAAGTTGATATACTCATTTCTGATGGAAGGTTATATACCCTTGTTTTCAATTATGATGAAAGTAGATCTACAGAACACTAGTGGTACTGGCCAGTCGCAACAAAGAGCACATGCTTCACGGTTTGTTGAAGAGAGGCATCATGAAGTTAATGGTAGATCAAGAGGGAGACCAAGAGTGAGCGGGGCGGGGAGGAGGCAATGGCAGAGGAGCCTACAATCCAGGAGGAGCTAACATTGGTAGTGAACGTACTACTGGCAACAGAGGCGTCGACACAAGGGGTAGGGGCAAGGGGAAAGGCTAAGAACTAATCACCTATTCCTCTGCAATATGTCTTCTTATTGTTGTCCCAAGTAGGCAGCCAAGAGGGGGTGAATTGGTTGGCCTCAAAAACTTTTTCCTTTAACAAAACCGAAGGTACTGAACCGATCTCAACCCGTTGAGAAAAACGTTTCAGGCATAAAACAACCAAAACGAAGAAGGACGAAAATAAACAGAAGAATGACACCAGAGAATTATAGAGGTTCGGTCAATAAGACCTACGTCCTCTCCTCAAGTTCACCACTTGAGAGTTCCTTTCACTATTCTTCAAAATAGTTACACCAACCACAAGAAAGCTTTTACACTAAAAAGCCTCTCCACTAGTTTTCCTCGAGGCTCACTAGAAACCTAATTTAGTTTTCCCAAGGCTGACTAAAAACCTAACAACTGGTTTTCCCAAGGCTCACCAAAAAACCTATTTTAGTTTTCCCAAGGCTCACTAAAAACCTAATTTTGGTTTTCACAAAGGCTCACCAAAAAACCTAACACTCCCCAAAATAGTTTTCCCAAGGCTCACTATTAACCTAACAAAATCCCTGTTTGGTTTTCCCGAGGCTCACCAAAACAAAACCTGAAACACTTTGATTTTTACGAAAATCTAAACCTGTTGAGGTTTTAACGAAAACCTTCAAAAACAAATTTGAAACACAATTTTTCTCTCCCCAAAATATTCCATAAAAGCTAGTTCGAAGATGAAACTTGTTCTTCAGAAGATCAGCACTGGAGATCGTTGAGGCAACTTGCTTGCTTATGATATGAGACTTTTTGCTTGTCAAGAGAGTGTTCTTTTCGAAAGCTCTTGGTCTCAATTTAAATGGAGATGGAGGAGCGTCTTCAGCAACGTCTTTCTTGTTGCAGATTCTGATTTTCGAATTGAAGATTGCAGAGAGAGAGCTCCTGAACGTTAGGGAAGAAAGATAATACAAGAGTTCTAATCAAACTCAAACTCTTAACAACCCTTAGCTGTAAACAGGTTTATACGAAATGGGCCTTACTCATTTTAGAACTCGAAATCTGCCAGCCCAATTACTGATAATACAAATAGGTAAAATATATTAAGTACACACCACACTTTTCTAAACTTTACACAAAAGACCCCAAAGTTTTGTTATCATCAAAATCTAAGTTATATGGGAATAAACCCAACAATCTCCCCCTTTTTGATGATGACAAAACCTCTTGAGAAAGAACTCAAGTTTTCAAAACTTTCTCCCCCTTTGTAAAATATCTCCTTCACATAATTATTCCTCCCCCTTAATCTCACCTTTCTTTTCTTCCCCCTTTTGAAATATTTTCTACTTTCTCAAAACCATCTTTTTCTCCCCCTTTTTGTCATAATAAAAAAGGTGAATGAAAGAGGGCAGTAGATGATGTAAACTAGATTGTAGAATAGTGAAGGAATAAACCTGACAATGCGACATGTTTGTGCAATCTAGAGTTTTTACCAAAAAAACATGTTTGTAAAATCCAACTTCACTTGATGAAAAATCATTCTTTTAATGTGGTGGAATCCACAAACGTAAAGTGTGTAAAAATGATATCTATCATGTCTGTAAAACATTCAAAAGGAAATATGAAGGTAGGGATTTAAAACTAAAATTAAAACTTTTAGAAAAATACGATTTTTTCAACAGGTTGACAAAACAAATCTCCAGATTGTTTTGCACTGATTTCTCTATGAAATTCGAACCATATGTGCATGAAATCAATTTTCATGACAAATAATTCCTCTTCATTTACTCAGATCAACATAAGATTAAAGATTACCTCATTTAACCTCGAATTTGCTCTTTCCCAATTCTTTTGATGTAGTGAATCTCTCTTCCATAAGCCTTGAAAAAATGGTCAGTTATACTTACAAATATTTCACAGCTTTTCTGATGGATTCATAGCAGCAACATCTTGCTCTCTTGATATTTCAGAATCTGTTCTTTTGAATTTCCAGAATTTGTTCAATGTGTTGAATGGTCCTCTGTTCTTTTGCTTGTGTAACCAATAATGCTTCAGTTGGTCTCTTGTTTCTTTGACTTTCTCATATGAAGCTGTGAGACTCTCAAGAGCATTCTTTTTTCCTCATCATGCTCATTTCAGATCTTGCATTAACTTAAGCCGAATTCTTGCACAAAGATGGATTAGTAGCCCCAAAAACAATATTCACACTATATAGATAAATTATTGAACAACTGAGATTTTATTTTTCGAAGACAGCCTGAATAATATGATAAATGATAGTATTAATGAGAATAAAAATAATCATAAATATCAACAATACCTTTTGTGAACAATGTCTCCTTATGCGAAACCTAAACAGGTTGAGTATTTCGTCTGACTTTTGGTACCCATATTCTTTTGGGTCCAGAAAGGTTAGTAGCATTTTTAAAAATCCAGATTTGCTTAACACCATAAATAAAACGTTCATTTCTAAAAAGACACTCATTTTCATTATGCCCTTTTTATTTGCAAATTTTACAAGTCATATAAGTGATATTAGCAAACCTTGTTTGAAAACTAGGTTTCTTTTGTTCATAACCTAACCCAGTTTTATCATAATAACACTTCTGACTCCCAAGCAAACTGTTCAAATTCTTTTCACCATTGACAAACCCAGATAAAGTCTTTTCCAATTTTTCATTCTTAGCTCTTAATTTTGTTACCTCATCTAATAATGTCATACTTTCAGTTTTAAGTTTTTTAATAAGAGCATCATAATCCTGACATACTTCAGCGAATTCTCTAAGCATCTAGGCTCTATCATCAATATAAGATGAACTGGAAGAATCAGAAGATTCAGCAGAACTCATTACCTCAGATTCTGCTGTAGCCATCAGGCATTTCTCAACAGGTTGACAATTCTGAAATGTGCAGCTTTGTTCATCCATTTCTTCCTCATCAATGAGGCATATGTGTGCCTCTTCTTCTCCATTTGAAGATGAATTTTCTGTAGTTGAGCAGCTGTCACTCCATGCTGTCATTCCCTTCAATCCGGGCTTTCTTCTTCTCTTGAAAATCTTCTTCTTTTCGAAACTTCCTTTTTGTTTCTTTGAACAACTTTCATTTATTGGACAATCATATCTCAAATGTCCCTTTTTGTTGCAGTTGTAACAAACAGGTTGTTTGATGTAGCTTTCCTTCTCCTTTTCCTTGCTACTTTTGCCCTTAAGCAACCTTTTGATCCTTCTTGCAAGTATGGATGCCTCATCTTCCGTTTCTTCTTCATTTGAAGAACTTTCTTCCGTCTCTTTTGCTCTTAAAGCAATAGATCTGTTTTTCTTGCTAGCATTTTCATCTTCTCTATCCTTCATTTCATATGTCATCAATTTTCCAAATAATTCATCAACACTAATAGTTTTGATATTACCTCCTTCACTAATTGCTTCAACGGTGCTTCTCCAGCTTGATGGTAGACTCCATAGGATTTTCCTAACCAGTTCTTCATTTGTATAAATCTTACCATATTGTCGAAGAGGTGTAATTATTTCATTGAATCTCCTGTGCATGTCAGCAATTGTTTCTTTTGGATCCATAGCAAACATCTCATAAGCTTTGACCAACATGAACATTTTGGTGTCTTTGACTTGATCTGTTCCTTCGTAGGTCACTAGTAGCTTATTCCAAATTTCATGTGCATTATCACAAGAAGAAACAATGTTAAAAACATCAGGAGTTAAAGCACAAAGAATTACATTTACCGCTTTAGCATTCATGGTGCATAGTTTATCATCCTCTAGTGTGTAGTCTTTCAAAGGTTTTGGTATAACGCTTTCATCATCTGTTATGACAGTTGGAATTTGTGGTCCTGCTTTGATAATCCTCCAAAGATGATGATCTTGCGCCTGAATATGATTCTGCATCCTTGTCTTCCACCAATTGAAGTTTGCAGCATCAAACAGCGGTGGCCTAAACGGGTTGTATCCTTCAAGAAGAATGCTTGCCATCTGATCTTTAGACTTGAAACCGTGAGATTTTAATCACAAATCACCTGCTCTGATACCAATTTTTGTCCCAAGTAGGCAGCCAAGAGGGGGAGTGAATTGGTTGGCCTCAAAAACTTTTTCCTTTAACAAAACCGAAGGTACTGAATCGAAATCAACCCGTTGAGAAAACCGTTTCAGGCATAAAACAACCAAAATGAAGAAGGACGAAAATAAATAGAAGAATGACACCAGAGAATTATAGAGGTTCGGTCAATAAGACCTACGTCCTCTCCTCAAGTTCACCACTTGAGAGTTCCTTTCACTATTCTTCAAAATAGTTACACCAACCACAAGAAAGCTTTTACACAAAAAAGCCTCTCCACTAGTTTTCCTCGAGGCTCACTAGAAACCTATTTTAGTTTTCCCAAGGCTGACTAAAAACCTAACAAATGGTTTTCCCAAGGCTCACCAAAAAACCTATTTTAGTTTTCCCAAGGCTCACTAAAAACCTAATTTTGGTTTTCACAAAGGCTCACCAAAAAACCTAACACTCCCCAAAATAGTTTTCCCAAGGCTCACTATTAACCTAACAAAAATCCCTGTTTGGTTTTCCCGAGACTCACCAAAACAAAACCTGAAACACTTTGATTTTTACGAAAATCTAAACCTGTTGAGGTTTTAACGAAAACCTTCAAAAACAAATTTGAAACACAATTTTTCTCTCCCCAAAATATTCCAGAAAAGCTAGGACGAAGATGAAACTTGTTCTTCAGAAGATCAGCTCTGGAGATCGTTGAAGCAACTTGCTTGCTTATGATATGAGACTTTTTGCTTGTCAAGAGAGTATTCTTTTCGAAAGCTCTTGGTCTCAATTTAAATGGAGATGGAGGAGCGTCTTCAGCAACGTCTTTCTTGTTGCAGATTCTGATTTACGAATTGAAGATTGCAGAGAGAGAGCTCCTGAACGTTAGGGAAGAAAGATAATACAAGAGTTCTAATCAAACTCAAACTCTTAACAACCCTTAGCTATAAACAGGTTTATACGAAATGGGCCTTACTCATTTTAGAACTCGAAATCTGCCAGCCCAATTACTGAGAATACAAATAGGTAAAATATATTAAGTACACACCACACTTTTCTAAACTTTACACAAAAGACCCCAAAGTTTTGTTATCATCAAAATCTAACTTATATGGGAATAAACCCAACATAAGTTCCCTCTTTCAAAGCCTTCTTAAATTTGAAAATATTGTTACAGATAATAACAAGAGTTAGTTGATTCATATACATAAAGTTAGTGAATCACATGCTTGTTTGGCCTTCCGCAGCTTGTTCCAGCTTCATTGATACTGTCAAGCAAAACCATTTCCAGGTTTTCAAACATGGAAAAACAAAATATGATATCAAATTAGAAGCTTGCATTCTTCATTAAACTTGAAATTAGTTGGATATGGCAAATAAAAAAATACACTCCTAAGTCCAACCTTACTGGTTACTTTGTTTGTGTTTAGCTAACATGTAAGTTAACAATGGGAATATGGCAGAAGTGAAAGGTGAGAAAGCAACGGCGAGAAGCGGCAGATGAGGTTCTCGCCAGATGAATCTCCGACCTCCGGCGAGCGAAAGGCTCTTCCCCATTCTCTTGCCTTTACGGATGGATTGATTCTCCTTAATGAGTTTCTTATCGTGCCACTATCATGAAAATACACTATAACTACCAAATCAAAAGATATACCATCTAGGATTTCCCTGAATCAAAGTTGAAGGAGCAACTGCTTGAATCACAGAATTGAAAGGTCTTTAGAGCGAATTAAGCCTTTAAAATCATATGCAAAGACATCCTCATGACAACAATAATCAAATAAATATTGCGTAACCAAATTCCAACTGATATCTCTCGAAACAACAAATCATCTCATGCATAATTGCATCTTAACAGCAACTAATCACAACATAATCGGACCAACCCGAAAATGTTAAAACCGAATTTATTTAATGAAAGCAAACCCATATATATTATCACAATTCATACATCTAAACACCTGCTAACTGCTAAGATCTGTACCAACGTGACACCATGAAATGTCGAAGCCAGAGGATCACAATGACTTGTTAGATGACTTGGCTTTCGCAAAGTCCACCAAGTCCTTGAAAAGGGCATCTTCTGGTTTAGCTTGTTTGGGAGGTGTGGATGAATTAAGAGACAGATTCTGCGTCTGCCCAACTAAACCATCAAACGAAGATCCGGATCCGCTACTGGAATTAGACGAACCACCTCCATGAATGTGTTTCTCGAAGAACTGCCGTCTTTGGTTGTGTCTCAAAGGTGGTGGCGGGATGCTACTTCCGGCAGGAGAATCCCAGGGAGCCGGTGGCAGCTGCTCGGAGGATTTGTTGAAGGATGATGGTTCATCATAAACAGGCTGTCCGGTGAAGGCGGGTGAAGAGCTGGAGATGGTGGAATGGGCTGGTGGTGATGAGTTTGAGTATGATTTCGATGGAGGGGAATAGGCTAAAGGGTTTCTTCTTTCAGGTGAATCTTCGGATCTGTAAGCATCACCACTGAGATAATCAACATTGCCAGCGTTAGCAGTGGCTGACCTTTTTGATGAAGGAGCAAGATATGGATCAACAGGGACTGTGCTGGTTGGTTTTCTCCCCTGTCCATTGTCTCTGGAGGATCTGTTAATTTTGGAATAGTGCAAATTAATCTAATTGATGAGTACAATACTTCATTTATGTTGGCAACGTGTAGGATAGTCAAGATTTATGCTTCTTTTAATTGGACTTAATCCACTGGCTTAAGTCAGTTTCTTAAGTCAATGGCTTAAGTCCAACTTAATCAAGTACATGATATTTTCTTGAAAATTACCCTAAAACTCAATAAATATATATCAATAACAATAAAGTCAATTAACTTGAGAAATAACTTAATATTTTTAGTCACAAAACGACCTGATCCATTGGATTGAGATAAAAATTGCTTAAGCGGAATAGTCCATTGGATTAAGACATTTATGTGATTCAAAAGTTAGAATTCATTTTAGATTTATTTAAATTTACTCTTTTTAGACATATCTTTATTCAGTTTTTTTATTAAAAAAAAATGCAAAGAAATATGCCAATGACATAAGTCTACCTAAATGGGGCATTAGTATAGCCCTAAGGCTACATCTACAGAGAGAGAGAGCGCCCCCCCCCGCGGGGGCCGCCGTAACCTGTGAGCTAGTTGTGCTAATTCATCTTCTGACTCATCATCCTCATGATTAACATTGACAAGTGGCAGAACAGGACTTTCAGCTGGAGTTGGTCCACTTCTTGCAGTTGTATTCCTTTCACAATATCATCATGCTTAGCAAGCACACGCTGCAAGATGTCGTTCAATGCCAGTCCTTGAGAAAGGAGTTCCTCATCGCTGAATTTCGTACATATGATCAAGGTCAGAGGAAGACAAGGATACTGGACACTGAGAACAATGTCATGCATGCCTTAATCTATCAAGCAAAGCCTTGGTTTTCATGCTACATCAGCTTAATTACAGCTAAATTGTGCTACTTGCGATCACATCAACAGAATAATGGTACCTGCTGTTATTAACAAGAATCATGACACGTCTTTGGTAAGAACGGCATTGGTCAACAAGATCAACAATCAGTTCTTCCTTCAAAGCCTGCTTATATTTGAAAATATTACAGACAACGAGAATTAGTTGATACACTAATATAGTAATTCAAACTCAAAAGATTTTTGTATGCCACTGGTCATATGAAAGATCTGTTATTCTTAAATAGATGCCAAATTTTTTGGCTCAAAGCATATATTGAGTATTGACAAATGATTAAAAGCAAACACCTAAAGCATAAAATTTAGTAAGAAATAAATAGAGAAGCACCGGGATGAAGAAGAATACACACCTGAGGATTACTAGGATCCAAAGCACTAAGCATTTCCATTAACACATCTGAAACGCCACGAGCATTTTCAATCTCAGACAAGCTACAAAAAAGAAAAGAATTAGTTCCAGAAGAACCGTGGCAGCAGATAATACAGGTGTACAAAGGTCTGCATAAACTACTACTTAAAAGCTGAAAATTCATGAGTATCATTTGGTCTCTGCCACTGTTAAAAACCAGCTTAGTCACTCACTTTTATAAAGGAACAGAAAACTTTTTTTCCATCTTCTATTCTTAAAACTCTGATGATTCACACTTCCAACTGACTTATTCTGATCAAATATTTAAAATTAAAAAATTAGATTTTTTTGCAGTTTTAAAACTTGATTCATTAACCTTTTATAAACTAGTAGTGAAACACATGCTTGGCCTTCTGCAGCTAGTTCCAACTTCATTGATACTGTCAACTAAAACCATTTCCAGATTTTCAAACATGAAAAAGCAAAATGAACATTCTGTATACCCAGGGATGCAAGCATAAAGAATGATATAAAATCTTTTAGACTTTCCAAGATTCTTCTAAACTATTCTACTTCGTATTATTTAGATTCTTAAAATGGGTTGGATGTTAATTACCTCAGTCCAGACTCATCTGATTGTAGAGAGGCCTGAATGACAGCATCCTCATACACTTGATCATCGTGCATTATAGGCTGGGTCTGTGGTGGAGTAAAGAGAGGTACTGCATTCTCCTCACGTGGAGGAAATTCAACCCCAGCAGACTGGCAGCAATGTGTAAAACATCCGATATTTTAATATAACTAGGCAGAAAAGGACAAATAGAATACTAAGAGTACTTTTCTATGTTCATCCTCTCCCATGGACAATAAAGTTCACATTTTCTCAACCAAATTCAAGGTTAGTCTATACATAGTCTAACTTCCCATGCCATATCGATCCACATTCAGAAAAGAGGAAACATCAAAGCGACAAACAAATTATCAGTTATATAGATGCCGCTCGTAGTTTTAAACAGTAGCTTACAAGTATCGGCTCCCCAAGGATGTAAATTCATAAATTTACATGAAACGGAAGATAATTTTACCCGCAACTCATTGTATGCAGCATGATACTGGGGGAACCTTCCTCTAGGTCCTCCAAGGGCTTCTTGCCATGTGTCAATCAAAATAAGTATCTTTTCTCTCACATTTAAGTCTGGCTGCATAATCAAAATAAATGGGAAAAGACTAATAAAGGCAATGCCAAGAAATAGAGTTAGGATACAGAAATGAAAGATGAAGAAACAAATACCTTCTTCTTTACTATTTTAACCATTTCACGCAAGATATCTCGCTCGACAATCTGCTGGAAAACACTGTCTCCGCAGTTTTTGGTAAGAGTTTCCAGTACCTAGGGCAATTTTTCAGGATTTAGAAAATAGATGAAATCACACAAATGACAGACGGACCTTATCTAGCTTGGAGGAACAAGGAACCAGTGGAAAATAATGCATTAGGGGAAAACAAATTACTTACAAAAAGAGCTAGAAGCTGTATTTTTGGGTTTTTGCTGCCAAGCCGCTTCTTCAGAACCTTCACAGCATCTTTCGCTTGCCTGTAAATAGATGCATAACGTAAGACAATTCATCCAACATGTCCACTGGATAACCTTTGGAAACCTATGAACCAACTAGAAGCTCAAGAGCATGTGTAAGGATCCCAATGGAACACTTGAACAACAATTGTAGAAAATAAGCAACAGAGAAACCTTCCTGAGTTGAATTAAATCTAGGGCATACCATTTGAATCAACCAAACTGTAACTCAAATTTGACATCTCCTCTCAACTATTTGGAATGGTTTGGAATATGTATAAAAACGGCTTACTAGCATCCACCTTATCATTAGGGGTAGGTACTATTAATGTCTCTAGCAGCTAAAGAGCATGGCGGAAAGTGCACATCCTAAATAGCTTAATATACGCGTTGTAACAAAATCTGAGATAAACTAATGAAAGGCAACGGTAAATGTTAACTTTTATTGTACCAAGCTATCATAACAACAAAATAAATGGTTAGAAGAAGAAAAAAACCGATTAAAACAAATGATACCTCGGGTCCATGTTGATGATATCACACAACTCGATGTTTATAGCCCAATCTGGACCTACCAGTGTATCACTGGTTGCCCTCTCAGCACAAGCTGTAGCCGTGTTAGCCATCACTCAAAACCTTATCCAAATTCAATACAGCTCCACTCCTTCAATCAGACCCTACAGCACAACCAACCATAAAATTGCAGGCAGAAAGATAAATCCTAAATACTAACCAAATTCATCAGATTTCCTTAAGATCATGTCAGGTTTACAAGATTATTAGCTCCAAGCCTCCAACCGATCAAAACCCGTAAACCCATTTCATATTTACAGGCATCAACACGAACAAACACAGATTATACAGATTCACAACAGATCAACTATTTGCAAGCGTAAAAAATCACTTTCAGGAGTATAATCAAAAAATTACTGAAAACCCAGAATTCAAAAAACGCAACAAGCAGGACGCCGTTGACTCATAATGGAAAGCAGCCCAAAATGGAAAGCAGCGCGCTTTAGACATAAGGAATCAGAGAATTTCAAAGGAGAACACAAGGAACCGTCACAGTGGTGAGGCTGATCGAGTTCAAGAAGGTAAAGGCGATAAGATCTACCCTTACCACTCAAAATATTCAGACCCAAAAACAGAGGAAGAGAATCGGAGTGAAAGATGGTGTTCAGGGACTGTTGTCCAAATTGCAATGCAGAGAGGAAAATTGACCGAATTTAGGGGGGCTGGATTTTAAAGCTCTGAACTTTTCCCCTTTCGTGGGCTTTTCTTCGTGGAGGGGTTGTTCACTTGGTTGTTCAGACATCACATATTTGAGAGTTGAGACTTTTGTTGCTTTTAATTCTTTCATGACACCCCCCCTTTGTTTTCTTTTGTCAAAAAACACTAATAAATCATTATATTTTTCAGATTGTTACAAATATGACACTAACTATATAATAGATGGAATAAACCACTATACTTCAAAATATGTGCCTAAGTGGCCATCCGCGATTTGACGTCAAGTAAACATTATATATGTGGTATATTCCATATAATGATGCTTAGGTGGTGAATATATTTTGAGGAAAATGACCTATCAGAGTTGATTTTCAATAAAATCACCAATTTATGGAATTGAGAAAATTAGAAAATTCGAGTTACTGTTGAACCGTGAAATTCAGATTTATTATCGACGAACAGAATCAATTGGGGAATATAAGGGGCAATTTGGTATGGCTTTACAGTGTAAAGATAAAGGCTTAAATCACATTTTTAGAAGAAATTACTAAATTGCCCTGAGAGATGAGAAGATAATAGTAAAGTATGTAATTTAGTAATTTTCTCTAAAAAAAATTGAATTTAGTGATTGATTACATCGTAAAGCCCTACCAAATTACTTCTAAGTATGGAATATCTCACCCATTTCACATCGTACTTCCATTTCTACCTTAGCAAAAATCAAATGTAGTGACTTATATGGTATAGTTTCGAATGTTTAATGATTTATTCATGAGCCCACCAACAAATTTAGTGATTAATTCGTGGCAGCTCAAAAAATTTCAAGTTTTTCTATTTTCTTTTCTTTTTGTTGTTTTGAGTATAATGACACATTAATTTTCCATATTTTTAAAAATTTCATTATGCCCTTTGAGGGTTTGGTAATACACACAGATTACACCTTCGGCATTAGTTTTGTCAATTCAGTTTAGGTGTGATAAACAAATTTAGCTTTGTAACTGTTGTTTAAATCAGTTTGCTCACAAACTAGCCAGTGAGCTCTTCAGAAGCAAACTGCTCTGTGTGGACCAACGCCATACCTTTGTTCTTTCAGGAGTATATTTCCCTGGATAATTTGTCTTGATTGTAGCTTCTAAGTGCGACTCTAGGTTCTTTTATTTTCCTTTTCTAGTCTTCTTTTAGGGCCTCGGGGGTTTTCTTCCTGGTTCTTTTACCCCGTTGTATTCCTAGGGAACCAGGTAGGTTAGATAGTCGCACTTCTCCAAGAAGCTTTGGGAGGTACTTCCCTAGTACCTCCCTTCCCCTATCAAAAAAAAACTTCAAACATTAAAAAAATATCATCCAATCAATTGAAATGTTATTCTTATGATGACATTTTTACATCGAGCATTTAGTCTCTAATGACTATGATCTTAGGACATAAAGTGAAGTATTAAGTTCAAGCTTCCACAATCTTCTATTCCCAAATGTATCAACAAAAAAATGACATTTTTAGGTACTCTCCGTCCATGAAAAAAGACTTCACCATTTGTTTTGACGTGTTTCAGATTTAATCTATGATTTATTTCACGAATGTTTAGACACCGAAAATTAAATATTTCATATGTGTATCATAATTTGAAATCTAAATTTTCCGAATATATTTTTATGAATTTTTAAAACTATTTATCTTCATTAAAATTGATCAAACATTGAATATCATTGAAAATCTCTTACCCAAATTCAAATGGTGAGTCTTTTTGACGGAGGAGTATTATTTAACATTCACTACATACATTGACTGATATTTTGAAGCTTGTCACTAATTATAAGGATTATATATCAAACTACAATTACGTGAATGAGAATATGTCTAGAAGGTTCGAACATTACGCGGTTTGGATTGTATTTAGTGTTTGTGTGTATATATTGACCTTTTCTACGAGGTTGAAACTTGATTCTTCATTCCTGTATACACACATATACTCCTATAATTCTTCCTTTCTCTTGGCTGGAAACAAACCTTCATTATCGGCTTATTGACATCCATTTTTTATAAAACACAAGTATATAATTGGTCCGGAGTAAAATTAGCCCCAGTTGATGATTTTATTTTGTAACTTATTCCGGTCCCATATTAACATTTTACTTTAAAATGATTCTAAAATTAAGCTATGCATATTGTTCCGGTCCTTTCAATCCATTTTAATTCTTATGATAGACCTCAACTTTTTAAAGCTTACTCAATTCTACCCACTACGTGGGAAATACAAGCCTAACTGCGGCCCTTATTGTGATTTGGGCCGCAGTAATATGTCTGTGATAAATGGCACGATTCTTAGCGATGATGATTTATCGGTAGTACATGAAATGAAAACTTTTTTTAGGGTTTAAACTCGCATTTCTCTTCATCTCCGCCATTCTTCTTCAATTCATCCTAATTTCTTTCTTCTTCTCCTTCCTTCTCAGTTCTTCCTCTTCTTCTTCTTGTTCTTCATCTTCTATGTCTTCTTCTTCTTCTTCTTCTTCTTCTTCTTCTTCTTCTTCTTCTTCTTCTTCTTCTTCTTCTTCTCCTATTTCTTCTTCTTCTTCTCCAACGTTTCTTCTTATTCTTCTTCTTCTTCTTCTTCTTCTTCGATGCTCAACCATCATTGCTCCACCACCACCGCTCCACCGTCGATGCCGCCGCAACTTGGTCACCATTCATCTGAAATCTGGGTTTTTCTGGAATTGTGTTCATCCGGATTCATCCACTTTTTTAAATAAAAATATTTCTCTGCGGCCATACCCGCGGTGAGGGCCTAATCGCTCATTTTTTGCGGTGTCTACTACGGTCCATCCCACGGTGATTCTGCGGCTCTGCTGCGTGGTGGGCATGATAGAGCCCGTTTTCTCGACATAGTGACCCAAAATACTTTTAAATTTTACACATTAATCTGCCCCTCCCTCCCACCAGTAGCATACTACACTACTGCCTCTCCGTCGTTGCAACATCGGCCCTTCCGTTGATGCACTACCGCACAATTAATCAATTTATTTTTTGTTTTTGTTTTTATAAGTATCAAACTTGTTTGGTTAACCAAAGCATATTTGATTTTTTTTATATTGGGAAGTAAATAAAATGAAATTTGCATTGGTTCTTTAATTTTATTTCACTGGAAATTATAAGATGAAGATTATAATTAAATGTGAATATCTAGATGTAGGAAAAAAAGTATAAAAAATAATATTTCATTGCAAAAAGTATTCTCATTACTTTTTGAGTAGTTTCAAAAAAAAGTTTCACTTAATTTTTAAAAGGTAATTTAAGCTTTTTTAAAAAAACTAAAAAAATCCATCCTAAATCCAAAAAAGAATTTTACGCGGGTGTCACAGAGTACACGATACTCAAAAAAAATTATTTAATGAAAGACAACAAAAAAATCATTAATTGGGTGGCGGACAACGACGAATGAGGTGGTGGTGCAGCGGCCACTACGTATTTGAGGGAGGCCTGGTAACGCCAAATTCGCTACCAATCCATTACGAATTGTAACGCATGAGGCGTTACAGGCGCTACAAATTGAGGCGTTACTTCAGCCCAATGCGTTACAGTCTGACGGCGAGCTGCCAACCTGACAGGCTGGTAACGCCTTGTAACGCCCTTGTGCGTTACAATTAATAGTTTCGATTTATTAGTCGATGGGTAAGCAACGAGATAATGGTGAGCATGAGGGGATGATTTTCAGTGATTGATTATGGCGAGACAATGAGGATGAGATTTTGAATGTAATGGTATGGTACTTACATGTAGCAAATAAAAAATGAATTCAATCTCTCTTTTTTTTGGTTTTGGTCTAATAGTGCACACCCCAAAGAAAATGATTGGAGAATATTGGTAAAGAACTTGAGAGTTAACATACACAAAGACATACACATATAGTTACAAAATAGAGCAGTCGCAAAGCTGGGGTTTGGTCCTCCGTTTGGAGGAGGAGGGTCCTCTGGTGGTGGCTTCCATTTTGGGGGAACCTAGCTCCATAGACCTCCACTTGGTATTAATTCTTCTCTTGGCGGTGAAATGGACGGTGGGAAACGAGTTTGGGAGGAGGAAGAACAAGGTGAGCGGTGATGAGTCGCGAGAAGTTTGGGAGGAGGAAGAGCAAGTGATAGGCGGACGATTGGGGAAGGAGTTGGGTTATGTAAAGTAGGTTGAGGCTGGTAATGCCCCAGGGCGTTACAAGCCCATTACCAACCTCAACTTTAATTTGGTAATGCTCCAAGGAATTACCAGGGCGCTACTAGCTCTGACAGGTAATGCCCCAGGGCGTTACAAGCCTATTACTAGCCTCAACTTTAATTTGGTAATACTCCAAGGCATTACCAGGGCGCTACTAGCTCTGACAGGTAGCGTCCTTGGTAATGTCTTGGGCGCTACCACGAATTTTGGCCCACGGTAACGCCTTGGGCACTACTTCGGTCGTTACTAGGCAAGGTGCAACTACGTAGTTGGCAGAGGGGCGATAGTGCAATAGCATGCTGAGACGGTAGGGTACTATTGGTCGACAGAGGGGCGATGGTGCAACAGCATGCTGAGGCTGTAGGGTACTACTGGTGGGGGAGGGAGGGGTCAAAGTGTAAGAAGTCTAAAGTTTAAGGGTTAATTTGTTAGGTTTATAAACTTTAAGGTGAAAATAAAACATTAACCCAAGTCATTTAACGCAATCAGGCAAATCATTTAACGATAGTTGAAAAATAACCCCATTTCTCAATATTGATGACAATTTGACCCAAAAAAATTTTACTAGTAAAAATTGTCAATCTCCAAACATTAATGGAAAAATGATCCTTTTTACCATATTATTATACTCTATATATGGAAAGTTCAATCTTTGGTGAACAGTGGCACAACAAATCGGGTTGTGTCACGTCATCCATAATTTTATTTTATTTTTAACTTTATTTTTAAATTAAATTTTTTTAATTAATTATATTTATTAATTATTTCATTAATTTTTATTGAATCCCTTTTTTAAATTATATTTATTATTAATTTCATTACTTTTTTTAAAAAAATTAAAATAATTTTTTTTCATTTTTCATTTTTAAATTTTATTTATTTTTTATTTTTAAAATTATACTTATTGTGTTACTAATAGGAAAAAATTAACTTTTTTTAGAATTTTTTAATTATATTTATTATTTATTTCATTAATTTTGTTTATTTATTTTAAATTCAATTTTTAAATTCTACTTTTTTTCATTTTTTTAATTATATTTATTATTTATTTTTAAAATTATATTTATTATTTATTTTTAAAATTACATTTATTATGTTACTAATAGGAAAAAATTGATAATTTTGAAAATTGGTATGAAATTAGTAATTTTCAAAAAAATAGTATGTAATCAATTGTGTTGTGTAGACATTGTGAAACATCGATCCAAAGCTACAGAAATTAAAAGCAAAAAAAATTAATTCAATAAAGTTCGTATACATAAATTAAAATTATAAAATTAAATATAATTCTAAACACTGATCTAACAGTATAGACGCCGACCTACCAAGGTATGGACGCCGATCTACCAAGGTATGGACGCCGCCTAACAAGGTATGGATGCCGATCTAGCAAGGTATGGACGCCGATATGGACGCCGATCTAGCAAGGTATGAACGCCGATCTAATAAGGTATGGACGCCGATCTAACAAGATACAGAAGTCGATCTAATAAGGTACAAACACCGATCTAACAAGGTATTGACGCGGATCTAACAAGGTATGGACGCGGATCTAACAAGGTATTGACGCCGATCTAATAAGGTCTGGACGCTATGGACACTGATCTGACAAGGTATGGACGCCGATCTAACAAGGTATGGACGCCGATCTAACAAGGTATGGACGCCGATCTACCAATGTATGGACGTCGATCTACGAAGGTATGGATGCCGATCTAACAGGGTATGGACACCGATCTAACAAGGTATGAACGTCGATCTAACAAGGTATGGACGCCGATCTAACAAGGTATTGACACCGATCTACCAAGGCATAGACACCGATCTAACAAGGTATTGACGCCGATCTGACAAGGTATGGACGACGATCTAACAAAGTACTTACCTTTAACTATTTTGAAAATAGAGCATTGGCCCCCAGCCCTAAATTTTCAAAACATCGTTAAGTGTAGTGTCATTTTTTTGTTCGAGAGAAAATTCCATTACAGTTTATAACTATTTAAAAAGTAGCATGTTGTCATCAAAGTTTCAAATCTTATGGCATGGTTTTTTTTCTTCTTTGAGTGTTGGTGATTTTAACGAAAAGTAATAATGTGTAATTAGTATTTGTATTTAAAACTCTATACATATACACAAAATTTTGTATAAATAGTATCCACTTAATGAAAATGTGTCACATCATCATAATTTAGTGATTTTATTTATTTGTGTTTCAAATTGTTTAAGAGACTAAATCTCTATTTTACTTTTATTTCTTATTATTTTGCGTTTGGTCCCTAATGTTTTAGACTTCATATATATGATAAAATGTAAAAATTCTTAGACTTAATTTTTCCACCCATAATAATTATATACTTTATCATTTATTTCATAAAAATATACTTTTATTTTATTTAATATTACATCCTTATTAAATTCTTATAAAATATTGTAATTTACACCGCTACGAAGTGCGGATAATTACACCTTGTTGATGTTTATGTTTTGACCTTGAAGGTAAACTAAAAGCATGGTTGGACTTTGGGCTAGGACGAATGTTATCCAGAGAGGTTAACCTCATCGTCTTGTAGACCCAAGCGAAAACAATTGGACACGACTTGATAAACAATTTGGGCTTTGCCACGATGCACCTTATTTGTAGTCAGGCCCAAAGCACTACCCATATACGGCCCAATTAATAACAACGAGACTTCTTGTTGGACAAAGAAAGCAGTACTTGGAGGAAACTTTTAAAGTGGTCAGTTGAAATAAGGATTGTAAAAAAAAAAATCATTAATTCATTAAGGTTTTTTTCTTCATTTGGGATGATAATTACCCATCATTCCTAAATTCATTAATTCTTCATCCTTAAAAATTTCTTGAATTTACAAATGCTAACTTTCGTAGGTATTGTCAGAAATCATAGCATTACATATATAACAAATTACAAACCTTTGCTACAGTAATGAATAGTTAATTGAGTTTTAAATTGTGTATGGTAGGGTGTATGGTGTAGTTTAGTTATGGTGGGGTGTAGTTAGATGATAAATGTTTCTTTTACCTCATACTTTCAACCCTTTTGCATATTGAACCCAAATATTTTCAATCTTATATTTTGACATTTTAACATTTTATCTTTCATTTCTTTTAAATATCAATCCAAAATATTTTCAATATTATATTTTGACATTTTATATTTTCTTGATCTTTGTTTTCTTTGTTTGCTAAAAGGATAACTTCATTTTAATTAGTCCACCTTTTACTTTCATTCCTTTTCCATATTGGTCCCAAATTTTTTTTCTAATCTTATAATTTAGATATTTCAATATTTTATTTTTTCTATCTTTTTTCTTAATATTTTTTGTTATAAAGAAATAACTCACTTTTTTTTACCTTTAATAATGTTTTTATAGTAACTAGTTTCTTTCTTTAGATGTGATGCGATGAAATAACATTTTTTTTGTTCGTTTTAGTTTTTTGAGGGACTAACTCTCTTTTGGTATACATTTTTTTTGTTCTTTTGCATAATTTACATGAAATTTTGTACTTATGGTTTGCTCATTCTTTATTTTTTTGTATTATAATCCAATTAATTCAGGATTGATGAAGGATAGTTAAGCACCTAAAAAAACATTCAAAAACTACAATAAAACCCTCAAACTTTCATATATTCAAAATAGGCCTAATTATCTATCATTTCTCTGAACTATGGTGACTTGTGCATTTTAATCCATGAATTATAATTCGTTTTGACTCGGTCCTTGTAGGCTACTTCACGCATTTTAATCCCTCCATTTGGCAACTTGCTCCGTGTAACTTTGACGATGTTATACGTAACGGTTCAATAGCCTGCTTGTAAGAATTTAAAGTTGTGATTGTTTCAAGATTACGAATATGAAAAAATTCAGCCATAATGTTTGAGGGCTAAATTAGAGTTGGCTCTCAGTCAGGGCTAAAACTCTATCCAACCCTCAGTTGCAACCTCGAGTTGGTACGATAGTGGCTCCATTGGTAACTACATGCGGCGTAGAGGAGTGGGATCGTGTATCATAAGAGATTTGCCCTTTCTATTGAATCCTACGGATTGGATCAATAACAATTCTTGAATGAGGTTGGCGAGCGATGGCGGCTCGTAGTAGAGCAGGTCTTGGAGGTCAAAAAAATCATCACTTCCAGTGAGATCTGCTTTTGCCGGTCCCTAGCTAAACTCTTTCACCGTCGCGATTAATTTGTTGTTCCAGTCACACCTCGATGATGGCCTAAATGGTGGCGGCTTCCTGATCTGCATTGTGTTCTCCTCCTCTAGGATATCAATTTGATTCAAGGTTTTAATGTAGCCTTAACCGATTTAAACGTATTTTCGCATTAAAATGCAGCGACATCGCATTAAACCCTTTTACATAGTTAATGCAACCACGACCGCATTAAGGTTACATTAAACCCCAATTTAGGTTTTCACTTCCTCTTTCTCATGTCATCCATTGTTTCCTTTTCTTCTTCTTTATTGTTCTTCGTCGATCTTCTTTCTTTCTGGAAAATTGACCAATGGTTCGAAACGTCTGTATGTCGAACAAACAGTTTTTTAGCACTCCAAGTCACAAGTATTAAACTTTCTTCAATATTAAGGTTGTGTTCTTTCACCCTAGAAACCAGCAACAATCCAACAACAATTCAAATTTTCATCAATCCCAAAAACTTCTATACTCACATTTTTCCCTCACAAATTTGAGTAGTTGCTAGTTTTTTGGCAAATATATATTGGTGTGAAGAACACAACCTAACTTGAACTTTTAATTCCAGTTTGGAGCACATCATTGCTATCAATGCATTCTCCAAAGGTATCATTTGTATCACAGATTAATTAACACTTTTTTCCATTTTTTTCTTGAACACACCCATAATTGCCTAGTGGGTATATTAATTTTATTAATCATAAGTGGTAGGCAGCCCCGACCATATATATAGTCCCCACTAACCCTGTTTGTTTTTATCTTTATGTGTGGTACATCGAATTAGTATATGAAGCAACCGTAGACTCGAAAACAGTCAGATTTAACGTACGTTTGTATATTTACATAACCATAAAACAAACTACGGAATCATGCATAAACGGATCCGTTTATAGAAAACAGACAAAATGTATTTAAAAAAGTAGACTACTTAAAGACCTATTTTCATGGCCAAACATTTAGCAACAAGTTGCTGTAAATTACTAAAATTAAGTGAGTTATAAATTTATGATCAATAAGCTCTGATAGTGTAAGTTTTGGATGTATTTATATGTTTTTGTAGTAGTGGTTATTTTCATGGCCAAATAGTTTTTAGCAAGTTTCTGTAAATTATACTCCCTCCGTCAGGAATGGTTGTAGCATTTGATTTGTGACAAATATTAATAAGAGTTGGAGAATAGTTGTTTGTTGACATATATATCATTCCCTAAATAAATGTGTGTAAATAAATGTTAAAATGGGAAGAATATGTAAGGGTTATTTAGTAAAAGTGGTAGTAAAAGTTTATTTTAGGAAAGTTGACAACCTTTGTGGGACGGTCAATATAAAGCTTGATATTGTGGCCTTTGTGGGACGGAGGGAGTAGTAAACATTAAGTGAGTTATACTTATGAATTTATGATCAATAATTGAACGTTTATGGAGTTCTCTATAAATATATAATGCTGCTTCCCTTCTTAACAGTTAACACTCATCCAAAGCAAGCAAATTGCATTATATAGCTACGTCTGGTTAATTAAGCCAAAAACCCTAGCTACCCACATTTCATCCATCTCTTTAAACATGGCAATGGCTGCTCAATCAGTGATTGATCTTTGTAATTATAACATTGATCAGTCCCTAATTAAACACATTTCCAATTGCCAAATGATGATCCCTTCTAATCAAACCGTGCAGTCCGATTTCCCGGTCGACAGAAGCGATGAAGTAATCCCCACCGTTGATTATTCAACCCTCTTCTCTTCTGACCCCCGTGAACGGGAGCAGGCTCTTAACCACCTTGGCAGTGCCTGCTATGAATATGGCTTCTTCTACGTACGTAAACAGTAATTGCATGCATGCAAACGCAATATTATTTCTAGCTCGACTTAATTTGATGCTTAATTATCTCCACCAAAATGCTACTTTAATTTATATCTTATATGTGATTTTTACGTTATTATTCTCAAATTTTCAACACTTTTTAATCTCTGGCCGGTAAAATATGGCAGTTAATAAATGGTGTTCCTGAGACGTTGGTAGAGGGAGCGTTGAAGGCAATCTCAGATTTCTACGAATTGACGACGGTGATGGAGAGGAATAACTACACCAAAAGGAATCCAACGGACAGGATGAGCTGGATTCAAAGGGCCAACTCGGGGGAGAACAGGGAGTGTTTCAAGCTGGTTTCGCATGCTCAATACTACTGCCCCACAAAACCCTCCAATTTGAGGTGATGAAAATAGTTTACATACATATATACATATATGTTTAATTAGTTGTCTACTTTAAATTTTCAGTAATCAAAGAAAACAATTTTCTTTTACAAAATTTGTGAAATGATGTATACTAATTCTGTGATCATCTAGATTTAGGGGAAAAACTCAAACAGTGTCAACTTTTATGGGATAGAGGTAGTATAATTTTTTTGTTCACCATATAAAATTTATTCAATATGTTTATCCATAAAAATTACTCTATCCGTCTCAAAAGTAACGTAATAGTTTCTTTTTTGCGTCAATTTTATTTCAGTTAATATACGTTAGAAAAAAATTCAATATATATATATATATATATATATATATATATATAAAGTAAAAGATATCAAATTTTTAGTTGTATTAACGAGTTTTAAACTTACAACTTAAAATTATAAAGAATTAAATCATACTCCTAGATATTAAATCATTATTTTTTCATGGGGGTTGGAGTAATTAATATTGGAGTTGTGGGCATATATTCATGAATATATAGAGAGTGCATAGGGGAATACCAGAAGAGCATGCGAGAAGTGGAACTGGGATTGGCTAGAGCAATATCAAAGACTTTGGGGCTTGAAGAGAAGTACATAGAGAAGACCCTGAAGCTAGAGGAAGGGTTCGATGTCACGGCAATGAATCTCTATCCGGCGTCGTTTCAGTCCAAAGGAGCCGTTGGTCTCCCAGAACACACAGACCCAGGCTTCATCATCTCGCTCATACAAGACGTTAATGGTGGTCTTAGGATCCTTTCTCACCATGGCAAGTGGATAAATGTTCATATTCCTCAAAATGCTGTTTTGATCCAACTTGGAGACCATCTTGAGGTACATCATCATATGACTTGCTACTGATCTTCTTGTGAATGGAAGTTCGCATCTCGATCGTTTAAATTTAATTAACATCGTTAATTGATCCGTTAAGAAAAATTTATGTACAAAATGATTAACAATGCTAAATAATTGTCCTTAGTGGCATATAGAAAATGGGATTGGCCGTCATTTGGTGTCCATGTTTATGAGTCTGGACCCTTTTATGTGTGTCCCATTTGTATCTACCGTATTAATTAATTAACACCGTTAAATAATGCGTTAGGTTTTTAACAGAAAATTTAATGACGTTAATTAATTACAAGAGGGGACACACAATTAAAAATGAGATAAGTGATCTGTCCCATTTGGTTGATGAAAACTTGCGTTAATCTCGTGATTTAATAATGTATGTCAAAAATATATTTGAAATTACATATATAGTACTACTAAAGTTACTAATATACATTTATAATGAACAAATATATATATATATATATATATATATATATATATATATATATATATATATATAAAGTATGTCTAACTTTGGCATGAACTGAACAGTTCTTCATGTAAGTGGATAATTAATCCAAATGATTAGATCCACTCCATTGACAGAGCTTCATATAATAGCAAATGAGTCATTGATTTCAGTACTGTAATTTGTTTCTGTTACTATATTCTATCAAAATTGTTTTGCATGTGCAATGCTCTCAATTATTATCTCTCTCGTACAAAGTAGTGTATAATTTGTCATATAGTTAATCGATAATTGATTTTTTAGAACAATTTGCAGGTCTAAATTACTTTAAATTAATTTGTCCGTCAAATTATTTCAAGCCGCATATAGTATATTATATATATGGTTCTACGTACTTGAACTATAAATATGTACTCATATAGTTGTCTCTATATGTTAATCTTTTTTTTAATATATATTTACCGTAGGTCAGTTATAATGCCTCACCAAAAATGGACAAACTGAATTTCCCCCCAAAATGTATGTATATATGTATAGACAAATACAATCATCATCTTTAAAATATGGTGATTAAAGTCTTTGTTTGGTTAATATACAGATTCTGAGCAACGGAAAATACAAAAGTCACATTCATCAAGTGGTGGTGGCAAACAACAAAATTAAACGTATTTCCATGGCCACACTCCATGGACCGTCGTTGGACGCGATGGTCTTTCCGGCAACGGAGCTGCTCGACAGATCTCACGCGCCACCGGCCTACCGTCGGATGACCTACAAGCAATCGTTGGAGCTTACCGGGGACGATGAAATTGATGTGACGTCAAATATTACGGACATCCGTATCATGGCCTTTGCTTGAGGGACAAGGATTATAAGTTGATCAAGTAAAATTTGAGAATATTATTGGACAACTTGAATCCTAATCAAAGTTGTTTTAGGTTTTGGTCTTGTTTTTAAATAGGTTTTAAAACATATTTGATCATTTGCATATCTATTGATGATTGGTTATGGTCCTTATGTAGCTCTATCTCTTAGCTTCAAATGAACTCTTGAATCCTCTTAATCGAACATCAGAGTAAACGTTATGATCGCAATACGGAGACTGCGCTCGACCTTTAGGTCTTTTTGTTACCTACTATGTATTGTTACCTTCAATTTTAGGCCTAAACACAGATTAGTTGTTTAAATTTTGTTGACTCGTTTACATAAGGGTCTCAACTATTAGCGGTGTAAAGTGGTACCTATAGGTTCGGTGTAGTTTGGTCCATCGACTCAGATACACTGTAACAGATGGAAACTATGTAAACGCATCTCACTACCAACTGGACAACTTAACGCTCAATGCCAAATTTTTCCTAAAACAATGGTGGTATTCTTGCTTAATTCATCACAATGTAGTGAAGCAACTATTAGTGCGGTAGTTCCTCATGGAGGTCGTGTTAATTAACGCGGCGGAAGCCGCACTAAAATCTGTGCTATATAAGCCCGCACTAGCTGGGCTAGCGCGGGCTCTGTTGTGTTAGATAATGCAACTTAATGTCCTTAATATCCCATTGAACCGTTTTGGAAAAAAAAAATCTGGATGAATCCGGATGAATGTATTCATTCGAATTCATCCAAAACCCAAAATTTTTCAAATTCCGGTGGCGATGGACGCTGGCAACGGTGAGCAAGCATCGTCGGTGGAAATTCGACAGTGGCAACATTGAGGTTAAAGCGGCGGCGGCAGAGGAGAAGAAGAAAGTAGAAAGACAGAAGAAGAAGAAGAAGAAGAAGAAGAAGAAGAAGAAGAAGAAGAAGAAGAAGAAGAAGAAGAAGAAGAAGAAGAAGAAGAAGAAAGGAGGAGGAAAGAACGCAGAAGGGAATGGAGGAAAGAAAGAAGATGTTTGAGAACATGGAGATGAATTGAAGATAATGAAGAAGGAGAAGAAGAAGAAGAAGAAGAAGAAGAAGAGGAAGAAAATTCAGCAGAAGTGAATTTGATGGAGGAGGTAAAACCCTAAATAAGAGTTTAATGCGGCATTAATGCAGCTAAGGTCGCATTAAATGTGTCGTAGATCATTTACCATGAGGTTTAATGTGTCAAACGTTTAATGCGGCATTTTTCGCATTAAAATAAGTTTCAACCATGTCTTCAATGATAAATTTAGAGATCATAAACTTCATTGATAAAATTATTTTTTTTCAAATATATATATATATATATATATATCATGATGATTTTTATTATTTTTTATGGTGAATATGGAAATGCTCAAAGTTAGATGATTGAAAGATTTTTTAAACCTTAGATGAGTTAATATGCTTCCTTCATCTCAAATGAGTTGTCAATTATAGTTTTTTCATATAGATTAAGATTATCTTTTTTATTAACTCATTTTATTTGAATTTTCAACATTATATACCCAATTCTAAGCTCATTCTAAGCCCTCCTAATCCATCTCATAGACTTTTTGAGTGAGTATATTTACAATGGTAAAAATGAACTAAAATAAAACAAAAATGGAGAAAAAAGCATTTCATTTAGAACAAAAATATTTTTATATTGTGATAACACAGTTACCACAGGAAATGTAATATTTATTGTTTTTTCCCGATTAGGCAAGTAGCAATTCCAATCAAAAGTCTAAATGTAGTAGTTCAAGTCGAGTTTGCGACATCGACATGGTACTCAATCCTTCTATTTTTAATAGATAAATTTGTTTTTTCAAAGATCTAATATATATATATATATATATATATATATATATACGTATTGGTTTATAGTAAAAAGTTAAGTCAACCAAAAATAAAAGTTTGAGAATCAAACATAACAACTAAATAGTAGTAACGGAGGGAGCACTATTTATCTAAATTTTAAGCGGTGTTTTTTTTGTTTGAAAATAGGATGCTATTGAAAATTATAATAAGATGTTTTTCCTTTGTCAATGGAGTTAGTGGTACAAAAGAGCCTACTATATGTTTGGACAGGTGGAGTGATCTCTACACCATGAGAGCCATTGTTTGGAACAACAACAGGCTGCTCCTGAATTGAATCATTACAAAATCTAAAGACATGGTTTAGATCATGTTGGAGAGCTGACTTGAGAAAATCAGGAACTCACAAAATAAATGAGTTCTTACATTGACGTCTTAGCATGGTTGGAAAGTTGATCCGCTACACGGTTCGTCTCCTCTGACTGAATTTGACCTCCCTTACCCCAGATGAGTTAGCAATGACCTGCACTCGTACACAATTTCTTGTAAGAAAGAAGGAATAGTCGAAAGTCCATTATCAATATCAAATAAACTCTTACAATCAGACTCCACAATTAATTCAATGTTGTTCATCAAATTAACCATCTTTAAACCTTCCAATAAAGCTCAACTTTCCGTCAGGACATCACAAGTTCCTAATTTTTTTCACTAATATAACAATAAAATATCTTGAAGAGTGTAATAATACCTCTAGCCCCATTTCCTTTCACCCTTAAACAAGCACCATCAACATTTAATTTGACACTTGGGGCTTGGGGCTGAGGAAGGGATGGGCCACTCTCGTCACCTTCTTAAACCCACTATGGACTCCACCAAAATGTGCCCGGATCTAAAGGCCGGCCCGATCTGCCTAACACAAATCCGTCTCCATCTCCAGCCATGTTCATTTCCATCTCCGGCCTCCGCCTCCTCGTCGCCTGTAAGCATTCGCCACCCGCGTCCAGCGCTGAGCCTTTCGCTGCGAGCTCTGTCTCTGAGTCCGATTTTGAAATCGCCGCTAGCACCGTCTTTACTGATTCGGTCTCCTCCCGGCCGCGACTGCCGTTGACTTCTAAGATCTGCCTCCTCTCAGCCGGCAGCGCCGTCGACTTCTCAGATCTGGCGACCCAGCCGCTAGCCTGCGACCCTCAGCTGCGAGACGGATCACTCAAGTAAGATACTCTGGTTTGATTGCTACTATCTGTTGATTCTGGTTTGGATTGGATTTCTGGGTGTTCTGTTATGATAATGTACCTATTTCCGTTTCCTTGTTGACAGATTGATGCTAAGTTTATTGAATTATGCTGCTTATTGTAAATGTTTAATGCTGTTTCTTGTTGTAAATCCTAGCCACTGATAATGTTTGTGGTAAATGTATAGTAGAATTTTTGCGTTTAAATTGAGATTGTTACACAGGATTTAAGTTTCTTGCATGCAAGGATGTTACTGCTTTAATTATGTAATTTGTGCAAGGATTGTACCCTATATCACCAATTTTTGGAGCTTCGCAGCCAATTAAAGGCCATGAATTGGGTTTTGGAACCCGAGCCTTGTAAATCGATGGAGATTAGCTAGTTTATGTTCAAGCTGAGCTCGAACCTCTTGTGAGCCTAACTTTATCGAGCCTGAGCTGGAGGCTACCAATTAATCATGTTCAAAGAGATCCTGCTGTGGTCTTGTAGGATCTTGTCTGCTTTCTTAGTTTTCTCTTTTATTTGTTTTTCCTGTTTCCCCCTGAAATTTATTTGTTTCTAGTGGAAGGTGTGAAGAAGGGTCTTCTCTGTTAGATATGAGGCTGTTTCAAAGGCTCTGTTAAGGTTCAGGGGTCATTTTTCATTGATTTTTTTGAAAAACATTTTTTATTGATTTGGAAGAGAAGCATATGTCCTCCATGTTGCGGGTTGGATTGAGCTATACCTTTCTAGAATTCATTTAAAATCGTGTGCTTAATTCTCCACGAACTAACTGTGTACTTCTGAGTCATGCAAAGATCTTGCTTCAATGTTTGCAATCATGAAAAGTTGTTTTGCATTAGATTTCATTTGTTTCAACCATGCTCGCATAAAAGTTTGTTTCCCCCTCTTCATGCCAAGTGTCTCTTTCATTTTGTTGCTAGACGTCATACAATGTAATTGCATTGCAGTGTCGCTAGCTGCTTTTGGGATCTGATTTTCCTGTGAGTGTTTCCCATGTGTTTTGCTGTTTTATCAACAAAGTGGAAAGAGCAATATCACAACGCATCAATATGCTTCTTGTGGTTAGTTTTCTAACTGGTGAGTATGGTCCAATTTTTTTGTAAATTTGCAGCCTTTTATGGTCTTGCTGGGAATTTTGTGAAATTATCCCGTGCGTTATGTAGAGTTTAGATCTCATTGAGCAAGATTGGTTGTCATTGTTGAAACGTTGATTATGCTATTTAATGAAATTACATATGATATTTTCCACTATATTTTTCATGCAAGTCAAGTGGAAAAAACTTATGATGATACAGTTTGAAATTTTCATCTCATTATAGTGGACAATTAATTGCCTCTATAAATTTTGCCACTATTTCTTTTGTATGAATTTATAGTGGACAATTAATTGCCACTATAAACGTCATGCTACCAACCTCAACATAGTTGGGATTAAGGTACTGCTATTGATGATGATGAATGAAATTACATATACACATGGCCTATGAGTCACTTGTTATCCTTGTTAAACCCAGCTTTTTATGTACTTGTTTCCTTGGTAAAATGACACCTTGTTGCTACATGATGCATCAAGGATCATGTAAGTTCTTATATTGGTCCTCTCATTCTATAGTTAGAAGGCTTAGCTCATTGTCTTCCTATGTAACTTTAATTGAATTTAATTGATACATCTCTTAGCTAACTGAAGTACTGAACCCCCCTTATTGCCATGTTGACTCATAATCCTCCTTGCATCTTGCTTCCTCAAGGAAGAAGAGATCTAAATTTTGATATGATCATTAGTTGTCTGGACAGATGACCCTATTTTGCACACTATTTATCCCACTTGTTGTAATAGAAAAGCTATCACCCTCTCTTATGTATGAGGGTATTACCTGACTCACTTTAGTAAATTAAGCTAACATTTTGTGAGCCGCAACATCTAGTAATATTTTGTTAACATTTATAACTTGCAGTCACTCACCAAGATGAGTGCAAATAGTTGAATCAAATCTATATATGTTCAATCCTTCAGACTCAATTACTCATTAGCTAGTGCTTTCCTTATGACTCTACAGCATTGTTAACTCGGTATACTTTTTTCTTTGGCGTCAGGTCTTATTCTTGTCTTCTCCAAGTATCTTGTGAAGTCTGCATATTTTTTTCTAACATAATTTGTTAAGCAATCCAACAATGTTTTTCTGAATCATTCTTTCTCTTTCATTGTAGTGTTTCAATCTAAGTAATGTAGTTGTTATCAGGATAAGTTGGATGATGATAACCCTGGAATCATACACCAGATTTCTTAATTTTCCAACCATATCCATATTAGATGGTATTTGTTTATACAAAAAAAAATATTCCAATGATGAGATTGTTGATACTGCCTCGAGAGCTTTAGAGCTCCATCCTTTGTAGTGGTATGATTTTTTTCGATCTTCTATTTTAGTAATAGACCAAAGTCACATACAATTTGTACACTAAAGATTTTTTATTTTTTTATTTTTTAGCAACAATGTTATGCTACATGAAATAACTAAAAGATTTTCAAATATAAATCGAAATGTTTTTTAATTTAGTTAATAAGATGTCTGGTTTCAAGTTCACTAGCAGAATTGACTCGCAGACGGTTGTGCATATACTTTAGTGCTTATGCTATTTGCTGTAATATTTCCACACATACTACAGCAAATAGCAGATGTACTAAAGCATATACTCAATCATACAATGTATCATTTCTGTTGGTGAGCTTTTAACCGGACAACATGTTATTAACTAAGGTAAAAACATTTCTATTAATTTTTGAAAATTTTCTATTCATATTTGAAAATTTTCTACATATACCAAAGTAGCATGCCATTGTGGTTAAAATGTTTATAAAATACTGACAAGAGAGCCAAGATATGGGACTTTGATGTATTCCTAGAGGTAGAAATCGTGTGCCAAAAAATCATACTGGAAAGGATGGATCTCTTGAGAGACATTATAAAAACAGTATCATTATTAAATTATTTTTGGTATAAATAAAGACCTCATTTAGATATGGTAGAAAAGGCAACTAAGGTTTCTCAAAACGAAGGGTAACAAAAGAAGCAAAAGGAAGAGATGTTTTGCTCTCCTAGGGTTTGCCCTAGCGAGGTCTTTCATCGCCGCCGCCCTTTTCGCAGAGTCGCCGACGGCCTGCTCATTCCCAGAGATTGTTCAGGCTGCTACCAGATGCTGTTGCGCCGGCGTTCTTGTCGTTTCGGTGTCTTGCTTGAAGGATGGCGTGCTGTGATACGTTTCGGAGTCCTCGTCGATGTGCTGTGAATCAAGCTCAGTCACGCGCTCCCCTCTGATCAACGGCGTCGCGACTTTCAGGATCGAGGTGTTATGGCCCTCTTGCCGTCCTCGACGGTTGGTTCTTTGGCGGAACGCCGATCGCTTTGGGTGTCTCGTGCAGGGCCACTGGTGCTCCTCCGTCAGGAGGTTGAGCGGCCGCCGGACTCTTCCACAGGGTCGGCCTCGTGATCCGTCTTTGCGTGGTGGATCTCGGCATCAACGGTGGTAGGCCGCCATGGCCCATCGAGTGATTCGTGCATTCCAGTGACGCTCTATTTGTTGGGTCGTCGGGTCCGATGATGCTCACCTAGGGATGGCTGGTTCCATCGTCGGGGCTCAATCTTGTTGCTGGCGTCTCTTGGTTCTGGTGGTCAATTTGGTTCCGAACTTTGGGGATTTCAGTGAATTGGATCTGATAGGTTTCTCTGTACCAGCAGGGTTGAGCCAGGGCTCACCCTGCCTAGTACAATGAACCTCTGGGTTCCAGGCTGACGAGGTATCGGGCTCCCCGAGTCAGCTTGTAGGTGGTCTTCAGTTGGAGTTCTACATTTTTCTTTATGTTTCAGCTACTTTAGTTTCAGCTTATTTTCGTTGGGTTGTTCAAAACTCTTTAATTTTGTTTCAGTGTTGCTTAGTTTTTGTTTGGTTTGCTTGTAGCTACAGAAGTAGGTTGTGTTTACCATTATTACTATGACTAGTGTTAGGTTGTGTTTACCATTATTACTTACTATGCCTAGTGCAGCCCATTGCGGTCGTAACAGTGAATTCGAGATTTGAGATGTTTTTATCTTATCATAAGTAGTGATCATAAATCGTCAAATGAGTTTGCTTATAAGCCTTTTAAAGCCAGTTCAGGCAAGACTAGCCTTGGTAGTTTTGGTTTTTTATAGTAATTTTATTTATGTGAAGATTCTTGTTTTAGCGGACAGATTTATATGTGCCTATTCGAAGAAACATCCATAACATTTTGAAGAGTTGAGCAGAAAATGTTTTTTTATATAAAAGAAGGAAAAGTATGTAGAAAGAAGGCTTCAGATGGTAATAACAACATTTGTGGAAACATTTGATTTGTATCACTGCAGAGATAAGTTGACACTGACAGCTTCAAATTGATTGGAAGAAAGCTTCTAGATCCCTGTAGTACACTATAATGGTGCTCATATTCACAGTTTATTCACCAATTTTTTTAGGTCCTGCGTTTTTATTTTTACATGGATAGTTAATTTTCATTAGGTCAAAATGCATAATACTATCCTAAACTTTCCCAACTCATTTAAAACGGGTCCCAACCAAAACTCGAACAGTTTGGGGCCTATAGTATACCAAGTCTGACAATTTGAGGCCTAGACTTATCTGACTCGGCATGTGAGTGAAAAAAAACAGGTTTCCGAGCCAGTGACGTTAAGTTTAGAACGGATGCTTGATGAAGGTTGACGGAAACGTTTGAAACGTTAGAGGGTCATTTGCATATATTGACCGTGAGAATGTATCATAAATAATAAACTAATTATTAAATAAGTTTGTTGAAAGAGCTCTTCACTAAAGGTGAGAATGAGCCGAGCCCGAACCTGCCAGGCTCGAGTTTGAGCTCGTGAAAATTAGGCTCAGTTCAAACTTGAGTGAGCCCGATTTTTCATGCTCGAGCTTTCCTCGTGAGAGGTTCGAGCTCGACTCGAAAGCTCATGAAGCTTGATTAGCGAGTAGCTCGTTTAGGCTCGATTTCAAAGTTCGGCTTAATTAGGCTTGAACTGACTCGTGAAACTTGAAAAAATTGAAATATATTACATTAATTTAAGAAAATAAGGTTAAATTTTAGGAGCTCAAACTCGAATCTACCAAGCTCGGTTCGGCTCATTTTTTGGATAATCTAATTTTTTTTTCATTTTTATTTTGGCATTTATTCGTTGAAATAAATTTTCAATGAACAAATGGATATAATAAAATTCATTTATGGAGAGGTGTGATTATCACAGAGTTGTATGCACTCACCATCTAGTGGAGGGTTTTTCAGGTTTGCATGCCCAAGTCATTTGAGGATTAGCTAATGAACAAGATGTTATTTTACATGATCACTTCTTCTGGTGATGGGGTTAAGTTGTGTACTTCCTAACAAAAAGACAACAACAAAACAATAACTATTCAAATTTACAAAATTCCTAAAAAAAAAAATTCTCCTCACTTGCCCTCTCAATTTTAAATTGTTCACTTTTTTTTGTCAAATATTTGTTGTAGAACACAACCTTAGTCTGCCATTCATCTTTTCTGTTTTTCCATTCCTGTCCAGTATGTTGATTCATCTGATATGACTGTAATTCAAATCCTGTAATTGTACTATTAGCAAGAATATGCTTTCCACATTTTAAACCTTGATAGATGTAAGTTTGATTGAAATAAAAAAGAAAGGTTTTGATAGAAACTGTCTAATTAATTAACATAAAGAAAAATAGGTAAAAATGTCACTAATCTTTCATAAATTTCTATATCTCACTAATCTTCATTTTCGAGTTACAGTGTCATCCAAGTTTTGAAACTAGGTTAAAAATGTCACTGCCGTTAAATGCAGTTAAAAAATATGTTAACTCTTTGGTTAATTATAAAAAGTAGTACTTCAATTTTTTAACCCTTTACAATTTGATCCTAAATCTTTGATTCACAAGTCTGAAGAATGCACCCACTTGCATTCGCGAGTTTGTTAGCAGTCGGTGGAATTCGGAGGCGGATCGCGGCTCCAAAGGCTTTCTCCGGAGGCGGATCTCGGTCAAAAATGGAGACGCGGCGATTGAGGAGTCGATCTGCGATGGTGGGGTAGTGGATTCGGACCTAGAGCAGCCGGATTCGAGCGAGTTGGGCGAGAACCGGGTCGGCAGGTCGAGGGTGTTTTCTCTAGCCTCTGGCGGGAGGGAGGGTACCGGCTGGCTCCTTGGAGGTTGGCAGTGATGATGGAAGTGGTGGTTAGTGACAAGAGCTGCCGGAACGTGAAGGGCAAGGTGGAGGGCATGTCTGGGTGAAGAACCTAGGCACTTTGGTGAGTTAGGATCAAATTGTAAATGGTTAAAAACTTTAAGTACTACTTTTTGTAATTAAATCAAAGAGTTAACAGATTTTGTAACTGCTTTTAACGGCAGTGACATTTTTAACCCAATTTCAAAACTTGGATGACATTCTAGCTCGAAAATGAAGATCAATCGTAAATATAAAATCTTAGGAAAGATTAGTGACATTTTTACCCATTTTTTCTTAACATAATGATGAATGTTTTCAAAGTGTCATTCAGTTTTGTTAAAGTAAAGGAAACATGGTGGAAATGTAACGTAGGCAATTATAAGACTGCATTTGTCTTAGAATTACTTAAATCATACTAACTTAATCCATTTTTAATAGTTACGTTCCTTTTTCAGCATCTAATATATGTATTTTTTTCTTCAATATTTTGGTATATAAGGTTAAGTAGCTTATATATATATATATAAGTTAAATCAATGTGTCTAGTTTCTAAAAATATATTTTTCAAATTTTTTTAACAAATTCTTTTTAGTAAAAAATTGAGTCAAATAAAAGTATAAAAGTCAAACATAACAATTAAATAGGGACGTAAAGAGTATTTGAGTATTAAATATTTTAATATTCAGCTTTTTAGAATGACTGTATGATTGTGTGTTCAACTTTAATTGCCTACCAAGTTTACCATCGTCCATGGTTTACTGACATCGTTGCTTCCGTCACCATACATACTTCCTACTACCCAGGATAGGTAATTGTTATGTTTCGTTACTTACATTTAATCTAGGAGTATAACTTTTTCTTTAATTATCATTTTAATATATAAAGTAAATTATTTATATGTAAATGATAAACTGTTGCTTGCAAAAGGTATACTTTTTAGCCTCCACCCACTTAGATACGTAGTCAACAATAAGCAAGATATAGAGATTACCATAGGATGATGGGAATGGACCCATGAAGTCGATGCCCCATGCATCAAATATTTCCACCTCCTGTACCAAGGGCATTTCACATGTTCTTGAAATTTTACCAATTCATTGACATCGGTCACAAGTGTACACATAGGCATATGTGTCATTAACCATGGATGGCCAGTAGAAACCTGCTTGATTCACCTTATACAATGTTTTGCCCGGTCCCTGATGACCGCCACATTCAAAAGTGTGACATTGTGCCAAATATCCATGCCTTCCTTTTTGTCACACACCTCCTTAGCACTTTATCGGTACACATGCGAAAAAGGAAAGGCTCTTCCCAATAATAATATTTCACATCTCGAAAAGAATTTCTTCTTCATGGCAAGATAAATCAGGAGGTATTACATCACAAGCGAGATAATTACCAATATCAGGGCGAGGCTTGATCCTCAACAGCATATAAATTCTCATTTGGGTAACATTCTTGTATAACCTTCTCTTCACTTTCAACATGAACCTCTAACCTTGACAAATGATCAGCAACCACGTTTTCACTGCCTTTTTTATCCTTTATCTCAAGATCAAATTCTTGGAGCAATATAATCCATCTAATCAGTCTGGGTTTGGCTTCCTTCTTTGTGAGAAGGTATTTGATAGCTGCATGATCAGTATGAATAATTACCTTGGAACCGACGATATAAGAGCGAAATTTCTCCAATGTAAACACTACAGCCAGTAGCTCTTTTTTAGTCGTTGTGTAGTTTTATTGCGCTCCATCTAAAGTCTTGCTCGCATAATAAATGACCCTGAAAAAGTTATCTCTTCTTTGACCCAAAATTACCCCGACGACAAAGTTACTAGCATCACACATCATTTCAAATGGATCCTCCCAATCTAGAGCAACTACCACAGGGGCTTTTGTAAGTCTTATCTTTCAAAGTAAGGAAAGATTCTAGACATGCATCATCAAACTCAAAAGGGGCATCCTTCTCTAATAAATTGCAAAGTGGTTTAGCAATTTTAGAAAAATCTTTAATAAATCTTCGATAAAAGCCCGCATGTCCCAGAAAACTCCTTATAGCCTTAACATTGGTTGGTGGAGGAAGTTTTTCAATTGCAACAATTTTAGCTCTATCCACCTTCAAACCAACATTCGATATTTCATGCCCCAGGACTATACCACTTCTAACCATGAAATTACATTTTTCCCAACTCAAAGCAAGATTAGTTTCCTCATATCTTACTAGAACTTTCTCAAGATTACTCAAACAAGCATCAAAAGACATACCATAAACTGAGAAGTCGTCCATGAACACCTCCATGCACTTTTCGACCAAATCTTCAAAGATTGCCATCATGCAACGTTGAAATGTTGCAGGGGCATTGCACAACCCAAATGGAATCCGTCGGAAGGCATATATTCCCCATAGACTTGTAAATGTGGTCTTATGTTAATCTTCGGGAGCGATAGCAATTTGGTTGTAACCTGAGTACCTGTCCAGAAAACAATAATATTCCCGACCTGCATGTCTGTCAAGGACTTGATCGATAAATGGAAGTGGAAAATGATCCTTTCGGGTAACCTTATTCAACTTTCTGAAATCGTACACAACTCTCCATTTTGTCACTAATCTAGTTGCAACCCACTCCAACTCTGCTTGCACCACTGTGATGCCACCTTTCTTAGGAACTACATGAATGGGACTTACCCATTCACTATCAGATATGGGATAAATTATGCCAGCTTCAATCAATTTCAGAATCTCAGTCTTGACAACTTCTTTCATTTTGGGGTTGAGCCTTCTCTGAGCATCAACACTTGGTTTGTATTCTTCTTTCATAAGGAATTTGTGCATGCAAATTTTTGGAGATATACCTTTGATGCGCTCTCAACACCCTCATAAGCTTATCTTCTTCAAGTGGAGTCAATAAAGAGGATATAATCACTGGTTGTGACTGATCATTACCGAAGAAAGCATATTTCAACCCCGCAGGTAGAGATTTCAATTCTAATTTTTTTTCATGGACCTTACTGCCATTTGGTTCCAGAAATTCTTTTCTATGCTGCTTAACCTTAGACTTCTCTGATACTGACATAGTTTCAATGATGCTGGCCATTTCATAATCCTCCTCATTTGGAGTTTCAAAAATTAAGGCCCTCTCAACAGGATCATCCATAAACATAGTTTCCATAGCTTCCTTAACACAATCGGCAATAACATCAATATTAAAGCACTGATAAACATCATGATTAGGTACCTTCATAGCTTGCTTAAGGTTGAAAGAGATATTCGATCATTTGCCCTCAAGGTGAGTATACCATTTTCAACATCGATCAATGCCTTCCCAGATTGCAAGGAAAGGTCTCCCAAGATAATAGGCATTTTGTTGTCCTCTTCCATCTCTAGAACTACGAAATCCACCGGAAAGTACAAATCACTAACCTTGACCAATACATATTCTAACACACCCTTTGGAAAAGTTAGGGATCTATCGGCAAGCTGTAGACAAATGGATGAAGGTTTCGCTTCTCCAAGACCCAACTTCTTACAAACTGAAAGTGGCATAAGATCGATGCTGGCCCCAAGATCACACAAGGCTCTATCACAGTGAAATGGACCAATGTCACAAGGGATAGTGAAACTTCCGGGATCCTTTAGCTTCTGAGGCAACTTTTACTGGATTATTGCATTAGCTTCTTCCTGTACCGGGATAAGTTCATTATCCAAGAATCTTCTCTTCTTATTAATCACTTCTTTCAGAAATTTGGCATATTGAGTCATTTGACTAATAGCCTCAAGGAAAGGAATATTGATTTCCAGCTTTTTAAATACTTCCATAAACTTAGAAAACCGTGAATCCTCCTTCTTTTTAGCAAACCTTCGAGGAAAAGGCAGATTACCCTGCACTCTTGGTATCAGTTTATTAACTTCTTTCCCCATTGGAGTTGTTGGTAATGCCATATCCTCCATTTGTTCGGATTTATCCTCATCGGTTATATCTTCAACAACAACTTCTGATGATGATGGCGTTGATGCCTCCATTTTTTCTTGAATAGAAGGTTGCTCAGGTTGAATTTCCAAAGTCTTCCCACTTCTAAGCTGAATAGCTTGACAAGTCTCTTTTGGATTTACCTCCGTATCACTTGGGATAAACTTGCCTTTATGTAATTGTCTCATGAAGTAGCAAGTCGAGCTACTTGAGTTTTCAGATAATGAATTGATGCTCCAAGATTGCTTCGCATACCTTCCATCATTCGATCTACTTCCAAAAATTTCTTAGAAGTGTTGGTATTCGAGCTCCTCATCTCTAAAACCAAAGCTTCCATAGAAGACTAAATTTTTCCCAACGGATCAGCACCTTGAGAGGACTCTCCTTGACCTTGTGATGGTGGTTTTGATTGCCAAAAGAAGGACCGGGATACCGCCATGGTTTGTTGTAAGCATTAGGACCTTGCCTTGGAAGATACTAGTTCAGTTTAGCCATGTAACCCACAAAATTACAATCATCTACATCTTCAAATGTAGATTTAGAGATTCATAGCATGATGTGTTTTCCATAATCATGCCTCTCCACTTTCACAAAGAAGAAAGAGGAGGAGGAGGACGAAGTGAAGATAGAAGGCATACCTTGCACCCTTGAAGAACAGCGAAAGGATATTTTATCCTTGCTTCGAACGTATGCTCCAAGTCTTTCGATTGTATCTCCAGGCCTTCAATTCCTTGATGAGGGCAGATTGCATGTGATGCAATGAGGTTGTTTTGTGTTAAAGAGACAAAAACATTCCACCCAAAATACTCTAGGAATGCTTAATATTTCGGCCAAAAACAAAAGAGAAGAGAGAAGTTTTGGATTCTTGAGTGTGTGTTGTGTTGTGGCCAAATCATCTATTTATAGATGATGTAGGGAGTTACTAGGAAGAGTCACAACTCCTTATGGCCGAAAGTATGTACACATACTTTCGGCCAAGGAGTGGTTACTCCCTCCTTGTACACTCCCTTGTCCAAATGCTAAGTAACTCCTTATTTAGGCGAAGGGGTGCCTTCCTCGAGGTGCCTCTTCGCCAATTTTAGGCTCTCATGGCTGAAATCTCTTGGTAGCTTCCAAGAGATGTGCACACATGCACTAGGGTGCATACACCATGCACCTCGATTGCCAAAGTCATGTCCTTTTACCAAAATACCCTTATTTTGTATAAAAGGATGCTAGTAAGTAGTTACTACTCATGAAACATCACAAATGTTCCATATAGCCACAATTCACATAGTTGAATTCCATAGAACTCGTTTGAGCTCTTGAGCTGAAACTCACTTCTCCATCTGAGATGAGCTCAAACAACACCTCAAAAGTACTTGGTGCGCTAAGAATTCCAACATCATTTTCTTCACTGACCATTGCTTGCTTCACATTACCTCTTTCCTGATTTTTAAGCAACCTCCCAACCATAAAAGACAATGTTGAAAGTTGTGCATGCATCGATGTATTCTCATCCACTTCATAAAGGCCCCGCTTGACTTGAGTAGGACGAATCTCATCCCTACCACGATGCTTCTCGCTCTGCTCTAGTAAATCAAGAGTTTCCCAAGCTTCCTCAATGTCTTTTTGCATGAACCACCCGCCTGTAGTCGCATTCAAGTGTTGCTGAGATTTCAACGAGAGACCATTGAAAAGAGATAAAGCCGATGGTCCTTGTTAATTCCCCGAGCGTGGGCATTTCTTGTTCAACTCTTTAAATCTTGTCCATGCTTGACCCAGCACTTTCATCACCTTCCTCTCTAAATGTCAAAATTTCATTCTTGATTCAAATGCTTTCGAGGCGGGTAGTACTTGTTCAGAAAAGCTTGCTTGACATCATTCCAGCTATGAATCTTGTTCAGTTCCAAGCTTCTGTACCATTTCCTCGCTGCACCCCTTAGAAAGAATGGGAATAACCTCATCCACTTTGACCGTTAAGACATTTCATGCATCTCTAAGGTATCACAGATAAGAATAAACTGCTCCAAATGTTCGTTAGGATCCTCATTAGTCAAACCACTAAATGAATGTTGCTCCACATACGTAAGAACGTGACCAGGAATAGTATAATCGCCCACAGCAGGGGCGGGGCGAATCATTCGCTCATCATCTTTAACTACTGGTGGTCCAAATAAATCAGCTAAAGGTAGTCTTCTTCCTTCTTGCTCCTTCCCCGATTCACATTATCATCACCATTATTTATTTCTCCTTTGATTCTGATTTACGTTATGATTCCCATTTCTATCCGATCACGGTTATCATCTCTTTCATCATTCTCGCCGATTATCATCATGCATATTGACAATTGAAGGTCGTCGTTTACTTGCGTAAGCTCAAGTAACCTTATTCTTGCTCGAATTTCAGCTAAAGTTCTTTCAAGTTCAGGATCTGGATCAATGATTTCCAATTTAGAGCTTCTAGTCATACATCAAACAATTATCTGGAAATAAAAGACAATATGCTTGAGTTACAAATATAACACACTAACTAAAAGATGTGAATAGAATACAAGTCAATAGCGTAAACTAAACTCTCCCGACAACGGCGCCAAAACATTGTTGCTTGAAAAAGGGTATACTTTTTAGCATCAGTTTTCATTTATAAAACCCTTTATCGACCCCCAAGAGTAAGGATCAATTGTAATTTAGGGCTGTGAGAAAGGGATATCGAACCCAAGAGAAAGTCAGCCACTTTAGACTAAGAATCAAGTTCACATCACACTAATCGATATAGGAATGAAAGATGAATTAGACATGGACACAACAATAATAGAATAAACTAATATAACTAGTCTGATGCTTAATGGAATGTCGAAATAAAATATGTTCCTATGAAATTCTAACAATAACAAACAACGTATGTTAAACTCCTTCAAATGCAGAATCTCCTAGGAATTGTTTGAGGTGTGAAATATGCTTGTGGATTTAATACAGACATCTTGAGGATGAAGGCATCTTATTCTCACATGTCACCCTCTCGAGCAAACAAGTAATTCTCAAATTAACAAACCATAAACATGCTAATGCTATGCATTTGCTAATCCGGCATGAAGCTAATCCTTTATTCACCAATCAACTTCCATAGATTATCTCTACCTATGTTATGGTAATCAAGTATGTCACGGTGTGCCTGCGCCCGGTTGCGGAGGCGGGGCCGTCCCGCTACGGCAGAAGCGGGAGCTGCAGAAACGGAAGCAGTCTGTCCAACCGAAACCCGCTGAGTGTGGTGGTCCCGTGATCCGGCCCGCATCATTCTCGAAGGCCCGGTGCCTGAGAACACCTTGCTTACGGAGTATACAGACAGAGTTATGCGCTTATAACCTTCGGTCGTGTTTCGACCCGCAACATACAATTCCCAAACATGGCAAGTATACAATATAAACCCTAACTATCCATGGCGAGCCCCGCCCCACTGAAATAGGCGAGCACTCCACCATCACCAAACATGCAGTTCATGGATAACATCATACATAAGCTCCTCAGAAACACACAGATATACAATGTGTCCTAACACATTAAAATATGATCACATCCCGGGTCACGCCTTCCACTGTCATGGGCGAGTCCCCGGTCCTACATAGCATCCAGAACATATATACAGAAGCAGAATGTATCTAGGATACATAACATGCTCAGACAGATGACATGCATACATATACAGCTACAGAGCCGACCAATGAAACCTCGGAATACCTACGTGCGAGATCTAAGAGAAACTCCGAAATCAGAAGATCCCCGCAAGTACCGCTGCTGCTGCTAACACACCAACAGCAGAGAGAAGTAAGTTAACCGTGAGAAATCCCAAATGCTATACTTAGCATAATCCTGAAATCAGAAAGTAGACTGAAACCTCTACCGAGACTACCTCTATAACATAACAGAAGTTATGTGTCGGAACTGCAGATACCTGATCACATAACAGAAAGCACCACCAAACTCTAGTGCGCTGGCTGCTTGTCAGATACACCTGAAAGGTGGTAAACAGAAGGGGTGAGTCCTCGGGAGGACCCAGTAAGGGCTGAAGTAAGATACAGGTTGCAATAAGCAAGCCAAGTGCACGGTTACCTGCAAAAAAAAGAAAACAAAAAAACACATATATACAAATAGATATAAGTAATAAACAAAGTTAGAAGGTGTCCCGAAAGACGGGGTTAGACAGAATCCCGAAGGACGCGGTGCAGACCGCCAGAAGACCCAGAAAAACAAAAATCAACAGAATGACAGCCCTCTCCAAGAGGTCAGATGCCGAAGCTAACAGAGGCATGGTACCAGCCGGGGTCGCGATCCCCATAACTGTCGTGGGTCACAGAATATACCGCATGATATATACAGAATATCAGCACCCAGTGCAGATATATAGTACCGATAAGGAACTCGAGGTCTCCGAGACCGTCCCGGGCCTTGAACAGACAGAATACACCACGAGGTATATACATAATATCAACACCTAGTGCAGATATATAGTACCGATAAGGAACCCGAGGTCACAGAGACCGTCCCGGGCCTTGAACCTTGAAATGTATAACGAGAGAAGTTGAACCCTTACCTTAATATTACCGATCCGCAGAAGAATCTTGGGAAAATCCCGACGCTCGGCCCGAAACGCAGTAGTGTGACTTCCGAAATCCCGCACTACTCCATAACTGCTGATTCAAATTGAACAACCACACACAAATTAGAAATCACCAATCCAGACCCCCGAGAACTATTCCCGCACATTCCCGCAAAATTCCACAGAAAGCTCGGATTCTCAAACTGAGCCAGAACATTGATATTTACACCCAAACATACACGACCAAGCATTTAAATCATACTTTTCCCCAAATCTACGCAAACAAGCAAGTAGATCGGTTATGTTCACAATTTCAAAATAACATTCCGAACATCGCTTGTTACCTACTTCTATTCCCGATACCATTCCATTGTCAATACATCCCCGAAACAGACCACAACCATAAACATACTCTTTCCTCATTTTCGGCCTTAACCTAATTCTTACACCAACATCCTTTTCAATCCAATTAGGGTTCCATTCTCATGCTCAATTCAACAACTAAACATTCTAAGCATGCTTACTAACATACTTCACCATAATCACCCAAAATCATACCAACCTTCACATAACCAATTCGGCCAATTTGGGTACTTTTCATTCAACATGCTCACCTTCAAATTGAACCCTAATATGAACTCCTAATCATCCTAGAAATAACATATCCAAAGCATGATCCAAGATGACATCAATTCAACATACTTAGAATTCAACCAACAATTCGCCAAGTGAGGGTTTCTTAACCCAAGGTGTTCTTCCATAATCCAAACCTTGATTCCTACACCAAATCATACCAAAACAACATACCTAAAGCTTGAAGCAAGAAGATGAACAAATCATCAAGTTAAGACTTAACATGATTTCAGATTTAATCTTGTAAATCAACCACAAATCATGCTTCAATCATACCAACTCATGAAGAAGACAAGCTTACCTCAAGCTTACACCAAGAACAATCCTTCCTTAATCCTTGAAAGATGAATAACATATGAGAGGAAGAGAGGAAGAGAGTTCACGGTTTAAGGGAGAAGAAATGAAGCCAAAATCTCATTTCTTTCTAACTTCACACCTTTTATACTTTCTAACTTATGACACACACACCTTAGTCACCATAGTGAGTCACTAGCCAAGCACACACACACCTCCTTAGTTACCATGCCAAGCACACACACACCTCCTTAGTTACCATGCCAAGCACACACACACCTCCTTAGTTACCATGCCAAGCACACACACACCTCCTCAGTTACCATTCCAAGCACACACACACCTTAGTCACCATGCGCCACTTAATCCGAATAAATCCCGACGTGTGTGCTTGCTATCCCGACCAATTAATCCCGTCATGTGTGCTTGCTCGATTACCTCCACAATAATCATCCCGAGTCACAAAATACCACAAACCCTTGGCGCCGTTCAATTTTTCCATCCCGACACCGAGTGTCGCCCAAGAACGAACGTCCCGGCCCCGAAAAATATTTTTCGCGGAAAGGTGCGAGGGACTCGTGCTACCTCAAATATAAAAGCGTTCCCAAAAATGTTACTTAGAAAAGATCCGGAGCCGTCGACCAACAAAAAACATGCCCCGCATGCTTGGAATGGAGCCCGGGACACACAAGTCACCACTCGCCGGGTGACTGTAACATAAATAATAGCCATAAATCTCCACAAACTCACTCACATTCAAACAACCCTAGGAGAATGAAATTCTACTCACACATGATCATGATAATCGAGCAACTAAATTCTGTAAATTAAATTACAAGAGCATCAACAGAGAATGAGAGAAGGGGAGAAATAAACTCTAATGAATTGCCAATCCTCCAAGTAAGTCGAAATCCATGCAATGTAGCAGAAACAGATGAGAAACCCTACCCTGGAGAAGAAGAGAACAAAATAAGTCCAAAAGAAACAAAGTTGTATCTCGATACGCCGAACTATAACTAACTAGTTTGGGAGTTGTTTTTGACTTAAGTCTAAGGCCCACATGCTCCCTAGGCCAATGGGAGAGCAAGATGTGCGAGAGAATAGGTGAAAACCGTTGTTTTGATGAGTAAAACCGTCACCGATCGTGCTTACAAACAACCGCAGAATTTGCCTTTGGGCGAGTTGCCATGAGCGCCTGCTCACCACCCTAGTGTTGCCCCAACTGTTTGGAACTTGGGGCAGACCTTCACTTGGCGCCCCATGCTTGCCCCGGCATCCACCCCAAGTGATGGGAACTGGAATTCGGACATTCATCAAATTGGTGCCCCAAGTTCGCCCTAGTGTTGCCCTGATGTTCTCCAACACCTTCAACTCTTCTTCCCTTCAATGCCTTAAGCTCCACTTCAACACATTTTTCTCTTCCAATTACCTACACTAATAAGAGACATCTATAACAAGTAATTTGCTCTAGATGATATCCAATTAAGTTCAAAACAAAAAAGATTTGCATAAAAAATGTGGGAAAACATGTTGTGTCTTTGTCACACAACACAAATGAACGTTTGTAATTTCAAAATAGTACTCCATTTCTCCTGTAAAGATAGTTGATTTTAGCAATTTAGAATATGCTTTTTTTTGTTCCAATGCCATTGCTTGTTTTCGCTCCCCCAACCGCCAATCTGGGTTCTCTCCGTGCGTTGTGGCCCTATCTCACCAGGTTTCGCAGGTGTTTCAGCTTCGGTGTCGCTCTCGGTGGAGGACCTTGAGTTATCTAATCGGATTTTCTCTCTACTTTCAGCGGGTTGTTTGATCGGTTGCAATCTCCGGCGTCGAACTCCTCTTCTCCCCCAGGTTAGGTATCCTCACCTAGACTTAGGGCTTGATCGAAGGTGTCAATGGCCGTTACGCCACGTTCTTTTGCCGGAGCCCTCTCCATGTGCCGGTGGATCAATCCGGGCTTTCCCACTCTGTCTATTCCATGGAGCTCCAGTGTGGTTGGGAGTGACCCGGTTGGGATTCTGTCTCATTTGGTTGTTGAATCTGATTTTGCTTTGGTTGTCTCATTGGTTGGTGGTTCTAGGTAGACCCAGCCTTGGCCCAAGGCGGATAAGCCATCCGCTTTGTGCCCCCAGTTTTAAGGGGGCCCAAAAATATATATTTATATATACATATATACTATACACAGAAAAAAAATCTAATATTGAATATATTTACATAATTTTTTGTGGGATTGAAGTAGTAATAGTTACATAATATTTTACTTAAAATATGTATGTCACAACATAGTAATAAAACTTTCAATATTGATAAAATGCAATAATGTTTAAAACAAAAATATGAAATTTACAAATATTAGTATCTAGTAGAATGTAGGAGGCTAATGAGTAGGAGGATGTCGTGTAAAAGACAGAATAGAATAATCCATTGTTGGAGCTGAAAGATCAATAAGAATAGAATAATCCACCTCGTGAGTAGATACTAATATTTGTAATTTTCATATTTTATTACTATGTTGTGACATACTCCCTCCGTCTCAAAAGTAATGCAACAGTTGACTTTTGATGTCAATTTGACTTCAATTTTTCTATACTATTTCTTAATGGAAAAAATATAAAAAAAATACACTCATAAAGTTAAGACATCAAATTTTTAGTTGTATATAAAAGTTTCAAATTTCTAATTTGAATTGATATAGAAATAAAATCATAGATTAAATACTGAAAAACCAGTGTTGCATTACTTTTGGGACGGATGGAGTACATATTTTTAAAGGGTAAAGCCCACAAATAATCCCTTAGCTTTTATGCGTGTCCTATTTTGGTCATGTTTTAGGAATTCGTCTCAAATTCGTCCGGTAACTTTAAAAAAATATACACGGTTCGCCATTCTGTTAGATTTTTCATTAAAATCACCATTATCATTGTGTGATTACTTAATTACCACTACTCAAAGGGTCAATTTAACCATAATATTATCTAAATCTTACCGTTGAGTACCTATCGTTTCCCTTTCAACACAAAAGCTCCTAGCCTACAGCTGAAAGGCCTTCCACACTTGAACAAACAATACTCCAACCCAGCGAACAACCAAATGATCACCGACATCAAAGATGATAAGGTTTTCTCCACTGCATTGCAAGCCTCCATCTCCCGTTTCATAAATTTGGATGATTACCATGATTGTATAAGCCGACTAACAACAACCACCAAGTCCTTGAATCGCCATTAGAAAACACCCTTTCGGCCATAGGAGAAAGCAGCTTTCAAAACCCTCCAAGATGGAGCCCGGTGAGTGCTCTGTTCACTCCGACCCTAATTTTCTTCTCGAGTAGCAGAATCTGCTTTAAAAATCTAACTCAGTAAGATACCAAATCCATTTCTAGACTGTGATCCAATATTGCAAGCAAGGCAGAAGAAAGAAATGAGCTGGGCTTTCTGGGTTTTCCCCTCCTCAATTTTGATTTTGGGGACAATGGATGAGAATTAATTTCGAGGATGGAGAGGCGATAGATATACGGCAAAGCGTAAGGGCGCCAATAGATGGATTTGGGATGGTGGTCGAGATGGATGCTTGGTACGATAGTTTGGACGGTGCGTCAAATCAAAGGCGGAGATTGATGTCGGAATCAAGGATATCCATGGAGATGGGCTTTTGAGGTAAAGCGGGGGGTGATGTAGATATTTTTCTAGGCTGTGAACCATCTAGATTTAAAGGTGGAACCTTGTAAATTCTGGGTATATCAATTCTTCAAGATTTGGGTTTATGTTTAGGAGAGAGAAAGCGAGACATGAGAGGAGAGAGAAGGGGTCAACCACTAAAGAAGGAGGATGGGTCAGCCATTAATTTTTGAAAGATTGGGACTGATTTCTAAATGTTCTAAAAGATTTGGGCTTGTTGAACATTTGTTAAGGGACAATTTTGTAAATGTAACGAGATAATGGCGATTCTAACAGAAAAATTAACGGAAGGACCACCAGTGTATTATTTAGTAAAGGTAAGGGACTATTTGGAGACGAATTCCTAAAACGAGACCAAAATAGGACACACATTAAAGCTAAGGGACTATGCGTGGACTTTACCCTAATTTTAAAGTAAACGATTATGTAAATATTACTACTTTCGTCCCTAAAAAATGGTGTGTTTCATTTTTAGTATTTAATCTATGATTTTACTTCTTTAATATTTTAGCACTACGTATTCGAGGAGGCCTGTAACGCCAAATTTGCTGCCAATCCATTACGAATTGTAACGCACAAGGGCATTACTGCAGGCGCTTCAAATTGAGACGTTACTTCAGTCCAATACGTTACCAGGCGTTACCAGGCCTGACAGCAGGCCTGCCAACCTGACAGGACTGGTAGCGCCCTTGTGCGTTACAATTAGTAGTTTTGATTTATTAGTCGACGGGTAAGCAACGAGATAATGGTGAGCACGAGGTGATGATTTTCAGTGATTGATTATGGCGAGATAGTGAGGATGAGATTTTGAACGTAATGGTATGGTACTTACATGTAGCAAATAAAAACTGAATTCATTGTCTCTTTTTTTTTGGTCTAATAGTGCACACCCCAAAGAAAGTGATTGGAGAATATTGGTAAAGAACTTGAGAGTTAACATACACAAAGACATACATATATAGTTACAAAATAGAGCAACTGCAAAGCTGGGGTTTGGTCCTCCGTTTGAAGGAGGGTCCTCTGGTGGTGGCTTCCATTTTGGGGGAACATAGCTCCATGGACCTCCACTTGGTATTAATTCTTCTCTTGGCGGTGAAATGGATGGTGGGAAAACGAGTTTGGGAGGAGGAAGATGAAGGTGAGCGGCGGTGAGTCGAAGAAGTTTGGGAGGAGGAAGAGCAAGTGAGAGGCTAACGATTGGGGAAGGAGCTGGGTTATGTAAAGTCGGTTGATGCTGGTAATGCCTTAGGGCGTTACAAGCCCATTACCAGCCTCAACTTTAATTTGGTAATGCTCCAAGGCATTACCAGGGCCAAATATTTTTAAAGCCCAATTGTCTCTTTGGACTTAGGTGTAATTTTATTACAATAAAATCTTTTGTTTCTTTTCAAGAAAAAGAAAATATATTTTGTCCAAAATTCTAATGAATTCTTTCAAGTAATGATTTGAATCCTCCACAACATTAAAAAAACGCACCAAAACGAAGGGAGTATTTTGACAAAGGCCTTAATTTTTATTTTCGCTTGGGGCCCGGAAATCTTAGGGCCGACCCTGGTTCTAGGTGGATTGGATCTGTGGAAGGTGGGCAAACTGTTGGTTGGTTGGTATCGGGTGGCAGACTTGGGGGCTATGATCGATGCTTCGGCAGGGTGGAGCGGTGTCTCAAGCTACTTGTGGGGATGATGCTCTCTGCTTCGACTGAGCAGGGTTATGGATCTCTCACGTCCACTTGTTCACGATATCCAGGTGTTGAATTGATCCCAACTAGTTTGATATGGTTGACAAACCTTTGGTTGTGGGCGTGTCTTAGGTACCAATGTTGCTGGTCGAAGCTGCTCATGAGTGTTGTTCATTGTACCTTCACAAGATTGAGACATCGCTTAGCTCCCCATTTGGCTTGGAGCTTGTTAGATGTGTGTGCATGTCCCGGGAATGTTGTATGTGGGTACCTTATGGATCAGCATGATGACTTGTCTTAATCAACATCGCCAGAATAAATGTTGATCTGCATGGTGATCAACATATCCTTACACGCGATCAACATTGATCTACATGGTGATCAACATCTCCTTACAGCTGATCAACATCATTGTCGTGTTTGATCAACATTAAATGTTGATCAGTATGACAACTTGTCTTAATCAACATTGTCAGAATAAATGTTAATCTGTATGGTAATCAACATCTCCTTACACCTGATCAACATTGATTTGAATGGTGATCAACATCTTCTTACATATGATCATCATCATTATCATGTTTGATCAACATTAAATGTTGATCTTGATGACTTGTCTTGATCGATATCACCAGAATAAATGTTGATCTGCAAGGTGATCAACATCTCTTTACACCTGATCAACATTGATCTGCATGGTGGTAAGTATGTCTTTACACTTAATTAGTATCAAAATCAGATCAACGTGACTAACTACTCTAATCATCATCATTTTCCCCAGATTTCTTAAGTTAGAAAAACTTTCAAAAAAACTTTCAATTTTCACCGTTTACATGTTTGGTGGTTCTGGAGTTTTATCGGGGGTAAATTTTGGTGGTGTTTATGCTGCTGAGTTGGGCAAGTTTGGATTTTAGAAGCAGACCAAGTCACGACGGAATGACGGAGACATCGTCAATCCGATGGAAAGCTTCGCCGGAGGGATAGTGACATGTTTAGGTGATGGTTTCTTATTGAGATGTGCTTCGTGGTGGTTTCAAAGCTGGGGAGACGGACTGGAAGCTTTGACGGACATCATGACAGTAGTTGCCAGTGCAAGTGGGATAGAAGTGCAATGGCATAAGATGTAATTATTATTAATCTTATGCGTAGTGCGCACTGTATAGCTACTCTAAATTTAATTGATTTTTGCAATTTCTCATCCTAACTTTATATATATATATATATATATATATATATATATATATATATATATTAAAATTTATAGTAACTTTTAGATCTTCGTTCAATATACTTCGTCCATCACTTAAAACTTAAAAGTTGCACACTTCGAGTTTGAAGCTTATACTTCTACTCAAAATTTTAAAATGAATAATTAATTAAAAATTCTTTAATTTTTTATATAATTATAAATTCTGAAAGTTTCTAGATACATTTAAAGAATATTTGAACAAATTCTTCATTATAAAAATTTGAATTTTAACAATTTTTAAGAGGTGGAGGTAGTGTCAAATTTTTTTATATAGATATAAGACAATAGTTTCTTCAATATAATATTTTCTAGCTTTTTACAGTATTTATTAAAAAGCGTGAACCTAAAAGAAGAAAAGACAAAAAAGCAAAGCAAAATGTCCCGAGAAAGAAAAAACCAATTTAATAGCCATTCTAGAAGCCCACTTTGACTTGCAACATCCCAAACCCAACACCATTAGTCGGTGTAAAATCATTTGCTTCATCAGCCACATTCTCAAACTCCCTAATTCTTCTTATTATTCTTCTTCTTCTCGTTTCTTCTCGTTTCTCTGAATTAACCAGAGAGAAATGATCGATTTCCACAGAGATGCGGCCTCCGACGACGTCGTTTTCAGCCACCAAAGCTATTACTACGGCAACCACAGGGGTATAACCGAAGATCAGGAGGAGGATGACCCCGGGACGGACACGCCGCCGTTATGGAGAGCCAGCCCTCCGGCGAGTCCGCCTCCTCGACTGGAGGTCACCAACTACCGGTGCCTTTCTCCGGCGTCCAAGGCTCAGGCGATCGCTCGAGGCCAGAAGGAGCTTATGGAGATGGTGAGTCGGATGCCCGAGTCCTGCTACGAGCTCTCCCTCAGAGATCTCGTCGAGCACCCGCCGCCGGCCGCCGTCGAATCCAACCAGAAGAGAACCGATGAAGAGAATTTCAGAAAAGAGGTGAAGAGGAGGAGCAACGAGAGGAAAGTCAGATCCAATCGGAGCGGGAGATACGAGAATCATCATAACGGAGGCTTATTCTTGAAGACGGTGATCCCAATTTATGTAGGAGTCAATAAAAGTAACAGGAAGAAGAATCAGCTCGATTTGGGGAAGAATAATGGAAGCACCGGTAATTCGAGGGTTTCGCCGAAGCCACCGCCGGTGACGGCGGCGAAGGGGGCTGAGAAGGACTGGTGGAAGAACAGATCGCCGGAATTGAGTGGCTGTGAGAGCATCGGGTCGAGTAGGCGGAGTGGAAGTACCAAGAGCAGTGGAAGTAGCAGCAGAAGCAGTAACAGCAGCAGGTACTATATGTCTTCAATCTCTTCCATTCAGTTCGTTCTACTAAAATTGTTTTCAATTTTTTCGAAAAATTGATTTGAAATTTGTGAAAGGTGAAGATGGAGTAAAAAATATATTTTAACAAATTGTTGTCTTTTTAATGATGTTTGATGTTGGTGTCCACTTGTTAATTACGGATCGTCACTCCACCTAAATTAAGACAGTCTTGTGTTCCCTTTTTACTTTTTAATTAAATACTCTCACCTCATCAAAAAAAAAAACTCACATTTTCATTTATAGCAATTTTACTCTTTAATTTTACAATTTTATCCTCTGACACTTTTGTTTTCACCTTTTTGTGAAGTAAAAAATATATTATAAAACAACAAAAATAAAAAATTAAATTATTTAGAAACTGAGAGAGAGTATATGTGTTAAAATTAATCAATTTTACACTCATCTAATCTTCGTACCAAAACTATTTATTTCAATCAATAAAAGATGGGGGAATAATTAATAATAGTGATATCAACTCTCCACGTAATCTAATTGTTAATTATAGATTACCCCTCCACTAATTAACGTTAACGGTGACACCAACACTCATGATATAGTATGTGCTTATTTTAGCTTAGTTACTATAAGAATTGAGCAAAATAAAACTCAATGCTCTAATCCAAAGCATTCACGATCGGCTCTGTTACGTGTTGAACATGAACTGGAAATCACTTTTACAGAAATGATAAAGAAAC